>CM054177.1:142522662-143722662 GCA_028829895.1 Sinotaia quadrata | reverse complement strand
TTGCTGTTGTTCGTTTCGTTTGTTAGTTTGGTTTTTTTTTTTTTTTTTGGCGCATGTTGGGTTTATGTGTGTTGTTGGTAAGTTCAGTTTTCTCATTGATGCTGTTGCTATTTTAAGTTTTTCAGTACTATCTCTTAACGACGACGTCCACATTTTGATGGTTTGGCTTTTATTGGCGACTCGTAATGTTGAAAAACAATCATCTCTTGAAAATATCATTCACCTTATTAGATTAAAACATCGTAGGAAAATGCCCTGTCCAAAACAACACTCATTTTACCATACCAGACATAAGTTTAGTTTACCACCAAATGCATCAATGAACATAGACACTTAGCTGACCGTTAGAAATATCGATGAGTTGACCGTTAAAAACGTCACTTTATGTGATGAAAGTAAATCACACTGTGTCGATGAAAACATCGTTAAATTTATCGTGTCATTTTTTATGTTTACTCCTGAAACCATGACTAAGATTATCTTTGAAAACGGTACAATGTTTTCATAACGGAAGCATTGTTCCTTATTGGCGAGAAAACAGTACAAGGTTTGCTGCTGAACAACACATCAACTCTGAATTGTAAATTGGACAGAAACATGTATTTTTGTATGCGGACCTGAAGTTCTCAAAAACATAAAAAGATTGCCAGGTTTATCAATGAAAATATCTCACAGCGTAACAGAAAACAAACGCCCCAGATATATCAATGAATTCACACACGCCCACCCACCTAAAAACAAATAATTGCCACTGGAAACATCACAAGGTTCGTCACTGAAAACGCCAAAAGGTTCGGAATGAAAAATGGTAAATTGTGACATTACTCCCTCCCAACGTTTACCAATGATAGATTACAAATTGTACCAAGATGTCACATAGTTTAACCATTGAAATAAATCATCTAGTTCACCATTCAGAATAGTACATAGTTTTCACCATTCAAAACATTGCAGCAACACAAACGTTGACATCAAAGTCACAATGTTTACCGACAAAACCGTTTCAAAGTTTACAAATGAAAATATGACACAGTGTAAACATCAATTTGTTTAAAGGTAAAATAAAAATCAAGTTTTACAGGTGAAAATTAAACACCAAAAGGTTTGTATATGTGTGTGTACCAATGAAAACTTTATTATACTTAGTGTACCGTACCTTTATTAGAAAAACGTTAACATTGCAGAAATATTTCAGATGTTTGTTTCATAAAACACAAAGACGGAACGGCGCTATAAATGGAAATAATTAAAGTTGATTTGTAAAATCCAGATATGAAAAGCTTATAAACACGTGACACGTGAAATGAAATTGTTATGTAGTTACAAGAGAATTTGTAGCACAAAACCATAATTTTCCTATTTTTACAATTTTTCACTAGCTTACGTCGTTTGTGTTCAGGTATTTTGTTATTGTTGTTCCTGGCACCTAAAGTAACATATAGTACGCATTTGGTTAGTAATGGGCCGAGTAGTAATTGTTTGGAGGGGGGGGGGTTAACTCGACCCCAACTTTTAAATGCGTAAGAAACGGTAATCATTATTATTAGTTCTCTCATTTTGATCGCTACAATCCTTCCTTGGTTCAGGATGCAATGTTTATTTCTCTGGTATTACATTTCACAGTTTTTCTCATTCTCTTCACCATGTAGTCTACATATTTTTGCAGGGGTCCGCACAATGTATTGAAAACTAACCAATTTAGTTACTATGTGAGCAGCAGTATGTGGAAATTAAATTATTAATGTGAATAATCTTGCTGAGATAAGAGAATGGATTTTGTAATCTTCTTTGAGCCCTCGAAACAGCTGCGGTATGCGCGAGTGCAACACCCGTAAATCAGTGGCAGTATCGGGGGGGTGGGGGTGGGACTCGTTAGGCCACGATACTGCTGCAGATGTTGTGCAATCTTCGATGAAGATACATGTCACGGCTAATCAGTTACCGCGTACCACTCGGACCTTGTACGACCGTGATTAGGTCTCTGGTAAATTCGGTCGTGTACTGTCTAAGGATAGCGAGCCGCACCTGTGCACAGTTATCAGAGGCGAAGATTAGCGCGCCCTGCTCTTTGTTAACAGTGAATATTGATAATACCGCACGTTCGTGGCTGCACACCTGGGCAGTTAGCGTACTCACGTCAGTCAGGCAGTTGTACACAGAATGAAGTGTGTGCGCGCGCGTTTGTATGTGCGTTTAATGAGTTGTCGCTCTCTCTCTCCTCCCAGTCCCCCTATATTTTGTTTAATTAATTATCAGGGGGGCTATTCGGGTGGCAATAGATAAATGGGCATGAAGTTATAGATAATTATACTTTACTGATTTCATTACTGCGATTAGATATGGGAAAATGAAGGTAAAAGACAGGCTGTTGGGGAGATAAATGAGGACAGGTTAGTGTGTGCGTGTTTGTGTTTTATTATAAACATAAGTTAAACTTTTCCAGTATTTATTTCTTCTTTCGGGGTGTATTTGGGCAAGAAGTGGCAGCATGACTACGAAAATATCGTACATTAATTTTTAAAGTAAACTGCTTCATTTGTCATTTTAAACCTAAACCGTTTTAATTGTTAGCTTCTGTCTCCTTAAATCATTGAGATTTCTGGTGGTTCTTGAAATTGGGTATCCAGTCACTCGTCGAGGATTCTACTCTTCTTTTTGTTTATTCTTCATTCCCTCCCCCAGTGTCTCTAGGCAGAGAGCAGACTCTATGACAGTTGGATCATCAGCACGGTACACAAAATCTTGACAGTGATTGATTGGTTACTGGTTGTTGATGAATTGTGACGTCACTCAGTAATGAAATCAGCCGAACGGTTACATGTGAAAGCTCAGTAGGTTGCACTATGACTTCATTGAGATCAGTTATTAAATGGCTCACGAGTCATTGAGATCAATTATGTGTATCTTTGTACAGAACGCCATTAGGCAGAGCTGACTTTTTAAGGTTGTTTTTATAATCATTTTGAATACATCCCATTATTTACAAATGCATGCATTTCTATTTACTACTTTATTCTTGTTAAGTAAAAATAAATAACAAGCCAGTATTTCTCACAATGGGTATTTCCATTCTCTTTCCTCTTGAAATACAAAGATTGCTGACAGACACATTGACCATTCCATTTATTTACGTATAGTACAACTGTGTGTTTGAATTTTGTGCGTTATAAAAACTTTCTTTTGTTCATGTATCCCGTACCCAAATCTCTACAACTGTGCATGTTCACTTAAGTACTGCCTACATCCACGTGACGTGTAAATTACGATTGTGTGTACTGCCTACGTCCACGTGACGCGTAAATTACGATTGTGTGTACTGCCTACGTTCACGTGACGCGTAAATTACGATTGTGTGCATTGCTGCTCAAGCGGTCTTGTTTTGTTGTCTAGCACAATTCCGGGTAAGAAAACTAAAAGTAGACTAAAAGGGGGAAATGGGGAGGGAACGTATAAACTTAACATAAAACAGACACGCTGGGAAAGAAAGACTAGCGACAGAGCGGAGGAAGGGGAGAAGTGAGTGGGTGGGTTGGGGTACTGGTGGGGAACCAGTAAAACAAGACGCTTGCCGGCCATCGAAATGCCAGAGCTGTCAGCCTTTGCTATCGCGTTCCGCGTAAATCGTCTGCTGTTTTACAGTCTAGGTGTTCGTGGTCTTACCACCTTTCCTTCCCCTTCAGTTCTCCTCTCACTCTCTCTCACACACATGCATTTACAAACGCGTGTGCGCATACAAATACAACAGGCAAGGCGCGTGCAATCCGGCGCTGGTCTCTGTTTGAAAGTCCCAAGTTTGACTCTTACCGCAGGCGAGGTTAGTCTTCGTCTGCAGTTTGCCTCATTAGTGACCGGGCTCAAGATCTACTTTGTCGGTTTGGGACGATGCTGTTGTCGGTAGAGCGTGTGCGCCGTCTACAAGACACGAGAAAACCCTTTGCAGATCAAATAATAAGCAAAAGTGAGTTCCAGGGCCGCTCTGCTGGCACCATTCCAGACAGATAATGCTGTCCTAATCTCCAGTGTCTCAGTCATCCGCAATCTAAGCTACATAACTATTATCGCCCTTGTCCGATAGGGGCAGTGAGATTGGCTTCAGTAATGACAGTGTTCTGTGTGCTTACATGGAGGTACATAGTTATTTTAGCCATTGTCTGATATGGGCATTATGATTGGCTTCAGTAATGACAGTGTTCTGTGTATTTACATGGAGGTACATAGTTATTTTAGCCATTGTCTGATATGGGCATTATGATTGGCTTCAGTAATGACAGTGTTCTGTGTGTTTACATGGATGTGCATAGTTATTTTAGCCATTGTCTGGTGTGGGGCATTAAGATTGGCTTCAATAATGACGGTGTTCTGTGTGTTTACATGAAGGTACATAGTTGTTTTAGCCATTGTCCGATAGGGGCATTAAATTAAGACTGGCTTCAATAATGACGTTGTTCTGTGTGGCATAAGGTGTTGAGTTTTCGCGTTTGACTGCATTACATTTGGGGTTTTGTTTTGCCGAAAACCCTTTTGATCAGTGGTGGTGATACAACAGACCTTAATATTACGGATATGATGCTGCATCAGTCTTTGTATCTATAATAAAGTCTTCTTATTCTTGATATGGGGGGGGGGGCGTGTTTGCATAGGGTGTGCATGCTCCGTGCATTAAGAAAGTGTACCTCCTCTTCAGTTGCATGGTTCGTTATGTTGCTTCTGTTTCGGTCGCTTCGTGCTTTCCTTTTTTTTTTCTCGTCCCTGCCTGTGCTGGAAGACTGGTGACGTTAACGTATTTGTGACCTCGTTTATAATATCTGACTTTGTGACCTCATTTATAATATCTGTCTTTGGGACCTCATTAAAAACATCTCTGATTTCATTTAGAAGTAAAGACTACTGTCTTTGTTACGCCATTTAAAGCACCTGTTATTTCACTTTGAAGTCAGTTGTCTTTCTTTTTTCCTACAATTTGAAACTCTCGTCCTTTTTGGCCGTTTAAACGTCTTTGTCACTTCATTCTTTTGAGACATGTTTAAATCACCAATTTTTATCATTTCATTTACAACGTTTGTATTTACTGTTTGAAAATGTATCACGGTATAACGTGAGTTGCATCTTTAACCCCATTAAATACGTCCGTTTGCGTTGCCTCATTTAAAAATTGTCACTTTATTTACAGCACCTGTGTTTCTGAATCGATCTAGGATACATGTCTGTGTCACCTCATTTTAAACACCTGTCTTTGTAACTATATGGAAGATACCTGTATGTGGGACTTCATTTCACACGCCTGTCTGTGTGACCTAATTTAAGATATGCGCTTTCCTATACGAGTGACTACTTTTGAGAAGTCTGTCCTTTGTGACCGTCCGTCTTATGTCAAACGTGTGAATTCATTTCACAAGTCTACGTGACCTTATGTAAAACGTCTTTTTCTGGTGACCCTATTTAGGAACGTCTGCGATTGGAGGGGGGTGTTATTGTCGTTCTTCCCCCCCCCCCCATGTTTTGCCTTTGCGACTATGCATTCTTCATTCTATACCATAGAAATGTTAGTGTACCAACTACCAGGCAGACCTATATACCCTGGAGATGGCAGTTTGCCAAGGAGACCTTATTTTTTTTATACCCTGGATATTTTGATGTACCATAGAGTACTATGTAGCGTGGAGACTCATGTGTAACATGAATGTTTTCTTTCAGTTCTTTTGCTTCTTTTCGATTTCTATTGAGGTCTATTTCAATAAAGAAAGAATGTGAAGGGTTCAGATTGGAGTTTAGTATTGACTTTGTACACTTGTCCGTTGTCGTGTACCTGTCTTTTTCACACATTAACAGCAAATCATTTACAATTTCCAAACCTGTCGCGAAGCCATGGGCACATAAATCGTCCACTGGCAGGTCGCTGTGGTTTGTGCGTGTGTGTGTGTTAAATATTGAGTTACTCAGAACATTCATTGATTTTCTTTTTATGTCCTTGATTATGTTGTGGTTGTGGAGCCTTTTCTGTGGGATTTTTATGTGGGGTTCTGAAAGAAGAGTATCGCTTTACCTTTTTTCTTTCTAGCCATCCATCTTCGTGGTTCATCTTTGTCACATGTCCAGTTTCCATTTAACGACCCCGTCCTAATTTAGGCACTGATTATCAATATTAATTCATAGGATAACCCCTAAACTTAGCGACGGCTGGACTTGCCTAATTTATCTCCCTCTCAATGCCACAATCTCAGCTAGATTGGTCACGACACGTAGTCGGATAAATCAGTTGACTTCTCTGCTACAATGTTATCTCCTTCTTTAATAATTATAGATAAATAAACATGGCTCTTTATTCCTTTATCTATTATTCGCCCCCAGTAGCAGCTCCCTTGGTCGTACATACATTTATGTAATAATGAAGAGATAACAGTTAAGAAAGTTAAACAATAAAATTTAATAACAATAAATTTAGATTAAAACAAGAAAAATTTACAGTTTGATTTCGCGAGTACAGAATGATTACGCGCGACCCGGAATGTCATTTCATTATTCACACCACAATGAGTCTAGTTCTGAACTTTTCGGGACTTAGCTTGTCAAGCACATGTCGTTCTGTTGTCTTTATTGACGCACGCTGACCTCCGTGACCTCGGCAACTCTCACCGTTGACAGGCAGGGAATACGGTTCAGCACATACGCTCGTTCCTTGGTGTTTCGGCTCCAGCTGAAAGGCTTGGACTCCCACCGTAGTTTGAGCTGGTTAGAATTATGAGGTAAACCTCAAGACCGGCTGCAATGCATAGTTAAAATACGTTTCAGCCACGTGTGACAATAATGATTTTTATTGGGCCTTAAAATAGCAGCGTTAATCATTCTTTACAATCTTCACTATCTCAAAATTTAGTTTACATACATGAAAATTCAAATATATCAAATCTTGTAATATATATATCTGTATTCTCCATTAACTCAAAATTGCTAGTAATACAGTTCGCTAATGACAACGTGACGGGTTAGACTCTCCCGTGCTAACAATTTGTTGACGGTAGTTCAATTACATATATGTGGTGTCCTCACCACTACTACAAATCAACATACTGCCACGTAGCTCTGTAGAAAAATGCATCATCTTAATAGCAGTAAAATTCACAAGGAAATTCCACATACATTCATAATACAAATTATATAGAATTAATTAAACTCAATATAGAGAAATCAAAATATTACCACTATATTGTTTCTGATAGGCACGGTCGCAGATGGACGGACGGCTCTCTTTCTACCCCTGTAAATCGGGCACAATGTTTATGGCGTCTCACGCTTCCCTCCCATTCACACTCGTTTTATCCATAGCGTGACGTCATTCACCGGACACTGGGAAAACCGTGGGGAAAACCTTCGCGTCATTTACCGGACACTGGGAAAAACCCGTGGGAAAAACCGTGTGCAGGAACAACAAAATCAAAATATGAAAGGATTATTAGAGTTACATAATTTGTTTTAATATATCTTCACACCCCCCAAATTAAACACACATTACATAATGAGTGTAAGAACTACAAATTATGTAAGAAACAGTTATGAAAAAAATGTCTGGCAAAATCATGAGAGGTGGGTCTGGCTACGACTCATGTAGTCTGCCCCTACATTGGCGCTTCCTTTGATGTACCGAATGTTTACATCGTACTGCATAAGGAATAGCGACCAGCGCATCAGTCTGTTGTTTGTATATTTCGCTTGACCTAGGAATGCCAACGGTTGATGGTCGCATTCTATCACGAAAGACTTCCCGTACAGGTAACTCTCGAATTTCTTTATAGCCCAGACGATGGCAAGGCACTCCTTCTCACTGGTGGAATATGCTTTTTCAGCTCGTAAAAGTTTACGGCTGGCATATGCAACAGGGTGTTTTGTATCTTCGTGTTCTTGCAACAATACAGCTCCCAAACCAGTGTCGCTAGCGTCTGTTCTTAATAAGAAGGGTTTCGATAGATCAGGCAGTTTGACAACAAGATCAGATGTCAGCTGTGTCTTTAATGTGTCAAAAGCTTTTTGACATGACTCTGTCCAAATTACCTTGGTAGGCATATTTTTCCTGGTGAGATCAGTTAACGGACTGGCTATCGCACTAAAATTCGGTAAGAATTTGCGATAATAGTTAGCAAGTCCCAGAAAGCTTCGGACTTGGGTTTTAGTCTCAGGTTTTAATGTCTCTTTTAACTGCTCAATTTTTGCATCACTTGGTGACATAGTCCCTCTACTGAGTTTGTGTCCTAAAAAGTCAAGTGAAAAATGTGCAATTTCACACTTAGTTGGACGGGCAGTAAGGTTTGTCTCCCTTAGTCTAGATAATACATCTCTTAGTAACAATAAATGTTCGTCCCATGTCTCAGTGCCTAGGATAAGATCATCCATGAAATTTTCGACACCTCGACCATGTAACGGTTCTAACAATGCGCGCATCATTTTTGAAAATACGCTCGGCGCATTAGACACTCCGAACGGCATTACTTTCCATGTGTAGTTTCCGATCGGTGTAGTAAATGCTAATATGTGTCGGTCAGATTCTTTAACCTTCAGTTGCCAAAAACCTCGGGACAAATCTATCTTTGTGAAGTAGCAAGAAGTAGCGAGTTTAGCAAAGATAAGTTCTGGGTCTGGCATAGATTCAGCTTGGAATGTTGTCACTTGATTGAGTCTGCGGTAATCGACGCAAAAGCGGAATGTGTTATCGCGCTTTTTGATGAGTACGATGGGCGAACTGTACGCGCTATCGGTTTTCTCAATGACATCAAGATCTAGCATTGTCTTAATTTCTCGTCTGACGTCATCTACCTTTGCGTGTGGAAGCGGGTACGGTTTCAATCGTATCGGTCTGTCATCCGTCAGTTTCAATGAGAACTCGGTTAAGTCGGTTAACCCTGGCTTGTCTGTTAACGTCGACGTAAATTCAAGTAACAAGTCATTCACCTCCTGTTTCTGTCTATCTGTCAGAGCGTCATTGATTTTTACATCCTTGACAGTCTCACCTGTCTGTAGTGGGCAACTCGGTACAGTACCGGCCACACTAACATCTTTTTCGCTCTCCTCGATAATCACGGTCGCGACAATTAAGTCGGTCGGTGCACGGTTATCTTCGCGATCTACATATTTCTTTAACAGGTTGATATGGAAGATTTTCTGTTTCCTTCCTATCTGTATCCTATAATTCATCCCGCTCAGTTTTTCTACAACGATAAAGGGTCCTCTCCAACGCATCTGTAATTTGTTATGTGCCTCTGGGAGTAATAATAACACCTTATCGTTTATCTCGAGCTGACGGGGTTTCGTTTTCCGATTGTAGTACTCGGCTTGTCGAGTCTGTGCAATGTTTAAATTTTCGCGTGCCAACTCACCTACTGTCTCTAGGCGGTTACGCAAGTCAGTGACGTACTCGTAAGTCGTCTTTACTTCGTCGTTGGTCTCATCATCGGTCCATAGTGCTTTTAAAATCGCGAGCGGTCCCCTAACGGTACGTCCATATAACAGTTCGAATGGGGAAAACCCGGTTGACGATTGCGGCACTTCTCGATACGCGAAAAGTAGTGCGGGAATATAGCGATCCCAATCTTTCGGTTTGTTTTCAGTTAGCTTCTTGAGAGCAGTTTTCAACGTGCCGTTGAATCTCTCAATCAACCCATTCGTCTGGGGGTGGTAGGGGGTGCAGGTGTGATGTTCTATAGATAGTAACCGATTTACTTCTTTCATCACCTTTCCTACAAACTGTGTACCCTGGTCGGTTAGAATTTCCGATGGGACCCCTACACGACTCCATATCCCAAACAAGGCTTCAGCAACAGTCTCAGCATCAATGTTGCGCAATGGTACAGCATCTGCGAACCTTGTGGCATAATCAATAGTCGTTAGTACGAATCGATTACCCTTGTTGGATGCTGGTGTTATCGGCCCTATTAAATCCATAGCGACGCGTTTGAACGGCTCGCTAATTAGCTGTGGTTCGGCTAGTGGTACGGCGCGGTGATTGTTTTTAGATGCTGTTTTTTGACAGATGTCACAGGACAAAACAAAATTCCTTACATCTTCTGTCACCCCTGGCCAGAAGAAATCACGAGTGACTCGGGCAGTAGTTTTTCCTATCCCCATGTGAGCACTCAACAATCCTTCGTGTGCAAGACGCATTACTTCGGTACGCTTCACACGAGGTACAATTAACTGTTTGTGGAACCCTACCCCTACTCTGGAGTATCGATAGAAAATGTCCTTCTTTACCACGATACTCGCCTTTGGATTCTGTGTTTCCAAAGCTTTCTCACAAAAGGGTATAGCTTGTTCCCGTAGCTTAGCGAGAGAGTCATCTTCTCGCTGTAGCTTCTTAATTTCGTCACAGTCTATTTTCTCGACTGCCGGTGCAGCGATTATAGATGTGTTGTCGTTTTTCTTACTTCCTGATCGAGTCACGGCTCCGATCAAAGGGTTATGTGTTTCGGGTTTCTTACAGGGTAGCACATACGTGCATCCTAAAATCACGTCGTATGCTAAGTTTTCTACAACTGCAGCTTTTACAGTCCCTGTTATGAAATCAGATTTGAGTTGTATTTTAACAAGCGGTAATGTCTCCGTACTACCGTTTGCGAAACAAACTTGAACAGTCTCGTTCAAATATTCTTTCCTTCGGACTAACGCGGCCTTAATCAGAACATCTACTTCACTCCCTGTGTCTAACAATGCGGTGTATTTATGCCCGTCAATTTCGACGTCCGTGAGATTTGACCTAGCGGGGTTATGACCTTGTAAGGACACGGCATGAACTTTGGAATGTTGTTTGCGGTTCGGACACGCTCTGCTAAAATGGCCTGTCTGATTGCAATTAAAGCATGCTGGGTCTTTACGGTTGTGTTTATCCTCTGGACTAGAGTGTTTCTGCTCACGTTTCACTACCTGTTCAGCGCTTTTCCTGTCTTTCTGATCGTGCGAGCGGCTAGCGGGTTTGTGTGGGTGTTCGCGTGATCTATGCGAACTGCCGTATGCTGGTCGGGACCTAGCATCGTCATATCGGTCAGCGGCGCCTGCGATTTGTTCGATAGATTCTAACTTCCTCTCCGCTAGAAATATCACTAATTCAGGTTGGTATGTACCAAGGACTAACTCCTTGACTATTTCCTCTTTAATACCTTCATAAGTTTGTGGAACTTCGGCTAATTCCATCCATTTCTGGAAGAGATCTGTGACCCTTCTGAAATATTGTACGTGTGTTTCGTTCGTCTGTTTTCTTGCTTCGCGAAATTTCCTTCTGTACGTTTCCGCTGTAAGTTTATAACGTCTAAGCAACGCGGTTTTGACTTTATCGAAATCTCCGGCTTCAGAATCACTTAACCCGTTATATTCTTCCCTCGCGTTATCTCTTAACAACCCGGACAAACCGATGGCCCAAATTTCGCGTGGTATCTTATGAAATCTGGCAAGTTTCTCAAAGGACGTTAGATACACATCGATACGGTCCTTCCGTTCGTCAAAGGGTGGCATGTTTATTCCTGCGAACTGATTTTCACGCCTAGGCCCTAAAACTTCACTGAACTGTGAACTCCCCTCGCTACTCTTCTGACTTCCCAATTCTAACTGTTTTAATTTTAGAATGTGTTCGTATTCTTCCTTCCGTTTTTTCTCTTCGCGTGCTTCAGCGCGTTCTTCTCGTGCTATTCTTTCCCTTTCAGCTTTCTCCTCTCTTTCCATCTTTTCGGTTTCGGTCCTAACATAGTTTGCTAGTACTTCGCCCTCATATCCAAACAACGTACCTTTCCGTTTCAGGTTTTCGATAACCTGTTCGAAAACCGACAACTCCATCTTATATTTATTTAGCGCGTCTGGCTGTAAATAAATATCTCACGTGATTGTGTACGCTAACCGGTCGGCGATAACTCAGTTTTATCCCGGCAATAATTTTAGGCTACCCTTACAAAATTATCTAATTTATTCAGAGCACTGTCCTAAATAAATTACGCGTTAGTGTCACGTTCACCTGCTTGGCGACAGTCCGTCGTCTCCAAGACTTTCGTAATGTCACGGCTCCAACCATACGACACTACAATATCATATTTAGCGGTCTAAATATAATATCCCGAAGTCTAATGCAATTTACACACAGTGGTAATATTACTTTGACTTCTCTTTACAGATTTATTTAGTCACTTCCATGCATAAGACTAATAAATCTTAATATATATTAAAACGCTACAACGCCTAATACATATAATCCAATGTAATTGTCAATATGTTTTAACACTAGCAACGACTAAAATGTTTTCTTACATATAACAATTCATTCAACCTCTCCAGCTCTCTGCAAAGAACATATGCATGTCAATAAACAACAAGTGAAAAAGTTACAGTCAAGAAATAGATTCAATGGTGTGGTAAAGAAAAAAAGTTTTACAAATTATGACGCGTTTGAGTCTAGGATGATATGAAAATTTTTCAAAAAAGATAGATTTTAAAATTTTCTTTCCCGTGATTCTCTCCTATATGGATAAATTTGAAAAAATACTATCCAAGACGAGCAACCCCATTTGTCACATGTCCAGTTTCCATTTAACGACCCCGTCCTAATTTAGGCACTGATTATCAATATTAATTCATAGGATAACCCCTAAACTTAGCGACGGCTGGACTTGCCTAATTTATCTCCCTCTCAATGCCACAATCTCAGCTAGATTGGTCACGACACGTAGTCGGATAAATCAGTTGACTTCTCTGCTACAATGTTATC
Organism: Sinotaia quadrata; assembly: GCA_028829895.1. Lineage (NCBI taxonomy): Eukaryota > Metazoa > Mollusca > Gastropoda > Architaenioglossa > Viviparidae > Sinotaia > Sinotaia quadrata. Next base: position 143,709,929 of record CM054177.1, on the reverse strand, counting down.
TCCTTCTTTAATAATTATAGATAAATAAACATGGCTCTTTATTCCTTTATCTATTATTCGCCCCCAGTAGCAGCTCCCTTGGTCGTACATACATTTATGTAATAATGAAGAGATAACAGTTAAGAAAGTTAAACAATAAAATTTAATAACAATAAATTTAGATTAAAACAAGAAAAATTTACAGTTTGATTTCGCGAGTACAGAATGATTACGCGCGACCCGGAATGTCATTTCATTATTCACACCACAATGAGTCTAGTTCTGAACTTTTCGGGACTTAGCTTGTCAAGCACATGTCGTTCTGTTGTCTTTATTGACGCACGCTGACCTCCGTGACCTCGGCAACTCTCACCGTTGACAGGCAGGGAATACGGTTCAGCACATACGCTCGTTCCTTGGTGTTTCGGCTCCAGCTGAAAGGCTTGGACTCCCACCGTAGTTTGAGCTGGTTAGAATTATGAGGTAAACCTCAAGACCGGCTGCAATGCATAGTTAAAATACGTTTCAGCCACGTGTGACAATAATGATTTTTATTGGGCCTTAAAATAGCAGCGTTAATCATTCTTTACAATCTTCACTATCTCAAAATTTAGTTTACATACATGAAAATTCAAATATATCAAATCTTGTAATATATATATCTGTATTCTCCATTAACTCAAAATTGCTAGTAATACAGTTCGCTAATGACAACGTGACGGGTTAGACTCTCCCGTGCTAACAATTTGTTGACGGTAGTTCAATTACATATATGTGGTGTCCTCACCACTACTACAAATCAACATACTGCCACGTAGCTCTGTAGAAAAATGCATCATCTTAATAGCAGTAAAATTCACAAGGAAATTCCACATACATTCATAATACAAATTATATAGAATTAATTAAACTCAATATAGAGAAATCAAAATATTACCACTATATTGTTTCTGATAGGCACGGTCGCAGATGGACGGACGGCTCTCTTTCTACCCCTGTAAATCGGGCACAATGTTTATGGCGTCTCACGCTTCCCTCCCATTCACACTCGTTTTATCCATAGCGTGACGTCATTCACCGGACACTGGGAAAACCGTGGGGAAAACCTTCGCGTCATTTACCGGACACTGGGAAAAACCCGTGGGAAAAACCGTGTGCAGGAACAACAAAATCAAAATATGAAAGGATTATTAGAGTTACATAATTTGTTTTAATATATCTTCACAATCTTACAGGGCTGAAAGTGCCAGACATTAATAGTGAAAGTAATGGCCCATCACTTTGCATTTGCTTCAGCGTGATGGCGTTTTGAGTGTTCTTTTAGTTGAACCAGTCACTTGACAGTTGTTTGTTTAGCTAACCCTCTAACTGAACGCTATTTTTGACCTGCATTTATTTGCATGTTGTTTATAGCTGACCCAGTCAGTTGAATGTTTTAACTGAGCCCGTCAGTTGAATATTCTCTCAGCTAAACCCGTCAGGTAACGTTCTTTTTAGCTGAATCCATCCTTCCTTCTTAACGACATCTTTCCTAGTGAGCTTTCTTATTACATGAATCAAGCATTGCCTACGACCATCATATCTTTAGTGGTATAAAATAAACCAGCGACAATGTGTGGCCCTCCGCACTCTTGTTACGTATTATACAAAGAAGCAAATGAAAACAGCAGCGGACAGTATTTAATGTCGTTCATCAATGTATTTTTTTTTTTTAGCACCCGTTTTTCCAACGCCTTTTTGTTCAAACAACAGTTCCCCACTAGAATACTAGGGCTAGCAACTTCAGGGACCGTAAGGACCCGTCCGTTAGTTATCTCGTGACAGATTTTAGCAGCACATAAAATTTTGTTGTCCAAGGAAGTCACGTGGTAGAATTAATGCACGAGTTAAACCAGATCACGCGAAGTTCGAATCTCGAATCTGGCATGGCATGGTTGTACCACTCACACACATACCGATGAATAGAAGCTTTCAATTGATTTTGAATGGATGGAATACGGTGATTAAGATTGGGGTTTTGCATTGATTTTGGATGATGCATCACAATATTGATTGGTGCGTTGCATTAATTTTTATGGGGCATTATACTTTTCCCCCCTCTGATTTGGGCTATTTCGTCATTCTCGACTTTTAAATGAACTTTATTTACCCCATCAGAATCCTGAAGAATACATTTGTTTTGTTTACATCGGTACTGTCTCAGTAATTTGTAATTAATTTGCTAGGTTGTAAACAACAGCACGTGACTTTCGGAATGTTTATGAAGTCATTCAGCTGTTAACAGCTACTTCATTCTTTGTTGTTGACTTCATTCGTCAGAACAGGTCCATTTATATACTCTCTCTATATAATTTGTCATTAATTCCTACAGGTTGTAAGCAGCAGCTTGTGTACTTTCGGTACGCCTAAAATCTTGTGCTTATATTGCTTGAAACTGCTTCGATCTGACTGTGAATATAAGGTTCTTTTTCTGTCTCTCGGTTTCCGCGATCTTCTGGTTTGTTCTCTCCCCGGGGACCTAATCAGTGCTGCACTGATTATAGCAGACGCAAGATTGAAATAAGCGATGAGTTAAGTAGAGCGAGTGAACGTTGTTCCTGCTTAAGAGAGCGATTTTCGTCCCCTTTATGGACACGTCACTTCTGATGGATTACGCCAAACAAAGCCATCTCATTTGTATGCTGCGCGATGCAACCAGCGCTTTGTGGTTTGCGACAAATCTTAGACAAATTGGGGTCAGACCGTCTGTAGCAGGTCGCACGAGAAATATGCTTAGTTCAACTAGTTCGGAATCTAACTCTCTCACTGTCTGCTTTTCTCTCTCTCTCTCTCTCTCTCTCTCTCTCTCTCTCACACACACACACACACACACACACACACACACACACACATACAGCACACGAACAAAATTGTTATTTGTTATGAGGTTGTGTTGCGTGTAGTTGTACATGAAAAAAGCATTGTAATGCCATACAAGTCAGAAATCGATTTTAAGTAGTCATTAAAAGCCTATTTAACTTTCCTAAATTATCGCACACGCACGCACACCGCAAACCTTTTATTAAATCATACGGCGACAGTTTGGCTTGCCCTCCCTCCTCCTTTGTGTGTCTGGAATTTTTCATTTTGCTGCTTTGTCTCCTGTCAGTATTTGGGGTGTTTTTTTTTTCTTCTCACTCTTTCTCCCCTCGACCTTTTAAGGGGGGGGGGGGGATGTTGTATCACTTTCGCCTTTCCCCCCCCCCACATTTAGAGAAAACGCACACTCCTCACCAATTCTGTTATTACTATACAGTTACCTCCCCCCCCCCGCCTCCACACTTGTCAGATTACTTTCCTCTAACAAGTGAACGTTGTCGTCGAAACTCATCATCTAGATCAGCGTTTTTCACCTGTTGTGTCATGAAGGGTCCGAGCGTATGCCGCGGGAATTGGGGTGGGGAGGGAGTCGAAAAGAACAAATTTGAAAAAAATAAGTCTTTTGAAATCTATTGCCAGCATTTTTCTTAAATAACACAGTAATTAGAATTTTAGCTATTGAACTTTTTAAACAGTCTTCATACTCTCTTTTTAAATGAAAAGTATCTCCTTAAAACTGGTGGTGTGTCTTCACAATTTTAGCGCCTTATACAAACACTAAACTCTGGACGGACAGAAAGTGGCCTGGTAGTTTATACACTCACTATGTGGGACCTGAAATTCATTTGCAGTACTAAACGAAATCCTGTTTCTTACAATAGTAAATAATGTTTTATATATATCTCTCCAAACTGAAGTCGACTAAACCTTAAGCACCAGGATCTTTTTTCCATGCTCTCTTTCTCTCTCTATCCATCTCTCTTCTTTCTCATCATTTTAAACTTTTTTCTTTGCTGTTTTTATTGATTGATTTAACTCATTACAATTAACTTACCCCTTTCGTTGCAGTATTGATGCTATTGCATTTCAGTTATCTTTTAGCAGTGATTCGATTATCTCCCCTTCCAGTCCTGATCTCACGAAGGTTATCGTCTTTGTTTTTCTTTTTCTTTGCAGCTGACTGTGATAGTGAAGGATTACCGGGAGTGCGGGTCCGACCAGTTCCACACTTACCAGGCGCAGACGGATCTTTTACCCAGTGCTTTTGAAAACGGGTACTCGTCGAGCGGCCCACACAGCTCCCTGGAGCTGGTGGAAGTGGAAGCCAACAAACACGTAGAGATCCGCATCCACTACATCGCCACCACGATCATCGTGCGCCAGATTGGGCGTTACTTCACGTTTGCCATCCGAATGCCGGAACAACTTGTCAACAACAGTCACAATCGGGCGGACCTGGAGCTCTGTTCAAAAGGATGCCCGCCCAACGAGCGCATCAACTACCAGGAGTACTTGGCCCAACGCCGACACTCGGCAGCACAAATCCCGAACTCCATAGGGTCCGAGGGCCCCATACTGTCAGTGACCCGACAGGAGGCGGAGGCTCGTTGTAAGGACGCGGGGCTGGTGGACTTCTATTTCGACTCGTGCGTTTTTGACTTAATGGCGACCGGCGACATGAATTTTACAGTCGCAGCCATAATGGCCTTGAAAGACACGCTAGACTTGGATAACGCTATGACTGTTACCCATAGTAATCGTAGTGACCTCGATGAAATCGACCGGAAGTATGGTAGCGCTGCGTCATCGCGAACACAGTTGTCAAGGAGGCATTTAATGGTGTGTGTGTTGGTGGTGACCTATTTCTTTAACATTTTCACATTGCAGAGATGAGAGTAGTATCAGTTCGAATTAACTATACCATGAACTTGTGAGAGTGTGAGTTGATTCTAATCTTTTGGAATTTATGAAACCGAATTTCGCTCATGGTCACAAAGGTTTACTTGATTTCCATACTGTTTGAAAATTGCTGATGTTTCAAATCAGAAATGTTGGCCTTCACCTGTAGTCTGTGAGCGCATGCGCTTAGTTCAACTGTGCTGTCAATGGCAGAGCACGCTACAGTGGTTCGTACACCAGGCCTCCACCTCACGCACCAGAGCAATCTACGTCACTAACCTGTTACGTCATTAGCAGTCGGCGCTTTTGAAGAGACCGCTGATGTTGAACAACACATTACGACTTCGGCTGTATGAGTAACACTTACAGTTCGAGGTCTTTACACTCGTGTGCATGACAGACTGACTGCCCAATATTTTTAACTCAGGTAAAGTTCAAGGACAGTCCTGGACATTTTGTCTCTGTACGTCTCGCCGTGACGTTGTTATCTATTCTGAGAACTTGTGCTCCCTTTGAAATCAGTGAAAGCAGCTTTCGAACTTTGGCGAAGTTAACTTTAGAATAGTTACCATGGTTACTCGTTCTGTTGTTGTGTTTCGCTTACTTCTAAATAATAACTTGTTTCCGTAAGTTAGAAACAAGAATTACAAACTTCATCTTTTGCGTGGACTGTTCGCCTAGTGTTCAGGTATTTAGAGTCGAAAACTTAATTCACTGGGTTTTTTGGTTTAGTCAAAAAACATCTGTCAGGGTTCGGAAATTTGTTCAGTGTTTAAAGTTTGGTAGAAGATTTGTTCAAATCAAGAACATAGCGCAATGGATGGTACAGGAAGGTAAAAAATAGTGAACTTAATTGAAATCTTTAATGTTTCTGTATTTATGGGATTTTATTGGCCACTTTAAACACATAAACATTATTTTCACACCGAGCGTTTTGTGCGAACAAGGATGTCATCAGTGCGAAATGTCGACCAGCACGTGTGATTTATTTTGTACTTGTTCACTTAGGTTGTTAAGAACACCTGAATGTAGGGCTGAATTTTGATTTGTTGTATACAGAACAGTCTGGGTTTCGACATGTTCACAGCAGTGCGATACTTGGACATGTTCACAGCACAGGGCGAGCACTGTTGGAAGTATTTTGTGAGAACGCTCTCTGCACAGTAAGCCAAAAAGCCGGCAGAGATCTGGAAACACTAAGCCATTCGTTGTGTCCGCAGTTCAAATACAAGAAGGGGAGGGATTTACGTTATCTGTGATTTATTAGATGGCAGATTTTTCTTTTGTGTATGGGAGGGGGGAGAGATCGCGTGAAGGTCAGCACTGCACTAAGAAATTTTTTTAAAATTTCTTTTCATGGATTAGAACTTAGAAAGTACATTAAATTTGTGGGGGGGGGGGGGGGGGGGGTTTACGTTACTTTTTAATCACATTGCTTTTTCCAGTTACTTTTGTACTGACTGTACCGAATAGTAATTTTAAAGTTTCACATCTTGTAAATTGTTACTCCTTTCCCCTCCCCACAAGTCTCCTCAAGAAATTTTCTTTTTCATGATTATAATTACAGATACACACACATATATTTATAAACTGTTGTGAACTTGCGATCTGCTGTGAAATGTTCGACTGTCAGAATACTCACTGCAATATGGCGGCACTTACCGGAAGTCCCAAGCAGACTTTCTGTCGGAGGTGTGCTAACTTATGACTGTCATGCTGTGAGAAGCTTGAATGAACGGTGTTAGACCGACACGCGTATACCTCAGAAACTGTCCTCACCAAGTAACGTGTACTACTTAATGAGCTTGTTTTAAATGCTGATTTTCTACCGTCGTGCATCGATTAATTAATCAGTCGTGTAGTGGAGATTTTTTTAAATACAACACACACACTGATGACGATTTTTTTTTTACTCCAGTCCCAAGAAGCAGAGAAAATGGCGTGTGTTGTTTCATTGTTGTCTTTTCTGCGATTTGTTTTAGCAATAAGTTATGTTGTGTGTGAGAAAGATGGCTTACAGTATGCCTCTTGACTAACCACTGGCTAATCAATTTCACCTTGTATTTATTAAGGTCCTCTGACTCTTACTTAAAAGGGAACATGTTTCTCACTGTACTATGTTCACAAGTGTCATTCTGTTTTTGTTGATTTATAGCTAAAGTTATCATTTAATTTAAATATACTTTATAAACCTAGATCACTGTACATTTGTTCATTATTCGTCTTTAGGTTGTTTTGTATTTTTCCAACGTAAAGTACATTTGAAAGACGCGGTGTTGTTTATATCCACATGGAACAGATATTATTGGACATGTAGATAAAGTATTGTTTAGTGTGGGTTTCATTTCTCTCTCTTGCCAGAGCAATAATTTACGATTTAAAACAAATTCCCAACGATAACCCCCCTCCTCCTGAATGGTTGCCAAATATCCATTAGTGGGATTGAAGTGAACTTAAATTGGTCAGATCTGTCTGTACGTGAGAAAGATGGAAGCGAAGGATTGTACTGGCTTAGATGACTGATAGAGTTTGAATGACGATAGTGCCTGTGTTATATTATCGCACTATTTGCTTTAAAAGAGTGATAAGATAGAAGGAGTAGAGAAAAACAAGTGATACGGAAAAGAGGAAGTTGAAAAAAATTATATGAATGGAAGAATCGGGAAAATGTGATACGGATGGAAAGAGCCGATCAAATAATAGTGTGCAAGGAGTCGGAAAGAATTGTACGGTTGGAAGGAGTCGAAAGAGTTAAACGGGTGGAAGGAGTCGAAAGAGTTAAACGGGTGGAAGGAATAGAAAGAGTTATACGGGTGGAAGGAGTAGAAAGAGTTATACAGGTGGAAGGAGTAGAAAGAGTTATACGAGTGGAAGGGATCAAGAGGAAATGCATCTTTTAGGAGAAAGAGGAGACGTGAAGAGATTATTGAGTGTGGTTGTGTTTAATGCCAACTTGTATTCATGCGTTTGTGTGTTTGTAATTAAGTAAAGATGTCATTGAATATGAAACTATATTTTTGTTGGGACACCTTAGTTTTTGCTGTTGATGAATGGATGGATTCTTGACTGAATTCTGTTCAAAAAAATGAAAATATGAAATTATTCATTAAAAATAAAAGAAGGAAATGAAATGCTTGTTTCGTCATTGTCTTTAGAAGCAAGTCATACTTTGATTGCCTGCTTTCCTTAACTATGAAGTTTTCTCTTGTTTCATCTGTCACAAAACAAACCACTCTCTACACGAAAGCTAATGAAGTCGTAGATACCGCCCAGTATCAGGAGTTATGACCTCTAAAGGTCACTGGATGAACTCTAAATTTTTTAGGAGGGAGGATCCTTGTATTCATACCAATGCATAAAACCAACGTCTACCTCATTTCAATAATACAGGCCACACATTTTATAAAGCATTAGTATGCATTTGTGGGGATTTTTTTTTTTTTTTTTTTAGGGCGTCATTGTGACTTAGTGTACTATTCTAAGTGTTACGGGTTGACTTAGTGTACTATTCTAACCACAGATATATTGCTAAAATAGTTTGTAAATACAGTTTTCACGTCCATTGCTTCTCATGATTCCTATTCTTACATTGGTTTTTTTACTTTGACTTCAACTACTACTAATTTACAAATTTTTTTTAATCCAGTTGGAGGGAAGTCATCCAATTTCATCACAAAGTCTACACAAGTCATTTTGAAGTTATCTTGACTTTTAAGGACGATTTTCCCCCCGCCTTATGTACTATCCATATTTCTTTGGAAAAAACATTCAATTTATAGAATTTTCTCTATACAAGCGGAAATTGGCTCCTCAGTGATGAACAGCTTGATACTGATTATGGAACGCTTGGCATTTAAAAATTCTATTCTACTGCATGCTCTTTATAATTCTTGTAATAATTTGTTTCAAGAGTCTGCGAACTATTAACTATTAATGCGAACACTTGTTGGCTTTTTTATGTGATTCGCAAGCGTTTTTTATTGACATGTTTCTGAAGCGTACGGCTTTTAAATATCCATTCGTGCTTTAATAAAGGGCGGATTGAAATGTGTTTGCAAACCCAATATTGCTCAGACAGTTCTAGCTTGTGAAGGTCTTTTTCTATAAATGAAATGTTTGAAATTGGTGACTTCAAGACTTCATAATTAAATTATGAAAATGAATTATATGACGAACAGGTGCGAGAAAGTATGATGGGAATGTTAACAGAAAATGTGAATAAGCTGAAATAATGAAATAACCGAAAATATGATGAAAATGGAGATGTTAACAGAAAATATGACGTAACTGAGAGTATTCATAGAAAATATGATGCAGTTGTGGACGAAGGCGTAAGTTATGCAGGAGTGCTAGTGAATGTGTGGGAAATTACGTAGGCAACAACGGAAGAGCTGGCGTTCCATACGTCCTTGAACGTCACGCGGAATACATTTTCTTGCAGACCGGATTGACAATGCAAATTCGTAAACCACCGGCAGCTTTCTTGCCCCCTTTTTCTTACTTCCGAATGCCGTCAGCTGTCTGGGCATTTTTTAATAGTTATATGTATTTTAAAGCCATTTTCTTAGTTTATGATGAAAAATTTGGCAGAAAGTTGGGGAGAGCTGGACATGTCTTCATCATCAAAAGTGGGTAGCAATCTGAGAAAGAGGACGTTTCATTAATATGTGATTTCCTGCCAAAGATGTGCAGGCGTACAGCACAAAGACCATACATATCCTTCCACAGAGACAGAGTCATTATGTAATACATTTTAAAAGATAGGCCTATTGCACACTAAATAAACAAATTTTATAATCAATAAATAGAATGTCTTCAAATCATTGTACAGAAATGATAGAAATGAGAACTATACTAACTAGTGCACTGGGTGCAATATCTACCAAGTTTCAATAGATCAGATGTTACACCTGAAACAAGGACATAATCGATCTAACTACTCGAGACTCATAAATAGTGCCTGCAGGCTGTTTATATTTGGAAAGTGCAGATTTTGTGGATTGTCTTGTATTAACCTGTGCTTACTTAATAAAGAGAAATTTCTTTACACTCTATAGTTTAATTTAGTGCTTATTTGCACTTGTCTTTGTATATCTGTAAACTGAACACCTTGCTTTGCCTTTTGTATTATTACAACCTCTAATGCAGTCAGTGGATATAATCTACCTGTTGAAAGTTCATTCACTTGACTCTTCATTCCATTACTTGTCTACACCTGTCTTGGCACAACCAAGTATGAGCCTTACACCTGTATATTAATTAGTTTGGTTTGTGACTGATCATGCTAATCAGTGACATTATTTGTGCCTAATCTGCAAGTTGCTATTGGAATATGTGTGGCATGTGGCACCTGTATCTACAATCATATTCACCTACAGACATATCGCAGACATTGTCACCTTGAGGCAAACGCATACATACAGCATTCATTGATTCAGAGTATACACATGTTAGTGTGTCTGGATACATACTTTGTACATCTACCAAACATATCACCATAGAAAGTTTCAAAACTCACATCCACCCCAAAATAGCTGACAAACTCATTTCGCAGTTCAAGTTCATTAATAGTCTTATGAGTAGTTACCCACAGAGCTTTGTAAATGTGTTTAATTTTAATTATATACTTCACGTTGGCACTACATCGTAAAGTATAAAATTAAGTGTCTTTTTAATTTTAGAAGCTATTTATTATAATTTTAACCAAAAATAATGCCCAGCACTGAAAATATACCTTTATCCCCCGCTTCGAGGAAGGGACACATACATAGAAATATTTTAACATCACCAATGAAAATGACACTTTGTATATAGAAATAATTTAACATCACCAATGAAAATGACACTTTGTACATAGAAATATTTTAACTTCACCAATGAAAATGACACTTTGTACATAGAAATATTTTAACATCACCAATGAAAATGACACTTTGTACATAGAAATAATTTAACATCACCAATGAAAATGACACTTTGTACATAGAAATATTTTAACTTCACCAATGAAAATGACACTTTGTACATAGAAATATTTTAACATCATCAATGAAAATGACACTTTGTACATAGAAATATTTTAACATCACCAATGAAAATGACACTTTGTGAAATGGAAATTAAACATACATCATTCAGTTAATCATATTACTAATTATCACTTTCTTAAATCTGAATAACATTGCGGTATCACACCACACAATTAGCGAAGTACCGTTTTAAAGCAAAGTTAAAATTAACGAAGTTTATAATGAAAATTAGCACATTCTTAGTAACCATATGAAAATTAGTGAAATTTCATAGACTGGGGAACGAAATACATAATGAAAAACAACAGGGCCCGTAATTAATGTAAAGTTGCATGTCACACAGGGTACACTATTTAATGCCACAATAAAAATTGTCATGCATTTAATGAAAGTTGTTTTGTCCTTCTCAATGACAGCTACATTATACTTATCACCGCAGATAAGTAATGAAGCCATTAAGAAAAATTCACAGTGTAAATAAAAAATGACAATTGTCACGCACTTCTGCTAGTAATGTAAAAATAAAATTTGACAACATAAGTTAATATACAATCAGAATGAGAATTCTCCCCTCCTGTAGTATTTTGAAAGGGTTAAAAAGCCAAGACGTGCAATTAGTGATTGTCAATTGCCAGGGCTTGAACTAATGTAGGTCATACTGAGACATTGTCACGGCACTCAATTAGTCTAATGCATAATAAAAACTGTCAAACACTCACTTAATGAAAAGAATTACTGAAGCGAAGGGTTCTAGAGGTGATTGAAAGCTTGGTGTTCTGTTACTTTCATTTCTCAGCTCAGTGGCAGACAATTCACCTGTGACCGCGAGAGCGGGACAAATTGACGCCACCTTTTGCCACTTCGAGTCTTTGGCTCCCCGTTTCACTTACCACAAATCTCAGGAAGAATTGAACCATTTCACAATGCTGCTTCATGTCCTACAAAATAGTCGTGTAGGAAAGTTCTGACCTTTTTATCTGTCTATAATAAGTGTGTGCATGACAGAGCGCACTTCTATGAGTGTGTTGGTGGTGGTGGAGTTTCCATTTGTTTTAAAAGTCCTTAAGTAGTAGATTTCATAATTTTTCTTGCCATTTTGTACTAATGTATATCACATTTTTTTCTTTGAGGGCTGGCTGATAGGTTTGTGTTAGATGTTTTCTTTTTTTTAACCTCCAAATCGACGAAATTTTTTTGCAATGACACATATTGAACCCATCTGCTTTACCCAAGCTGTTAGGAAGTTTGATAGGTGAGCCTATTACAATCTTGCCGCTAACAGCTGGCTTACGTATCATGGCGTGACATTTCAAGCAGGTTGTTTATGTTTGGTCTATTCTGTGAATATACGTGTGCTGTGTGTGTGTGTGTCTGCATCTTGTTTTAACTTAAAAATAATTCTAGAAAGATGAAGCCGTTGGATCACTGTTTGTGTGGGTGTACTTGTGTTAGTATGTGTGAATGTATATGTGCTTGTTATTGTACTGTTGTGTATTATAATATGTTACTACACTAATCTTTATGCGAAGAATAGAAAGGTGATATTAGTGAATTATAGATATGAGGATACCGAGCCGCTTAGGAAGATAACCAGTCTAGCAGCTTCATGAAGTCATCAAAATAAAAATTAGGAGCAATACGGGTCATTTATTTTTAAAGCCTAGAGCCTCCATGGAGGTCCCAGACTCATTTTGGTTGTTGCAGTGGTAGGTACTTATCACAAATATATGAAGTGGTCTTGTAACTTTAAGTAAATGCACCTTATTTATATTTGAAAATTCCCCCCCCCCCCCTAAAATATATATTACATAAATATATGAAGTGGTCTTAAAGTGTAACTTTAAGTAAATGCACCTTATTTGTATTTGTAAAATCCCCCCCCCCTAAAAAATATATATATATTACATAAATCATAAAGATTTACTAAAGAAAGATATGTACCTCAGGAAAGGAAAACACGAAAAGAATTGTGTTACTATAAATAGATGTAGTCGATTCTTCACTCCCAAACTAGTACTAAGTCTCGTGATGAACACAGATAAGACACGTGAGTGGTACTACTAAGTCACGTGGTGAACTAGGACGACTAATGAGTGGTACTGCTAAGACACGTAATGAACTAGAGTTCAGTGGAGCAGACAATAGCTTATGGCAAAGGTCGTTCGACAGACCAGGTACAGCGTGCATTCTTCATGAGTATGAGACCAGGATTGGTAGACAATTCAAGATTTTGTCTGAGTAATCATTCTTTTTTCTTACACAGTAAACAACAGAAATAAAAAATACTCCCTACACTTCCCATAGACACGCGCGCACACACGCATGTAATATGTTCGTGTAGTTATTGAAATGAAAAAACACAGGGGCAAATTTTACATGTCAATTTGTCAGGAAGTGTGTGTGAGTGGATTTATTTTATTAGAAGTTTGGAGCGTAGTTTGTTTTTCTAACAAATTTGTGTGCCAAGAACTCTTCTAACACTGCAATTAGTTCATTAGGAATCGATAATCTAAACAGGTCGTTTTTAAAAAGTTATTTTGTCTCTAGAATTTCACTAATCATAGGCTCAACTTGGGCTAAAAAGTCTACAGGAGAATTTTTTTTTAAAGTTTGTTTTATTCAGACTACATTGCACTTTTCTACTGCAGTCGTGTTAACATTAAAGGGAGTGTTTGCTAGAAAACTGACGCCTAATTGAAGACCGGTAACCCAGTATTACTGGCACGATGTTAGATAACTTATTAACTACTCTCATGTCGTGTGTTTTGTAAGGGCCTGACCCCTGTCATAGAAATCAGATGCACATGAGCTCACGAAACATGAAGTTTACACATACATATCGCTTAACATTTATTAACAGATATAAATACACATATTGTTACTCGTGCCGTGCATCGTCAATCTCACACTACTAAATGCAAATGCAGTGACTCAGATTTATTCATACAATGTCTCACATTTATTCACACAGTGAGTATGATTTATTCACAGAGTGTCTCACATTTATTCACACAGTGACTCAGATTTATTCACACAGTGTCTCAGATGTATTCACAGTGCAAATGCAGTTTCTCAGATGTATTCACACAGTTAATTGTTCTGTATGTAAACATAATGATAAGCAGACCGTCCAAACAGTTAATTGTTCTGTATATAAACATAATGATAAGCAGACCGTCCAAACAGTTAATTGTTCTGTATATAAACATAATGATAAGCAGACCGTCCAAACAGTTAATTGTTCTGTATATAAACATAATGATAAGCAGACCCTCCGAGACTATGAAGACTCCTGATACGAACAAGTTTGTAAAAACAGTTATAATTTTAATTTGTTTTTTTCGTTTCACTTATAATACTATTATTATAGTCGGGATTATATCCCTGTCTAATCAGTATTATTGAATGGTACCAGTCAAAGGATGCGAATTCTAGCATACATGGCGCTGCGGTACCACACTATGGAGGTGGTGTCCCAATATGGTGGTAAACAATAAATTGTAGCATCACTTTCTTTCACATGGTGATTGTTGCACTGTTCAACCCTAAATGGTAATAGCTGTAGTAGGCTAAATGGCAAAAGCCCTAAGTAGACTAAATGGCAAAAGCCCTAAGTAGACTAAATGGCAAAAGCCCTAAGTAGGCTAAATGGCAAAAGCCCTAAGTAGGCTAAATGGCAAAAGCCCTAAGTAGACTAAATGGTAATAGCTGTAGTAGACTAAATGGCAAAAGCCCTAAGTAGACTAAATGGCAAAAGCCCTAAGTAGACTAAATGGTAAGTGCCGAAAGTAGAGTAAATCGTAACAATGGTAAGCATAGTAAATGGTAACAGCTGTAAGCTTAGTAAATGGTAACAAATGTAAGCATAGTAAATGGTAACAGCTGTATTCTTAGTAAATGATAACAATTGTAAGCATAGTAAATTGTAACAACTGTATTCTTAGTAAATGGCAACAACTGTAAGCTTAGTAAATGGTAACAGCTCTAAGGAGAGTAAATTGCAGCAGTTGTAAGATTAGTAAATGGTAACAGCTGTATGTTTAGTAAATGGTAACAACTGTAAGCAGAGTAAATGGTAACAGCTGTATTCTTAGTAAATGGTAACTGCTGTAAGTAGAGTAAACGGTGACAGATGTAAGCAGAGATATAAGTCAGCTGCTGCGTCCATCTGATAGAAGCTATTTACAGCCACACTTGGCAGCACTAATTCAGATGCACAAGAGTGTGCTTGCGCTCAACTGACGGATATTGGGGTGGACTCTTTGCCAAGCAGAAAGTCAAAATAGTGCAGCAAGTGTTTTACATTGGAGGATGCTGATAGCAGGGTTCGTTGCTCGTTGGATTTAAATAAATAAACATGTCCAGTAATGTTTGGTCGAGACCTCTAAGCTCCCTTTGTATGGAACTACAGTCAATGCATTGGTAAAATTAGATGTGACTCTTTCTAAAACAAATGCTATGAGAGTCCAGAATTTGTCGTCTGCACTTACCATTCAAAGAACACCTAGGAATATATGGAATTATTGGTTTCTTGTACACTGGCACGATTCTCGGCTACTGGTTAGTAAATGGACATGTGGTTGACATTCTTTTTTTTATTCCTTTTATTACATTTAGTGTCATACACTGAAGTAACAATTCTTTTTAAAGGAAATTTAATTTGCAGAATGTCTAGATGTTATTTGACAAAGGCACTATATAAGTTGATACCTGTGATAGAGTATTTTTACTAACTGTTATAATAATTCTCTCCATAAATTTTATCTTCCTTGCATGGTAGATTAAAAATAAATTATATGAAAAATATTCTCTTTTTAGGATTTAGATATACTCCATTTCTGATATACGATTTTCTTTGACTTTTTCATGTTTGCATAGTCGTGTATATGACAAATAATTTAATTCTACTAGTCCATAATGCGCATGCATTACATTATTGAGGCATAGATAAACACAAGCTTAATGTACAATAATTTGACGTGTTTACATTATTGAGGCATAGATAAACACAAGCTTAATGTACAATAATTTGACGTGTTTACATTATTGAGGCATAGATAAACACAAGCTTAATGCACAATAATTTGACGTGTTTACATTATTGAGGCATAGATAAACACAAGCTTAATGCACAATAATTTGACGTGTTTATTTTATTGTAAAAGAATTCTTCACCTAAGAACGGGATAAGTTGAATTCATTGTTCACTTATGGTGAACTAAATGATTGTGTTCAGTAATTGAAAATATATTCTGAAGAATTATTAAGGAAAGAGATAGTCAGTGCCTGCCCATCTGAAATTCTACCAAGGAATTACTGTTGTGTTTCTACAGCCATTGACAAACTCCCTTTGATACATTTAATACTTTACACCTTCCCTTGACATCCTTTGACATCTGTTTTCATCTGTAAACTGGACACATCATGCTGTTTTGCAAATTTGTGAAGCCAATCAGCGTGCGTTGTTTGTGAGCCCAAATGCCAGCCACAAAGTCATTACATCATCTACCACAGTGGATAAAGAGAGAAAACACCTTACAGCAGGGGTCTCAAACTCATTTTGCCTGGGGGCCACTGGAAGTAGAATCTGGGTGAAGCTGGGCCGCATCATTATTCCCTGCTGCCAGAGACCTGGCAACACTTCCTCTTACACAGCTCAGACACATTTGGCTTCAGGGAGGAAGCCACTGTGACCCTCAGTATGGCTTGAAGATGCTCATCAGTAAGTTTGTCCTTGAATTTTGACTTATTCAAGTTCATGGTGGAGAAGAGCTATTCACACGGATAGGTGCTCCCCAAAAGGCACTTGGTCCGCTTGAACATCCTGGAAAGCTCAGGGAAGGTAAGGGGCAATTCTCTTAAAAACTGTCCAAGCTTGTCTGCTTTTCCACTCACCTCCCTGAACTTGGCTTTGAGTTCAGAATTACACTTATGTCAATTAGATCCATTTGAAGCACAGGAGGGACATCTTCCACATTGAAGAAAGGGTCAGTAAATATTTGAAAGGTGGTTCTGTGTTTCTTGAAATCTGCAAACCTGTGATCAAATTCTTTCCTGCAACATACTTCTCACCACTGAATGGTGTGCCAGAATCCATGAGTGCCTTACATGCTGGGAAATGGCAGATCCTGAGGTATGGTAGCCCACAGGTGACAAAAACTATAAAACTCCCAGGGTGCATGAGAAAAACGTGCGGGCTGCACTATCACTTAACTTTAATATCAAGTGGGGGCCACAAAATATCGTCTGGCGGGCCGCAATTGGCCCGCGGGCCGCGAGTTTGAGACCCCTGCCTTACAGGTTACATTGACCCCTTTTCTCATGAAACCATTTGACTCTCTCTTGTAATGTTCCTTGTTCATGTTGTCTGAACATAATCAATTGAACCAACTTTGTTAACAGATACCACTACTGATTCCAAGAACTGTGTCATAAAAGGTTAATAAGAGAGCCTTTTCAGGCCCAACACTATAATTAACTATACTTAAATATATGCTAGAATTTACGCATTTGAGTGTCTTCATTGTATATGTCATTATTTGTATTTGATCAATGTTGAATTGCTGGGTAGTGTTTAGTTAATTGTTTGCTAATAAATTCTATTTCTTTATTTGCCAATGCCCTCAACCTGTGTTATATTATAACTGGGTTAAAAAGTTAAAGTAGTGTGGGGGGCTTAATAATTAATAAAATGGGTGGTATGTACCTTTTTTAGAGGGTATTCACTGCTCTGTTTTTGGACGTGTGTCACGTTAGAGTTATTCTGTAGTGTTCATTAAAATACTAGAATTACTCTGGGGAGAGTGCAAGGGGTACTTTTCTAGTCCGTCACCCACAAGCTGAGAGGTGCAAATTATCACAGATGTAGGATGATAATTTTCTCATAATTAAAGAGGCCCTCTCATAATAATATAAAAATACATGTTGCAAATAGGATGTACTTTATAGGAATAGGCAAGTAAAATACATTATAGAGCAATCTTCAAGTGATGAAAATGCAAGTAGGATACATTACTGAGCAGTGTGCAAGTATGAAACACTATAGAGGAGTATTTAAAGTCGGATACATTATAGAAGAATGCAAATAGGACAATAGGATACATTATTGAGCAGTTTGCAAGTGATGAATATGCAAGTGGGATACATTAAAGAGCAGTTTGCAAGTATGATATAATAATTATTAAAAAACCAATGCGGACCCTGTTGGGCTACTTTTAGACGGTCATTGGGATAAGTTTGTTGGATCGACTTCTCAACGCTGTCCATACGTAAATTAAAACCAACAAGTAATTTTATTTTTTATTTAAAACTGCAACAGAGTGTCTATCAGCTTGGAATTTGATGTCCCCTTTAGACTTTAGTGCTTCATAGAGCTTTCGCCTTGCGTGTCGTTGTCATACATTGTCCATCACCTTTCAATGCACCGTTCACGAAGGGAAGTTACTCAAGGGTAAAGGCAATCAGGGGAAACAATTTGAAGGGACGAAGACGGAAAGCAGCAGATTTTCACACCTGTTCTTTTCTAGAGGCGCGAGCGACAAATCGGAGTACATAACTGCCACAACTGGCATGATGAATGACGTGCCGCGCTTTCTCACCTTCACGCATCCCGCCACCCCCCCTTCCCCGCACACGCACACTGGAAAATGTGCTCACGATTATATATACATATGGTATACTATAATTAAATGAACAAGGTCACAACATATTTTCATGTGTGCGAATGTATATGTATGAATGTGAGATGTGATTATATTTATGCATGTGTGTGTGTGTGTGTGTGTGTGTGTGTTAAAAAGATAATGGAAGTCGACATTCAACAATCCAGTTAAAGTTAGTTTTAGTGCGAGATATTTATTGGTAAATTCTTTCGCTTCTTTATTTGTATTTTTTTTTTGTGTGTGTGGTTAGGATTACTGTTGTATAATAGTCACCGTGATGAATATCTGTGTGATTATTTTCAGACTGGTGACACAGTTCCTTCCCTCGTGACTGGTTAAAGCGTTCTGAGTTAATTATTTCTTCCCATTTTATCAAGTATTTCATTTAACTACTTCCTATGGAGTAAGACATATTTGACATATTGCTACCTCTGGTTATTTTTGTAGACTTGTCCGACATTAATACAGTGCATTCTTGCTAATCCAGCCTCCGGGCGTGACGTAAAAGAGGCGGGGTTACGCTTCTTTTGGAAAGTCGCCTTGTCCTCCTCCCAAGCGAGGGCAATGGAGTGACGTCACGAGCGTGTCGGGGGGGGGGGGTGCGCTAGCCGCGGATGAGAAGGGTTAGTTTTATTTGGCGCTACCCATAATGCAACAACAAGACAAGTGACACGTGCGTGCAGTATCGACGTAATGCTAGTAAAGTGATTGCGTGACAAGCATCTTCATTAATGCAGACAAAAATCCGTGACAAGTTTTCGAAGTGACCGCACTGAGTAGAAAATGCAAGATTTCATCTGTGCTGTGTTACTCTTGTATATTTCTTTTACTGTATACATAGGCCTACTATACTGTATTGATATGAAAAGATCATTTCACTGTAAATGAGAAGTTACATAGTGATCGTATTTTTTATTTTTTTTTTAGCTTTCTTTATCATATGCTTGACACTTATTTGTGTGTGTGTTTTTTAAAAAAAAAATACTACATACAGTAAACGTGTAACATTAAATTTAATAAATTTTGTATGCACTCTCGCTAATCTGGCACCCGTCTGTGCAAGATTTGGCCGGATCTACTGTACCACCTTTGGTGATTGTTGCAGACGTGCCTATCACCTCTGGTGAGTGTTGTAGATGTACTACATATAATTAGAATCTCTGGTGACTGTTATCGATATACCTCTGGTGATTGTTGTATACAAGACATTACTCCTACCTCTGGTGATTGTTGTATACAAGACATTACTCCTACCTCTGGTGATTGTTGTATACAAGACATTACTCCTACCTCTGGTGATTGTTGTATACAAGACATTACTCCTACCTCTGGTAATTGTACTTGCCACGATTGGTGCCTCTGATGACTTGTAGATGCCCTTGACATAACTAGAATCTTTGGTGACCGTCATAGATGTACATAGCTTTATTTAGTATCTTGGCATAACTACAATATCGGATGACTGCTGCTGATGTACTTGGCATAACTACAATATCTGGTGGCTGTTGTAGATGTACTTGGCATAACTAGAATATCTGGTGACTGTTATAGATTTGCTTGCCACAACATAGACATAATTGGCGTAACTTGTATCTCATGGCGTAACTGGTATTTCATGGCGTATTTAAAACACTCTGGTGACTGTTCCATAGACTAACATAACACAACTACAAAGCATCCTTACTGCAGGAACTGGTGACTGTTCCATAGACTAACATAACACAACTACAAAGCATCCTTACTGCAGGAACTGGTGACTGTTCCATAGACTAACTAACACAACTACAAAGCATCCTTACTGCAGGAACTGGTTCCAGAGAAACTCCTTTGACTGACAGGCGAAGCTGCATCCTCGAGATACTGGTCGCTCGGCGCTGTAACGGATCCATTTTGAAGGTTACATCCTGTTGCGCAATCGACGGAGAATCTTAGTTGATCTTTATTTAGTTTTGTTTTTCTTCCTGCCTTCTGTTTGAATCTTACTGCATTATTTTTTTTTCTTATACACCTGTCGCCATGACTGCTTCGGAAACGTTTGTTTGGTTTACTAGGTTCATTTTCCTTCCTATGTTATCATTTTTCCTTTGTCTTGTGTTTGTTTGTCTGTCTGTTTATTGTTCTGTTTTGATGTTATGTCTGCTTATCTGTCTGTTGTTCTGTTTGGTTTGTTGCTCTGGTCTTTTTTGTCTATCTGTTTGTAGTTCTGTTTCTTTTTCTGTTGGTTTTTCTGTTTATTTGCTTGCTTGTTTGACTCCGTTATATTTCATTTTGCTTTATATTAGGTTTTATTTCTGCCGTTCAGAATTTTGTTTTTGCATATTTGTTTTCTTTACGATTATATAAATTTCTATACATTATGCTATATTTATAATTTTATTTTTTGTTTTCGTTTCTTTATATTTGTATATCTTGGTTGGTTGTAGTTCAATCATTTTTTTAAATTTATTTATTGGGGTGAGTGGGGGTGGGGGCTGTAGAATAGAGTTTTTAAACGCATTTTGTTAATAGAGGAAATATTCAGAAAAATGTAGGAATTTTAATTCAACTGAATTTTTCATCTCCCCTTTGCCAACTGGCAATATATTCCTAGTGACGTGAGGCTGTACTGTGTACTCGTTCACTAGAGCATAAGGCGATGTCATAGAGTCATGGGCAAATTAGGCCTTTTTTAATAACTGAAGTTTTATCTTTATTCATATATTAATTTCGTTGGTGCTTTTATTTTTTGTGTTCTACATTTCTTTACGTTGACGATTGCGACCATGTGATATAATGCGCATTATGCCATAAACGGTTTACTGACTTGTTAAAAGGAGTCACGGACATGGTGAAAGGGGTAACAGTCATTATAAGCCGTTTACAAACTACCCTGAATGGTTGCAGGGAAAGGGGTTGTTGTTTAAACCTGATGCTCTATAAACTTGGTTTTTCCCACCAATGATTTGGGGATTTATATAAATAGTGAGAGTATCAAATTATGAATTTGTTCATGATGAAAACTTTGCCTAAACTTCAGAGGCCGCAGTTATTTCATTGAATTGAAGATAAACTTGCCAAATATTCACGCGGTAACATATCAATTTCTCAATACTTATTAACTGTATTTTATTAAGAGTGCTGTACAGTGATCGTGTATTTTCTTATTGTGATTGTTATGAATTGTTGCTATTTTCTCCGTACGTTGTGTCCAGAGAATTGAGTGAAATCAAGTTAACACATGTTCCTAATTTGTAATAATCTACTGAGATGTATAATGAGGTAATAAGATGCTATTTCATCTAGACTGAAAATATTAATTTGATGATTGTAAAATGCATGAGCACATTTGAAACATTTTGTTTGATGTAATAATCGTAACCCACATGTGCATGGTCTAGAATATTTCTAGTTTCATTGTAAAAATAAGAAGTGAAGTCAAATTGTAATGGACACCTATTGTCTGTTGCCACTATGTATGGATCGGTGAACTGTAGGTTCATCACCAACGGAAATAATTATTATTGTTCTGGAGCAGGTTTCAGTTTTGGCGCTTGAGTTTGGTGTTTGTATTCTATGGCTATTGAGCTAAGAGCCTAATGCCGAGGTGTACTATTCATGTGTGATGAGTTATGCAGACCAGTCAGATAGAACATTCAATGATGGACTGTAGATTTATGAATTGTCAGAGGGACTTTCCCTGATAACTGCTGGTGGAAAGATAAGTGGGTGTCTGACAAACTCTGAGATCAGAATTTGTGTTACAATCCATATAAACATTCAAAGTCAGAATAGGTGGACTGGATGATCTTTGTATTTATATTAATTAATGGATTCACTATTTTGTTAAATATTAAAATTTTATATTTTTTATAAATAATAATGGAGATTGACTAATTATTAGCGAGAGAAAGACCAAAGGAGAATTGGGCTGGAGGCAGAGCATGTATGAGTGATTTTGTATGCATAATTAGTCATTATTAGGATGATGTGCCCAATTTACACAATATTACACAGATTCATCTGTCACTATATCTAAACCAAGATTACTAATTTGTGGAGACTGAAGGGTGAGTCTGGCAACCAGTCTGTCATCAGCTTAGGTGTAACATTAAAATTAACAACCTTTAAATCCTCCTGCTGAGACAGAATCTTTACACAAATGCTGGAATGTAACAACCAATCAGACATCAGAACTCTTTTTTTGAAATGACTCTATGTTAAATATTTTTAATTTCTGACTGACCATGGGAAAATATTTGTTATTTCTATGCTAGATAGCGGCAACTCTCACCTAGCCTGATGAGATGTTATGCTAGCTCAGACTTTCTCGACTTTTTCACCCTTGAAATAATGTTCAGGTATTGGGGATCCCATGCATAAAAATGATTGTATCTTTGATGTTCTTTTTATTTTCAATCATGATCTATTGGGGAACCCGTACTGATCACACGAATAAGAAACCATGTGCTAGATCTTTGTAATTCTGACTATTTATGTATAGGTGTTTCTTGTATAGAAGTTTTCTAATTGTAAGCGACAGATGTTTCATGTTTCTATATTACATGATTTCTAGTCCTGATTTACATGTATGGTAAGTGTTATGCAATTTTGGTTAGCAGTGACAAGATTTCTGATGTTTCTTGAATAGATGTTTTGTAATTTTGATTGACCGTGACAAGATGTTTGATGTTTCTTGGTGAGATACCTTGCGATCCTGAACTGCGATGAGATATTATACTGGATATGTTTTTCAAGGTGACTGATCTTGATTATATGCTTTCAAACTGAATGACCTTGATAATATGCTTTCAACTGACTGACCTTGGTGAGATGTTGTCAAGCTGATTGGCCATGATAATATGTTGCCAATCTGATTAGCCTTGGTGTGATGTTGTCAAGGTGACTGACTTTGGTGAGATGTTAAGTGAGAGGCTTTGGTGATATAGTGTCAAGGTGACTAACTTTGGTGAGATGTTGTCAAGTGGTTGGCTTTAGTGATATGTTGTCAAGTGACTGACTTTGGTAAGATGTTGTCAAGTGACTGGCTTTGGTGAGTTGTTGTCAAGGTACTGACTTTGATTAGATGTTTTCAAGGTGACTGACTTTGGTGAGATGTTGTCAAATGACTGACTTTGATAAGATGTTGTCAAGGTACTGACTTTTATGAGATGTTGTCAAGGTACTGACTTTGATGAGATGTTGTCAAGGTACTGACTTTGATGAGATGTTGTCAAATGACTGACTTTATTGAGATGTTGTCAAGGTATTCTCTTTGATGAGTTGTTGTCAAATGACTGACTTTGATGAGATGTTGTCAAGGTACTCTCTTTGATGAGATGTTGTCAAATGACTGACTTTGGTGAGATGTTTCATATTTCTAGGTGAGAGGTGTACTAATTCTGCCTGGCCCTGGTTGATATTGTTTGGTTTATTACAATAATATATATAAGACAATCTGGAATGATCTTTCGGTGCGCTTGTGAGCATATCAAATATTCTGGAACAGTTGTGTAATGTGCATAGAAGAGGTACATTGAACCAGCATCTACATAACAAAGACAGTGACTTGTTTGTACATTGAACCAGCATCTACATAATAAAGATAGTGACCTGTTTGTACATTGAACCAGCATCTACATAACAAAGACAGTGACCTGTTTGTACATTGAACCCTCTGTGATTTGTACCGCCGACTAAAGCTTTGTATGCATGGTTCGTGCATGCTTGTTTAAACTTTACATTCCATAGTGTGCTGTAAAAGAATGATTTATCTCTCGTATCTGTGATTGTACCGCCGACTAAAGCTTTGTATGCATGGTTTGTGCATGCTCGTTCATGAGTCCGACGTCACTTAACACCGCCATCTTGTTGCTCGTTCTTAGTTAACTCGTATTTTAACTCTTTGACATGTTTTACCACTGTGTTCGTGTTTGTGTATGGATAGTGAGCACAGATCTGCCTGTCGTAATCTTAGCTCAGCTCACGTCTGCCTGCATCTTCAGGTGTTAATTATTTGTGCGTTATCGGCTATGTGTCCCTGCTCTTCAGGTGTAGATCTAATTACTTGTCGGTTTATCGGCAGTCTGTCTCTCTGCGTCTTCTGGTGTAGGCCTAATTACTTTATCGGCAGTCTGTCTCTCTGCGTCCGCTGGTGTAGGCCTAATTACTTTATCGGCAGTCACTCTGCGTCTTCTGGTGTAGGCCTAATTACTTTATCGGCAGTCTGTCTCTCTGCGTCCTCTGGTGTAGGCCTAATTACTTTATCGGCAGTCTCTCTGCGTCTTCTGGTGTAGGCCTATTTACTTGTGTTTTATCGGCAATGGGTCTTCAGTCATGAAAAGTAAGAGGTTAATGATCTGTCTGTAAGTAAATATATTGGTGATTTTTACTGACTATATTCTCATATACATTCTTCACAACTATATTACAAACATTGCATCTATTTTTAAAACGTCTTTAACATGGATGTTTAGTATCGTATTTAAGTTTGTATTAGGAAGTATGAAACTCTCCCACCTTAAGAACCTCTTAGTGGCTAACAATGTTCAATGAAGCATTATTTTTTTTTATGCTGGTTGTATGCTGGCTCTACTTAAATTTATTTTTGTCTATAACTGAGAAGAGTTTATTTTTATTTTTTTAAAATAACTCTTTACTGTTGTGTCCTCTTGTTTAAACTGATTAAATTTGATCCGTGCATTTACAATCGTTTAATTAAATCCATGTACCAATCCAAGTTTACTGGCATACCTTTGAAAAAACGATTCTTTTAACGCTGTTAAGTTTTAAAATTGTAAAACGGTTCTTTTAACGTTGTTGCTATTTCAGTCTGCCTTACGTCGCAGCAAATAAATCGTCTCAGCTAAAGGATTATCTCCGCGAAATAGGGTGGAGACATACAACTGAAAGGGATGGAACGGAAAGGAAAGAGACGTTGGAAATGAAAGAGGAGAAAAGTGAATGAACACAGGGTGCCAGGGGTAATCTTCCTGAGAGGTCGTGACAAGCGGTTAAGCTTTAAACCCACGCGGCATGCGATAAATTCGAACGTCAAGGTACAGCACCCCACCACCACCACCACCGTCGCCCTTTCTTCTCTCCTCGTGTAGGATTTGACCGTCGACGTGTCATGTTTGTGCTGTTTGTTTTATGCTGCCTGAACGAGTGCGTGCGTGCGTACTCAAATTCCTGGTCATCATACGAGGTCCGTAACCTTGTAAGTCACCGGAATCTGTGCGTGCGTGTTCGTGTTGGGCTGCGCGTACCCGTCTGCCAAAAGTTCTAGTCTTTATATGTCAATATGTCCGTGCGTGTTATGTTGCTGGCGTTAATTGCTTTTACCTTAGCACAAAGGGTCATGTGTTTTGTACAGTAATGTATCCCAGTTACCCATTGTGTATGTGTGTGCATGCGTGCGTGTGTGCTGTCATCTCGATGACTGGGTGCACGTCATAATCTGTGTGTACACTGAATGCTTCATTGGCACATATTTAGGGCAAGATTGTAGTGTGCTATATTTTGCACTGGGGCCCATTATTAGTATTCATGCACTTAGAAAAACAAATTTGCCTCAGGCAAGCAGCGTGAAAGATCTAACTGTAGTTGATATAAATGAAAAGTGCGTATGTTCCTAATTAGCTTATTAGAGGACAAATGCCCCTTCGACTACTCTTAATTTGTCTTATTTATGAGGTGTGTTGTGCTGTTATAGTATTCTTGTGTTGTGTTGTGCTGTTATAGTATTCTTGTGTTGTGTTGTGCTGTTATAGTATTCTTGTGTTTTGTTGTGCTGTTATAGTATTCTTGTGTTGTGTTGTGCTGTTATAGTATTCTTGTGTTGTGTTGTGCTGTTATAGTATTCTTGTGTTGTGTTGTGCTGTTATAGTATTCTTGTGTTGTGTTGTGCTGTTATAGTATTCTTGTGTTGTGTTGTGCTGTTATAGCATTCTTGTGTTGTGTTGTGCTGTTATAGTATTCTTGTGTTGTGTTGTGCTGTTATAGCATTCTTGTGTTGTGTTGTGCTGTTATAGTATTCTTGTGTTGTATTGTGCTCTTATTGTATTGCGCTGTTATTATGTTGTTATTGTATTCTTGAGCTGTTCTTGTGTAGATGTATTTTGCTGTTATTGTGTTATTATTGTATTCTTGTGCTGTTATTGTGTAGTTGTATTTTGCTGTTATTGTGTTGTTTTGTGCTGTTCGTTTGTTTCTATAGAATAGTCTATTGAGTTTTGCAGCTATTGTTGTTATATTGTGTTGGTGGTGTGTTGTATTGTGTGCTGTGTTGTTACTTTATTCTTGCTTATTGTTCTGTACTATGCGTTGTTTAAATGAAATAGCACAATTTTCAAAATGTATTGTTACAGGATGGGGTGAGGGAAAGTTGAAGAAGCTTAAATTACAAGCCTACCTTTGTCCATGTATTGCATTGTTACATTTGATTTTTCATTTTATTTATGCGGACTGGAACGCTATGATTGAAAAACGTTTGTCCGGCACTGTCAAGGTACAAAATACAGGAGTCATTCGGAAAACATAGCATAGATATCAAACAGCCTTAAACATTAAACAATTAAATAATAACGACTAATATCAAATCACACCTTTTGCAAGCTTTATGCCCTATTCTTTCACTTCTGCCAGTCGATTGCAGCATTGTCCCTGAGAGAAGTTTTAGTTTACAAGAGAAATTGTTTACTAAGCTGCGCTGATTTATAGCCTAGTTTTCAGTTCGATTTGATTCACCGCACCCCCAACCCGCACCACCGCTTAACCCAAGGAAGCCCCCACCCCAAACTTTTCAATGTACGATGATTCTCAAGCCCTATGCCTTTAATTTGAATGCTAAAAGAGTTTTTGGATTTAAGAGCTGGCTGCCCTTATGCTGAAACTGGAGTCTGCATGGCTCATTAGATAAATGTTGCCGGCTGTATCGTCCGATTTAAAAGCACATACATTACGTGCAAACACTGGTGACAAGACTTTACAATACGAGCCAAAGTCTGCTGTTAGAAAGTCAAAGACCAACAACTGTCTAAATGTAGGCCTACAGCGATGCATTTAGACTTCAGGTGTTCCTATGTAAGTTATGTCTATGGTGGTTCTGATGTATCCTTTCGAATCTCAATAGACAACATTTCAAAGTAATATAGACAGATAGATGGATGGATGGATAGATAGATAGATACATAGAGAGAGAGAGAGAGAGAGAGAGAGAGAGAGAATTGGATAATTAGATAGACAGACAATAGAGAAAATTACAAAAAGAACAATACGTAAAGTTTTTAAAAAATTATAATGCATGATAATGATAGCAAATTGCATGTACACTACTTGAGTCTCTAAATATGTTAGGTGAAAAAATCACACACACGCACACACACACACACACATATATTCAGGACAGACACGCACACATACACACATTGACACATGTCTGAGCGTGAGTTTCATTATTTGACTTCCTTATTATCAACCAGGGCATTACTTCAGTGTGTATGACTACTTAGGAAGAATGCTGGTCGTTTGGGGTGGGGCGGGGGTTAGATTAAGCACTTAAAGCTTGATTTAGAGTCTCAGTCAAATACAGACAACTAAAACGCATGTTTCCAATCATCGAAACTTTGATGCTAACATGTCATGAATCGAGAGTTAAATGAGTGTCAGGTGATGTACATGCAATGGCCTGTAAGGGAGCTGATTATACTTTGAAGAGACGCTGTATAGACACTGTATAGACACTAATTACACAGAATAACGATGGACTTTTACGGCCGTTTGCATGTGTACGCTGTACAGTATCATCATCGCATTAGGAACGACATGCCTGACCCCCCCCCTGAAGATACAACTTGCAAAACAACGCTGCTGAAACAAAATAAGGCAGTGGAGGTCGTAACACGTCTAATAGAAAAAAGGGATCAAAGGATAACCGTGGAAAATCATTATAAACATTACCGGTTATTTAAAAGCATTACCAGAGAGATATTATTTACGCCATATCTCAAGGGGATAGGGACTTCGCTACTGAGCGGTCAACAAGGTGGTCAGGACCCCGGAATATCTCAAGGGGATAGGGGCTTCGCTACTGAGCGGTCAACAAGGTGGTCAGGACCCCGGAATATCTCAAGGGGATAGGGGCTTCGCTACTGAGCGGTCAACAAGGTGGTCAGGACCCCGGAATATCTCAAGGGGATAGGGACTTCGCTACTGAGCGGTCAACAAGGTGGTCAGGACCCCGGAATATCTACGATTTTCCTGAACATAAAGGTTAAATAGTGTGCGCGTTGCCATAGCTGTTATAAAAATAGATTCTTGTAGTCAAACTGGCTTTCATCGCTCACATTATAATCTTACAACACATCACTCACATTTAATATTGTTTTCACTAAGCAAAAAATCATAAATAAAGCACTTAATATTGTTTTCATTAAGCAATAAATCATAAGTAAAGCACTGGAGAAAATTTTTTAAAATTCAAAATCGATCTTGTTTTCAAATTTTCCATTCAAACGATATGACTGTCATTGTGATGTACCCATGGCTTTCTATCAAATACATTTAGAGACAGTGGTTGTCTGCTTGCGGCTGAAAATTCCTCCACAGAGTGTTTATGCGTGCTGATAAATATCGTATCATTATCTACCCTATATCAGAGTTATATCTTGGTTATAAAAGAAACGCAGTTAAAAAGCGTCGAGTGCTGATACGGTATCCAGCGACAATGTCGTCTGCTACAAATACATACACCTAAGCATACCAGTCGAAGTTGGAAAGAAAAGGGTCAGTGCGGCAATTCCAACCCATCTGATCGTCTGCTTAATATATCTTTTTGTTGATCCAATCTTATTTCAAATTATCCATGTTTGTGTGAGATTCTAAAAATGTTTCACTTCTAACCAGCGTCTCAAAGCAAAAATACTTTCTCAGTAACAAATTCACAAAATCGGCAGGTGAACGAACACAAAAGCCTTGAAGGGATTTACAAACGTCACTGATTTTAAGGTAGGGATAGTAAGGGGAAGTAAATTCCACCAGAGGTATCCGGGGCCAAGAACACCTTAAGACGAAAACACATGTTCTGGAGATGAAGAAAGCTAATGCGACCTTCATCATCCATCCGCATATTCGCTCACACCCTAACTACCATTCTCTCTAAAATATGTTGCTTTTGAAATATTGAATGATTTCTCTTAATTTTATTTCAAATAAAGTATTAGATGGAAGCCCCTACTTCAATTAAATATAACAAAAAAATCCACAGCCCTGAATCAAGAGACTGAAAGAGATTTTCCTTGAGATTAAGTACGTCTTCTTAAAAGCATCAACTAAAAGTAAAAGAGAAAGAAGGTTAAACGGTCACTTTATTCATAATAAAATATATCACAAAGAACTTTTGATGCCCCATCCTGCCCCACAACCCTCGCCCATCAACATGTTTCGATCTTCTTTCTTTCTTTTCGCTTCATTATGTATCTGTGTGTGTGTGTGTGTGTGTGTGTGTGTGTGTGTGTGTGTGTGTGTGTGTGTGTGTGTGTGTGTCATCTTTCTCTGTTTTTCTACTTTCTGTCTCCCCGTCTGTCTAGAGTCTAGACCCATTACGAGCACTGCTTTCGATGTTCTGAAAATGTTGTCCACACTAAAGAGAGCTCGTGTTTAGGAGCCCGCGAACATTTTCAAGCCCCCACTCCACTCCCCAACAGCACTCGAACTCTGTCAAGGGTTTGGACGGGTGGTGCAATAGGAAAAATAAACATGGCGATCCGAGACACCCTTGAAGTACCCCAATCTTTGGTAGCAGAGGAAGGTACTTCGAACGTTTGGATGACAGTGAAGCGTACGAAGGGTGTGTGACCCCTAATCTCTCTCCACCCTCTACCCCTTCAATCCTGCCAGTTACGTCTGGCTAAATACTCTCAACGTGCCGAACATAGTGGTTTGAATTGCGAGGGGGTGGGAGGTGTCGAGGATGTGACATCACTTACCGCGATTTCATGTTATTCTTGTTAACTTCCTTGGGAATATTTTTTTGCGGGGGAGGGGGGGGGGGAACGGTTGCTTTGTCTGTGCTTCAGCTGTTATATGCTAATGTGGTTGTTTTCTCGAATCAGAACGTAAACACAAACTAATCTTTTTCGACAACAGCAGCAGCAACAGGACTTTTCATTTAACAGGGGTCTGACTAGTCATATAATTATATAATGGATTTTCTTTAAAATCATACCACGTCAACCCAACGGATTGTACTAAAGCAGAGTGGATTGTACAAATTCAGCAAAACGTCGAAGATTGCTGATTTTTAAAAATGTAAACAACATCAAATAAAACAACAGCAAAACAGTACTAGAGTTGCAGGCTGAGGTGCACATACCCTATTTGTTAAGTACAACCACATGGCAAGTCTCTGGAGTTAGGTCCCTCTTCCTGAAGTGTGGAATAAGATACAAAGCAAACGCAGTCACAGCTCAGACTTGGGAATCCTTAGTTATCGCGTCCATCTCTACTAAGCACACGCTTGTATACAAATTCTGAACATGCCAAATGCTAAAGGTCTTTTCCCTTTCTATTTTCTTCTCCTCCTAACGTTTTGCCACTTATGAAGCCGAAAGTGGATGAACGGGCAAGTATTAAGCTTGTATTCCACCCCCCTCTTTTGGAATCTGTGTGTAAAATAATACAGACAGTGATAAGCGTTGTGTTTGATCATTGCTTTTTTTTTTTCTTTCTTCTGAACCTGAGTACTGTGCCCCTTACTGCCGAGGTGCTCGTTACGTCTTCTTGTAGGCGTGCTTGTAACGTCATGTCAGCATCAGTAATCGCTAATATACTTTTGCTTACAAGCCTGCTGTTTTTGTGTTTAATATTTTGACTGCGCGCATAAGTAATCATTATTTCATCAGCAGTTTTGGTTTCATATTTTTTTGTCTGCAATGTTTTTGAAGTCGCTTATATTGTTCATACGTTTGTACCGTTGATGGCTAAAATTTCTTTGTACACACGGATATTGTTTTTATTTCCGCACAGGTGTTCGTTATCTCCTTGTCTCACGACTCAATGTATTTAAATTTCATTTAATGTTTATCCTACTTAAATATCACATACCGTGTTACTGTCACACGCTAAGGCTATTTAAGGGCGATGAAACTCCAGGAGATGGTCTCAGAAAGACGCTGAAGAGACAGACAGATGACAAGATAGACCGGCGTATTTCGTTTGATGCATCAGAAATGATATATTTCTTTGGCTAATCCATTGCAATATTTTTTGTTTGTTCCATGTTTATATGAATCACTGTTCCAAAATGTGTCCGTGAGCTGTGCGACGTATCTGCGTGCAGCAAAGCATTATAAATGAATAAGCCAGCCCTACTGCCTACAGCATTCAGGTGTGTTCAGACCCAGTAGCTATCTAAAAATAGTAACAAATTGAATTCCACATCCATGACACTTACCAGATGTAAAATATATGCAAAGGGAGGTCAGTGATCTTTATTAACGTCATAGTAGGAAGTTACTCACCTTAACACCTTAATTAAGGTCATAATATGAAGGACAGTGACCTGTTAGTTTTGTTATTGAAAGTTTGTTCAACCTGCTAGTTTTGGTAGTAAAAGTTTGTTTAACTTCTTTGTTTTGGTAATAAGAGTTTGTTTAACTTCTCTGTTTGGGTAATAAGAGTTTGTTTAACTTCTCTATTTGGGTAATAAGAGTTTGTTTAATTTCTTGTTTTTTGGTAATAAGAGTTTGTTTAACTTCTCTATTTGGGTAATAAGAGTTTGTTTAACTTCTCTATTTGGGTAATAAGAGTTTGTTTAACTTCTCTATTTGGGTAATAAGAGTTTGTTTAACTTCTCTATTTGGGTAATAAGAGTTTGTTTAACTTCTCTATTTGGGTAATAAGAGTTTGTTTAATTTCTTGTTTTGGTAATAAGAGTTTGTTTAACTTCTCTATTTGGGTAATAAGAGTTTGTTTAATTTCTTGTTTTGGTAATAAGAGTTTGTTTAACTTCTCTATTTGGGTAATAAGAGTTTGTTTAACTTCTCTATTTGGGTAATAAGAGTTTGTTACGTATAATGGCAAAAGCAAACTAATCTACCAGTCAAGCACTACATTGTGATAAAAAGTTGTTCGGGTCTATTTCAAATAATGATTTTTAAAAGCTGCTTTATTAAAATACTGTAGAAAAAACTTTTTAAACACGTTGTTACAGAACAATTGTTCAGCCTGCTATTAAGTAGCAAGAAGACATTCGCTGCGACAGCAAAAATAAAATCTTTTACTATATTGTGGTAACCAAGAATCATTTCGTGTGTTGTGGCAATAAAACAAGGTTTAGAATACTGTGGCAACAAAGCAATGTTTTAGCATATTGTGGCAAGAAAACAATCTTTTAATATACTCCGGCAACAAAAATGTTTTAGAGTACTATGGCAAGAAAACAATCTGTTAGTATACTGTGCCAGCAAAACAATGTTTTAGCACACTGTAGCAAGAAAACAATCTTTTAGTATAATGTGGCAGCAACAATGTTTTAGCATACTGTAACAAAGAAACAATCTTTTAGTATACTGTGTCAACAAAACAATCTTTTAGTATACTGTGTCAACAGAATAATCTTTTAGTATACTGTGTCAACAAAACAATCTTTTAGTATACTGTGTCAACAAAACAATCTTTTAGTATATTGTGTCAACAGAATAATCTTTTAGTAAACTTATGACCAATAAGAACCCTTTTAGTATAAATGTATTCTGAAGAAATAGTTGTTCAACCTGTTAATATGCTTTGAATATAAGTACGAAAACAAAATATCCCCTTGAAATAACAATAATTGCTCGACAACATGCCTCATTAACTGAACAGATAATTCCAAATCACGTGATATGCACACAAACGGTCTCATAACAACTATATCGCCAGTACCAAATACTGAGAATTAGTGCTAGTGAAAATCACTTAATTTTTTTCTCTCGTACTTAAAAATAATGTAGTCTTTGCAAGTAGTGTGCTATTACTGTTAATAAAATAATTCTTAGATAAGAGATTAAATGTAGGTCACAAAAACATAAAAATATATTTATAATATAAACAGTGCCATGGATGGATGGAGGTTTTGCTTGGTTGGCGGACTTTACAGACATTAACAAGTGATATTAGCATGTCAAATAAATAGAGCCCCACGGACATCCAGCACCTTCCCACCCATCCATTCCACAACCCTATTTCTCTTACACGGAAGAACAAACAGTTATCCCCCTTACAAGGCAGAGCACCCGGAAAGCTGATCCAAGTGATTGTTTTGTGTTGGAAGCCGACTTTGCCAACAATCTGTCAGTTTCAGTGACCTTTCTGCCAAATGACCCGTCAGATTTTCCTTAACATGGCGAGAGTGCACATAGCCCTCTGGGCACCCTGGTGTGAGAGATGGCAGATGATAATGTTCCCTACCGTTTGTGAGCTTTGATACTTCTTACAGTTGAAAGCATGAGAGGCGAATTCTGCTGTTTCCTTTTTGGCAGTCTT
Source organism: Sinotaia quadrata (assembly GCA_028829895.1). Taxonomy (NCBI): domain Eukaryota; kingdom Metazoa; phylum Mollusca; class Gastropoda; order Architaenioglossa; family Viviparidae; genus Sinotaia; species Sinotaia quadrata. The sequence goes on along the minus strand of CM054177.1, from coordinate 143,676,001 downwards.
ACAATACGGATAAAATAAGTTTTGTTTTAAGTATTAAGCATAATACGTTTGATCGTACTTATGGGTTCATTAAGAGCATTTTATCAATCTTCCTAGGAAATCGTGATGCATCAACAAACGTGTTGTAACCTGATGACAAATTCACTTTTTGCAAATATTCTTTATTTTATTGGGATATGGGCTGGTGGGTGAATGTCTTTAACTAATTATTATTATATTAAATCCATCTAATCATCCTGGAATATTGAAATACTGATTAGATTAACAAGTTATTAATTTCACATTTCTGTAATTCAAGTCAACTGATGCTATGTCTTGGGTCTCATATATCTACCAGTCTTGCTGCTAGTCCCACGTCTACAGATCTTGGAAAAAGAATCTTGAGTCTCCCATTTCCACGAGTTTGGCGATCATGAGTATATTGGTATGCACAGTTATATGAGTCTTGCAATCATAAGGGTCCTGGGACTCCACTTGATATGAGTCTGGCAATCAAGAGAGCCTGGATACCTGTTTCTACCAGTCTAGCAATTAAATGATTCTTGGATATACCATTTCTATGAGGCAGGCAATTTCTTTGCTTCTGTGATCTGTTCACTCTGTAGCGTGACTCAAGATTTTGCAAAACCACAACCATATGCTCTAAGCACAGCACCTTGAAGTCACTCTCACTCTGTATACAGGCCCCGACAGAGTGCACAAAAGCTTTCCTTTAGCTGTTCAACCAACCGTAGAAATAAAAGGCTTGGTTGGTAGCGTATTTGGATGCTAATTTGACTTCATGGCCTGAGGAGCTGATAATTGGTGATGACAGTGTACCTAAGAGGCGAAATGGACTGAAGAGCTGATAATTGGTGATGACAGTCTGCCTAAGAGGTGAAATGGACTGAAGAGCTGATAATTGGTGATGACATTGTGCCTAAGAGAAGAAATGAACTGAAGAGCTGATAATTGGTGATGACATTGTGCCTAAGAGAAGAAATGGACTGAAGAGCTGATAATTGGTGATGACATTGTGCCTAAGAGAAGAAATGAACTGAAGAGCTGATAATTGGTGATGACATTGTGCCTAAGAGAAGAAATGGACTGAAGAGCTGATAATTGGTGATGACATTGTGCCTAAGAAAAGAAATGGACGAGTAGTTGGGATAGAAGTACGGTCTGGTCTCCACACACTGACAGCCGTGGACACGTTTCAATCGTTAGGGTCTTTCTTGACCTTGTACGTCATTTGTGTCGAGCATGATTAACTTCGACGTAAGTCACATGTCTTATTTGTATCATGTTTATCATGTTTATCATGTTTATTTGTCACATGACATAATCTGTTTCCGAAATACGACATTTTAAGTGATACTATTGAACCTTTTGACTCACTTGAAGTCACTGGAGCATATCTTGCTGCACCTTGTAATGTGTACCATGTTGTTACCTCATTGACCCCCCCACACCAACAATTGGCAACTTCAGCAGGACTTTTTGTCAACATGAATGTCCAAACAGTACAAGAGAAAAAGACTTCTACAACCCCTTGGTCTAAGGTCTTCGTCCTAACGTGTGGGTGGACTTAGAGATTTGGAGCATGCTACACTGACACAAAATATGGCGCAGCATAAATCTCTTGTGTGAATTTTTACCTTTTCTCTCTCTTTCTCTCTTTTCTCTCTTTTTTCTCTCACTTTCTCTCTATTTCTCTCACTCTCTTTCATTCTCAAACTTAAACATCTGCAAAACATGTTATCTCCCTTCCCCCCCCCCCCTCCCCCGTTCTTATGAGACTAATAAAATACAAGGACATCGAAATACAGTCAAAAATGAATTCAGCTTGACAACAATTCATTTTATCATTTTAAACACTCTTCTATTTTACATCAGGAAATATATAAGGTTTAATATTTCTAAGTCTAAATTCTCATTCTACCAACCAGTTAGCGTACCAAAGCATTCTTTCCATAGACTAAAATTCCTTTGTAGTAATTTAGCAGCAATTTCCTCCAGTAAACTAAAATGGTAGGGTTTATTTGCTTTTTGAAAGAACAATTCAACACTTTATAATAATATTATTAAACAAACCATATGCAATTCAACATGTAACTTATACATAACAAAACTCAAGGTAACAGAACCAAAACTAAAGGAACAGCCACAAGTAAATGTAATATAACAAAAACTAAAGATAACACATCAGAAACTAAAGATAATATAATTAAATATAATGCTTCCAAATGGGAAATAAATATATGCAATAATTTAAACGCATGAATACAGTACCTGTTATGACTGATGACACGGTTATAGATTACTGCAGACAGAAATACTGTATCAAATGACTAAATTATGCAGATAGAAAGAGCAAATCACTTAAAGTGAGACTTTACATGTTTTAAAGTTCCAGCCTATTAATGCACAGAAACACTTCCTACTTAGGAATGTACCGAGAACTTGGCACCTATCTTGGCTCAGTTGACAAGCCACCAATAGACTTTATGCTAATAGAAAGGCTACCATTATACTATTTATAGCTAAAAGACCTCAGTCGTCCATCAACAATTCTGCGTGAAAATACACCCTCTGTAAGATTGTGGTTTTCTAGAAAAAGAAATATGTGTGAAAGGGTGTGATGGTGTCTTATAAGGTGTGATGGTGTTTGAAATAATGGTTACAGTGATGAACACTAAACACACCGGCAATTTTTGTAAAGAGCGATCATTTACTTTTATAAACGCCATGACGCAACAAAGTCCAACAGAAATATCCGGCACAAAGCCTACATGGCTTTGAGAAAAGACTCTTCAGTCCTCTTGTACTGTATAAACTTTGTCAGCCTCTAGTGGCTTACGTCACATCTTTGGCCTTGATTCTATCCTACAGTTTTCCCTAGACTCTTCCGACTTACTATTTGTTGGGGGTGGGGGTATGCTATTCTTATTTAAAGAAACTTTCAAGCTTCAAACATACCAAGGCTTGGAGGCGGTTTCCAATATTCAGTAAAGGTAAATGGTGTAGGTTTTATAATATTTTCGGCTTATGTGCTCAGGGAAGTGCCTTTCCATCACTGCCAGTCTAACTATTCTAAAGAGGAGATAATGAACATATCTTCTGCAGTTGTCCGCCTTCGTTGCTTGCAGGCAATTCGGACCACGTTTGAGAAGGGAGTCTGGGATACTGAAAAGGGGAAAAAGTGTACAGTTATGGTGCATTTCTTGTCTATGTATTCCAAGCAGTGACCGCCCTTTGAATAGCACATTACCATATGAACAAGAGATTAAGAATCTTGCATCAGGAGTTATCTATCGTAATTAACAATAGGTGTGGCAATTGCTGCAAGGTGACCTTGCGGTGCCAATTACCTGCGAGGTAGAAGGAACCAAGCACTATGCTACCAGGAGCAGACAAATCTAATTAGAGTCGGTCAGCAAAACATACATAAACAAAAGACTAAGTTGCCAATACAGTTTTTCTTTTAAATATTAATATAATTTATCATTTTTACTATTCATCTACGATGTTGTAAAGGATTGTGTTACACCAGTGATTATGTGTATATAGGCTGATTCCCATCAACTTATTATCCAAACACAATCAGATTGTAGCATTTGTTAAATTTATAATTTATATAGAGTAAGTGTTAATCAATTATGAACATTTTTTCCTGGTTAACTTTTAATACTGCCAAAGATCTCAATCTACTTCCCTTTACCTCCCCTTCCTTTTTTTAAAAAAAAGAAAGGAAAATCACTAATTATTTCATCAGATTTTTTGTTCAGTGTATTATCTACACCTGTCTAGGTATGATTGAGTGTGACTGGGGACGAGCCGTTTACTTGTCTATCGATCTTGCCGGTGTAACCTGTCGTGACACTTTGTGGTTCAGTTCGTGCCTAATGTGGGGCATGCAAGAAGTGAGTGCGGCACACAACATCGACATGACACATTCGCCCACCCAGTCATCAGACTGATCATTTCTGTGGACTAAGGGGAGATAAGTTTAATGGCGTTTTGGCAGTAGTCTTGCTCATGTTTACATTCACTCTAAATCTGCTGTACCAGACATTATCCGGATGTTACAGGTCTTACTCTCATTCCTTACTCTGAGACGCTCCTTGTACCCGCATTAATTCGCAAACTGTTCATTGCGCATAAATCTAGAGCCATCTTGTATTGGATGTTGAAATGCAAACAATAAACAACTTAATACTTTGTCATTAACTTACTTTGCTAACATTAGTAACTGTTTGGAACAATGTTTTGTTGATCGGTAACCAGTCAATAAATATCAACATACACACAACACATACACACACAATATATACACTATACGCACACGCAACATACACACGCACACTGAGATGCGCACACTTTATCTTACACTATGACACTAGATAAGTGTTTTGTCCAATCACGCACACTTATACTATGACACTAGATAAGTGTTTTGTCCAATCACGCACACTTATACTATGACACTAGATAAGTGTTTTGTCCAATCACTGACATTCTTGTCACTCGATAACGAAAGGCATCGCATGAGCACAACTTGACTTCTCAAAAATATACGCAAACTGCAATTATTACAAATTAACGTGCTAACTGGAGTAGAGAGGAGGGTGGGTGGGGAGCGTCTACAATTTCACTTAAAAGTTACAACAAAATGGCGTTTCACTTTGTTCGTTGGTCCTCATTTCTCATGCCGCTCTCTTGTCAGGTTTTGCTCTGTTCCACTGAAGGAGTTGTACGTTATTAGCCTAATGGAGCGTATTGAACTTTTAACGATGGCTGCTTGATTGATGTTTGACTAGTAACTCTGTACACACCCAGCCTCCCCTCCCTACCCCAACCCCGCACCACTGAAACTCCTTGTTGCATCCCTAGCTGGTACGCTCAAACCAATCCCTTCAGTATTATTCTGCTCTGCTCAAGTGCCCAATCCCTCCCCCCCACCCAAACCTGCAGCCTCTGTCACCCACGATCAGTTGTTGCTCATTTGCTTTACAGTTTACAGCATAAACATACACAGCCACTAAATCGGTTGTTTTGACATTCCAATTTTTAAATTTCACTTTCGTTCACAAATTCTACTCTAGGCACCTCATCAATTTTCATTTAAGACTCGGCAGTGTGTTTTCACAATACCACATCAGTTTTAAACGAATGTTAATGTTATGTGGTTTTATCTCACTCTTTCTAGAGAAGATACAGCACTGACTGAATTCAGACCTTAATTAAGAACGTTTCTTACTTGAACCGCTTTAAAGCTTATTCTCCTCCTTCCCCCCCCCCCTCGGTCAGGTTTACTTGACCTGCTTTGCGCTGTTTCCACTTCTTTTTGTCTTACTTGACTGACTTTATGCTTATCCCTGTCGTGTTGGTTTACTTGAACCGCTTTAACGTGTATAAATATATACATCCCTTCTCTCTTTTATTGAACTGCTTTCAAGAGATATCTCACTGTTTCTTTTTTTTTTTAATACAGCGATATCCCACTCTTTATAGCAATATCCTGTCTTAATCTTAATTATGGCGATATCTAGCTTTTTCTAGCTTACTTAAACTCTCTATTTATAATAACATCCCGCTCTTTCTGGCTTACTCGAATTGCCTCATAGCGATTTTCTGGCTTAATGGCTTACTTGTCTCGCTTTATAGGGAAAATCTGTCTTAATGACTTACTTGTCTCACTTTATAGGAAAGATCTGTCTTAATGGCTTACTTTGTCTCACTTTATAGGGAAGATCTGTCTTAATGGCTTACTTTGTCTCGCTTTATAGGAAAGATCTGTCTTAATGGCTTACTTTGTCTCGCTTTATAGGAAAGATCTGTCTTAATGGCTTACTTTGTCTCGCTTTATAGGAAAGATCTGTCTTAATGACTTAGTTGTATTGCTCTATAGGGAAGATCTGTATTAGTGGCTTACATACATACACTTCTGTTGTAATCTTTCTTTTTCTAAATTAATTTTATTTCCGACTCACAGGTTGACCTACATCGCTTTACCATATACTTGTAACTAATCTCCTCCCCCTCCCCCATTTACTTGTACAAATTTGTGTTACCACACCTCTCTGTTTTCAAGCAAACTAGTTCGTTACTAGTCAGCCATTTAGTACTGTTTTGTTCCGGCTGCCTCATTAAGTAAAGTGCCGTCTTAACTCATGGGCACGCTGGGCAGTTGCTCGGGGCCTCACGAGCATAGAGGCCCCATGCTATGTTTTATTCCTGTGAGTGGTTGTGTAGGTAGGGGGCCCAGTGCACTGTTTTGCCCGTGGGCCTGTAATGTTGTTCAGACAGCCCTGATTGCGTACACTATTCCGATTTTAGCTGGTATTTTCCATCTTCCTTGTACCACTTCAGTGTACCTTCACCTTTTCTAACTTAATAAACTATTTTGTCTCACCCTTTTGGCTTACTGGAACACATTTAAGTTTTGATCACAGTAAACTCTGTCTTTGTCCGGTTTTGAACAAAACAGACATAGTCGGGTCACTGTGAATTTTTCCTGCCTTTCTAGAACACATCTGCATAGATTGCCACTGTAGACAATTTTGTGTGTGAGAGAGAAAGAGAGAGGCTTCACTTGTATTTCTTTGCTCTACCCCTACGGTAACTTACTTGGCCCTCTGTGTAGTTCTCCTTTCGGTAGCTTACTTGGCTATCTTCACTCTGTAGCATTAGTTCTTGACTGAAAATTGCGCTTCGTAAATGCTGTTCAATCACTCTTTTGTCGTTTAAAAAGTATTTAATAATTTTACTTATTACAGTGATGCTTACATTATGCTCAGAATTTATAATGTACAACGTACGTTCTCTGTGTCCTTGTTTAATGACTTTGTCAACTAGCAACCTTAGAGTGTAATAAATTTTCTAATGATTGTACCACCCTGATGTTTCCAGGGCATCATAAAAGTATGAGCTTCGCCACACTGGTTTTGTCATTTGTGCTCTATCGGTTAGGTGCAAAATGGGCGTACTTCCGTTTTAATAGTTTTAACATGCAGTTGTGATCTTGACTCTTTCCTTATAATGTCTTTTGCCAAGTCAGCTAAGATCTGGGAGTACTTCTTTCTTGTGTGTGGCTTGGCCACTAAGCTGTGGTTCCTGTGACTTCGTCTCTGCCAAATGCATACAGTTAGGACTTGGGCGTACTTATGTCTTCACTATACATGTTTTGTCGTCTGCATTTTAACTCTACATGTTTTGCTATCTGGTTGTAAATACGTTTAAAAAGTCTTTGCAAACTAGCTGTGTTCTCAGTCTTACTAGTTGTGATCTGGGTTTATGTGTGTTTGAATGACTACACAAAACTAGCTGTGTTCTCAGTCTTACTAGCTGTGATCTGGGTTTATGTACGTTTGAATGACTACACAAAACTAGCTGTGTTCTCAGTCTTACTAGCTGTGATCTGGGTTTATGTACGTTTGAATGACTACACAAAACTAGTTGTATTCTTAATCTTACTAGCTGTGATCTGGCATACGTACTCTTGCTTTGTCGTAAATTGCTTTGTCGGCTAGTTGTGATCTGGGCGTACTTCGCTTGTTTCAAAAGCATTGTCGGTTAAGTTGTGATCTGGACGTACTTCGTTTGTTCCTAAAGCATTGTGGGTTAAATTGTGACTTGGGCGTACCTCAGTTTTAATTATTTTTCCAGCTAGTCGTGGTCAGGGCGTTTGTACAGTTGAATGACTTTGCCAACTCATCGTGTTCTGGGCCTTTAGCGCGTTTTATCTTTCCTAAACACAAAGACGCACACCTGAGACAGTCATACATTGTGGCGGCCAATTTGTGCCTTCTAATCTGCCTTGAGCCCGCTTCATTGCTATGTTTTGTTGAGCGGGTAAAGCGGCGGGCTGGCAGGTAATTCTACCCCGAACTTGGCGACACTTGATCGCACCCGGAGCCCGCTTTCTGTTTCGGGTCCGTGGCCCTTGTGCCTGGGTCGGTACTGGCTTTTTGTTCACAATTGGGATGGGTAGTGGTGGCAGTTGGCTGGGGTGTTTGTATGTGCTTGAGCGTATATGTGTGTGTGTGTGTGTGTGTGTGTTCATGTGATGAAGGGATTAATATGGGGAAGGGGAGAGTGTACAGGGAGGTATTTAACAGTACGTTAATAATTTTTGTTTAATTTGCTTTTTTTTTAATGTTATCGAACTTAAAAGTGTGGCTTTGTTGTAAATCAAGATAATAAATATTTAATTATTAATGCACAGTAGAGTTTGGGTGCGATTTCGTTGAGTGATTCAATTAGGATTCTTGGAGAAGGGGGGATTTGCTAATGAAATACGATGATTTAAAATGATATTCATAAATTGAAATAAAGATAAGTTAGAAATCTCATTAAAATAATGGGCAATGAATTCTTGGTCCACACAACACGTGATTTAATATGACAGTTTCCCTAATATGGATTTTTTAAAAAGGTACATTCAGCAGTTAAAGAATACATATGTAGTTGTTTGATACTATGATTACTATAAAGAATACATATGCAGTTGTTTGATACTATGATTACTATAAAGAATACATATGTAGTTGTTTGATACTATGATTACTATAAAGAATACATATGTAGTTGTTTGATACTATGATTACTATAAAGAATACATATGTAGTTGTTTGATACTATGATTACTATAAAGAATACATATGTAGTTGTTTGATACTATGATTACTATAAAGAATACATATGTAGTTGTTTGATACTATGATTACTATAAAGAATACATATGTAGTTGTTTGATACTATGATTACTATAAAGAATACATATGTAGTTGTTTGATACTATGATTACTATAAAGAATACATATGTAGTTGTTTGATACTCTCAGAGCTACGTGTACTAATTCGAAGTTTAATAGATAATATTTATATAAGATATACGGATGGGTATGGACTTACGGGCCATCTGTAAACACACACGCAACTGCATGCATACAGACACATACGCGCACACAAACATACGCACGCACGCAATCACAGACACAGACACACATCATACACAAACACAAATAGGGAGGGGAAAATCCATGCAGTTTAAAATAGGAATGCATTACGATTATTATTTTATGTACATTTTAGTAACTATGTCAACCATATTCGGTCCCCTAGCTCACTAATTCTTTCGCTAGCAAGACAGCAATTGAACAAGTTGTCTCAAAGTTATACTTAAAGAATTCCCTTTTGGCCGACAGACCTCTGTCGTAAATTCTCTGTTGGCTGATCTACCTCTCTCGTAGGTATTAAATTCCCTGTTTGGCTGATCTACCTCTCTCGTAGGTATTAAATTCCCTTTTGGCCGACAGACCTTTCTCGTAGGTGTTGAATTCCCTGTTTGGCTGACAGATCTCTCACATAGGCATAAAGTCCCTGTTTGAGGATATCCTGTTACATAGATATTGAATTCATATGCTGGGGGTGGGGGTCGGGGTGATATGTCTGCCTCATAACTAATGAATTCTCTCATGGTTGATAAACCTTGTCGCAAAGATACTGAATATACTATTAGTATACAGATGCTTAATTTCCTGTTGTTATGTAGGTGTTGGATTTCCTGTTGTTACATAGGTATTGAATTTCCTGTTGTGATGTAGGTGCTGAATTTCCTGTTTTTATGAAAGAGGTGCTGAATTTCCTGTTGTTATGAAGGCGACACTTAATTTCCTTTTGCTATGTAGAAACTGAATTTTCTTCTGCTATGAAGGCACTGAATTCCTTAATGAATGGTAGATCTGTTGCTTAGGTATTGATTGTAATCCTTATGAAAGATTTTCCCGTATTTAATAAATGAATCCTATTTTCCCGTATTTAATAAATGAATCCTATTTTCCCGTATTTAATAAATCAATCTTTTTGGGCTGTAAACCTATCAATGACATGCTGAATTCCATATTGAATGCTGCTTGTGTCTGGTTTTGAATTCTGAAATTTTGAAAAATGTTTCTATCGTAAGCACTGTATTCTTTATTGAGTACTTCTATCGTAAGCACTGTATTCTTTATTGAGTACTTCTTATATCTCAGACACTAACTTCTCTATTGATTACTGCTTGTATCTTAAGACACTAAATTCCCCATTGATTACTGCTTGTATCTTAAGACACTAAATTCCCCATTGATTACTGCTTGTATCTTAAGACACTAAATTCCCCATTGATTACTGCTTGTATCTTAAGACACTAAATTCCCCATTGATTACTGCTTGTATCTTAAGACATTAAATTACGAATCGAATGCTGCATGTATTGTAGACTCTCAATTCCATATTGAATACCGCATTTATCTAATATACTGAATTCCTTATTGAAACACGCTTGTATCTTAGACTCTGAATTTATAATGAATGCTGCTTTATCTTAGAAACTGAATTCCATACAGAATACTATTGTTAGAAACTGAATTCCATACTGAATACTATTGTTAGAAACTGAATTCCATACTGAATACTATTGTATCTTAGATATTGAATTCCGTATTGAATATTGCTGATATGTAATAGCTTTTCTATAGAACTTTGCTATTAGGTAATGGCTTACCTATTGACTGTTGCCTATATGTAATGGCTTCCCTATCGACTGTTTTTGTTATGTAATGGCTTACCTATTGACTGTTGCCTATATGTAATGGCTTCCCTATCGACTGTTTTTGATATGTAATGGCTTCCTTATTGACCGTTTTTGATATGTAATGGCTTCCCTATTGACTGTTTTTAATATGTAATGGCCTCTCTATTGACTGTTTTTGATATGTAATGGCTTCCCATTTGGCTGTTTTTGATATGTAATGGCTTCCCTATTGACTGTTTTTTATATGTAATGGATTTCCTTTTGAATGTTGCTGATATGTAATGGCTTCCCTATTGAATATTCCTCGAGTGTTAGATTCTGAATCCTAATTGAAATTTGCTGATATTTTTGTAATGAATTAACTATCGGTTAATAGAACCGTATATAATAAATACAGAGATGACTGATACGCCTATCATTTGGGCAATGAATTTCCTTTTAGCTGATGTTTCTATTAAGTTCTCTAATCTCTGTTGACTGAAAGGTATTTAATTCTCTGTTGACTGATTGGCATGATAACCTAGGTATTGAATTCCCCGATGATTGATAGGCATGATCATAATTCCCCGATGGCTGCTAGGCGTGATGACCTAGATATTGAATTCCCCGATGGCTGCTAGGCATGATGACCTAGATGTTGAATTCCCCGATGGCTGTTAGGCATGATCACTTAGGTATTGAAATCCTGGTGGGTGATTGGCATATTTAAACAATTAAAATCCTGGTGGGTGATTGGCATATTTAAACATTAGTGATCTCAAACGTATTACGAGGATTAATTAGTGTGTCCCAGCATACCATGATTACAGTACTAGTACACTGATACCACTTCTAGGAGAGTGTCTAATTAAACCATGACTATGAGTAATAACAAACTGACTAACCTCGAAGACTGCATTAATATTAGCCTAGTGTGTAGTCTGGGATAGTTCTTTCTATAAAACCACGACTCGCGTTCAGACAGGTACATTGTTTAAATTTGGGATAATTCATCTGAACGGAACTGATCTCAACATTAATTAGTATATTACTCAGCACTATAACATTAATAAGCAGTGTCTCCAGTATTGCAGAGTAAGTCATAAGACTTTTTTTGTCCGATGAGAATGACTATAACATTAGTGTATCATAATACTTTTTTCGTCTGATGAGAATGATTATAACATTAGTGTACCATAAATATTGTCTTCAATATTGCAGAGTCAGTCATAAGACTTTTTTTGTCCGACGAGAATGACTATAACATTAGTGTATCGTAAGTATTGTCTTCAATATTGCAGAGTAAGTCATAAGACTTTTTTTTTGTCCGATGAGTATTGTCTTCAATATAACAGTGTTTCAGCCATAAGATAATTTGTCTGATAAGAATACCTTGAACATTCTGTAATGTCAAGTTTTAAAACTTATTCTCTCAGAAATTTTGTTACTAGAATATTAGTTAGGAACTGTGAGGTGTTTGTATGTTTAATTCTTTTATAAAAATATAGAAAATTACTAATATGCACCTGCTTACAGTGCGTAGAATGAAAAATAAACCCAGAATTGGTTAAAACGAGTATCAATTATTATGTACCAAACCACACACACACACACACATACACACAAGGAAAACAAAAGGAATAAATACGTAAAAACTTTTTGAAAAGAGGAATTAGTGAACAAGGGAGGAGGGGGGGGAGTAGCGAGGTAGGACGGCGTGTACATTTGAAGTGGAAATAATAAACCATACTAATACTAGTACAGAATAATGTTTTTCTCCAATAAACCTATTTATACATGTGCCGCTGATGCAAGATCTAATTGTTCACTTTTGCAGGAATTAACTGCTTTGCCAGGCAGCAGTTACTGAAGTCAGCTTTTGATCAAGAACCGTGACTGATTCCTATCTCGCTCTGCCTTCTCTTGACGTGTGACCTCTCACACTTCTCGCCGCTGGCGCGTGATCTAAATCTGTAGATGCACCAGCGCATAGATATTACTTTCTTTCTCTCCCTCCCGCTCTCTCTTCCGTACACTCCTTGCCCTTCCTCACCCAGTTAAAAGGGAAATACCCGGAAGGCCAAAGGCACTGTCCAAGCTAATCATATCAGCAGTCCATCTCAGTTGTTTATTTGATTCTCAAGTCATGCAAACGAATTGATTGAGTTAAATGTGTGTAGGGGGTGGGGGGTAATTTAGTCACAATCCAAGTGTTGCCTGTTTTCTATTGCCTTTCAAACCACTCACTTATATGCACGCATCTGAAACCTTTTGTGGACTGGAAGAGTGACGGGCCTTTGTACAAATACTCATGAAAACATGTAAGAGTGACGAGCCTTTTACAAATACTCATGAAAACATGTGGGATTAGTGCATTTTGAACTAATATAAACTATATATATATATATAATGATTCGTAGGAATATTGACATTTGTTCTAATACATTTGGTGACTGGTAGGAATACTGGACATAGTATTAATTAGTATGCGCTGAGGACAAAGAGGTAATTGTCTTTGTACAAATCGTATCCAAACTGCATGATTATTGCCTTTTGTGTAAATAGACTTGATGATGTGTCGGTCATTGTCCTTATACTAATATATAATTACAAATTGTAGGATTAATTACTTTCGCAATTTATGGTATGTAGGGACTGATTTTTGCACTGAACGCTAATACATAAAATGACTTGTAGGATTACTAACTTTCGCAATATGTGGTATGTAGGATTATTGCACTGAATGAAAATAGCGTGTAGGATTACTGGTCGTTGCGATAAAGTCATTGGGAACAGAAAATGGTAGCGTTTATATTTGTCATAATTTACGCCAACTCCAATTTTTTTATTAAAAAAAAAACAAAACATTCTTTTATATATAGCATGTAACTGTATATTTCTTTCCTTCTATAAACAAGCTCACACATTATCATGGTTGATATATATCTTTTATTGCCTACGCCATCTTTGCGTACATAAAATCTGTGTAGCTGTGGACATTTTCTGGAATTGATTCTCATAGCTCCTGGGTTGTTCTAAGATTTAAAAGTTGTTCTCTGAGATATATGTTCCTGTTGATTTTGATCTAATCTTTTGTTAACTGCTAACTGTTATTGGATTTATGGGCCCTGCCTGATCAGATAATCTTTTGATAGAACTGTGTAGCAGAGTAAATTTGACTGTCCTTATTTCTAAACTTAATTGTTATATAATTTGTTAAATGTCAACGTGACATTACCTTTGGGTACTGACCATATTTTTGTAAGTACAGAGTTAAAATAACAACTCAGGTAAAGAAAATGCTAGAACTTGCTGATGCGATCCAAACCAGTTCCTAGCGGATAAGTAGTTTTTCTATAAATAGTCTCACACTTGTTCATAACAAATTCATCCAATGGGGATAGACCAAAAGTTAACTTGTTGAAGAAAGTTCTATATTCTAATCAATTTTATTATGACTTAACTCAAGTATGGTCATAAAGGCGATTGTTAGCTTATGGTAAGTTAACTAACTGATGGAGGAGAAAGAATAGACTTAAATATTTCGTACATGTTTACTATTGATCCTTGTTTTGAATTGGGGAATGCTTTATGTAATTGAACCATTATTTCTATGTTCACTAATTTGGTTTCCTTATGTAATTGAACCATTATTTCTATGTTCTTTCATCTTACTAAATGGAGGAGGTGCGAGGGATGATCCTATGGTAGATTTACTATCTGCCCTATCGTTCTGACATTTAGTTGTCACTTCATTAAATGGTCTGCATGGTTCAAAATTATGCTTACCTGTCTGATTAACATGCTCCCATATATTTCTTCGAATCTGTCAGCCGCTCCTAACCATCCCATCAGATTCTTCGGCCTTTTCTCCTTAACATCAGCAAAAGTGCTGTGGGCATGATGTCTATAATTTGTCAATCACAAAGTGATCCTTAACATCAGCTAAAAGTGCTGTGGGCATGATGTCTATAATTTGTCAATCACAAAGTGATCCTTAACATCAGCTAAAAGTGCTGTGGGCATGATGTCTATAATTTGTCAATCACAAAGTGATCCTTAACATCAGCTAAAAGTGCTGTGGGCATGATGTCTATAATTTGTCAATCACAAAGTGATCCTTAACATCAGCTAAAAGTGCTGTGGGCATGATGTCTATAATTTGTCAATCACAAAGTGATCCTTAACATCAGCTAAAAGTGCTGTGGGCATGATGTCTATAATTTGTCAATCACAAAGTGATCCTTAACATCAGCTAAAAGTGCTGTGGGCATGATGTCTATAATTTGTCAATCACAAAGTGATCCTTAACATCAGCTAAAAGTGCTGTGGGCATGATGTCTATAATTTGTCAATCACAAAGTGATCCTTAACATCAGCTAAAAGTGCTGTGGGCATGATGTCTATAATTTGTCAATCACAAAGTGATCCTTAACATCAGCTAAAAGTGCTGTGGGCATGATGTCTATAATTTGTCAATCACAAAGTAATCCTTAACATCAGCTAAAAGTGCTGTGGGCATGATGTCTATAATTTGTCAATCACAAAGTGATCCTTAAGATCAGCTAAAAGTGCTGTGGGCATGATGTCTATAATTTGTCAATCACAAAGTGATCCTTAACATCAGCTAAAAGTGCTGTGGGCATGATGTCTATAATTTGTCAATCACAAAGTAATCCTTAACATCTTTCCCAATGTCAATTTTCACCTCGTTTAGCTCTAACCAACTCGTCAAAATGTACTGCAGTTTACTGACTGACTAAAAGTGTGTTGGTCAGCTCCTGTTTGTACTGTGGAATCTCTGTACATCTTGCTAGTCAACGTAAAGTATGCTAATAGTTTGGCATTATAAACCCATTGTTTCATATACCCATTGAGCTTGTTTCTCTGGAAGTCTGTTAAAGACCTTTCATAACTGGGAGAACCATAAACTTTCTTGTAGGCATAATCTTACAGTACACTGTTCAAAACTTAGCAAATAATCCTCAATATTTTCTTTTTCTTTCATACTGAAGAAATGAGAGTGAAATTACTTACAAGTTTCCGACACTATTGCATTTTCTAGATAACAGTATTATATTGTGAATGCAGCTTCCACATTTTCCTCTTATGTTACTTATTTATACTAGCTAGACGTCTACAATTATTATTCTTATGTTAGTGTTGTAGCACAGTCATTTAGATATATGAGTGCATACCTTTATTTTAGAACATTTGTTATATGTGGCTGTCTTTCTGTTATCCCCCCCCTCCACCACCACCATCACCCCCCAAAAATAAAAAATATTATGTTGCTTAGATTTTATTATTTGCCCAAGTATTGTTTATAGATTTCTGCTTAGCTAATTGCTATGGTGTTGTGTACGTACCAGTCATGCCATTTGTGAGTCAGTATCTGAGCCGTGGAGAGTGAGAGGAACGATTGGCACATGATACCAACGTTCATTGTCACATTCATCCCAACAACACACCAGTAGCTTATAAAGTCAATTTCAAATCCAGAATAAATCAAACATAAAGACTTTAATCTAATCCAAACCTAACCGTAAAACTCTTGTGGTAGCAAAAGGTTCTAAACCAGTAACTTTTTGAACATGTCTGTAAATATTATATACACATTCCTTGGCCTTTAATGCTACACTCACTTGCTATTCTGTAATGAAGTCATCTGACAGCAGCAATGTCATACTTAACACTGGCTGACAAAATAAAATTACTTTTCATACGCTTTTTTCTCCCGCTTCTTCCCCTCCCCCCCCCCCACTCTCCCAGAAGCCGCATTAGACTTTTTATCGTTAGATATTCTCAGTCTTGGGATGCTTGGACCCCACAACCTCAAATTGCGTCCTACTTGCAAATTCCTTTAACATTCGTTGAGATAACAGAATATATGGTGTTATGGTAAATAATAAAATAAATAATTAATTTCACTATTTCTACTAATAAGAGATACAATCAGGTAAATATGCTGCATACACAGATGATGATTATAATAATAAAAATATACACAGGTGCTTGTGATGATGATGATGATGATGATGATAAGAATAATATACACAAATATATACAGGTAATAATAATAATAATAAAATTCATTAAGGGGAGACAATAGAAGGAAAACGATAGAAATTATCCTCTCAATTAATATCTAAACTAGAAGCAGAAACGGTAGTAAAAACAAAAAAAGAACACTCTCCACTGAAACACCACGCATTAGAACAACGTGTAAAATAGTTGTATTAAAATTAGCAGCCCAGAGCAATTGAAGCTTGAACATCTAATATATGCAACAAATTGTCTATTCAGGCATAGATCTCAGCGCTTCTCCTGTTTTTCAGCAATGGCGAGTTTTATTATTTAACGAGGATCACAAAAAAATGGAAAACAAGAGGGGCACGTGTTTAAACTCGTAAAACAAAAATATTCAGCGATTAGTTGGATATGCTTACGTCACACAAGTGTTCTGGACCTTCCAAAGACAGGGGAGACAATGTATCAGTCAGATCTACTACACATTGATACAATTATTGATCCCGCACAGAAAAGTGAGAGGTTGGAGGGGGATGTGGGAAAGGAAACTTCCCGAAGTTACACGTCACAATCTTTCTCACTCAGGAATAAAAAGTTGTCTCTATTCGGATTTTTCAGTGTTAAGGGTCAAACTTTAACTGCAGTATTCCAAGCACTCAGATAAATTTATTGATATTATTTTGTTTGAAATAATAATGTAAATTTATCATCGAATGTATTTCGTTTCGTTGAATATGATTTGTAGCTGACTGTTTTTTCCGATTTTTAAAACTGAACATGATGTATGTTAATAGAACAGACAGCATGCAGTCCTTTCACAAAATCACTACATGAATCAGGCTAAATTACATAAGAAAGCAATGTTAAAAATACTTCAAGTAATAGTTTCTAACAGGAAAAATAATTAGAGCAGCAGGTGCAATTTGTGGAAAACATCATGTGTTGCAACGGTGGAATTCAGACTTTACACAGAAGAGAAAGTTTTTAAAGAAAATGTCAACGGAATATGAGGTTTGGAAAGAGGAAGGCTTGGTGAAGACATTATTTTTTTTTCTCAAGTCTTGGGATTTAAACAAAGCGCGGCGGTTCGTTTTCACCATTGGTGCGAACTTGGCTTGCTGTGTAAATGTTTGTTTCAGGGCCCTGAGCTTAGTGCTGGAGTTCAAACCTCTATTTTCGGTTCAAGAAACAATCCCATCCCTTAAAAACAGTAGGCTGGACAGTCGAAAACAAGGTCGCCCAAACTGTCCCAAAATTTAGAACACACAGTTTCAGGGCAAAGCACACAAAATGCTGTAATGTTTCAAGCCTTGATGTTTGTCTCTCTCATGTGGGTATTGTGCAAGTCGTGTGTGTGTGTGTGCGTGTGTGTGTGTGTGTGTGTGCGTGCGTGCGTGCGTGCGCATGCCTGTATTTGTGTGTTTGTTGTGACAGAAATAGCAAATTGTGGAATGAGTGTATGTGTGCATATGTGTGTGTATGTTTGAATGAGATGTACAATTGAGAGAATATCCCACTTTTTCCCCCCTTGTAAATGTATATCTATGTGTATGTATGTATGTACGCATGTTTTGTTTATATATGTGTATGTATGCATATTTATGTTTGTATAAAATTAACGATTACATACTCTGAGGGCAAATTACACTCCATGCTTTTAATTTCACATTCTAGTTTGTATTTCATTTTTCTGTGATGGCTTTCAATAATTTGTAGATATAATTTATTTTGGGCCGCCAGTGGGAACTATTATTCGGCTATCTTTGTAGTCATCTGTATGGAGTGTTTGCTTCTCTCATACTGCAAAAGAAAAGTAGGTTTAACAGCTTAAAAGGAATCATTAGCAGGGACCAATGAAGTTCAGAGGGCTGGTGGACTGACTTGTAGAAAGGGTGGAGTTGACCGGACGTACCGTAATCGTATTTGGACATTTGAGTTCCGTCCATGATGTAGGCAAAACAGTAGTCGAATTCCAGGTAGAAATGTACCCCTTAAAACAATTCATTCACACTATAGCATCAAGGGAGGTCAATCTGTCAATGCAAGAATAAGAACACCGTGAGATGCAGGGATCAGTCAGTACATTTATGTTGACTTCATGATAATAATTGAATTGTTTTATTAGGTAGAATGTTAGAGGTTTTATTTTTTTCATTGATGATTATTTGTATGCAAGAACCCTAATGTATACTTTTTTTTCCAGAGAGGTATTGTGTGACATCAGCAGTGGATTTAATTGTACAGACATGATGATGAAATTACAGTACACACGTGTTGTGAGGCGCCATTTTCTTTATTCGTTTCGCTCATTTGCATTTATTGTTATCTCAAAATTATTTTTCTTGTATTGTTCTCATTCTTAATTTTTTTTAATATCTTATCCTTTATCTTAATTAATTTTCCTGGAATGACCATTAAATGGGACTGACTGGGGTCGAACTGTATATGAATGAATAATTGCTAATTAATTAAGAGGGAGAGATGTCACTGATCGTGGAAGGCAACGTGAAACTAATTTACGGTTGCTTTATTGAATGTTAATTGTCCCGTAAAACTTAAGCGATAGGAGTCAATATAGTTTCTGTAAGAGTAAATTAGGCCGTGTTGCTTTATTGAATGTTAATTGTCCCGTAAAACTTAAGCGATAGGAGTCAATATAGTTTCTGTAAGAGTAAATTAGGCCGTGTTGCTTTATTGAATATTAATCGTCCCGTAAAATGTAAGCGATAGAAGTCAATATAGTTTCTGTAAGAGTAATTTAGGCCGTGTTGCTTTATTGAATGTTAATCGTCCCGTAAAACGTAAGCGATAGAAGTCAATATAGTTTCTATAAGAGTAAATTAGACCGTGGGTCTGTTACCGGTGCTAAAATCAAAATTTATAATTAATCATTTAGTTAATTAATGCTGTGACAAGGTCATTAAAATAGCCCCAAATGTTTCAATATATATGTCTGTGTGTATTTATATATGTATGTTTGCTAGTGTTTGTATATGTGTATGTCTGTGTATTTGTATGCTTGTTTGTAATTGATGTGTCTATGTCTGTGTATATGTATGCTTGTTTGTAATTGATGTGTCTATGTCTGTGTATATGTATGCTTGTTTTTAATTGATGTGTCTATGTCTGTGTGAATGTAAGTACGCGTCTGCATGTGTATTTAAACAAACAAATCTGTAGTGTGAATGTGTTTGGTTGGTAGGGGGAAGGGAAGTAGAGAATTTGTGCATTATTATTATAAGTTATAATGGATTAGTTGTTTTGCCAGTTTCAGTAGTCATTGAGAAAACGCGCCTTGAAAGATTGTTTGTGGTTTTAACACAGAAAGTCAAGCAATCATAGCTACAATAATTTTGTATAGAAACCATCTACACTGACAGTTGAAACAACAATAAAATTAGTATTCATTTTCATCCCGTTATCAGATAACTTAGCTTATAGATTGGTCGCCTGTCTTGGCGATGGACTAGTCAGCCTGGCTGTCTGTCTGGTGGAATGCAATATCAGAAGAATTAGATGTTCATAACAGTCTTAAAGACGCAGTGGCCAGAAAAAGGTTAGTATTCGAGAGCACATACACGGCTCGCTACACGACATCCACACTGACAGTAGTCCCACTGGAGAAACAATAACACTGGTAGCGTCTTCATTGGAAAATTGCAAATACTAATATTGCCCTCACCGGAGCACTGAAAATTCCAACATTGCCCTCACCGGAGCACTGAAAATTCCAACATTGCCCTCACCGGAGCACTGAAAATTCCAATGTTGCCCTCAGTAGGGAAACAAACCGCTACCAGTAGATAACTAATAGGTTGTGTAGTGCAGTAAATTTGCATATCTCTATTTCTATACTTAGTAATTATATCTTTGTTGCCAATGTCAACGTGACCCGACGTTGGGCGTTGCTTACGATGGTATTTTTGTGTCAGAGTTGGAGTAAACAACTCATGAAGAAAATGCTAGAACTAGCTGATGTAATCTAAACAGGTCTTATGTGCATGACTAGTTTTATTATCCAATGGTTAAGATTTACAAGAACAAGACCAGCCAATGGGCTGATATAAAAGTTTACTGGCTGAAATCATTTTATTTTCTAATCACTTTGAATGTGGTGTGGCAGAAGTCCGGTCATGAAAGGCGACCATTGGCTTAATGGTGAGTTAACTGACTGAGATAGAATAGACTTGGAAATATTTCATGCATTTTGCTGGTAATATATTATAATTGTACATACATTTTCTGTACATATGTATTATCTGAGTATACTATTATTTCTACAGTTGTGAATGATGATGATCGTATGTTACATATTACATACATGACATTGTTTTTAGTGAACATGAACATAAACCATTAAGTTGTATTTATTATGCTGTATGCGTGCGTATATTGGGCTAACTGGAAAACTTAGCGTTTGTTCGCTGATTATATTTTACAGGGAAGCATCAGCCTTTTATTCTAGAATTTCTGGAATTTTTAGTATTTCCCAGTTGATTGATTAATAAGCCACTACGACCATGGTAGATTTGAGAAATCATTACCTAGCGTGTAAGTGTAAGGATACATGGTACTCTGTTAATTTAAGGCGGCAAGGAATCCTCAACAAGTGGAAATTGCTACCTTATTGTTCTGCTTGAGGAAAGAACTGACAATTCTACTGTGAACAATCATGAATAGCAGTGCGTTCAGTAAAACAATTCATACTTACTCCTTTTAAAATATCAAATGCACAATCAAGCACATAAAGTTGTTGTCGATTTGTGCACGGCCATCGCTATCTATGGTGATGACGTATTGACTCGACTCCATGACGTGTAACACGATTAAGAAACGTATTCTGAAACCATCTGATGATAACAACATCTATGGATCATAAATGTAGATTTTAATGATTAAGAAACGTATTCTGAAACCATCTGATGATAACGACAACATCTATGGATCATAAATGTAGATTTTAGCAACTACAACAGCAAATCTTGAACCCTGATAAACCTGTTCAGCGCTTTGAAAATTTTCCAAAGCCGTTTAAAAATGCGATTGCTCTACAGAAAGGTTGAATGAGTTTCTGAAGTCTTTGAGGGGTTTGGGTTGAATGGCTGGGAATTTGGTTGGGTGGCTGGGATTGGGGTTGGATGGCTGGTTTTGTGGTTGGATGGATAATGGGTTTCTGCTTACTTTTATTTGTCCGCATGGTTGATTGTTTGTTAACTTGGTGTGCTTATTATTTCTCTTATTTTCTTGTTCATTCGCTTGTTTGTTCACACGCTTCTTCCTTCGTTTACGATTTTTTCTTTTTTCTTTAAAAACCTTGATACATACGTGGTTCTGTAATATATGTGATCTGACTAAATACAGTAGTTATATAATAATTGTGATCTGAGTAAATACTGTAATTATGTGATACATGTAGCCTTATTAAATACAGCACTTACGTAATGCACGTGGTCTGATGAAATACAGAATTATGTAATACGTGTGGTCTGATGAAATACAGTAGTTAGGAAATATATGTGGTCTGACAGTAATTATGTAATAATATATGTGGTCTCAGGAAATACAGTAATTATGTAATATATGTTGAATAAAAAGAGTAAATTTGGTCTAATTAAATACAAGTAATTAAATACAGTAATTGTGTAATACATGTGGTCTGATTAAATAGAATAATTATGTAATATATGTGTTCTGATTAAATACAGTAATTATGTAATATATATTGTCTAACTAAAAAGAGTAAGTATGAAATATATGTGATCTGATTAAATACAGTAGTTAAGTATGATATGTGGTCTGATTAAAAACAGTTATTTTTAATATATGTGGCCTGATTAAATAAAGCAATTATGTAATATATGTGGCCTGATTAAATAAAGCAATTATGTAATATATGTGTTTTGATTAAATATGGTTGTTATGTAATAAATGGGGTGTTATTAGATACAGTTCCTACTGTGATATTTGGGGGTGTTATTAAAATATAGTTATGTAATATTTGTGGTCTGATTAAATACAGTAAAGAAATATAGTAGTTATGTAGCATATTTGGTTTGATTAATTACAGTAGTTATGTAATATGTGTGGTCTGATTAAATACAGTAAAGAAATATAGTAGTTATGTAGCATATTTGGTCTGATTAATTACAGTAGTTATGTAATATGTGTGCTCTGATTAAATACAGTAAAGAAATATAGTAGTTATGTAGCATATTTGGTCTGATTAATTACAGTAGTTATGTAATATGTGTGTTCTGATTAAATACAGTATTTATGCAATGTTTGTGGTCTGAGTAAATACGTTATTTATGTAATATAAGTGCTCTGATTAATTACAGTAGTTCTGTAATATATGCGGCCTTATTAAATAAGCATGTTATGTAACATATATGGTTTTATTAAATGCAAGGGTTGTGTAATAAATGTGTTGTGATTAAATACAATAGTTTTTTTCCAATCTTCATTCCACGGACTTCTTCAATAATAGCCAGAGCATGTCTCCGGTAACCTAACGCATCATATGTGGACATTTGCCACTGGCGTCTGTTAGTATTGGCGCGTTTAGTATACAGTATTAAACACTGAAAAATATCATCAAATTCTCTTATTTCAGCAAACGGTTCAAACAAGTAAGGCATTCGATGAACTGTAAGCAAATCCACCATGTTTAGACATAGAAATTCATAATGAATTCTCTTACTACTTTTCACCCCAGTCAAAGAGACATAGAAATTCATAATGAATTCTCTTACTACTTTTCACCCCAGTCAAAGAGACATAGAAATTCATAATGAATTCTCTTACTACTTTTCACCCCAGTCAAAGAGACATAGAAATTCATAATGAATTCTCTTACTACTTTTCACCCCAGTCAAAGAGACATAGAAATTCATAATGAATTCTCTTACTACTTTTCACCCCAGTCAAAGAGACATAGAAATTCATAATGAATTCTCTTACTACTTTTCACCCCAGTCAAAGAGACATAGAAATTCATAAGAATTCTCTTACTACTTTTCACTCCAGTCAAAGAGACATAGAAATTCATAATGAATTCTCTTACTACTTTTCACCCCAGTCAAAGAGACATAGAAATTCATAATGAATTCTCTTACTACTTTTCACCCCAGTCAAAGAGACATAGAAATTCATAATGAATTCTCTTACTACTTTTCACCCCAGTCAAAGAGACATAGAAATTCATAATGAATTCTCTTACTACTTTTCACCCCAGTCGAAGAGACATAGAAATTCATAATGAATTCTCTTACTACTTTTCACCCCAGTCAAAGAGACATAGAAATTCATAATGAATTCTCTTACTACTTTTCACCCCAGTCAAAGAGACATAGAAATTCATAATGAATTCTCTTACTACTTTTCACCCCAGTCAAAGAGACATAGAAATTCATAATGAATTCTCTTACTACTTTTCACCCCAGTCGAAGAGACATAGAAATTCATAATGAATTCTCTTACTACTTTTCACCCCAGTCAAAGAGACATAGAAATTCATAATGAATTCTCTTACTACTTTTCACCCCAGTCGAAGAGACATAGAAATTCATAATGAATTCTCTTACTACTTTTCACCCCAGTCAAAGAGACATAGAAATTCATAATGAATTCTCTTACTACTTTTCACCCCAGTCAAAGAGACATAGAAATTCATAATGAATTCTCTTACTACTTTTCACTCCAGTCGAAGAGACATAGAAATTCATAATGAATTCTCTTACTACTTTTCACCCCAGTCAAAGAGACATAGAAATTCATAATGAATTCTCTTACTACTTTTCACTCCAGTCGAAGAGACATAGAAATTCATAATGAATTCTCTTACTACTTTTCACTCCAGTCGAAGAGACATAGAAATTCATAATGAATTCTCTTACTACTTTTCACCCCAGTCAAAGAGACATAGAAATTCATAATGAATTCTCTTACTACTTTTCACCCCAGTCAAAGAGACATAGAAATTCATAATGAATTCTCTTACTACTTTTCACCCCAGTCAAAGAGTCAAAGAAACTATTTAAAGCGCAACGTTTACTTTTGTTTACATGTATAACAAACAGTAAACATAGTAAATTAAACATATATAATAAACAGAAAACAAAATAAATTAAACATTCACAACAAACAGTAAACATAGTAAATTAAACATATATAACAAACAGTAAACGTAGTAAATTAAACATTCATAACAAACAACATAGTAAATTAAACATATATAAATAAACAGTAAACGTAGTAAATTAAACATTCATAACAAACAATAAACATAGTAAATTAAACATATATAAATAAACAGTAAACATAGTAAATTACACATGCAATTAGAGGCAGTCTTGAAATATAACTCAGATATTAACGGAAGTAAAAGCCTTTAAAAAAAAAAAAAAAAGAAGTAACAACACGCCTATCAACTTATCTAATCACCCATCCACCCATATTCTTCCTCCCACCCATCTTCCTTCGATCCTCCAAGAAATGGAATACTGCTGAAATCACACACTCGTAATCCAACAGCAACAGTAATCAAATCGAATTAACCCGTCAGGCCCCTGTACCGGACTTTAAAGAATAGTTTATCGGTAAGGTAAACATGAGTTTTGTTTTATTTATTTATTCAGTTATTTTGTTTCTAGCGAGGACGCGCGGGTACGATTGTGCATGCAAAAAATGTCGCTGTTCCAAAACGTTCGGGTACTAATTACGGTAACCTATTTCTGGATATTTGGAGTCTCGCACAACAGTCTAACTTCAACAGCTTTCTTGAGCTGCGCCAGTCAATCGCGCCATCTTGTTACCATTCAATTCATTTCGGGTTCACTCTCCACAGACCCAGTAATTAGAACAGTCTGCGTTTTGGTCCACTCGAGCCAAGAATCAGAGTGGGTGCACGTCTTTGCATTGTCGCCGACTATAGGTGGCGGGTCACGCCCGTGGGACCGTTCTTTTCACCTTTGTCCACGAGCTTTGGCGAGCGTGACAAGATGAAAAGAAATAGGTGAGCTGTAAGCAAGGCGGGGTTCAATGTGCGACTCCGAGTTTGGGGAACTTAATCGTGGGAATAGTGGGGGGGAGGAGAGTGTGCGTGTATGGTGGTGGGGGGGTGGGGAGGCAGACAGACTTAGTTACATATTTGTACCAGGACTAAGACGGGGAGTCAGAGAAATGACAAATAAGAGAGAGGTAAAGTTGCAGAAACGCGTACAGAATCAGACCTATGAGAGATTAAAAAAAACCTACAAAGCCGGAGACAAAGATGAAAAGATAGACAAAGATAAAAGAGAAATACATGTAGACATGGAGCTAAATTGAAAGAAAAGAGATAATACACCATAAAAAGAAAGGAGAGAATGACAGACATAGAGGGAGAGAGAAAGAATGACCGAGTTAAGAGAGATTGGACAGAATGATTTGAACAGAGAGAAAAAAAAGACAGAGGAATGAAGACTGAGAGAATGGAGAGAGAAGAGAGTAAAAAGGTAGAAAGTATGAGTTTAGAGAAAAATTTATAAGTATCTAGACTGGAAGGAGAGAGTGAAATGAGAAGAGACAGAAAAGGAGAGATAGAGATGGAAAATTAGCAGACAGGAAAAATAACTTAATAAGTGAAAATGGAATTGTTAAATAAATTTTAAAATTACACAAGATAATTATGCATAGTAGATTTTCTAACCACTTAATATACCACAGATGAAAAAAGAAATAAGTCGAGTTTATAGGTGTATCTTAAAACATTATTGTCACCAGCAAGTCTAGCAATGTGTCTTTTTCTGTAATATTGTTTATTGTCACCAGCAAGTCTAGCAATGTGTCTTTTTCTGTATTATTGTTTATTGTCACCAGCAAGTCTAGCAATGTGTCTTTTTCTGTAATATTGTTTATTGTCACCAGCAAGTCTAGCAGTATGACATTGTAATATTGTTTATTCAAACCGTATATTGGTTAAATCACTTAAGCTCATGTTTTTCTTCTCTTATGGCAAACTACATTCACTCATGTTCATGTCAGTTAAAGATGCTTAATTGTTAAAAATAATTTTTACACAACTATAGCCTGGAAAGAGTTACTTCACCTCTATACATCAAATTGATTTACGGATACGTTAGACCAAAGCGTTTATAATTAATTAGCAATGAGTTTATATAAATTAATTATAATTAATTACATCTAGTGCTATTTCACATTCAAAGAAAATAAATACTACCCGTGAAAAAAGAGAGAAAGATAAACTAAAACAAATTCTGGTTGGACGATAAAGAAACTAAATAACATGCAAGTCCTTGTCGTTTGTTAAACCAGTATGGATCTGTGTATAAAACGTTAGTTTTTCAAAAGTTTGTGTATGTAAAACGTTAGTTTTTCAAAAGTCTGTGTATATAAAACGTTAGTTTTTCAAAAGTTTGTGTATATAAAACGTTAGTTTTTCAAAAGTTTGTGTATGTAAAACGTTAGTTTTTCAAACGTTTGTGTATATAAAACGTTAGTTTTTCAAAAGTCTGTGTATATAAAACGTTAGTTTTTCAAAAGTTTGTGTATATAAAACGTTAGTTTTTCAAAAGTCTGTGTATATAAAACGTTAGTTTTTCAAAAGTTTGTGTATATAAAACGTTAGTTTTTCAAAAGTTTGTGTATATAAAACGTTAGTTTTTCAAAAGTCTGTGTATATAAAACGTTAGTTTTTCAAACGTTTGTGTGTATAAAACGTTAGTTTTTCAAACGTTTGTGTATATAAAACGTTAGTTTTTCAAAAGTCTGTGTATATAAAACGTTAGTTTTTCAAAAGTCTGTGTATATAAAACGTTAGTTTTTCAAAAGTCTGTGTATATAAAACGTTAGTTTTTCAAAAGTTTGTGTATGTAAAACATTCGTTATATCACAAGTTTGTAGATGAAAGAAAAGCAAGTGACTTGTTGACTAAGCCCTGATCATTTGGCTGAATTTAATCTGGAATTTATTGGTTATATTTACTTGTAATCTTGAAAGCAGTTCTTTTTTCTTTACAGCAGAAAATATTCTGCTTCACTCACACACACACACACACACACACACACACACACACACACACACACACACACTCACACACACACACACTCACACACACACACACACGCGCGCGCACGCGCACACACACACACACACACAGACGCACACACACAGACCCCAAAATCATAGTATTCCGAACTTGTAATGTTTTTTGTATTGATATATTGGATGTTTCATTTCGTAGCGTTTATGTAGAACTGTTATTATCACTTTTTTTTTTTTTTTAAGAATCACAATTATTTGGGCACAATCATTATCCTAATGCTAACTAATCACAAATTATCTTGTAAATAATGGCATTGACATTATACAGCAATTTGAGGAGCTGAAAATAATCTAACATCAATTCTTCTTGGCTAGGATAAATTAAACAATTAAATTATCTAGCGTTAATTAACATTGTTGTGAAGTTATGTAAGTGTCAACACTCTTTCGATTATATTCTTAAGCTGTGTATTTGATTGATGATTTAATAACTGTAATGACCTTACACATATTGATTACCATATGTTGGAGAGATAGTGGGTGGATGGGGGCTCACTAAATATAGATTAAAAGACGGATTTATCTTCTCGGAAAACCTACGGAAATATTGTGTGACAGCGAATGTTTGTCTTAAATGTTGTGGAAGAGAGATAATGTATACAGCACCCGCATATCCGTCTATCAGGAGTTTTCTGGAAAATGATTAATGACATAAATTATGATTCGCATCACTTGTAATTAGTTATGGGTGATTAATTAATAATAATAATAATAATAACCATAACCTTTAACTAGGGTGGAAGTTGTGTAGCATGTAACTTTATACAGCAGAAGTACACTTTCTAATGCTATTCTAAAAAAGAGGAAGTGATTATGAATGCCAGTAACACAAACTGCAATGTCCCTGTCATGGGGTAACAGCTCTAGGACCCGCTTTCTCTATAGGGTGCCTGCTAATTGTGTTAATAAAAACAACTTTGTTCATATTTTTTAACTGCCCTTTCAAGAGGTAAAATATTTTAAAAATAAATATGTAAGAGCTTACAAATACATTTCAACAGCCTTTATGATGTACACATCGCAGTTTTTTTTTCAGACTATCTGTGGCGGGGAGGGGATTCTCTATGTGTGTCCCTTGGGAAATTAATTAATAAGCGAAATCACGCTCCCAATTAATGTATATTAATTAATTCTCTCGTTCCCTATCACACCCACAATCTCCTCAAGGGTCTTGTCGTGCGGTCTTGAGAGTGACGAGGTCAAGCCTTGGGTAGTCCGTCAGTCAGTGGCTATCCCTACCCAAGTGTTACCTGTCTCAGATAGTGAACTATACAACATTATCTTACAGTCGTCTCTTCACCTATCTGGCCCTTACCACTGTCTCTCGTCGTCGAGAATAGGAACTATTTTGAATCATGTGCGTAGACCGTCTATCTAATTGTTGTTACGTCATTGGTTGCCCCCACCCATTCTCAATTTCACATGAAACTCTCTTCCAGATATGAGAGCAAATAGTTTTAAAGAAATAATAAAATTTATTAAAAGGATATAATAAAAATCAAATCATTCAATGTCATGAAAACCCCACCAGAAATTAATATAAGATCTAGAATCCAAATGCTTTCTCTCAACAAGTTAAAGAGTTAGGAATGAAGAATTGGACTATTCTAAATTAATGTTCAATGAGTAAACTAAACAGTTCTTAGAATCATCAATCAGAAGATGAAACTCATTCTCCAGATTCTCTCAAAAAAAATCAATATGAAGAACCAAAAATTCTGTTCTCCCTTAACAATTAAATGAAGCAAATTAACAGTGCTTAATTCAATAATCACTAACATAGACTATAGGAAAGAATATAAATCAGAAATTCACATTAATCATAGAACAACATACAGAAAGCAACAACGAGCATGGAACGTGTTCACCTGGAATATTGTGTGCGATGGTTTCTGGCTGGTACTGGTTAGCGTTTTAATCAGGAACAATGTCCGGTTTGCTTCCCACAAGAATGTTCACACACTTTAACAACTTTATAGTCCGGTTCACAAGTCCGATTATTCAGGCGTTCACAGTTTTTGTTAAAAGGATAAATCCACACCTTTAACACAGATGCGGCATCAACGTTCACAGGTAGCTTTATGTAGTTTAGTCACTGTTCACAATGTACATTCCTTTGTTAGCCTTTAACTCTGCAGAGCCTTGCTTCATGAATCATGCAAGTTAATGCCTATCTCCTCGATAGCACTGTCACTCTGGTTCCAAGTAACGACTTGAACAAAGTCCACCTACAATTCCGTCTGTAGCCTGGAAGTACCCAGTGATAACATACATCAGTCGAAGTTGGTAACGTTACAGACGAAGCGGTCCGATAACCTGATAGCTTCACGTCTGACTGCGCGGCATTCGACTTCTTCAGCTTCAATTCTTCGTTGGCCCAAACTTGAACGAACGAGTGAACGAGTGAACTCCTGAGACTGGTGAAAATATAAAACGAATTTCACACATCAGCTCGTGTTTATTTAATTGTTATAGCTTTGCAGCATTATTTTTGGGTTCTCATTTTTAAAATTCCTTTACATGTTTGTCTGAATTTTCTTTATCCCAAAAACAATACTACAAAATACATGTTAAAATTTTAACAAGTAACAAATCAAAATTGAAATAATTATCTTAACAAAATCAATATTTACAAGATAACAATTTACCATCAGGCGTGCCTTGCTCTGTCTCTATCCACGGGAGTTTGCGCGGGACCCTGATTTTCACAGAATAATTATTTTCCGCCGGACGGCCTTATTTATGCGGTTGGACGTTTCGAACGGACATGTGCTAATAATTATGCTTCGGCGAAATTCGGCTCCTTGTTATTCCCTGGTGCCATAGTCATGCTTGGGTGGTTGAGCACTTAAAGACGGCCTACTTGTGAGAGTTTTTGGCCTTGTGATGCCAGCCTCAATGCGCTAGCCATCTGGTTTCTGTCTCTCTGAAGTGAGAGCGGTTACGTAATCTGGCCAGTCATGGCGACTCAGTGGTTGAGTTGTTTATGGCATTGCACCCGTTCGTCGGCTTGCTACGCGACTACAACTGCCGTGTTACGTCTCACCCTAACATGGATGAAAGGTAGTCCTCTAACGGATTACATATTTTTCCTAACGCAAAAATTTAGTGGAAATTTTTGTCAGAAAAGAATTTAAAATTTTATAAAATTTTAAGAATAAAATTTAATTAATTAGTTTGTATTTTTTGCGTCACATCCTCCCTTTCTTTTAAGATAGTGAATCGGTTTTCACTATCTCCTCTGTACCCGAAAAATGCAATAACATAACGTGTGATCAATAAGAAGCGACTAAGCGGTTATACATTTTAATATACTAACGCTCGCTCTGGGTTTTTTTTTTTTCTCTTTTTTTTTTTTCTACTGATCGGTTTGCGTGGTGGTTGGTTCATCATCCGACATGCGTGATAGATAATCAGCTACTGCTACGAGAAATTGAAAAGTTTTAGGTGGCCTACAATTATGCCCCTCTTTAGTTAAACAAGGTCTCTCTCTCCACCAGCTGGTTCACCTTTGACATCTGGTTGCCCCACTGGCTGTTGGCCTTTCTTTCTCCCCCCTCCTCCCTCTCTCTTTCATCATGTGAGTTACCACTCTCTCTAAGTGTGTTCTCACCCTTAGAAGTGCAGTGCCTTACTGGGTTACTGCCTTCATGATTAGTGTAGTCGCTACACTCCATTTTACTCTCCACTTGTGTTCGTTTCTTTCTATTGATAGGCAATAAATCTACTCTTAACATCATGTCAATTTCAATTTTTGTGTCGTACTGCCCCGTGTAAATGTGCTTCAGTCTTACTTTCACGATTACCCATTTTACCTTCCCATTGTGGCTTGTCAGATTCAAAGGAGTTGAAAGACAATTCATGCTTTCTTCTCTCATTGTCTTAGAAAAACAAATAGTCTTGAATCCTTCTAACTCATTCTGTGCACTGTGCACTGATTCGAGGTCGCCTTGACACTGAATCATGTTAATTAAGCTTGGAGGTTTGCTCTCCTTGCTTGTAGGTTTGAAATGCATTTCAAAACTTCCTCTTACGTCTAGCGGTCCTATCTTGCCACCCCTCTCACTTCTATGCATCGCAAGCTTTAAGTCTGGAGGTTCAATTTTTCTGGCTACAATTCCGCCTTTAAAATGCACTTCCAACTTTCCTCTTAAATCTGGTGGTCCAACCTTTTCTTCACCCGTAGACTTAAGATACGTCATGATTCTACCCCTAGGAAGGCATGTTCCCTCCCTAGAAGCATCACAAATCATTTTCAGTCTTACTCTGTTCTTGTTTAGAGTTTTGACTTCCACTGTGTCTGTCAATGCGTCATAGTGTGTCTCTGTTCTGTCAGTGCCTAGGTAATTGTCTGCCCCTTTGTCTCTGTATTCGTCAGTCCCCCTAAAATCTAACTCGTTTTTTGTCGTTGCTAATAAGTCAGATTCCTGTGGCAGTGCTACCAAGGGTTTGTCTGGGTCAAACTGCAAAGTTATCACTCTATCATTTAGAACTATCTCTTGTCTCCCTTGTGCCACATCTTTCACTGAGTCTCCTTCATTTACTTCACTCGACTCAGTTATCTCTCTTGTCTCTGTCACACTGTCAGGAGTTATAGTAGGAATTTCTTTAGTCTCTGCTACTAATTCACAGCATTCACTGCCTGTCTCTAACACACTGAATGACGTCACAATGTCTTCCTTCTGTGTGTCACAAGTCGAGTCTACACTGTCTTCCTCACCATAACACTCGGTATGCTTTCTGTCATAGTCACCTATTTGTCTGTCTGTGTCCGTTGTCAGTGACAGTTCTGATGTGTCATCCTTTTCCTGAGACTCTAGGTAACAGCTGTCACTCAGAATTTTACACTCAGTCATGTCAGTCAAACTATCACTTCCGATCTCACTACTCCTAAGTGAATCAGGGAACACATCAGTTACTGAGTCGCCTGTCACTTCACGCTCACCTGTTGTGCATCCCCCCACCTCCTCTATTGTTGATACTTTCTCGTGGCCTACTTCCATATCAACGACCGTGTTAATATAAGTAGCCAAAGTATCACCGCTAAGTCCGTTAAGCAGTTTACACTCAGACAATACACAGTCCTCAACTCCTAAGGTTTCAACTGAGTATATGTCTGTTCTGTCCCTGACAGCAGCCTGCACATATTTTAATGCGCACCCACTGACAGGTAAAAGAGTGGTCCCAGCTTTCCAGCTACACCCTTTTTTCTCCTGAATGAGAGATCCTGTCTCCTGCAGAACCGCACCGGGATTCTCAGCAGACTCCGACGCATACGACTTAGAGACACCTGCCTTCTCTAGCGTATCACCCGACAACCGTGCTATTTTGACAGGGTTCTCGTTCCCTTCAAAATCAGACACTGTCCGACAGCCGGTACCTACCCTGTGGTCTGCCACTGTGGACTCGGTTATAACTCTTTGATAATCCGTATCTTTGACAGATTTATCATAGGAAGTTATAATTGCGTCATCTCTACATTCGTCACCCATCGTTATCGGCACCATTCCTGCCGTAACTTCCTGACCAGCCTTGCTGTCAACTTCAAAGCTTATGACGTCATCAACGACCGTCACCTCACACTGGTCTCCATTTCCTAACTGGGCTTTGTTCCTACTTACTGCATTGTCTGCAACCATGCGATCTTGCCTAGTGACTAGCTGTTTCTTTCCTAATGATACAGGTCCGATGTTCGAATTAGTTTCACTCTGACAGGTGTAGTAAGTCTGGTAGTCTGACAAAGTGTCTCTAACTATTTTTGGTCTACTCACTTCTGCAAACCTATCAGCACTAACCCCTTTTGCACTCGATTGGCACTCAGACACACTCTCATGAACTATTACTGGCGTTTTCACACTAGGAATATTAATCTCTATCTCCCTGCGATTTGTGACTCCACTTTTTTCCACACCCTGACTAACAAGCACTCTTTCCTCTCTCCGAAATCGGTCTAATTCACCAGATTTCTCAATCATTTCCGCACCTATAAGTTCCGCCTCATTGCGACACTTATCTCCTGATGCGTCAACCAACGGTGTCATACCAAGCAGAGTTACCCCGACTGCCAACTCCCGGACAGTGGTATCTCTCTCAGTCATAGACACAGCAACTTCACTGTCCTTAGTTGTATTCCTTACAAAACTACAGGAAGTGGTTTTGCTCTTGGAGCACTCAGCCGTATCTCTTACTGCACTGACGTGTCCATTCTTCACCTTTCTACTCTGAGTAACACCCATTGTGTTCACTTCAGTAGTATTCACTCTGTGCTGTCGTCGTGTTGGTGTGTTCGTTCGTGCGTTCATACTACCCGAATCACGTTTAGAGTCATATGCGGGTGTTTTGCGCTTGCGTGAATTATTTTTACGCCTTGTAATCACTTGCCCCTGTGTCGGCACACATGCATTGTTTCGAGAGCCAGGAATATTGCTATCATCCCTAACAGGTTTAAGTTTGGGACTGTTATCAACTATTCTGTCAGTTTTCTCTACCTTTACTCTATTCATTTCTAAACTTTCAAGTTCTAGGTTAGTTTCTCTTTTTATTCTGTCATATTTTAACAGCTCTTTTTTCAAATCTTGGATTTCCCCGTTTAAGACATTCCTTAAGTCAATTTCCTCATCCATCAAATCTTCCAAATAATCTAGGCGTTCAGGGTTTCCTTCTGCTTGTTTCTCTTCACTTCTATATTCTGCCCACCTATCCCAGCTAGAATCCAATCGTTCCTCCGCTAATTTTAGCTTCTGTTCAATCTGTGCTCTACGCATTTCGCCTGTAATAGATGAACTAGACATTTCCGCTTTGTTTTTAGAAATAATGCTACTTACGCGTCTTCCGTCACCCAGTAATGCCGACAATGTTACTGTCGCACTTAACTAATTCACGTTCTATGACTGTTCTGATCTACGCGTTCTTTAAATGTTATTTTGTTCGCGTACTATTGAGCAAGAGGATGTCTGATCAGGTGTACAAATATAATCAGTTCAAAATTTGACACTCTTCTCTCTTAATTATCCATTGCATCAATTCATCCTAATATGCATAAATTAATCATTAATAACACAGTACTAGTGTACATAAAGTTGGACAGTATAAACTTTACAACGTTACAAGGGTTTACAATGTTACAGACTTTACAACAGCGTTACAAAGAGTTTACAATACTTTACAAAGAATAAAGGAAAAGAATAGATAAAGAATAGGTTTCTATACTATTTCTGGTGGTTTCTGTCAGCTAGTTTCTAGGGTTCCCTTCTGGCTCTACAGTTTCTAACAGTCACTGTACATCCCTGGTACGAGCCTCCAGTTATGTGGCGGGGAGGGGATTCTCTATGTGTGTCCCTTGGGAAATTAATTAATAAGCGAAATCACGCTCCCAATTAATGTATATTAATTAATTCTCTCGTTCCCTATCACACCCACAATCTCCTCAAGGGTCTTGTCGTGCGGTCTTGAGAGTGACGAGGTCAAGCCTTGGGTAGTCCGTCAGTCAGTGGCTATCCCTACCCAAGTGTTACCTGTCTCAGATAGTGAACTATACAACATTATCTTACAGTCGTCTCTTCACCTATCTGGCCCTTACCACTGTCTCTCGTCGTCGAGAATAGGAACTATTTTGAATCATGTGCGTAGACCGTCTATCTAATTGTTGTTACGTCATTGGTTGCCCCCACCCATTCTCAATTTCACATGAAACTCTCTTCCAGATATGAGAGCAAATAGTTTTAAAGAAATAATAAAATTTATTAAAAGGATATAATAAAAATCAAATCATTCAATGTCATGAAAACCCCACCAGAAATTAATATAAGATCTAGAATCCAAATGCTTTCTCTCAACAAGTTAAAGAGTTAGGAATGAAGAATTGGACTATTCTAAATTAATGTTCAATGAGTAAACTAAACAGTTCTTAGAATCATCAATCAGAAGATGAAACTCATTCTCCAGATTCTCTCAAAAAAAATCAATATGAAGAACCAAAAATTCTGTTCTCCCTTAACAATTAAATGAAGCAAATTAACAGTGCTTAATTCAATAATCACTAACATAGACTATAGGAAAGAATATAAATCAGAAATTCACATTAATCATAGAACAACATACAGAAAGCAACAACGAGCATGGAACGTGTTCACCTGGAATATTGTGTGCGATGGTTTCTGGCTGGTACTGGTTAGCGTTTTAATCAGGAACAATGTCCGGTTTGCTTCCCACAAGAATGTTCACACACTTTAACAACTTTATAGTCCGGTTCACAAGTCCGATTATTCAGGCGTTCACAGTTTTTGTTAAAAGGATAAATCCACACCTTTAACACAGATGCGGCATCAACGTTCACAGGTAGCTTTATGTAGTTTAGTCACTGTTCACAATGTACATTCCTTTGTTAGCCTTTAACTCTGCAGAGCCTTGCTTCATGAATCATGCAAGTTAATGCCTATCTCCTCGATAGCACTGTCACTCTGGTTCCAAGTAACGACTTGAACAAAGTCCACCTACAATTCCGTCTGTAGCCTGGAAGTACCCAGTGATAACATACATCAGTCGAAGTTGGTAACGTTACAGACGAAGCGGTCCGATAACCTGATAGCTTCACGTCTGACTGCGCGGCATTCGACTTCTTCAGCTTCAATTCTTCGTTGGCCCAAACTTGAACGAACGAGTGAACGAGTGAACTCCTGAGACTGGTGAAAATATAAAACGAATTTCACACATCAGCTCGTGTTTATTTAATTGTTATAGCTTTGCAGCATTATTTTTGGGTTCTCATTTTTAAAATTCCTTTACATGTTTGTCTGAATTTTCTTTATCCCAAAAACAATACTACAAAATACATGTTAAAATTTTAACAAGTAACAAATCAAAATTGAAATAATTATCTTAACAAAATCAATATTTACAAGATAACAATTTACCATCAGGCGTGCCTTGCTCTGTCTCTATCCACGGGAGTTTGCGCGGGACCCTGATTTTCACAGAATAATTATTTTCCGCCGGACGGCCTTATTTATGCGGTTGGACGTTTCGAACGGACATGTGCTAATAATTATGCTTCGGCGAAATTCGGCTCCTTGTTATTCCCTGGTGCCATAGTCATGCTTGGGTGGTTGAGCACTTAAAGACGGCCTACTTGTGAGAGTTTTTGGCCTTGTGATGCCAGCCTCAATGCGCTAGCCATCTGGTTTCTGTCTCTCTGAAGTGAGAGCGGTTACGTAATCTGGCCAGTCATGGCGACTCAGTGGTTGAGTTGTTTATGGCATTGCACCCGTTCGTCGGCTTGCTACGCGACTACAACTGCCGTGTTACGTCTCACCCTAACATGGATGAAAGGTAGTCCTCTAACGGATTACATATTTTTCCTAACGCAAAAATTTAGTGGAAATTTTTGTCAGAAAAGAATTTAAAATTTTATAAAATTTTAAGAATAAAATTTAATTAATTAGTTTGTATTTTTTGCGTCACACTATCTTAAAATTGCAGAAAAGAAATTTAAAGCGCAAAACAATCTTTAAACTAATTTTACTTGTCACGCACTGATAGAGTTCACTTTCCCTGTCTTGTTAAATCCTCACGCACAATAAATAAAAGAACACTAATAAATATTTATGAAAACTGACAATCATGAAAACTTTACTGGGTCAGAGTACTAGAAAGCAGCCATTTTATTGACCGCGTGACCGCCCTCTACCATCTCATCTCGTCTATACGCCCACGTTCTAAGACTCTAGGGAGTCCAGTTTCTATTGTTGTCGACCTAGGGCATCTGGTCTAGATGTTTGCCGCTTAGCTTTGTGTCTACACAATGGTTGAGGAGCATCGCCCGTCTTAAAGCCATAACCCCTGTGCTTTCGGCCCTTAGGGGCACCGTGACATTTATGTTTTATGGGTCAGAGAGGTCAGGGACTAAAAGCGCCAATCAAGCCAAACATGCTTCCTGGTGAGAATTTTAGTACCTCGTGCAAGACTGACCTCCAATCCTTGGAAGCCGTTACCTTCCTATAGTATTCTATGAATCTAGCTTGTACTTCGCTCTGTGGACTGAGACTAGGACCGTCCTTAGAAATTACGAGGTTCTATTCAACAGTAATAGAAAGCAGAATACTGAATTAATTAAACACAATAATTCACAGTGTTCATTGAGTCTTAATGCAATATAGAACTACAGACAAAAACTGTATTGTATCTTTTGACTGAAAGATGCAAATTATATATTGTCTTTTATCATTAAAACAATCTGATTTTCGTGAAGGACATAAGCGACCGCATGCACTATGTATACCAATGGATGACAGCACACTACGGTTATCTAAAGAGTTTCAACAACAGCAAAGACAGCAACATCCAGCTTTGCAGCTGACTTTAAATGGGAGATAGTGAGTGAGGCTTGATTGAAAAGTCAGAATGAGAATCTACAGATTTTGTCAATTGTAACAGTAGGAGTGCAAAGGACAGTGTTTTCAGGAACCCGGACATCATAAATGAATGAGATTGAATGGAACCCTACATTGGACAGTGTTACCAGGAAACAAGACATCAATGATTGGGTGGAACCCCATAATGACAGTTTTACCAAGAAACAAGTCATCAATGATTGAGTGGAACCCTGTAATGGACAGTGTTACCATGAAAAAGTCATCAATAATTGAGTGGAACCCTATAATGGACAGTGTTACCAGGAACCAGGATATCAGAAATCTGTGAGATTGGGTGGAACCCTACAAAAGACAGCGCACCGATAAACAGGACATCATAAATGTTTGTGATTGAATGGAACCCTGCATTAAACATTACTCTGGGAAACCTAAAAAAAGAATGTAGTCTGCATGTGCGTGGGGTTTGCTTACAATCCAACAATTTTGTTAGGAAAATTATAGAAATACAAATATAAAATCAAAGTTAAAAGTCAAAAAAGTTTATTTTAATATACTTTAAAAATTGTCTTATGTACAACTCTTTGAGCTTTATTGTCACTCCCAGGCACAAATTCCTGCTTTATTTGCTAGTGATTCACATTTGTTTGAAATTTTTGTAGAGATTTCTGTTCTTTAGGGGAGATAAATAGAGTTATGAGTTGAAAGCTTGAGTGGATGTTTGCTGACATTGGTTGATGCAATTCTGCCCAGATCACCATCAATTCTGATTTTCCAGTGCTTTATCGCATGCTGCTTCTTGTAGTTCACATGACCCCATTTATCGTCCCATCCGACAGACCAGCCAGCAGCTACCCTGACCCAGAGAGAGAGAGAAGGGTTCACCATCCGCATGCCATTGATGTCGAGTGTGGGTCAATTCCCGGCCAGAGGCCAGTGTCCTATCTACATGTTTTGCTAACTCTGCCTTGAGCCCAACTTTGTACACTAGACAAGAGTTTTTTAAAGAATTTTGTAACGCCTGAGTAAACGTGCAACAGCAGAAAAATCTATAAATAGTATGTGGATGGGGGAGTGGATACACCACAGTAAGATCATTATGCATACACCTTTCTAATTGTTTCAAAACTTAATTATTGTAATAAAAGTTTTGTAATGGCAGCTTTGGTGCAAAATTAGTTACAAATAATAGGAATAAAAAATGAGGATGACACAAATGAGGTAAATTAGTTACGTGTGATGTCAACACCACCAAGTTAATGAGTACGACTATTATTAATTAATTAATCGTCCAAAACTAATTACATGTGATGAGAATCTTCAATGACGTTATTAATAATTCTACAGCAGATTCCATTTGTCTCTCTCACTTGGCGGATATGCGGGCGTTGTAAAAAACGTTTTCTTTCTTCCACAACACTAAAGACAAACATTTACCGTCACACAATATTTCTGTAAGTGAAATACTTCTTTAAAAGGAGAAGATAAATCCGTCTTTTAATCTATAATTAGCGAGCCCCCATCCACCCACTTTCTTTTCCAACATATGGTTATCAATATGTGTAAACAGGTCAATAAATTTAACAATAAAGTTATTAAATCAGCAATCAAATACACAACATATGAATATAATCAAAAGAGTGTTGAAGCCCAAATGATTGATCATGCTTATATAAAAGAATATTTATTTCAGCCAGTTCCTGGTCTGAAGGTACATCTGTCTTTTCATCCACTGACTACATCATCTGGTGCACTTAACCGGCATTAAGTTGTTCCTACCTGAAAGACAACTGCAACGTGTCGTCACACTGTCATGGGCAGTTGCATTCTTCAGAAACTCTAGTAAGTGTGCACTCTCTGAAATAAACTGATCAGTTGAATACAAACTCTAGTTAAGTGTGCACTCTCTGAAATAAACTGATCACTTGAACTCTATTCGAATAATTGGGCATGACAGGATAGATGAACTCGTTGAATATTTCGAGATTCGGAAATTTATGTTCTTTCTTCATTATTATTGTTATTAAGTTTTACCTTTGTTATCTTCACAGTCATTTGCATAATTTGTTGTGAATTATGACTGGGGGTGGAGCCAGAAGAATTAATATTGTAATTGTAACAGATAAAGGGGAAGATATCATTACCAGCTAGGCATGTCAGCTGATTTATCTGTTGGTATGTCTTTGAATAATAGCCCAAATACCTGGCATATTAGTGGAAGGATAAGATGGGCCACCCACTTGTCACTAGTATTGGAAGTGAAATAATAATCTAATAATACTTTAGAGTATGATATAGCAGCAGGGTCATTAAATGTAACTGGACACATAACAGCCACCTTACATGACCGGACTTCAGGTCACTCCAAATTTAAAGTGATGGACAATAGAATTCTTTACAGCATTGGCTGATTTCAATCTTGTAAATCTTAACCATTGGATAATAAAAACTATTTATCCAGTTGAAACTGGTTTGGATTGCAATTTCTAGTGTATCCTCAACTCGGGTTGTTTACTCCAACTCTGACACTTTCAATAATACCATCGTGAGTGCCCAAGGTTTTGTCACTTTGACAATTTAAAAAAATTATATAACAATTAACTCTACTAGCGAAATTTATTCTTCCACATTACATAATAGGGATAAAGAAAGAGGACAACACCCATGAGCAAAATTAGTTACATAAATAGGAGACAAGAAAGGACACCAAAGGGTAACATTAATTGCATAATACTAGTCAAGAAAGGACACCAAAGGGCAAAATTAGTTACATAATAGGAGTCAAGAAAAGAGACCAGAGGGCGTATATATTAAAACCTTATGTTGGAGTAATAGTGGGTGGATGTAGGGCTCGTTAAATATAAATAAAAGACTGATTTTTATTACTCCTTTAGTAAGTAAGAAGTTTCCATCTGCAGAAATATTATGCAATAGTAAAACATCTATCTTAATATTGTATAAAAAGAGTAGACTTTTACGACACCCCTATAGTCCGCCAAATGAGAGACATGTTGGTCTTTTTGGGGAGAATTATTAATAACCATAAATTAAGATTCCCTATCACTTGTAATCAATTAAGTGTTATTAATTAACAAAATAATAATCATAACGAGTAGATGTCACAGTATAGATGCAACGCCAATGATAGCTGTCATTTTAAAAAAAAAAATGCTATCACACAGTACTTCTCAGTGGGTGGAAGCATACCCGATTGTCACAGCGAAATTCGAGGGTGGACATGGCCATAGCAGAGTGGAACAAGAAGGCTAGTCAAAGCATCGCCAACATGGGCTGCGTGCAGAAAGCAGCGTGCACTTCCCGAGCAAGGAGATCGGCACTAGAAAACGAAAGACAAATATTGACACCGCCTACGGACTACTCAGGTCTTGTCTCGATCCTGCCGGAATGGAGTGCTTGGGGGTAGGGTGGGTGAGTGGGGTACTGGACTTTGTTATTAGGCTTGTAGTTTGAAACTGATGACTGACTTGAACTCGTCAAAACGTACGTGACAGGAGAAATAATGGAAAAGTAACTCTTTCAGCGGTTTTCTATTTGCTTTTAATTGGGGGGGGGGGGATGGGGACGCCATCCAGTTGGCTGGTACTACATTTTTTTTTTATATTCTAGAAATAGGCGAAGGCAGGCTTTCTGTTCAGCTGAAGACAAGCTAACTTACACTGAAAGACAACTCAATTTTGCATTAATTATAATAATAGAGCAAATGTGCTTTGAAAGCATATTCGATTTAAAAAAATGTTTATTCGTAAATTAAAACATTTTTTTGTTGACATACAAAAACTGAAATTTGTCTTCTGAACTATACTCATCCGGCAGTACTTTACTTTTAGTTTACTTAAAACCCATAGCATCCTCACACTATGCATAGATAGATAGATAGATAGATAGATAGATAGATAGATAGATAGATAGATAGATAGATAGATAGATAGATAGATAGATAGATAGATAGATAGATAGATAGATAGATAGATAGATGTTTTGAATGCTTACAATCTGTCTGATAACTTAAGGAATTAAAATTTAGGTCTATCTCAGCTTTTGTTTAGTGCAGTGCGTCTTTCTCTACTTCATTCCGCTTGGCTAGGCCTACACTCTTTCTCTCCTTCTTCTTGGCTAGGCCTACACTCTTTCTCTCCTTCTTCTTGGCTAGGCCTACACTCTTTCTCTCCTTCTTCTTGGCTAGGCCTACACTCTTTCTCTCCTTCTTCTTGGCTAGGCCTACACTCTTTCTCTCCTTCTTGGCTAGGCCTACACTCTTTCCTTCCTCCTTATTGGCTAGGCCTACACTCTTTCTCTCCTTCTTGGCTAGGCCTACACTCTTTCTCTCCTTCTTGGCTAGGCATACACTCTTTCTCTCCTTCTTCTTGGCTAGGCCTACACTCTTTCTTTCCTCCTTATTGGCTAGGCCTACATTCTTTCTCTCCTTCTTCTTGGCTAGGCCTACACTCTTTCTCTCCTTCTTCTTGGCTAGGCCTACACTCTTTCTCTCCTTCTTCTTGGCTAGGCCTACACTCTTTCTCTCCTTCTTCTTGGCTAGGCCTACACTCTTTCTCTCCTTCTTCTTGGCTAGGCCTACGCTCTTTCTCTCCTTCTTCTTGGCTAGGCCTACACTCTTTCTCTCCTTCTTGGCTAGGCCTACACTCTTTCCTTCCTCCTTATTGGCTAGGCCTACACTCTTTCTCTCCTTCTTGGCTAGGCCTACACTCTTTCTCTCCTTCTTGGCTAGGCCTACACTCTTTCTCTCCTTCTTCTTGGCTAGGCCTACACTCTTTCTTTCCTCCTTATTGGCTAGGCCTACACTCTTTCTCTCCTTCTTCTTGGCTAGGCCTACACTCTTTCTTTCCTCCTTATTGGCTAGGCCTACACTCTTTCTCTCCTTCTTCTTGCCTAGGCTTACACTCTTTCCTCCTTAGCTAGGCCTACACTCTTTCTCTCCTTCTTCTTGGCTAGGCCTACATTCTTTCTCTCCTTCTTCTTGGCTAGGCCTACACTCTTTCTCTCCTTCTCCTTGCCTAGGCCTACACTCTTTCTTTCCTCCTTCTTGGCTAGGCCTACAGCAAACAAGTTCCCCAGTTGTGTGAACAAGGGCACTGCATCAAGTACACACGTACTCGCATGCCAACAAAACTAATACAGTTAGAAACAAATGTAATTATCATAGGTGTTATTTAAAAGGTACTGTTTGCACTTCAACTTTACAAAATAAATAAATTAATTTTAAGTTTCCAGAAGTAAAA
This sequence comes from Sinotaia quadrata, assembly GCA_028829895.1. Lineage (NCBI taxonomy): Eukaryota > Metazoa > Mollusca > Gastropoda > Architaenioglossa > Viviparidae > Sinotaia > Sinotaia quadrata. The sequence goes on along the minus strand of CM054177.1, from coordinate 143,632,706 downwards.
TGCACAAGACAGGAATAAAATTTAAGTGGGAGAGCAAAATCTCTTTCTACTGACGTCACTATCTTAAAAGGGCCAACGTCTTTTTGCCTGGGGAAACTGGAACATTAGAGTACTGAGAAGTTGGTTCAAGCAGTTTTGTACTTTGAGTAGAACATTCCAGGTGGCTGTATGGCCGAATATGTGGTCATATTTCAAAATAAAATTATCTTTTTCTCTTTCGATTTATTTTCATTTAGTTAATTTTTAAATAAAACAGAAAAATATAAAAACAAGGGTTTTTTTTGTTCATTGTAAATACCTTTCTTATACTGAACATGGAAAATAAAATTGTTGTTTTGTAAATATTCATTCTTAAATATTTCTGTAATCTGATCATGGCAAATGTTTTGTATATAATCATGCCAGTCACTTTTATTGCACATATTTTACTCTTTACTCACATTCTTGTATTCAATATTATCGCTCACCAAATAATTACTACGTGTGGTGGGCAGTTTAACGGATTATCTTACTCAAACCGTAATCTGCTTAATTCCGTACTTACGGGTCTTATTGATTTCAGACAGACAACTCGGTCAGGTCTCGGAGACATTAACAGTTAATTAATTTTATATCCACCTTCTCTCTGAGGATTTACTGGTTCAGAATTCCTATCCTCGCCTGTAGGTTCGAACGCCTCTTGACCGTATAGAAATCCTGGTCCCCCACCCCTACTCTCTCTCTCATCTTGGAGGACATTTCCCAAGATATGTTATTGTCTTACTTTTAAGGATGATAAAAATTAAGCCCCCCCCCCCCCCCGCCAAATCACATATCTCATTCTTTATTTAAATATAGAAGTGGAAGTGTAACACAGACAAAATTTATTCAACTCAATAAAAATTAAACAAGAAAAAAATTGATACATAATAAGTAGCAGCCACAAAGGCAAAGGGCAGTTATGAAGTATTGTTCTTATGACATAAATTAGTGATTATATTTTCAAAAGATTGTTGCTCACGTCTGGTACAGAAATAGGCCATTATTAGCCAACACTTTGTGGGCCTTTAAAAATGTTTATCACTTGATTATAGTCAGTTTTGCTGGCTCAAAAGTCTTGGCTTTTAACGACACTTTTCACAAGTAATCTTAATCTTTACAAAAAAAAACAACAACAAAAAACCCCCACTAATTCTCGCAAGTACTACCAAGAGTCAGAAAGGGTAAAGTTACATCATAGTGTGATTCTTAGGATGTGTAAATTTAGAAGCCAGTCACATGATTTGATGTTTATTGGTGATGACTTGATTGCCTCCCTTTGCATGTCAGTGGTGTGAATCATGCGCTCCAAAGAAATGCAGATTCACTTTGTCATTTGACATGAGTGATTGCAGCATTTGATAGGTAGACAGCGGATTGTAGTGTTACATTATGAACTGTATTGTAGCAAGACTGGTGAAGTGACAATGAAGACCTCTACTGAAGAATTTGGTGCAGAATGTGAACTGGAAGACTGAAGACTGGAGAATGAAGGCTTTGAACAGTACAGAGAAAGACCAATGCACAGTCTGTAACATTGACACCTCCTAGTTAATGGTTATTATTATTATTATTATTATTATTATTATTATTATTAATTAATTAATTAATTAATTAATTATAATTAATCGTCCAGTACTAATTGCGGGTGATGAGAATCTTAATTTATGTTATTAATAATTTTCCAGAATACACCACAAGTCTCTTTCACTTGGCGAATATGCGAGTGTCGTAAGCACATAGGTAAACAGCACTTTAACAGTTCTTTGTAACCTATCTTAGTAATGGGATCAGAAAGAATCTAAAAATGTGAATAAGAATAAGAATGTGACAGGCACTTAATTAAATTGGAAGGAAGATTAAATCATTAATAAAAATATAATAATTAATTATTACTATGTCATTTGCGTTTCCTTTGTTACACTACCAATATTTCACTAAACTGTGAAACACTGTAATCACTCATCAAATACTATCAACATATTTCACTAATTTATGAAACATTATTATCACTCACCAAATAATTACTGTGACAGGTAATATCTGTACTAAGAAGTGCCTCTTTTGATTTGAAGATTTATATTATTTTCTGCCATTACACTTCCTTCTGCAGACTGGGTTATATGATGTACACACAACTTTTACAGCTCTTGACGATGTACACACAACTTTTACAGCTCTTGACGATGTACACGAATTGAAGAGCTTCATTCTTTTACTGTCGTTTACTTCAAGACACTGCGTAGCATAAGATGCAGTAACAATCCTGACTCTGCGGAAACATTCTTTGATTTAATGAGAGCATAAGTTAGTCTGGAACTTGTCAGTCTCACTTTCGCAAGCACGCACGCACGCACGCACACACACACACTCTCTCTTTCTCTCAAACACACTCGCGCACACACAAAACAGCCATAAGTACAAACCACACAAAATACAATGTGTAAAATTTTTTTTAAAATCAAAGCAAGTAAAGTCATATCTTCAAAGGCGAGACACACTACATACACAACATACACACACAAACACCCACACTTCAACACGCATAAAGGCATAACAAATACCCACAGGAGTAATGATTGCTCATATATATATATATATAATAGCTAAGCACAGGTTAAACCCCAGTACACTGGTATAATGATTGCCATAAATGTAATTGCTATACACATGAAGACGTTTGCATTTTCATCTGAAGACATTTTCACGTCACTAAAGGAGAGACTTTGCTGTCGCCAGTTGAGTTCTGTAAGCGTCACTAATGAAGAGGTTTTTGCTGTCGCCGTTTGAGGTCTGTAAGCGTCACTAATGAAGAGGTTTTTGCTGTCGCCATTTGAGGTCTGTAAGCGTCACTAATGAAGAGGTTTTTGCTGTCGCCATTTGAGGTCTATAGAAGTCATTAATGAAGAGATTTAGCTGTTTCCAGATGAGAGTCTGTGCGCGTCACCAATGAAGAGGTTTTGCTGTCGCCAGTTTACGGGCAGTGCGCGTCACTGATGAAGAGGTTTTGTTGTCGCCGTTTGAGGTCTGTACGCCTAATGAAGAGGTCTTGCTGTTGCCAGTAGAGGGTCTGTGCGCGTCACTAATGAAGAGACTGCTGTCGCCAATTTAGGGTCAGTGCGCGTCACTAAAGAAGAGGTTTTGCTGTTTCCAGATGAGGGTCTGTGCGCGTCACTAAAGAAGAGGTTTTGCTGTTTCCAGATGAGGGTCTGTGCGCTTGACTAATGAAAAGGTTTTGCTGTCATCAGTTGAGGTCCATGTGCATCACTAATGAAGAGGTTTTGTTGTCAGTTATTTCTTATGATCAAAATTTTTTCTTCCGCTCCTTCCCATCCCCGCCCTACCTCCCTCTGGATGGCTTCATTATGATGCTTGCTCGTAATGTATGGATTTTTTTAAAATGGCGCATGACTCACTCTCCTCTTCCAAAATTCCTCTATTATTAATTTTTTTTCTGCTCCTGACAATAATCACATTGAATTGTGTTTCAAACACTTTTCCGTTCAGCCATAATCAGTGACTACAGGGACAATGCCCTATTTTGCTTTGTTCCAAACTCTACCTCATTATAGTATAGTTTTCGTCAACTTTATTTTTGTTACTTTCATCTACTTTGCGTCTTTCGTTCTTTTTTTTTTATAGTGCACTGCGATTGTTTGTACACACTACAAGTATTTTTTGACAAACACTTACAAGATGTTTTTGTGAAGTGAAGGATGTTCGCATCTTTAATAACTATTTTGTCCCCCGAATGAGAAAACCAGTAGAAAATCTATTCACAGTGTGTATTTATTACTTGTGTGTGTGTGTGTGTGTGTGTGTGTGTGTGTGTGTGTGTGTGTGCGAGTGTGTGTGTGTGTGTGTGTGTGTGTGTGTGTGTGTGTGTGTGTCTGTATATGTGTGTGTGTAGAGAACTGCAAAGAGTGACTACCGAGAGACTGGCGACATAAATATACCGGCCGACGGCTGACATAACCATTGCTGTAATGAAATATAGATGTATTGGGACGAGTGACCATTGTCAGATTAACAGTCGTAATGAAATATAGATGTATTGGGACGAGTGACCATTGTCAGATTAACAGTCGTAATTAAATATAGATGTATTGGGACGAGTGACCATTGTCAGATTAACAGTCGTAATTAAATATAGATGTATTGGGACGAGTGACCATTGTCAGATTAACAGTCGTAATTAAATATATTGGCTAGAGCAAGAGAACGTTAAAATTTTGTCACTTTTTTTTAAAAAGCTTATTTACACACATGGGGGAAAAATATTATTTCACTATATTCACACATGAATCAATTAAAAACATTTACTCGTGAGTCTTCGTCAAAATCGCAAGTATAAGATCTGCGCCGAATTTGACTGCTGACATGACACATAACTAGAGGTAGCTCTCACTTCAGATTTAACTGCTGACATGACACATAACTAGAGGTAGCTCTCACTTCAGATTTAACTGCTGACATGACACATAACTAGAGGTAGCTCTCACTTCAGATTTAACTGCTGACATGACACATAACTAGAGGGAGCTCTCACTTCAGATTTAACTGCTGACATGACACATAACTAAAGGTAGCTCTCACTTCAGATTTAACTGCTGACATGACACATAACTAGAGGGAGCTCTCACTTCAGATTTAACTGCTGACATGACACATAACTAGAGGTAGCTCTCACTTCAGATTTAACTGCTGACATGACACATAACTAGAGGTAGCTCTCACTTCAGATTTAACTGCTGACATGACACATAGCTAGAGGTAACTCTCACTTCAGATTTAACTGCTGACATGACACATAGCTAGAGGTAACTCTCACTTCAGATTTAACTGCTGACATGACACATAGCTAGAGGTAACTCTCACTTCAGATTTAACTGCTGACATGACACATAGCTAGAGGTAACTCTCACTTCAGATTTAACTGCTGACATGACACATAACTAGAGGTAACTCTCACTTCAGATTTAACTGTGTTCGAGGAAGACTCGATTAAACGGTTTAGGAGATATTTTGATTAATTACTCATTTTCTTCATGTTTTGTTTTATCTCTTTGATGCCGTTGCTCGTTTTTCTTCCCGGTAGTAATTCACCCAAGAGTTCTACGTAATTGGCATGCAAGATACAGAAGAAACATTGACTGTGCAAGATTGGCATGCAAGACACAGAAGAAACATAGACCGTGCAAGATCAGCATGCAAGATACAGAAGAAACATTGACAGTGCAAGATCGGCATGCAAGATACAGAAGAAACATAGTGCAAGTTCGGACGAAAGGCTAATCGCCAATGTGATGGCTTGCGACATGTGTGATTGCATTGAGTGAAACGACGCCAATAGTGTGATATAAACAAGTGATAGGGAGGGTCAAATCACCTGCACTAACATTTCTACAACCTCATGGCCAATGACGTCCATCCTTTCAGGAAACGTCACAGTAGAGGAAGTTGTCCACATTTGTGTTTGCGTTGTAGTGCTTAGTGTTTAGAAGCCGAGAGAACTGATAGTTTGAAAGTTTTTTTTTATATTTATTATTGCATGTGTAGTGAAAATTTTATTTATAATCGCATCATAAAATGGATCAGAAGAGCGCTTTCGATCAGTATTGTATGTAGCACGTGACTACATAGCATAATTAAAATAAATATTTATCAGGTGCGCATAACTATCAAAACTTACAAAATGCAAACTGGACATATTCTTTCTCTCATAATGTTACCTGGTTCTACATCGCAATTTCTTTCATAGGTATGTTTGTTTTGCTTTGTGTTCTTGGGTGGGTGGGAGGAGGTTGTTGTTGTTGCTTGTCTGTTGTTCATTTTCGTATTCATTCACACTTCTTCCTGTTTCTTTTAGCAAATAGTTGGTTTGGAAAGATTTATTGTAAAGCACACGTTACAGCATTCCAGTGCACAACTTAGCCTGATGACGTCACAGTGTGAATCAGGTCATCAAAATGTCTCAATCTCACGAGTAACGTTGCTGGGCTGACGTCAATAGGTCTTTGCAATGTTCGGCTTATTCAGTGACAAGAATACACCAGTACGCGACAACTGCACGGTCTCGTTGTCGCTGGACACATGCGTAGAGTCAAAAAACCGACCACCTTCTACATAATGCTAGTCTCTGGCGTGCAGCACACAAGACAGTTGTGTCATTCCGGCAGTGCGAGAGGCGATAGTTCCTTGGAAGTGCGCTAGTATTACAAAACCATTAAAGCACAAACCCACTGACAATATGCGAATGTCCAACTAGCATCTGGGAATTTAAAAGATATTTGGTGTAATTTTCCTTTTAAAAGGAATAGAATACAATTATATCTTAAAGCTCTGTTTTCTATTCGCGTTCAAAATATTTTCACACCACACGGTAACTGACACCACCACCACCACTCGAAAAGATAAAAATTAAAAAAATAAAATTACCTGATTTGTATTCAGCGTCAGTCACAGTTCCCTGTTCAGCATTCGACCCAAGCTCGAAACGACTTGCGCGAAAACGTTAAGCAGATTAATTATGCAAATGACCGTCATAGCATTTCGGGGTTAAAAATGGCCGACTGTTAAACGTTACTGGTCGATCTCTCAGTCTCCCTGGTTCTTCAGTCGTGTCTCTGTCTGTGGGAAGTGCGTTTATCGTTGTTGTCTTATTCAACTGGCCTGCATATTTGCTTCAACTTGCCAAAGTTATAGTTATGAGTTTATTTTTATATGGAAGGTTTGAGAATGGGCCGGGGGGGGGAGGAGGGGAGGGGAAGGAGATGAAAAGTGTGTGCTTGTGTATGTGTGCATGTGTGTGTTTCTTTGTTGGTGAATGTGTATGATAGAGAATGTGCACGTGCGTATGTTATATATATATGTATGTACGTGTGTGTGTGTGTGTGTGTGTGTGTGTGTGTGTGTGTGTGTGTGTGTGTGTGTGTGTGTGTGTGTGTGTACTTGTTAGTTGTATATGTGTGTATGCGTGCACGATTTCATTAACAATGATTTGTTTTGTTTTACAAAGCTGTTTCAACAGTCACTAAAAAAATGTCACAGTGTTCTTAAGAGTTATATAAGGGAACATTCATTTAAAAAAAAAATAATATACTCACCAATAAATGTATTCATAAGTGGGTCAAAGTACTGGCCATGCTTACAAAGGGTATTTATAGTATCGCCAAACTGTGTAAGGCAAATGACTATGACAAACATTTTCTTGTTCTCTCAACTTAATTGTAATGCTCTGATTCAACAGTTAACTCTGCCCTACTAAAACCGTCCCTTTATGGTACTTATAGTGATGGTGATTGAAACACCAGCAATACTAAGGATGAGAAACTTTGTAGCAACACATTACAAGCCCCCACGGTTTACCATTGACATTGAACAATAAACACAGTACAAACATTATAAGATGAAAGTACACAAAATGAAATAATAAGAATTAGCAATGAAATATGCAAGGAAATAACAATTATTTATATTAATAAAAAGGAAGTAAAAAAGGTTAAACAATGGGAGGCCATTAGCAGACCATGTCACTATTATACACAGGACATAGTCATGTCCTATTGCTAAAGTAATCATTTAAGTCACATAGTCCATTGTAGTTTGTTACTATTCACTGCACACACACTGTTCAATATTCTCTATCTTTTTTCTCAAATCACAAAATATATATGCTAGTCCTGTTCAATCTTTCTCTTGCTCCAAATGTATTCTCATGTAAGCACAAAATTTTCAGCCCCTTTACTGTAGATTTAGCCTTCTGTTTTACTTACAACAAAGACATGGTCATAAGCAAGTGTTTCTCACAGTCTTCTCTAATAAGATCCACACCTTAAACTTGAACATAATGTAAGTGATTCTCACAGTCTTCTCTAATAAGACCCACTCCTTAAACTTGAACAAACAACTTTGAAACCCTGCAAATAATTATTTACAGCTTTAAGCAATTTTCACTATTAATAATGAATATGGGGTTTGGAACTAGTTGTCCTGTCTCACAAATTGCATTACACTCAATCTAAAAAAGAAAGATATGTTAAATATTTTTAAAAAATAAATGCAATGTCATTTACTCAAGTAAACATATCATTTTACCTTATTCTCAAGGATTTCTCTTTCATAAATGTGATATCATTCATACTCTTGTAAATAAATCATGTTATCAAGGGTTTCTCTCTCATAAATACAATATCATCCATATTCTAGTAAATAAGTCATTTTACTTTATTCTCCAGGGTCTCTCTCTCCCCAATATCATAATATCATTCATACTCTAGAAAATAAATAATGTTACCTTATTCTCAAGGGTTCTCCCATATAATCTTTCAAATAAAGAAAATAGAAATTTCTTCTTTATCTCTTTTCAGTCTTAGAGTGACTATACTAATACACCAATTACATTAGTCAAACAGACCATCCTTTAGTCTTACACTGGCTGTAAAAAGACACATCTATTACATTAGTCAAACGGCCCATCCTTTAGTCTTACACTGGCTGTAAAAAGACACATCTATTACATTAGTCAAACAGCCCATCCTTTAAGACATCTGTTCCACCAAGGACTGAGGTGAGGAGTGACCAAGACGATTCTCGATTTATGTCAATTTTTGACATGTGTCATATTTATCCCTTCCCTATTGTTTTTATGGATAAAAATTGGTCCTGTTGTCCAATCCCCTCATAAGTCTACTGAGCATATCATTTCCCTTATCGTTCACAGTTAAACTTCCATTTTTGCCATTGGACAATATGCATGGCTAACTTTACAGTCTGTGCATCATTGTTTAATCTCTGATTATCATTAAGCAACAATATTCAAGACCGACACCTGCTTCCAACTAATTGTCGTAATTGTCGGTAAGCCATATCAAAAGAGAAGCAATTCTGATCTTAATAGACACTTCCCTTCTACAGTCAATGACCCCAAAAGGTGTTAGCTCAGCTAGCCTTATGATTCTGATTACATAAAAGTCAGAAGTATATCCTTAATATTCGGAAGTGTTGTTTCGGATTAATTACTACTCCAGCTTTCTATCATTTATTTCATAGATAACGAGCAAAATTAAATATGAAAATGTTTCAGGAGAACAACACATTCATTTAACAATTAGCTGTTACACAAGAGAGAGAGAGAGAGAGAGAGAGAGAGAGGGAGGCAGTAGTGGGATGCGCACTTATCGAATTTCTGTTTAAGCTAAATTATATTAATACTTATATAAATATACTTTTCTACACTAAATTATATTAATACTTATATAAATATACTTTTCTACACTAAATTATATTAATACTTATATAAATATACTTTTCTACACTAAATTATATTAATACTTATATAAATATACTTTTCTACACTAAATTATATTAATACTTATATAAATATACTTTTCTACACTAAATTATATTAATACTTATATAAATATACTTTTCTACACTAAATTATATTAATACTTATATAAATATACTTTTCTACACTTAATTATTTAGAACCATCCAACTGTAAGGCTACTGGATTCGTTTATTTACAGAGATAAAAGAAAAGGGGTGTATTCATTTTTATTTGTATTTTTAATTTTTGTTCGTGGTTGAAATAATGTAATTGTCCGGGAAATCTCTAAATTCTAAGAAATATTTCTTATAATGCATTGATTAAACAAGTATGAACACTAATAATTAATAAATGAGAAAAATATAGAAGCGTATGAATGATTAACTAAATATTAACATCATGTTATAAAACATTCTTTTGATAAGATCAAGATAAGATTAACTCAATAGTGACAATAAAAGCACTTCCTGCATTCAAGAAATTAATACAAATATTAATTTAAACATTTCAGAATAGAGGTCAGTAATGCAAGAAAGAAATACAGATAATTAAGAATGTAATACAAGTCTTTCAATAAAAAGTATATTTTATAGTCATTTCACCAAATAGAAAAGTTTGTTTGAATGGGTTAATCCTTAAAAGCATTAATGAAAAGGTGTGAACATATATGAAATAAATATATATAAACTGTATGAAATTGATAATCATTTATATTAATAAAATACTGATTTTATTAATGCAAGAACGAAATGTACTTGCATATTTATGAATGTATGTGAGCACCTTAAAGTGTTATAAACAATTCATCAGAACAAATCTTCTATTCTGAGGGACAATTTCTTCAAGTTTATTCATTAAAATGTAAGATATACTAAAATCATATATATATATATATATATATATTTAAATTTGTCATCTGTGTGTTAATTAAAATTTGTGAATAATTAAATTAGTCATTATGTATATTAATTAAAATGTATAGTTAAATTAGTCATCACTAATATAAATTAAAATTTATGAATAATTAATTTAGTCATGTATATTAATTAAAATTTTTGAATAGTTAAATTAGTCCATACATATATTAATTAAAATTTATGAATAGTTTAATTAATAATGTATATTAATTAAATATTTAAATTATCCATCACGTATGTTAATTAAAATTTAAGAATAGTTAAATTATGAATTACGTATGTTAAATAAAATTTGTAAATAGTTAAATTAGCCAACACATTAATTAAAATTTATGATTGGTTAAATTAGTTATTGTTTATATTAATTAAAATTTATGAATAATAAATTAGTCAAAATGCATATTAATGAAAATATAGTTAGTTAAAGTTAAATAGTTGAATAGTTAAATTAATCACGTATATGAATTAAAATTTATGAAGAATTAAATTAGCCACGTGTATTAATTAAAATCTAATAATAGTTAAATTAATCACGTGAATGAATTAAAATTTATGAAGTGTTAAAGTAATCACGGGTATTAATTAAAATTTATGAAGTGTTAAGTTAATCATGTGTATTAATTAATATTTATGAAGAGTTAAATTAATTATGTGTATTAATAAAAATTTATGAAGAGCTAAATTAATCATTCATTTGAATTAATTAACATTTATGAAGAGTTAAATTAATCACATGTATTAATTAAAAATTTATGAAGAATTAAGTTAATCATGTATGAGAGAACATTATAAAGTGAGTGTGCAATTATGTATTATAAATTACCTGCTCTTCAATTCTAAAAGACACTTCAATTATGGCAAACTGCAACCTCAGAAAATATTTTAAATAAAGTTTAATATAAAATCTAGAAATCTTTGGCTGTTTAGTTTGTAATTAAAATGTGCTAACAATGCAGTAAATAGAAATATTTAACTTTAATCTTTAGGATGCACATTACTATGCATTGTATTGAATATTAAGCATAGACAAAGGTGAACAGGTATGAACACTTGCTTACAGATTTTCAAGTGAAGAAAAGAATCAAAATAGCAATGTCAGAAATCATTCTACCCAGACCTTTTGATAAAAAAAATAAATACTTGGCAGAGTAAATTATGCCAACCTTATTTCTAGACTGAATTGTTATATAAATTGTTAAATTGTCAAAGTGACCTGACTTTGGGCCTCCTTATGATGGTATTTTTGTAAGTAGCAGAGTTGGAGTAAGCAACTCAAGTTGAGAATATGCTAGAAATTGCTGATGCAATCTAAACCAGTTCCAATTGGATGAGTAGTTTTAATATACAATGGTTAGATTTATGAGAACGAGACCAGCCAATGGGCTGAGATCAAATGTTTACCTGCTGTAGAGAATTCTATTGTCTAGTCAGTTTGAATTTAGTGCAGCAAGATATCCGGTTATGAAAGGTGGCTGCTAGCTTAATGGTGAGTTAACTGACTGATTAAGAGAGAATGAACTTTGAAATATTTCATGAATATTTGCTATCAATGTTCCCTCTAATATTTTTCCGGTGTGCACGAAACTATTTCCTGTAAGTGCAGAACTTTTTCCTGTGTGCACGGAACTGGCGGTTGTTTGAGCTTGCTACCAAAACTTGTGCATAGAAATTTGAAACTGATGCACAGCATTTTCTAATGATCTGCATGGCCACACAGCCTCACACCTTAGAAGGAACATTGTTTGCTATTGATATGTTATATTTGTGTTTTACAAAGAGATGTATTATTTGAGTAGACTATTATTTCTACATTTTTTAAAACTAAGATGCTCGTTTATAATATGCTAATCACTTGGCCTTGTTTCTAATGAATGTGCTCATAAAATTAATATGCTGTATTTATTTCGCAGTGCGTATGTATCAGGTTAATAAATACTGTTTGCAGGAAACTGTAAGTTGAGACTTGAATGTAAAAGAGACTGGAGTTAAAGATGAATGAACTGAAAACATAGCATTTGTTCCCTGATTATATTTTACAGGGAATAAGCAGCATTTCCTTGTTTTAGGGAAAATTAATATGCAGTATTTATTATGCAGTGTGCATGTATCAAGTTAATAAATACTGTTTGCAGGAAACTGTAAGTTGAGACTTGAAAGTAAAAGACAATGGAGTTAAAGATGAATGAATTGGAAACATAGCATTTGTTCTCTGATTATATTTTACAGGGAATAAGCAGCCTTTCCTTGTTTTACCTGAATCTCCTGATTTACTGATTATAAACCATATTTTATTGTTGGTTTAATAAATTTATTGTTAAAATTATTGACTTTCTTACACATATTGATAACCTTATTTTAGAGAAGAGTGGGTGGGTGGGGGCTCGCTAAAAATAGATTAAAAGATGGATTTATCTTATTCTTTAGATAGAAGTTTTCCACCACCAGAAATATTGTGACTAAATGTTTGTCTTTAATGTTGTGGAAGAGAGAAAACGTTTACAGCACCCTCCAAGTGGAAAATTATTAATAACAAATTAAGATTCTCATCACTTGTAATTAGTTATGGAGAAATAATTAATAATAATAATTAACATTAAGTAAATGACATTGGCGTCACAAAATAATACATTTAATGTAATCAACTGTATCTAGTTGTCCAATGTAATGTTGTTTCTAAGATGACGCATTGTAAAATCAGAGAAACATTAGTTGACAAGAAAGGAAGGCACTTCCAGTGTTTTGTGGGCTCAAGAAGTTATCGTATGAAACAGTAATATTTGGAAAGTCTGTACTGACGAGCATTAGTAAGCCATTTACGAATTGTTTATGATGCCATGTGTGGATGACACTTTGGGAAGCTAAGACAAAGATCCTTTACCGGTATCAATTTCAGGCAGTTAATTGCGTGCAAAGGCTTTAATCATAATGATCATTTATGTAGTTTAAAAATAATGTTATGGACAGGATAATCTAGGAGAAGAATATAGGTTAAGAGTAGAGATTGCTAGCAGTATGTTCTACCTCATTTATGTAGATTTGAAATAGTCTTTATTTAGCATTTAGCATATTTATATTGATTAAGAACAACGATTCTCGACACTACAGTTGAGACATTTATTTAGGTTAAGAACACTAACAGCCTACTGCATATTAAATTTGCAGGCTAACAGCAAAGATTGTTAAATTTGAACGACACAAGCTCTCATGTTTTATGTAGGTTAATATCGTGATGTGAATATGAATGTTGGCCAAATGGTAATATTTTATTAACTTGTCATCATTTAATTTCTGCAACATTTGGTTGTAAAATTAATTAATATAATGCAATAGGTTGTATGATGTTCAATATAAGCAACCGATTCTTGCAGTCTATAACATGTAGGAGTACAATCACAGTAGTCTTATCTTCTCAATTTTGAGCCCGTCTCTATCTTTGTTTAAAAGGTCGTTTCAGTATTTGTTCCACCATGATTCTTGAAGCCTAGCTGTATGTGTTCCTGTAGCTGTAATTCCATTAGAATTAATTTGTTTCTTGTGCTAAACCTAACATTCCAATCTTCTCATGTGAGCTGACATATAAATGAATCAACATTCCTCCAGGGACTTTTGCCAGCGGAACTCACTTGTCTCCAGATTATTTTACTTGGTGATAATTGCTGAGGAGGTTAGTAATGGTTCGCATCTTGTAGTAAAAAAAAGCACGGCTCATCTTTGTTGTTATTATTTGATTACGTCATGTTACAATGTGACGTGCCATTAGTCATCAAAGAGCAAGACCTAATGCCTCATTTTCAAAAAGATCTTTGGTCTTGTAATATTACTCTTTCTTATTTATTCCAAATATTGAAGTGAAGTGAATTATTTAAATCCACAGTATCGTGTGTTCTTATTTTTCTTGTGTAATTATTCCTTTTTTATTTCAATTTAATCTATCTTACTTTCGCAGAACAATTTGCAAAATTTTAAATCGTAGTGCATCATTGCAATTAGGTGAGATTCTATTTTCCTTCTATAATTTATTCCTATTTTTTAAATACATGTAATTTATTCTCCTATTTACATTTCATTCTATATGTTTAATGGTGTATAAACAGTCATAACTGTCTACATAATTCTTATTACGTCTTTTAAGTAATGATACCAGCTCATGAATTGCTGGTCCTTGACAGTAATGAGCGGTGTATGAAAACTATTAAATGAAAACTAGATTATTAAAACTAGAGTATGAAAACTAGATTATTAAAACTAGAGTATGAAAACTATTAAATGAAAAGTAATAAATGAAAACTAGAGTATGAAAACTATTAAATGAAAACTAATAAATGAAAACTAGAGTATGAAAACTATTAAATGAAAACTAGAGTATGAAAACTATTAAATGAAAACTAATAAATGAAAACTAGAGTATGAAAACTAATAAATGAAAACTAGTAAATCAAATCTAGTGTATGAAATCTAGTAAATCAAATCTAGTGTATGAAAATTAGTAAATCAAATCTAATGTATAAATACTAGTAAATCAAATCAAGTTTATGAAATCTAGTAAATCAAATCTAGTGTATGAAATCTAGTAAATCAAATCTCTTGTATGAAAACTAGTAAATCAAATCTAGTGTATGAAATCTAGTAGATCAAATCTAGTGTATGAAATCTAGTAAATCAAATCTAGTGTATGAAAACTAGTAAATCAAATCTAGTGTATGAAATCTAGTAAATCAAATCTCTTGTATGAAAACTAGTAAATCAAATCTAGTGTATGAAATCTAGTAAATCAAATCTAGTGTATGAAAACTAGTAAATCAAATCTAGTGTATGATATCTAGTAAATCAAATCTAGTGTATGAAAACTAGTAAATCAAATCTAGTGTATGAAATCTAGTAAATCAAATCTCTTGTATGAAAACTAGTAAATCAAATCTAGTGTATGAAATCTAGTAAATCAAATCTAGTGTGTGAAAACTAGTAAATCAAATCTATTTTCTGAAAACTAGTAAATCAAATCTATTTTCTGAAAACTAGTAAATCAAATCTAGTGTATGAAAACTAGTAAATCAAATCTAGTCTTCCGTTCTTTTTCTTTTGAAAGTGTAAAAAGATGGAATATTGTAGAGCGAATATAGGTAAGATTGCAAAACTAATTTTCATTATGTCATTACAGATGTAAGCGAATATAGGTAAGATTGCAAAACTAATTTTCATTATGTCATTACAGATGTAGCTACACGTGGAACACTGTGACCCTTGTCTGGGTTACTATTAAACTTCGACCACTGTCTGGCTACAGAAAGCAAGCTTTTGTCCCTGCTTGACCAAAGGTCTATGACTCTATGTGCTTTACCCTGCTACAAAGTTCTAGTCACCATTCCAGAATCACTCACTGACATCATCGATCGTGTCAGAATCCTTACAAGGCCGCATCTTTCTTTGATGCTGTCAGAATTCTTACGAGATCGCCCGTCCCCCGTCCCCCCCCCCCCCCCGAGATGCATTCACAATTCTTCAAGAGCATCACTCCTCTGTGACAGAGTGGTGTGTCAAGGCCATCTTTGAACGCCATCGCGATCAGCATCGTCCGACTCAAGCCAAGATTGATTGGAGGAAATCACTTCTAAGGAGAAAAGTCTTAGAGCAAAGATTTGATTGTCTGCCCTCGCATTGGAATTCAGCGCCGACTCTAGCAGATACTACGCGCACTCTCACACACACACACACACACACACACACACACAACTAAGCTGGTTATTTATTTCTCATATCATTCTTTCTTTATAGTAAATGTTGTGTGTTCATTTAATGTCACCAGATTGACTTGTTGCGTTTGTTCGATATGTGCAAGCGTGTAATACTTGCATCTTTCGGGGCCAATGGGAGCCCTTGTTACATAAAGGTTATGCCCCTTTTACCTGCTCATTGTGTCGCTCGTGAGCATGTGGGGCTGATTGTGTCGTTCATGAGCATGTGAGGCTGATCATGTTGTTCATGAGCATGTGAGGCTGACATTGTTGTTCATGAGCATGTGAGGCTGACTGTGTCGTTCATGAACACGTGAGGCTGATTGTGTTGTTCGTGAGCACGTGAGGCTGATTGTGTTGTTCGTGAGCACGTGAGGCTGATTGTGTTGTCATGAGCATGTGAGGCTGATTGTGTTGCCAATTAGCCGTGTCCCTTTGGAGATGTGCAAGGCTCCCATCCACATAACCACAATTAAGATGAGATATTTTTAACTGTAGATTTGCCATACTTAATGTTGTTTTCTCTTTAAAATGTAGAAAGATATTCTTAACACTATAATCAACAGTTATGTATATAGGCTTTCCATTCTAACTGCACCTTCTATTACCCAAACCAGAAAGTTTTCATAATATTGTAACATTTTCAATAATTCTATAATAGTTATAATTTTTACACAGTTGTTATGATTTTACTTGAAACAATATCACTCGAGTTATCACTTAAGCTAGTCTAAGTTTATTTAAGAAATACTGCATTCTTTAAATCTGAAAGACAAAGAGTTTGTTTTTCAACTTATTTAATATTAAATATTTCTGGTTTGACATCCCCTTCGAGTTTTGTTTTGATCTTTAGTTGTGCATGAAAACGAAGCAATAAGAGAAATGCTTTATGCTCTGCAGACTGTTATTGCATGTTAGAATTGTACAATTTATAAAGTTTTCGTTTTTTTCAAAAAGAGAATAAATGTGCTAATGGAAAACCACAAATCACAGAGTAGGAAATGTTACGATCTGAGACATTTGTCACGTGTCATGTAATTATAAACATGTTTTGTTAGTACAAGTGACACAGTCTACGGAATGTTAGTTGCCTGGATAATTAAGTTTGTATAGTGATATTTGATTAAGTGATATTTAATTATCAGAAAAAATCGTTTGTAACACAAACAAGAGGCTAGGAAAAATTACTAACTTAGATATTCGATTTGCATAACATTTAATCATCAACATTTTTTTGTGTGTAAGATTTGTCTGATATTTTAATACGCGCGCGTTTAATTATCTACATACTGTGTTTAGTCACATGTACCAATAAGACTGGAGCACCATGTCGCGTGCTGATTAGGTTTCTGACGTATTTTACGAAACATTAATGAAACTACAGGCACTGCGCAAAGCTGTCTTTTTTGTGTCAGGTCTATCGGGAAATATGCATTCAATTGTCCGCCCTGTTCTTCCAAATAATCCCCACGTCAAAGCGGTTCCGTTATGACTCACAGAATCCTATCATGCAAGTCTGAAATGGAATTAACCCTGCTGTGATGGAATCGCTGGCGTTGTGAAAGACTAGGCGTGTATCTCGGAAAAATCAGGAAAAATAACTCGACATAAATCAGTTTCACGGAGCTAATTATTTCAGTAATTTTAATCAACTTTGTTTACAACTTCTTAGAGAAAGATATCTATCTTTACAATACTCTTCTTTCTTAATATAAAATTTGTATCAATTTTTTTCTTAGAGAAAGTCATCTATCTTTACAATACTCTTCTTTCTTAATATAAAATTTGTATCAATTTTTTCATCTTTAACAAATATCTATCTATATATCTAGGCAACTAACTAATCACCATTTATCCATAGATAGATAGATAGATAGATAGATAGATAGATAGATAGATAGATAGATAGATAGATAGATAGATAGATAGATAGATAGATAGATAGATAGATAGATAGATGGGCAGATGGTTTAATGATTTTTGATTTAAAGTAAATACAAACGAATAGATGGATGAATAGATATTTTAAAAATAATTTATTAAGTTCTTGTTGTAGGGAAATAATTTTGACAATCTCCATTCAAACTGCAGCTACTTTTATCCGTTTTGATAAAATAATCGGGCTACTTCCGGTTGCAGCGATCTCGTGTTAGAGCAATAGTTATACGAAGGAGCCCATAAGCCATATTTCTTTGTCAATTCTTTGTTATTTCTTTGTCAATTCTTTGTCAGTTCTTTGTCAGTTCTGCATTAGCGGCATCCGTTCCTTACGAACGAATTGAGGCGAACTAGGATGAACCGCAGGCGTACACTGTTCAGAATCACTGAGGCGTAGGAATCCGGCGCCATTTTAATTCATCGCGCGTTCTCGTTCACTCGTAGGCCAATATACCAAATCACTCACGTACAAATCCCGACTTAGTACAAATGTGGGTTATGATCGTCCTTCAGAATAGAACTCGTTCGTGACCTGTAACTTGCATGTGTTTGCGTGCGTGCGTATTTAAAGATTTCCTTTGTCAACTGTCTCTATTCAAGTAAACAAACAATATAAAAGTTCCAAAAGAAAAAGCCGAGAGAAAAACAGTCTAGCAAGTGGTATGCTATAGCAATTAAAGCAGATATTATAAATATGTTTATGTTTTCAGGGTTCATTTTTGGATGTATGTATAGTAGAATAATTTCATGTATTATAATTTGTAAATAAATCAGTTCACTTCATGATTACCACATTTATATTAATAATTAGTTTTCCTTATTTACAAAACAAAACTTCATTACGGAAAGAAAGTAACCATCAATTGGCGGTGTATTTTTTTTAATTTTAAAAACTGCTTCATCTCATCTCTGGAGGACAAAGTGTTTTTCAGTGTAAACTTTTTTTAATCTCTTGTATAAGATTATGGTTCCATTTAAACTTAAAATACTAACGCGATACTCCGGTTCGACTTAAAATACTAACGCGATACTCCGGTTCGACTTAAAATACTAACGCGATACTCCGGTTCGACTTAAAATACTAACGCGATACTCCGGTTCGACTTAAAATACCAAACTGAGACACTGGTTCGGCGTTAACATAAAATGCTAAACACTGACGAAAGAAAGAAAGAAAGAAAGAAAGAAAGAAAGAAAGAAAGAAAGAAAGAATTGAAACATTACGAAATTACCATTGACTTGTAATGAACAATTTGATTTCAGCAACTGTCTGAATCTTTTTCTATCTTCTTTATTATTATTCCAGTTTTGGGGGGAAAAAAAGGTTGGACTATTATTTGATGGATGGAGAGAGACAGAGAGAGAGAGAGAGAGAGAGAGAGAGATTTGGTGCGGGTAAGTGTGAAGGTGAAGAGCTACGATAACAGATATCAAAAGACCTGGCTACGTTAGTGCGCTTCTAATCAGAACAAAACCCAAGGACCAGCCTGTGCTGACGCTAAATCGATCATCTGACGTAATAAAGTCGTCACTGACTGCGTCGCTGTCAGTTATAATCTGATTTCTTCAGTACTACAGGGAGGTCATAGCGACAAAGACATCATGATCAAGGACGTAATCAGGTTTACTGTAATTTCCCTTCTGACGGGAGATTATTGTATTGCTGAATAGGAAAGAAAAGAAAGTGTAAAATAAACAGTTCATGGGCGAAGGTCACTAGTCCAGTTCTCGCTGAGAAGGCTCCAGTTACAGTCAAAAATTTATGGATAACCTCCCTTAACTCATAAAGAATGATTGGAGTTGGATCTCAGCTCTGGGTGAACAACTTAGGATGATTCGACGTGTCGTGTCCGTCGATGAGATGATAAATCGGATCCCATGTAGGTACAGGCCACGCGTGCTGACCCCTTGGCTGTTGAAAATTGGAAAGATATGCTCCTAGAGTAGACAATCCATCAAGCACCCACCCACACCTTCACTTTTCTCACCCATAGTTACACACCAGTTTAGCATGCTAAAGTAACTTGAAATATGACACGTAGTAACTGTGACATTTTCAGTTAAAACTGAGATTAATTACATTCCACTGCCAGTTAAAACTGAGGTTAGTTATATTCCATTACCAGTTAAAACTGAGATTATGACTTACAATTGTATAAATGTGGTTTTGCTAGCTGACTTATATTGCCTGGAGTGACTTTTTTAAAAGTATATATTTTTATTTTCTCTTTGTTTTATTTTAAGTACTATCTGTCGTTGGTTTGACGTCTGTTGTTGTATGTTGATGGTGGTTTTTTTTCTAATTCAGTTATTTACAATAGGCTGGTTTGTTTTTATTAATTTACTGAATCATTTAAAGTTTTTTAAGACATTACATTGATTTAACTTTAAGTGTTTTTTTTTTTAATTAATTTATTTTTCTGGGGTTTTGTGAGCAGCGTTAGATTGGAGATTAGTGGTGCGTGATTATGGCAGCTTTGATTAGAGTAATTGATGTTTTAAGTCAAATAACGTGTAATTGGGAGGGAATGGAAGCTGGAGATAATATGATAAACTTTTAAATGTCTTTTAATAATTGATGAAGATGGTAGAGAGAGTCTGACAGTAACACTATAAATCTGAAAAAGTTCAAGATATCTGAAAATTGCGTGGACTCATTGCGTTGCAACTAAGGATGTAGTTATGGTTGTTGTAGTTGTGGTTGTGAATCAGCCTGTAGTGTAGGCAGAGTCTTCATTGAATAATGATATGTGATCTGTGCAAATTTTGTATTTAAACGCTATAAAGGCTAGTTAGGATGGGTAATTTTGAATGCTGGATGTACCATTTGCTGGGACGGATTTTATTTTGTTTGTTTTTGTTTTGTTTTATTCTTTTCTTTAACTTCGCATGTCTATAATAATACGCTCAGAACGTCATGCAATAGACAGGTAAAGTACATTTTAAAACCGTTTCAATAAATTCAAGGAAGTTTAGCATATTAAAACATAAAATGCTTTTTAAAAAAAATAATCTCAGATAATATCTCAATAAAAATAAAAAAACAGGAACCGAAGATAAAACAAGAAATCAATAAACGACCGTACAGTATAGTGTGAAAGCAAATATAATAGGTTAGAAAGAAATTGTAATAAAATTTTAGCAAACTCAATATTTCTTACGCTTAAAAAAGTATTATAAAATGAAATAATTGTAAAGCATAAAGTAAACCAGCTCACGTCATTTTCATTAACAATTAGCTACACAGGGCAATTAACGCTCAAGTGTTGTAACGTTCTCTAGCTACTGAGGTCTAGATATTTATCAAGTGAAATTTCTAGAAAAATACACTGACTTGTCCCCTAGCTTCATTACGTATTTTTATTACGTAATGAGTATCTGTAAACATGAAGGAAACGATTTATGTACATGTGCTGACAATGGCCAGCTGGCCATGTTTATATCGAACTAGGTCCCAGGAATGCCAAGGTCAAAACTTCTGCTTGCACGCTCAGCACAGCTGGCCTGGTGGTGCTGACCTCTACAGTGCATTTGTTGATCATTCGCAGGAGAGAAAGGAATGGGGTGGGAGGAGGATGTTACACTAATGCCTAAATATTTCGCTTAGAAAATTTCTCACTTCAAATATTTGGTGCAAATATACATATATATGACGCACTATTTCTTGGATCATTTTTGTCACGTCACGAGTAGGTAGACAAAAAGAGAAGACATTTTACATTTACTTAAAGCATACATACGTACAGAGAACTGACTTCATTTCACCATTCTCTCACTTATAGTTTGACGCATTTCACCAAAAGAAGAATGAATTCTCTCTTATCAGATGATGTTTTTGTTTTGTTTTTAGGAATGGTGATCAATATGCTAAATTTCACGCCCACACTTTACAATTTAATTCTAATACCTTCCATTGGTCCACTTCAGGATTACACGTCACCTCTATTATTAGCAATCCAATCACGGTTTAGCTTTACTTTTGGACTTCAAACTAGCTATAATTTCATGAAGGAATTCTTATCATGTCTGACTGTCTGAATCAGTTCTAAATTAAATGAGTCCTTTCTCTACATTTCATAATGTACATAAACACACTTTCTTGCGGATTTTGTATTCATATGGTTAATTATAACTCTTTAAAATATGCATTTAACCCACCACCAAAAGTGTGGGTACAGATACCGACAATGGATTAGTTGCGATGTTGATAACACTCAGATCCAGTTGTAGTTGCTTCATTGCCTTCATGTAATAATTAATCTGTAATAACAATGAAAAAAACAATTACATTTACAGTTATGTCTAATGCTAAACTACATACAGTATGATACGTTACACTTAAAACATAAATAATAAAGTAACAATATGATACGTTACACTTAAAACATAAATAATAAAGTAGCACTATGATACGTTACACTTAAAACATAAATAATAAAGTAACACTATGATACGTTACAGTTAAAAAAAATAAATAATAAAGTTACGAGTACAGTCAACTTTATTACATTAAAATTCAATATTTCATCCCAATATTTTCTCTTCATTGATCTAGTGATCTATTTCTATTCCCCATGAGTCTGATACTTCACAGTTTGTTCACTAGTCTAGTAATCTATTTCTATTTCATATGAATCTGATTTCTATTTCTGCTCTGCTCTTTCGCTAGTTGCATGTAAAAACGCCATGCTATAATCTCACATGACAACCCCAAGACCTGACGACGAAGTTAAAAGTGTAAGTGATGACGTCAGATGACAACTTTACCGTGACCAGATGAATAGGTCGTCATCGAACAACATATTATCACTTAGTCATAACCCTAAAGCAAATTTTCTAGGAAATCTAGTTGTATCAGAATGTACACAACTGCCATTTTGCTTCAAGGAAATCTAGAAGACTTTTGACTGCTTTCCAATGCTATGAATGACAACTTATATTAACTCATTCATAGCATTGGAAAGCAGTCAAAAGTGTTCTAGATTTCCTTGAAGCAACATGGCAGTTGTGTACATTCTGATACAACTAGAATTCCTTGACACATTATGACAGTTGTGTGCATTCTGATACAACTAGATTTCCTTGATACATCATGGCAGAGGTGTAAATTCTGATACTACTAATAAGTGTCCTTGCACAGGATGTCCTGATATTGGATATCTGGAGATCCTGAGGATTAAAGCAAAAAAAAAACCTTCGAGACAATTAAGTTCTTGGCAAAGACAATTTTTACTAAGAACAAAACCTCTGGATTCACTGGATGGCCGATGCTCGCATTCTTCAGACATTTCTAGTTCTATTGTGAGCAAAGCCAATTACCATGTGTTTCTAGCTCTATTCTGGGCAAGCGCTCACGTCAGCTGATGTACTTTTAGTTCTATTTTGCAAGCGCTCACGTTAAACGATGATGTACTTTTAGTTCTATTTTGGGCAAGCGCTCACGTCAGCTGATGTACTTTTAGTTTTCTTGGGGAGCAAGCGCCGTCATTAATTCATGCATTTTTAGTTGTATCATGAACAACCTCTGCCGTGTTCTTGTAGTTCTACTTTGTTAACCGCTGTAGTCAACTTATGAAGGGAACCACTCACACCAACTATCATGAACCGTTGTAACTTACGAAGGAAACCACTCACATCAACTGTCATGACTGTTCTAATTTATGAAGGGAACCACTCACACCAACTGTCATGACTGTTCTAATTTATGAAAGGAACCACTCACACCAACTGTCATTAATGTTCTAATTTATGAAGGGAACCACTCACACCAACTGTAATGACTGTTCTAATTTATGAAGGGAACCACTCACACCAACTGTCATGACTGTTCTAATTTATGAAGGGAACCACTCACACCAACTGTCGTGACTGTTCTAATTTATGAAGGGAACCACTCACACCAACTGTCATGACTGCTCTAATTTATGAAGGGAACCATTCACACCAACTGTCATGACTGTTCTAATTTATGAAGGGAACCACTCACACCAACTGTCGTGAACCGTTGTAACCCACATCAACTGTCAGGAACCGCTAAATTTATGAAGGGAACCGCACACACCAACTGTCACGAACCGTTTTCTAACTTATGAGGGGAACCACTTATACCGTCATGACTGTTGCAACTAACGGAGAACATTCTCATCATGCCGCTGTCCCCCCTCCCTCTCCCAATTTTTTCTCAATTTATTTTCTTAGAAAGTCTTCTTTGTTTTTTAGAAGTGTAGAGGAATAATCTGCTTATAAAAGTTATATTCGTGCCATCAGTGCTATGCTTCGGGCACTATATGTGACGTTTACTGGCTGGGGGAGTGTGGTTTTTGTCTGGGCACTGTATGTGACGTTTACTGGCAGGGCGAGTGTGGTTTTATCTGGGTGCTAGCTAGATGTGACATTTACTAGCTGGGCGAGTGTGGTTTTGTCTGGGCACTATATGTGACGTTTACTAGCTGGGCAAGTGTGGTTTTGTCTGGGCACTATATGTGACGTTTACTAGCTGGGCAAGTGTGGTTTTGTCTGGGCACTATATGTGACTTTACAGGCTGGGCGAGTGTGGTTTTGTCTGGGCACTATATGTGACTTTACAGGCTGGGCGAGTGTGGTTTTGTCTGGGCACTATATGTGACTTTACAGGCTGGGCGAGTGTGGTTTTGTCTGGGCACTATATGTGACTTTACAGGCTGGGCGAGTGTTAAGGCATGTTGTGGAAGTCATTACGTATACAATTTACAAATGTGGAAATCATGCAAAACTCCAAATCACCATCATATTTCTTTAAAATTCTCAAAAATAAAAAGAATGCATCCGAGCCACCCATTATGCATTCAGTGTGCTAGAATGGACAGTTTTGTACGATCTGTTACTTGAACAAAGTCATCTTTTATTTAATTCGTGTTTGCTTTTCTTGAACATTTTATTTCTTACTCACTACGTCGTTGCTGCCGTGAGCTCTTTAGGTCAAAGAAGACCACAACCCCCCACACTTCGACAGGTCCACGGGCAGCTTCCAACCTTTCTCAGGTGAGAAATTCGTCAGCTCACACCTCGGCTGTCTGTTTACACATGCAGCAATCCCGCATAGCGCGCGATCGCTCGTCACCATGACAACACGCGCATGCCGGGACTGTTCAGGGTGGAAATAAACGAAGAAGCTTTTGAAACTTTGTCGTTGGGTAGACTGCCCAGCGCGACTGATTACCGCATGCACAGACGACTGTCAGTTACTGTTTAGGGTGTGGATTTTTTTCCCTCGTTCTTTGTCTTCTCTTTTTATCTTCCTTTCTAAATTAGCGATGGCTGGTTGGATGCTTTCAAAGTTCATGAGTGCATAGTGATAGACAACCATAAGAAATGTAGTAATTTTAATGGTATAGGGTCAAAGTATTGATTTTAATGGCAGCAGGCCGAAGCCTTAATTGTACAGGTATCTCATGCTAGAGTCACTGTCTCACATTATACTCAATATCTCTCACACTATGGTCACTGTCTCTCACATTATACTCAATATCGCTCACACTATGGTCACTGTATCTCACGCTAGAGTCACTGTCTCACACTATAGTCACTGTCTCTCACACTATGGTCACTGTCTCTCACACTAGAGTCACTGTCTCACACACTATAGTCACTGTCTCTCACACTATAGTCACTGTCTCTCACGCTAGAGTCACTATACTAATTGGTGAACAAATGAAAGCAAGAATTTAAATGGCATAGAGTATAACCGTCATTTAAATAATGTTAAAAATAAAGTAGTATTTTAAAAGTATCAATATAAAGCAGATATTTTAATAATTAATGGTACCTATTGAACAAATTATTTTACTGGCATTTCAATGGTATCCGATTTTATAAATGTTGTTATTATACAAGATAAATTCAAATATGACTATGAGTAAACGATGTGACTTTAATAATACAGCATTTTGAGTGTGGAGTTTTTGATACTATACTGTTATGATTCTAATGCAATTTTGCAAGTAATCATTTTAAATATATACATTAATTTCATTAATGTTATTATATCTGTGACAATGTTGTATTATACGTTTCTCTGTCTATCTATTTCTCATCAGACGCATAACATTTTGTCCGAGTGATTGATTGATTGATTGATTGATTGATTGATTGATTGATTGATTTGAATTTAGCGTACGCTTTTAACGTCTGTTGATTTTACGAACAGTACGCATGTGTTTACACATTCACAGTTCATTTCAATCACATTCACAGTTCATTTCAATCACATTCACAGTTCATTTCAATCACATTCACAGTTCATTTCAATCACATTCACAGTTCATTTCAATCACATTCACACTTCATGGCATTCACATTCACAGTTCATTTCAATCACATTCACAGTTCATTTCAATCACATTCACACTTCATGGCATTCATATTCACAGTTCATTTCAATCACAATGACATAACATTTCAACACATTAACATTGAATTACAAACTCATTGACACATCACTGTATAGCATTTCAATTACATTTCATATATAGCATGTCAGCCACACTCAATATATATTTTTTCAGTCTCGTGCACATAGTATTTCAATTACACTCACTATATTACATTTCAATCACGCTCGTTATATATAATTTCATTTTCACTCACATAGCTTTAGAGTCTCATTCACAATGCATTTAAATCACTATCACATATTCATTCAATTACACTCTCGCATAACACTTCACTCACACTCACGTACCATTTTACCCACACTCACATTGCATTTCAATCACACAACACTCTACGCACATTCAAAATGCATTTCAATCACACCCACATACCATTTCACCCACACCCGCACTGCATTTCAATCACACACTGCATTTCACCCACAACCACACTGCATTTCAATCACGCTCACATTGCATTTCAATTACATTTGCATTGAATTTCAATCACTCAGACATTGCACTTCAATCACACTCACACTCTCATTGCATTCCAGTCACACTCGCTAACCCGCAGCCACAAATCTCTTGGAACAGACCGGCGTAACATCCACCTTTTCTTTAAAACCTGTGTACAAACACCTCTAGCATACCCCAGACACGTCGGCCCCATGGACCATCCGGATTATTTGTCCGTTGTGCGAGCGTCGGGTGAGGACCGGGTAGACCGGGGACATAAATCACCATATGACAGCGGCTCGTGTCTTATCGTGCTTGTTCGCTAGCTCTCCACCTCTCATATCGCCCAAACTCTCACCAGGAGGCCGGGTTTAAGTTGGAGGTACCCTGGTGCTTGTCGCTGATCCTTTCGCTCTGCAGCCTGATCTCACCTATGGCATCCCTTAGACTCAGCCACGTGAAAAGTTCATCATCGAGAAGTATTCAATTTCTACTTTCCTCAAAGGGAGAAAAGTTAATTATCTAGAAGTTTTCGTTTCTCCTTGACAAACTATAAGAAATGTTCAATTTTGACCGTGAGAAACTAAAAGCTATTGTAGGGTAGTTTTCGGTTCTCAATTTAATGATTCATTTTCTTTAATCTAGAAGCTTTTACTTTAGACAAATTGAAAAATTAACCATCTATACTATATGTTCGTTTGGAATTTTAAAATGCTTCGTAAAATTTCTTACAGAGGAGTTACTGTTCAACCTGTTCGATAAGTAAGTGCTGACTGTGACAAAAGTAAAATAAGTAGATGATTCCAACAAAACTTTTTATTTTGGAACTGCTGCTGGGGAAAATCTTTCCTACACAAGGTAGCACGAGGAAGGTTAGATAACTCTGTTTAAATAAAAACTAACCCATCTACTCACATGTAAAGTACAAAAGATGTCTCCTTTTGCAAACATTCCATAAGTATCTACATCTATCTGAAATTCACAATTCAGACAAACAAGGTCCTATTTCTGGAGCTGTTAATGTGGATATCTGAGCCACATAAGATTGTTCCTGTTCTAGGACACCAAGCTGTATATTGCCCTTTAATCCTAGAACCAACTCTCATTTAAATTTCATTCAGAAATAGTATTTCTTGGTTATACATGTGCACTCGCTAACCCAGCAGTAGATTAGTTATTCTCTTACAAATCAATACGTAATTACATAATGAAAGAATTAGATTCAGATTACAAATCCATACATAATTACATAATGAAAGAATTTTACAAATCCATACGTAATTACATAATGAAAGAATTAGATTCAGATTTCAGCACTGTGTTAGGGGAGGTGTATAATTGCATCAGAGGTAATAGTAATACTAGTTATGGAATAGCAAGAGCAATTGCAGTGTTTATTATTACTAGAAGTAGTAGTAGCAAAAGTACTTTTAGCATTAGTAATATAGTAGTAATAGTCGCATAGTAGTGGCAATAGCCTAAGCAGTTGTATCATTATCATTAGTAATAGTAGTAGCAGTAGCATATCTAGAGTAGTTGTAGTATTATCAGTAGTAGCAGTAGCACATCTAGAGTAGTTGTAGCATTATCAGTAGTAATAGTAGCAGTAGCATATCTAGAGCAGTTGTATCAATATATATCAGAAGTAATAGTAGTAGCAGTAGCATATCTAGAGTAGTTGTAGCATTATCAGTAGTAATAGTAGTAGCATAGCTAGAGTAGTTGTAGCATTATAGTGGTACACTAGTGGCAGTAATAATAGTAGTTGCAATGTTAGTTGTAGCGTTAGTATTATTAACAGTAGTAATACTAGTATAGCAGCAGTAGTAAAGGCACTAGTAGTAGTAGCAACATTATACTAAATAGAAGTTATAGCAGTACTAGAAGTAGTAGCAACCTTATACTAAATAGAAGTTATAGCAGTACTAGAAGTAGTAGCAACATTATACTAAATAGAAGTTATAGCAGTACTAGAAGTAGTAGCAACATTATACTAAATAGAAGTTATAGCAGGACTAGAAGTAGTAGCAACATTATACTAAATAGAAGTTACAGCAGTACTAGAAGTAGTAGCAACATTATACTAAATAAAAATTATAGCAATACTAGAAGTAGTAGGAACATTATACTAAATAGAAGTTATATAAGTACCAGAAGCAGAAAAGCAGTAACAGCAGTAGTTGTTGAAATGTAAAAGTAATTGTAGTATAGTAACATGCATGTCACAGAAGTAGTAACAGTGACGATACTCACTAGAGTAGTACAAAGGTCAGTTCTAAATAGTAATAAGGGGTAATATCAGTAGCAGCTGTAGTTAAATCCCAGTGGAAGCAATAAACATACCTGTAGTAGCAGTTGTGTTAGTAGTAGGATTGTTGAAGTAGTGTAACTTAGTATCAGTATTATTTTAAAATCAATAGCAGCAATACTTGTTCTGTAGTTATGAGCAGTAACTGGAGTCGTAAATAAATAGTGGTGGTATATATGCAGCAGAAATAGTATCAGTAGTAAAACAAAAGTAGTACTATTTGAAATAATGGTAGTAATATCAGTAGAAAGAGTAGCAGTGTAATGTGAGAAGTATATGATACATAGTACAAATCAATGGGAGCAATCCTACTATACTGTACGTCATAGAATAGTACAAATCAATGGGAGCAATCCTACTATACTGTACGTCATAGAATAGCTCTAAGCGTAAACACGTAATGATTAATAACTATATCTTTGGGTAAACACGTAATAATTAATAACTAGCTCAAAGGGTAAACACGTAATAATTAATAACTATATCTTTGGGTAAACACGTAATCATTAATAACTAGCTCAAAGGGTAAACACGTAATAATTAATAAATAGATCTAATGGTAAACACGTAATAATTAATAACTAGATCTAAGGGTAAACACGTAATAATTAATAACTAGCTCTTACGGTAAACACGTAATAATTAATAACTAGTTATAAGGGTAAAAACTTAATAATTAATAACTAGCTCTAAGGATAAACACGTAATAATTAATAACTATCTCTTTGGGTAAACATGTAATAATTGATAACTAGCTCTTAGGGTAAACACGTAATAATTAATAACTATCTCTAAGCCCCCATACTCCCATGGGGAATGCAGTCCATATAACTAATACACACACAACATAACAGAATAATATATAGAGAGTCAAAAATTTTAATATTTACAGAAGTTTAATAAAGAGAATGAAGAAAATAAAATAGGAAACGATAAAGAAAATATCTAGTAATTAAAATAGAATGAGTCTCTTTAGTGTCGTCACAGTTAGTGAGGGGTTTTAGTGCATAAGTATTGCAATACTAATGTCTTTTGAGAGTTTCTAGTTTAACCTATCTGGACCATGGAAGAATCATTTCTCAGCTTGAATATAGCATCAGTGACTTAGTCCTCTAGATCCTGGAATGAATAAATGGTTCAATGACTCAGCATGGACCAATGACAAGTAGACATTTGTAGGTGACATGAGCCTTTTCCTTCAAATGGGTCAACAACACCTACCAATTTAAATGGATGTAGCAGTTACATGACCAACTTTGTTCTTTAGTTGGTCAGTCCACACAAAGTGCCAGGCTGGAGATAAAATCAACAATATTCTTCCTTTTATACAATGCTTACGGTTGTGCAACTAGATAGAATCACTTGTGCTCAGTCAGACAACTTAGACAAGAAAAATCTGGACAAACTCACTCACACACTCTTGCTCAAGACCTTAATTAATATTTACAATAAGATGACATCTAACCAATAATTATAATACTAAGCTATGGATTGAAAGAAAGATTAGTTTTAAAAATAACAGACTAGAGAAACCACAATACTAACCTATTTGGGCAATAAATCACTGATTTATAAAATTCAAGAAATCCCACAAACAGGTCCAAGACATAATTATTTTGTCCTGGAAAATTACTATAAAGACGAATCATGCCTAAGGGAGATGCTCAGTGAGGGTCATAATCTAACTTGGGTCTCTCTAGCATGCCTATCTACGTATTCTAAAAGCTGTTGTCCATACTTTGATTTACTTGGTTGACACTGCCAGCATCTGGTCTTGAACTTATGCTGGCTAAGAGACAGAACTCTTGTACTAACACTAAGATTATGTGTAAATTGTAGCAGCCAGAGTGACAAGCTCCACTAGGAATGACATAATTAGTTCAAAGCTGAGTCTAATTAAAGTGTCAGGGCTTCAAGTCTGAAACACTGTTTATAAAGATTTAAAGTAACAAAGTCAAAACTATTATTACTGTTTAAATTGTAATTATTATATTTAAAATACTATTATGAATTAAAATAATTTTATCTTTTATTGTCTTAATAAAAGTGTGAAAATGTGGATGGATATACTACAGCAGGGTCATGTCTTGCTAGATGATACATTACAGTGCAACAACCTGTCATGAAAAGAGATACTGTTCTTGTGTTGGGAAAGCTCAGCAAGATACAATGCAATTAAACCTGTCATAAAAAAAAGAGATCATTCCTGTATGGGGTGGAGGGGAAGCATGACAAGATATAGTGTAATTAAAATGGTCACCAAAAGAGAGATCATTCCTGTATGGGGTGGAGGGGAAGCATGACAAAGATATAGTGCAATTAAAATGGTCACCAAAAGAGACATCATTCCTGTATGGGGTGGAGGGGAAGCATGACAAGATATAGTGCAATTAAAATGGTCACCAAAAGAGAGATCATTCCTGTATGGGGTGGAGGGGAAGCATGACAAGATATAATGCAATTAAAATGGTTACCTAAAGAGACATCATTCCTGTACAGGAGAGGCGCAGCAAGATATGGTGCAATTAAACAGGTCATCTATTATAATAACATTACTCTATGAGCGGTCTAATCTTGTTAAATAAGCTACTATAAATTCGGTAAGTTATAGATTGAATCTTCTCCCTTGGCTGGTCATATCTTGTAGGATAAAACATTACAATAAAGCCGAACAACTATAAACAGAACCTTTCTGGAATCTAAGTCTATGCAAGGCCGTCTATTAGGATAGGCAGCTAGCATTCTGAAAATGATGAACGGCTGGCATTGCAAGGCGTTAATTAGAGTAGCCCCTTACATTAAAACCCTAACGGAATGTGCTAGTGCGTACATTAAACTAATCTGGCAGCTATGTAAACCTCACCATACAAGGGTAACCGGCTGTCAGAACAGCTAACTGTACATCAGTATACCAGCGGAAAAGTGCTGTTCTGTACACTCTCTGAACAAAGGTCCAAGAGAGACAAAGATCACTAGCAGACGCTTAATTAAAAAATAAATTTAAAACTCCAACTTTAATACTGACTTTTGTGCTACGAATAGCTGCAATTCCTTCTACCCCACGTGACTCCATAATGACGTAGTCAATAGACTAATAATACCACGGGTGTTTTGTTTGTTCCCCGCCCCCACCCCTCCTTGCTTCTCCCCTGTAGTGCTAGTTTCTTGGACTGCAGAGAGCAAAGTCTGGTGGGCCTGGATTGCTCTTTACCCAAGCGCGTGCTTGCAACAGGCAGCAAGCCCGAGATAGAGTTTCGCATCACTTGTCCCAAGCCGCGGTGAACGCGAAAAGACCGCTCTTTCTCGCCCTTCCTCCCCCCTTTTTCTTCTTCATTTTTTTATTTTTAAAACTGTTATTACACTGTATACTGAGAAACTACTTTACAAGAGTGTAGAACAACAAAGTTTTAAATATTGTTGTTGGGTTGTTTACATGCTTAACATATGCAAATGAATGTACACTACCAATCAGTTCCAGCACCATTAGTTTACATTGGAACTCTCACCAAACGCCAAGGGACACACAAAGGGAAAACAGCAATGATGGTCAGTGGACTGGACGAAACCCAAAGCTTATCGAATATCTAAGTTTAAGACTTTCTCTGTGCTGACTCACTTCACAAAAATAATTAGAGGGTTGCAACGGCTTCTAAAATTGGATAACGAGGTGAAGAAAGTGCAGTTATGGGCCTTGATGAAGCCTGGCGCTCTTGAGGTATGCTTGTGACACACTGACAAGACATCAAAAGCGATTTATTTCCAAACCCTTGCAAATCCTAGTACTTAAAAACAAATCAAAATCTAGTTTTGTACTATAGGGCTACTGGCGGGGAGATAATGCAATCTGTTGAAAGAGTTAACATGAAAAACAATTTCTAATAACTAGCTAATGTTAGGGCCTGTCTTAGAAGATGTATATGATACTGCACTGGACGCTTGACCAATATGCCTTCTGCGTTTTATCGAATGTGTTAAAAAGCCCCCCCCCTCCCCCCAAAAAAAAATTTAAAAAAAACAAACAAACAAACAATTTTTAAACAACCGAAACGCTTCGTGATCTCAGGTGTTAGAACTACCAGCCATGAAAGGACAGAATGCCAGTGTAAGGGAGAGTTAAATTATCATGAGATACATATTTGTAGAGTGAAAGGTATTCACACTTGGTTGTTTCCGGTTTGTTTGTTTGTTTGTTTAGATCTTTGTCGGGATAAGCGAATATCTTTCTAGTTATTTCGAATGTCAATTACTACTTATATCTAAGGCGTCAGAACTAAATTCCTGGCACCTGATTTCTATTGTGAATAAGTTCACTCTATTTATCCTTAATATATATATATTAAAAATTGGAATTTTTCATTAAGTCGAACAATGTTTTACTAGCATTCATATTACAACAGAGAATTTGCTCTATGGATTTCAGAGTGTAGCTTTGAGTGTCTGTCGGGGTGGGGTGTGGTGGGATGGAGTTGGAGAGAGAATAGTATAGTAATCTGTGTGTATGTTTTACCACAGCACATTCCATTTACCAACTATCCAATGGTCAGGTACAATAATTTTGCCAAGGTCATCTCACAACTTGTTCAAGAACACCCAAATCACTTTGTTAGGTTCACCATGGTTGTGTTTCAATCAAATTCATTTTCAAGATTAATAAATTTCAAAACTCTTCGGTAGGTACATTTTTCTGACTACTCAAATGTGAAGTCAATGTTCGAGACAAAACTTCAAGATGGCTACAAGCTTATTATTGGTGGTTTTTAAACCAGATTTTAAAAACAGTGGTAAGGGACTCTTTATTCCTAGTGCTCAGAACGAATTAAGATGGGTGTCTGTCTGAGAGCGACTTGGGTGTCTGGGACCTATTGTCCATAGCGCATAAAACAAATCAAATATCACCCCGGTCGTGCTGTCTTAGTGGACTGGTCAAATTAAAAAGGTGTCAAGGTTTCACTGTTCCAGGCGTAGAGGTCAAATCCTGACGGGGAAGAAATTATTCCCAACGTACAAGCATCATTTTAAATACATTTTATAAAAACTTTCAGGAACTTATTATTACCATTGAAAACTTTAAGAGGACTTCCGGAACATGTTATTCTTTCGTGTCTAACTCTAAACAGTTATGGTATTAACTGGGATCATATTCTTCTAATGCAAAACTCCAATCAGAATTGTACTTCTTCTAAGGCAAGACTCCAATCAGAATTGTACTTCTTCTAAGGCAAGACTATAATCAGAACCGTACTAATCCCAACAAACAAAACTCTAATCAGAACCGTACTAATCCCAACAAACAAAACTCTAAGACCGGAAAAAAAACTCAGTGTTTCTGGAATCACAGGCAAAACATTCGTGGTAAAATAAAGAAGATACACTTTCGCCCCTTAGCGTGCACAGCGATTGGTGTATATTTCTTTTATTAAATCTGACAACTGAAACAGCTTACAGTAAAGTAGCTACAACACTTCAAAAGACGTTAAATAGAGCATGATAGTTTACAGACTATGTGAACTGTGGAGCAGGAAAAGAAACCTTCTGGAAGACTGCATGAACTCACCAAACATTCATGTGAACAGGCAGTGGGAGGTTAAAAGATCTCACGTTCTACTGTAGTCACTGAGAGGAAAGAATCTTTCAAATAATCTATCTAATAGGAGGCAGTAAAGGGTTGCGTCTAGCACAAAACCAGGGGTCAAAGAGTCCCATAACATAAAGTATTCAATCAGGGGAGATTATCGAGTCCCGTAATATAAAGTATTAAACAAAGGGATATTAATGAATCTCATTACATAAAGTATTCAATCAGGGGAGATTATCGAGTCCCATAATATAAAGTATTAAACAAAGGGATATTAATGAGTCTCATTACATAAAGTATTCAATCAGGGGAGATTATCGAGTCCCATAATATAAAGTATTAAACAAGGGGAGATTAAAGAGTCTCATAACATAAAGTATTCCATCAGGGGAGATTATCGAGTCCCATAATATAAACAAGGGGATATTAAAGAGTCTCATCACATAAAGTATTCATTAACCATAATCCCATAATATAAAATATGCAGCCATGAGAGGCTAAAGAGTGCCATAGTATAGACTACTATGTACAAAGTCCATTGAAACAGATTACTGAAGACAATGATAGATAGATAGATAGATAGATAGATAGATAGATAGATAGATAGATAGATAGATAGATAGATAGATAGATAGATAGATAGATAGATAGATAGATAGATAGATGTCCTGAATACAATGAGGGATTGGAGAATCCAGTAATGTAGACTGCTATGGACAAGTGGTTGTAGATTTCTCTAATGTATATTACTGAAGACAATGAGAGGTTTATATTAGAATGAGAATATGGACCTCTAAATCATAAGAGAATGGTCTGTAACTGATTTCATATGTATTAAATTTTGTAATGCAACTAAAATAAATATTGTTTTAATATAGTGTTATATAGTCAGTCATAAGTCTCAGAGCACTATACTAGAATGTTTTCACAAACGGTTGAGTCCTGTAAGAATTAGAACTCCAGTCAGCTGACATGCATCTTCACTTTTATTTAACATTTCTCTTTTAACTTGACTTTTTAATTTCTGTCACACATTACATTTTATCATTTGGCTTGGTAAATACTTGTTTATATTTCTCTTACTGCAGAAATAATAAGAATGATTAATAAAAATTAGTAAAAACAGAAATAATATCTTCTGTAAATGCTGTATGCCTGTATGGTGTACACAACCTCTGAGTTACTTTGTAAGAAGTTGCAAGAATTAACAACCATCTCTAAGTCCTAATTAAATGCTCTCCTCAATAAAAGAGCAGATTGTATTTACAATTACTCAAACAGACTAGCAGTTGTGTTCACATACAATCTTTCCTCCAAAGGGGAGGATCATTATGACTCTACCTCAAGAATGCCAGTGAGGCAGCCAGGGGAGAGAACTATACGACTATGGCACAGACCTGCTAGTCTCATTACACCCCTCGACAGTAAACCCTGATTGATCTTCAAGAGAGGACCACACGCTTCCAGACGCCTTTATCACGGCTTTCCGAGTACAGCTTGCAGGTGTAGAATGAAGAGCAGGTATGTGCGCCATTCCCCGTCGCGAGTTTCGGGTCAAAAGTGGCGCTGCAGTGCCTAGTGATGTGCGCCTGCGCGCGCTCTAAGCACACCTGCAACTTACATCACGGACAGGAAGCGCGAGATGATATGGTGCCTGGCCGGGGTAGGGTGGTGCGAGGGTGCTACTGTGCTGGCGCGTCTGTCTGATAGTTCAGGATGGTTGGGGGACGGGGGGAAGGAAGAGGGTGTCTGGGGAAAGAGTGGGCGGGGAAAAAGTCACGCAGGAAAGAAGTGTACCCTGTTCCCACCACCACCACTCGGACTTTGTAACAGAAGGCAGTGGGGTAAGAGTAATGGGGGTGGCGGAGGATAAGAAGCAAAAACAGTCTGGATAAGAGTTTCATTTCTATAATATAAATGCATTCTGATGATAAATTTTATGCTTATTTTTCATAACAAATAAGTTTAAAAGATTGTTCTGATAATCCTAAATAAATAAACATATATCCAGGTTGCAACTGCTATAAATGCTTTTCTATATTATAAATGTGCTTTATGATTAAAACGTTTAAGTAATGAACATATTGGTGTGTGTAAGTATTTATTCTTTATTTTGCCTGCTTTATTTATTCGAAATCAAAAGTGCTCTTATTATTAATTCTATAAAGAAAAGTGTGCTTGTCGTGTGCATTTTAGTAACGCTACACATAAAGTATGTTTTTGAAATGTATGTCGATAAACTACATCATAAACATCCACATGCATTCTTGTCGATAAACTACATCATAAATATAATTATCAGAAGTGCTCCGAAACATTATATCATAAACGCATACTTATCAAAAGTGTTTCGATAAACTACATCATAAACATCCACATGCATTCTTGTCAGAAGTGTTCTAATAAACTACATCATAAACACGAATGTTTGTCGGAACTGACCGATAAAACTTTATCATAGTATGATTTTCACAAATGCGCAGTTGAGATACATATAAACAAACACACGTGATTTTTTTTTAAGATGTATTCCGGTAAAATTACACATTCAGGAAGTATTTGTCATAAGCGTTTAACACAATATATATGTCGGTCAGGTGTGTCCAGTTATGCCAATGATGCGTGACGGTTTAATAGTTCAGTGGCGTAGTGCTGACAAAGCAAAAACAAAATCTTTGCTATTGCAGAATTAGTCTAGACGAGTCTCAAGCAAAACAATCTTTGCTATTGCAAAATTAGTCTAGACGAGTCTCAAGCAAAACAATCTTTGCTATTGCAAAATTAGTCTAGACGAGTCTCAAGCAAAACAATCTTTGCTATTGCAAAATTAGTCTAGACGAGCCTCACCTTCAGTCGAATTCCTATGTTCACAGAGCCAGTAGCCGAGGTTCTACAAGTAGTGACCAAAACATGATGTCCAACTTTCACTGAAAGGAATCTGATGCCCAACGTTCACTGAACAGAATCTGATGTCCAACTTTCACTGAACAGAATCTGATGTCCAACTTTCACTGAACAGAATCTGATGTCCAACTTTCACTGAACAGAACTTGATGTCCAACTTATACTGACCAGTACTTGATGTCCTGCTTTCACTGACCAATATATAGATAGAATAATTTACGTGAAATGAAAATTAACGGTATACAAATTTATTAATTCAATGCTTTTATACAATTTAGAACTTTGTTTTGATGCACATTAAGACAAATGGTTCAAACCGATTGTGAACTGCTCTGTTGCTGTGTTTCCAATAATTTCTTTACAAATACCAATAAAATATAAATTTTAGGATAATTCGAAGATAGCGAAATGATTACTCACATCCCTGAAGAGTTGCTGCTGAGGTGTGGCTGTTAACCCCTACATCTTGATACGTATTTCAAAGGATGCTTTTCACTTCTCCTGATGAAAAGATGGAAAGTAAATAAATAAATACATGGGTGGAATCATTTGTGTCGTGGTGGTTGTGTTTAGTGCATGTTATAAGTGCATAAGAATACAGCATTTTGGATGCGATAACGCACGCGCATGCAGACACACACACACACGCACGCACGCACAAACACATTCACACACACACACACACGAACATTCATTATTATTAGATTAATATAAAAATGTAATTTTACTCTGAATCTTTCCTTGTTAAAATTTGCTATATTCGTCGTGCCTGATTGGTTTTGCCCCTCGCTCTAAACCAGGGTTTCCAACCTTTTTACATCTGCAACCGGTGAAAATAGGAGAAATATTTTGAGGACCTTTAAAGTAGAAATAAAAACCATTGTTTATATAGTTTGTTGAGTATTAGCTTTTAAATCTAATATTATAAAATGAAAATTGTATTGTTATTTAAAATAACCAGAAACTGAGCAGTAAACAAAAATGCTAATAATAGAACATCTTGAACTTTTGAGAAAATATGTTTAATTCAAATAAAAGTGAGTGCAAAATCTGCTGCTGCTTCTTTGCTAGAATATTTGATAACCTTGGCTGCAGCGTTGTTTCTGAGAGACGAAACACTGCATTGACATATATTCGGTTTCTCTGTTTTGGTTTTGTGACTGATGGGGCTGAAAAAGTCTTCTCACTCAAATTGGTAGTTGAAAACACTACCAACAATTTAATAACTCTGTAACTGAGAGATGGATATTCTTTTTTCCATTGATATCCAAAACTTGAGACAATGATTGCATTTTATGTTTAGACAGTATGCATACAAAGTGACAACTATCTTTAGTCAGAATGCCTACAAACTGACAAATATCTTTAATGGTGTGCATACTAACCATTTGTTAAGGAAATATGTCTTCAAACATCTTAAAACACATTTCATATTATAGAGTGATGGGTTAAGAAATGAAGTGGTACTGAATAAGTTAACACTTAAACCGTAAGGTAGTTAATCACATGTCCCATACAATTCAGCACTGTCAGGTGTTACTAAGTATTTGAAAATTAATATTATAAATATTAATACACACAACAATGCCCACGAACTCCCAAATCCAACCTGACATAAAGATGATGACAATAGTTACAAGGAAAATGCAAACACTTGTAAACTTAGGAATAGGTGAAAACTTGATTGAAATAAAGTAATGATGGTTGAAAGATTTCTAAAATTAAACTGGTGCAAGTGCGGACGGACTTTGACTTATGCTTGGTGTTCACTGTATTACACAGAGTGAGAGATTTTGTCTGTACATTTCTGTACATTTGCCGGGGATAGCTACTTAGTTGACCGTTAGGGTTTGAAGGGTCTCGCATTAGGCTGGTCAGCTATCTGGCGCAGTGCAGGCTTTGGGTTTTGCATTGGTAGAGGGACTCGGTTAGCCATGGCTCATTCCATTCATAACTCGACGAGAAGTGGCAGGTACTTCGCATAAAGGGTGCCAATAGAGTGCCAATAGAGTGCCGATAGAGTGCCAATAGAATGCCGATAGAATGCCGATAGAGTGCCAATAGAATGCCAAACGAATGCCGATTCTAAAACAATGAACACTCTTTCCCTAAATTTCCAGTGGACAATAAAGATGACGTCATCCACACACAGAAATAGGAGGGGTCACATGATAGATGAGTGAAAGAAGAAATAGAAAAGAATGAATCAAAAGCAGACAAATATAACTATAGATAGGCAAATGGTTCCATAGTATGTTCAACCTGACTGACTTTTCTTGGCAAAAACATTTTCACCAGTGGGGATTTGGGAGAGTTTTTGAACAATGGGGGTGGGGTGTTTCAGGATGGACTGTAATCTTTGAAGGCCGATTTTGGCATGCACAGAGATAGACTGAGACTGTTCAGTCAGGCTAAATATCTGGCGAATCATTACAACGTGACCTACTAGGTGGGTCAAAATTGTATTATATTGCCAGCAATTGCCAGGGTCTCTGTACAAGAGACAAGCTAATTGGTAGATGTGAAACAAGAATCCAAAGTTGGATCATCTTTGGAGAGTCTGTTTGAAACCCTGAGAATCTAATGATGAATTAAATGATAGTGGCTACCCCTCGTACGACTCGATACACATATACAGGCCATCTTTAATCCCATGTGCATGCCTATAAACAGGCATATCTGCTCCGGTCATGTGCCTAGAAACAGGCATATCTGCTCCGGCTTATGTCTACAAACAGGCATATCTGCTCCGGTCATATGCCTACAAACAGGCATATCTGCTCTGGTCATACGCCTACAAACAGGCATATCTGCTCCAGCATATGTCTACAAGAAAGGCAGATCTGTACCTGTCATGTCTACAAACAGGCATATCTGCTCCGGTCATGTCTATAAACAGGCATATCTGCTCCTGTCATATGTCTACACATAGGCATATCTTCTCCAGTCATATGCCTACAAACAGGCAGATCTGCTCTGTATGTCTATAAACATCTTGAAATACCCATTTCATTCTCGCGTGCAAGTATCTTCTGGGTATATAAAAACAGCCAGATCTCTTTGTGCATCATGCCTAAAAACATCTTGAAACCTATTGCATCCACATACCCTTCAACCGAAGCACATCCATTTCTTACGAGCAATTCTCCTAAAAGTATTTTGTAAAAAAAAAAAAACCAAAAAAAAAAACCACCCTTTTTCTTTAATCTTGTAGCAAAGATTTTGAGATAGCGCATTTACAAATAATAAATTTTTTAAAGCCCATATTGACAGATAGGCAAATCTCTTTAATGCAGTGTCTTTTGTAATCTGACATTTCTGTAGAACATATGCTAGCAACAGGCGCTGTATTTTACAATTAGTCCCATTTATTTTTATCAGTTTTAAAATTAGTTTGTCTTTTTTATTTTATTTTTCAAGCATTAGCTCTTATTGAGGTGCAAAGCAGTTATATGAGCAAGTTCTGGTCGAGTAAACGTGAACCTATCGATTAAACAAGAATTGATTGATTGACCAAAAACTAACCACATGAACAAGGAGCAAAGGCCGAGTGAACACAACTATCGAGTGAACAAGAACTGATTGGGTGGACTTGGAAAAGCTGGGATACTGCTGCAATAACTGTCACTGAGGTGTGTTGAATTTATGTCTTTATCGTATGAACGCAGCGTGTTCTTACTGGTCATGAAACGAAGCATTGCGCCTGAATCCGAAATTAGAAATCTTTATTTTTCTAACAGCGATCAACCTGGAACCTCGCTACATAAGTAAACTGTAAGCACTCAGCAGGCAGCGCTATGACGCCATTTCAACGTGCCGAAGTCAGTGATTGGATGTTACAAAAGATGCGTGAGTCCGTGTGTGTGAGTATGTGCATGTGTGTGTGTGTGCTTTTGTGTTTATAAGTGTGTGCGTGTGCTTGACGCCATTTCAACGTACCGAAGGCTGTGATTGGATCAGGTGTTACAAAAGATGTGAGCGTGTGTATGCGCGCGCGCGCTCGTGTATGAGTGTGCGTGTATGTGTGTGAGTGTGTGCTTATGTGTATGCTTGACGCCATTTCAACGTACCGAAGTCTG
This sequence comes from Sinotaia quadrata, assembly GCA_028829895.1. NCBI lineage: Eukaryota > Metazoa > Mollusca > Gastropoda > Architaenioglossa > Viviparidae > Sinotaia > Sinotaia quadrata. The sequence goes on along the minus strand of CM054177.1, from coordinate 143,591,037 downwards.
TGATTGGATCAGGCATTATAAAAGATGTGTGTGCGTGTGTGTGTGTGTGTGTGTGTGTGTGTGTGTGTGTGTGTGTGTGTGTGTGTGCACGCGTGCATAGGCGTGTATAAGAGGAAGGAGCGTGTGTACGTGATAATACTAGCTTTTGCATGTAATCTTTTTTCATAAACTTAATCTGGTTTTAAGTCAACTTTATTAAAATTCATTTGTGAAGAACTATGTTGCAATTTTTGTTATATATTCTTTTTACCAGTGCATATAGCAATATGAGAATTAGCAACAGTTATTTGCTGCTGGTGGTGGTGGTGGTGTGTGTGTGTGTGCGTGCGTGCTTGCGTGAGTGAGTGTATGTGTGTGTGGTGCGTGCGTGTGCTTGGTATGACTTTCTTTTATTTCAATACTTTCTCTCCCTTCCAGTGGTCTCCTCTTTTTCCTTAGTTTGCCCAGTCTTCTGTGACGCTGCTAGTCGAGGTAATGCCTCCAACTTGTCACCTTCCTACCTAGGTCTTCAGTCGAGTGCCATACTTGTACTTGTGTGTGACGGACAAAGAATATGTGTATATACGTGACTTTTGTGTGCGGTGTGTGACGGACAAAGAATACGTGCATATATGTGACTTTTGTGTGCGATGTGTGACGGACAAAGATAACGTGTATATGCGTGAACTTTTGTGTGTGTGTGACGGACAAAGATAACGTGCATATACGTGAACTCTTGTGTGTGTGTGACGGACAAAGATAACGTGTGCATGTACGTGAACTCTTGTGTGTGTGACGGACAAAAATAACGTGTGCATATACGTGAACTCTTGTGTGTGTGACGGACAAAGATAACGTGCGCATATACGTGAACTCTTGTGTGTGTGTGTGACGGACAAAGATAACGTGCATATACGTGAACTCTTGTGTGCGGTGTGTGTATGCAATGTGCCTGTGCGTAAATGCGAGAAAGTGGCCTTGAGGGTATATACCTGTGAGTTTGAGTGGAGTGTGCATAAATGTGGACGAGTCTCTGTACGACCTCTGTGTAGGGAAGGTGTCTAAGATTAGTATGCGTGGTATGTGTGTGTAGATCTGTGTGTATAAATGTGTATGTGATTGTATGAAACTCAGCTATTTTTAGACCATGATTTACTTCGTGACAATATGACAATAGTAGATAATCTTTTCTATCGCTATACATCACGTTAGGATCATTGTCTGCTTGACTTTTTGCACGATTCCAACCGTTTAGATATTATTTCACGTAGTGTAGAGCTTGTCACATCTATTGCATTCAGTTCTGGAAAATGCATTGTGTCTGTCTACAATACTAAATCTGCAACTATGCTTCCCAATCCTACAAATCAATTACTGTCGACTGGCCCCCATTGCTAAACATTATTTCTTCACACTGTTTTCATAATTTCTTGTAGCTTGGGACAAATGTTAATATCCGTGCCGTATCGCAAATAACTTGCAATTTTTATTTCACACCCAGCTAACCATTCTCTACACTGGGAGGTAACCTTAGCCTGCCACGAACCGCCATTATTGCCAAATGCACAGCTATTTCCCCGCTCGCTGATATGCCGTGTAGATCGGGCAGACATTTCTAAATGTCAATGTGTTGACCTGTCGACATTTCTAGCGATGGCACTCTCTCTTTCTCTCTCGCTTTTTTCTGGGTGAGTGCCATTACTTTGTATGCGTGGCAGTTCGGGAGCGATTTTCGCCAAGCCGGTTAATTGGCCACCAGGGGTCAGGAGTGGCTGACGTGTAACGAGGGATACTGAGTTCTCACGTGACTGAGCATCATCAGCCAGTCAGTTCTGTTTGACATTCAGTTGCTTGTTCAGGTTTTCTCAGTACCGGACCATTGGATGGATGTTTTGTCAGCATTCCGCTGTACTGCCAGCTGCGATGAGGGATTTGTAATTATGTATATTAATTAATTTAAATCTATTTATTCGGATAAGTGGGTATGTGATCCAGAGTCTGCGGCTGCACGCTAAATCTTATCAGCCTTCTATAATTCGTTTTATGATGGGGAAAAGGGAGATTACTCTAGTGGCTGGATGTACGCCGTCTCACAGCTATGCTGCTTCAGTGCTTGCAGATAAGTAAATCAGAGATATTTATGTATTTCACAAGAAACGAACAAAATAACAGCATTAGTGCAGATAGTAATGAAGTGAAAACATGTGAATGAATAAAGTAATTCTCTGGACCTGTTCGATATCAGAAAAGATAGAGACCTTTTAGACTCGGATCAGCGTAGATGACTGTAAACAACGTTTTGAAATCTACAACATAATATATATTATGAGTTTACACTCGTGTCGATTTATTTCATTTGGTTCTGAGCATATCGTTGGCTGTGGTTGATTGAATTTGCTCTTTTTTCTGAGCATAGTCGATTCTGATCTGTTTTGACCCATTTTAAAATCAGTCTGTGGGTGCAATATGCGAATGAACCATTTTGCAACTCACCAGACTGTTTGTTAGTACATGAAATTTGCTTTGAATAGATAAAAGCAATGAATTCTCCTGCCTGGCTTTCTACAGAGCCAGCTCAAGTGAAATCTTTTATACTGTTAAGTCTTTCGTTAAACCTACACCAGTGACTTCTCCTATCATTTATTTTAAAGACAGAGATGTTATCAGTCAGTTCTCTTACAACTGTTCTTGTTTACAGAGCTGACACTAGTAAATGAGATTTTATCAGTCATTTCTCTTACAACTGTTCTTGTTTACAGAGCTGACACTAGTAAATGAGATGTTATCAGTCAATTCTCTTACAATTGTTCTTGTTTACAGAGCTGACACTAGTAAATGAGATGTTATCAGTCAATTCTCTTACAACTGTTCTTGTTTACAGAGCTGACACTAGTAAATGAGATGTTATCAGTCAATTCTCTTACAACTGTTCTTGTTTACAGAGCTGACACTAGTAAATGAGATGTTATCAGTCAATTCTCTTACAATTGTTCTTGTTTACAGAGCTGACACTAGTAAATGAGATGTTATCAGTCAATTCTCTTACAATTGTTCTTGTTTACAGAGCTGACACTAGTAAATGAGATGTTATCAGTCAATTCTCTTACAATTGTTCTTGTTTACAGAGCTGACACTAGTAAATGAGATGTTAGTAGTCACTTCTCTTACAACTGTTCTTGTTTACAGAGCTGACACTAGTAAATTGTGTTTCTGCGCTGAAGAATCGCAAATTCTCCCTCAGTTTGTGAAGCCGACACCAATAAATTCTCCTAAACGCCTTTCTACAACCTCAACCAGTAAATTCTCAAACACGTCTTTCTACAAACCTCAACCAGTAAATTCTCAAACACGTCTACAGAGCTGACACAAATACATTCTTTGAAAAGCCCTTCCCCTACCCCCCTACACAACTGACACCTCTTAGTCTAGTAGATTTTCCTGCATACCAATTGAACTGAAACCAATAAACTATCGTATATTCCTGTCTACAGAGCTGACTCAATTAAATTCTTCTACAAGTCTATTGAGTTGGCATCAATAAATTCTACGAATCTGTAGAACTGAGACCAGTAATTTTTCCTACTACAAGCCTTTCTCCAGAAGTGACAATTTTCTCTTATTTATTAGTACCAATAACTTTTCTAATACCATATTCTCTTCTTTATTAGTACCAATACAACAAATGTGAGGGTAGCCTCGATTTCAGTTGGTGTGTCTGCCATCATGTCCCAGTTTTGTTCTGTTTGCATGTTAGATTCTGTGGTGGAGTAAATTTGCTTGTCCCTATTTTAAAACTTAATTATTATATGGTTGTTAAATGTCAACATAACAAGACCTTTGAGAATAGTACATAATGATATTTCTGTAGGTACCAGAGTTAAAATAACAACTCAGGTAAAGAATATGCTAGAACCTGCTAATGCAATCCTAACCAGTCCAGAGTGGATGAGTAAATTTTGATTTTAAATTTTAAATTGAGATTTACAAATAACAAAGTAGCCAATGGGTACAGACCAAAACTTACTTGTTGAAGAAAGTTCTGTATTCTGACCACTTTGATTTTGATGTAATTAAAGTCCGCTCATGGCAAGGCAATCATTAGCTTACTGAGAGAAGCAAGCTTTCCTCTTTTTCCCTTTTCTTCTTTGTATGCTTGTTGTTGATTCGAGAAGTTTCCATCTAGAGTGCGGCAGTTGTGATGAATCACTGCATCCCATTTGTTAGATGAGTTCTGGTCAAATTATGCCATTTAGTTAATCATTTTCTTAATTAATACCTTTTTCATTCTATAATAAGTGTAGAACCATTAACAAGATTACATGCTAGTGGTGTAATAGGTGTTCACGACCTATTAAAATTTCGGTCACTCAAAAGCGTGAAGGCGCAGAGGGCTAAAGGGACAACAGGATGGGGGAAATGCTAGCCAGATACGAGATGCCCATATTTAGTCGAGTGCGTTCACGCCATGACGTAGGAGAATCCACTGGCTGCCCTTGAGATCATCATATAAATGTATCAATAAACCAATCTGGCATACACATACTCACCATGCCCATGGTCCAAGGGTTGACTTCTTTGCGTACATTTGATACAGAGCATGATTTACGAGAGTGGTAAATATAATTGACTTCGCTAGATTATTTGTATATATTATTGATAGAATGTTATACCAAGCACGATTTACGAGAGTGGTAAATATAATTGACTTTGATAGATTATTTGTATATATTATTGATAGAATGTTATGTAAAATATTCATGTGAATTGTTAATGACATTGTATGAATTAATGTATTTTCTCCCAGAGAAGCTGAGTGGCATTAGAGATATTTCGGAACACTGAGACAATACAAGCACCTGTATGTGCCATGCTCATATACTCTTTGTAACCAGTAGAGCTAAAGAGAAATCAGAATGATTGTTTAATGATTATTAATGTAAACCACTTGTTGGATATATTGTACCGATGAATTTATGTAATTGCAGGAGTGGAACTATTATTGTTCACTTATAAATAATTTTATTGCGTCTATGAATTATGTTAGCATGTCGCTAACAGAGTTATGATGAGCATTGTAAGAGTAGTCTATCACTTTTGCCACGAAGCCCGAATGATTGCTCATGCTTATAGGTTTTTATAGAATAAATATTGTTCATTTCAGCTGGTTCCTGGTCTGAAGGTATATCTGTCTTTTGATCCATGGATAACAAAGTCTGGTGCACCTATCTGGCATTGAATCGTTTCTACCTGAAAGACAACTGCAACATGACATCACACACTGCCAAGGGATGCCATGAGTAGTTACCATTCTTCAGAAACTATAGTTAAGTGTGCATTCTCCAAAATAAACTGATCAGTTGAATATGAACTGTATTTGAATAATCGGGCATGACAGGATGAACTCATTGAATATGACGAATGTGTGCCTAGATTAGTCCTTAGTGATCTACAGTGTTGGAACATTCTACAACATGCTTAGCAGAGCATATGGAAGATTAACTATTCTATGTGAACAATTAACTTGTGGCATTCTTGCAAGAAAGCACAAAGGACTTTTGCAGCTTATGCCATTGAACAGGTTATGTACAAACTATTATCATATTACTCTATAACTCCATTTCTTCTATGATAAAAGTATTCCTGTGATTTATTTTTTATACTAATCTGACTGCTGAATTATGTGTTAGAATATAATGCTGAATAAGTATAGGAATTACTTGAACGTTGATTCATGAAATATTGATGTCAAATAACTTTCTCATTGTATCTGTATATTGACTGTTGACTTAATACATTTATTGTTAAATGATCACCAGTCGTTTCCATGATCACCAGTCTCTATGAAGCCAGGAAAGTAACAGGTCGAACGCTGGTGTTTCACGATGGCAACCTTTCCTTTTCTGTTCTGCAATTATTTATTAATTTTGTCGTCCAAAATCTTTTAATATTGAGAGGATTTAACTTTGCTCCCCGAAATAGATTGTAAAGATGTACATTGTACAAGCAATAAAAGGTAACTTTCCTTTTAATCTAACCAGTAAAATACAGAATACTTCCTATTTCTTTTTAATATTTGTTAGGTCTGGGGGCCACAGGGTTAGTAAGCCCGCCATTTGCTGCCCTCGTGAGTACGTATGCTTTGACTTTGTGCCCTCAAAGAGCTGGCGTGCGCATAATTAAGACGCAACCTTTAGTTCTACATCTTCTGCCAGTTAGTCGGGGTGACTTTAAATGTAGCGGGAGGGCAGCACTGTGCGAATACTGTAGCTAAGATAATCCATAGCCAAGTAGGAAATGTAGTTTTAGCTTGCAAAAATAGCTGCAAGAACAATAATTGCACGAGTAAAAGAATGTAGTTTCGAGCCCATAGCGAGTCCATTGTGAGTCCATTGTGAGTCCATAGCGAGTCCATTGTGAGTCCATCCGATGCTGTGGAATTTTGAAAATAGTAGGACGTAGATCCAAATATGACCCATAGTAAGTCGTAGAGCCAACAAAGAAATTACGACCCGTAGTATGACGTAGACCCCCAAAAAAGAAATTATCACCCAAGTGAGATATACAACTGTAGGAATACGTCGGGGCGCTGATGGGTTCTGACATTTGCTGCTAGCTGGTAACCTTCATAGGTTAAGATGAAACTAAAGGTCATATAGGTCAAGTTACAGTTTCTATACCCTGGGCTAAAAGAACAATGACGTCGGTAAACCAGTCTTACAAATCCGATTACACCCGGCTATAAATTAACAACCCCCTTCAGCTGAATATGTTTGCAAAGTAGCTTTAATTTGAAGGTTCGCGGTTAGACCAGTCAAACCCAATTAGCAATGACCTTAAGTGATTGAACACTTCAACTGCAACTATGTAGAAGTTCACTCTTGATTGATAGATGGATAAATGGATTGAAGGTTTGAGTTAGAGAAAGATTTGGTTGAATGGTGAATAATCAATGAATGGAGAGAGTGGAAAGTTAGTAAAAGATTGAACAGATGGATGAAGAGAGTCAATTGAAGAGAAGGAAAGAACAAGGAGAAAGACCGCGCGGTTCTGCAGAATAAATCATTTTAATAGAGAGAGAGAAGGAGCAGCCAATGACAATAACGCACAAGTCAGCACAATTAATTCTTTCTTACCCCAACGTCACTATTTTGAAAGAGTAAAATTACCTGAAATAGTAAGCGCCAGAACGAAGCGTGATTCTTGAGTGAGGATTGAAGAAACAGCAAACCAAGTGCAGATAATCCGTCTGGAATGCTTCTACTTGTTAGGCTGAGGCTGAGAGCCAGGTGTTTTTCTTTGGGACAACCTCTAATTGGCAATTGCCTCTCTACTCTTTTCTTTCATGTTATCGCAAGACAGCTTAAAAAAAAAAAAGACTTTAAAGGAACCTTTTAGACAAACCTGGTTTGGATATGGATCATTTCACTTATCAGTATGACTAATATTTTGAGACAGAGAAGGGGGTGAAGAATCAAATCATCAAAACTCTCCACAGGCCTCGATCTGTAGTTTGAGTGGTTTTACTGGTGATAGAGATAAGTTAGGTTTTCTTGTCGCTTTTTCTTTTTCTTTTCGTTTTGCTTTGATTCGATTTAAGTGCGTGTCTTTAAACAGTGTACAGTTTAATAATAGAAATGTGCGTATGTTCTTGTATGTCTTTCACTGTGTAAGTATCTCACTGTGTGCTTTCTGTGAATGGACCTTTATATTGACAGCACTCCGTTTTAACAATACTCATCTTGCATGCTTAATTTAATTCTAAATTTTTATATTCAGAAACAAATAAACAAATTGCGCACAATACATACATTCACATGTGAACGTACACACTTTCAAAATACATATATATGTTAATATTGTTATTTTTCCTGTGAATCCATTTACATATACACAATTTACATATTTATTATCTTTATCAAAGAAAGTGAATGGCAGCAAGTACCGTTTCACACTCACAAAATTCTTCATTCCTATCATAATTTTAAGAAAACGTATTCAATAGTGTTACTTTCACAGATTAGCAATGGCTTCAAAATTTTTATTTAACAGTAGACTGTTAAAAGTGCATTATATATTTCTGTAAATTATTAATTATATTGAATTTAGGTACGGTCAAATTTTATCTTCATATACATTTCAAAACACTATTTTAAAGTTTAAAATCCCTATTAAATCTTAGTTAACCTATATAGAAGTGACATACATACAGTGCAGATGGCGTAACTAAATTAATGTAAAATAAATAAATTATTTGACAAAAATACTTAAGAAGAGACCCGTACTTACTTTTCATGCTCTGGTTGAACTTTCTAGAGGTCAGCGGTCAGAAGTCACGGCACCGTTACAACTACCACTAGAGACACGTAGTGCATCTAATTCTCTATTCCTTCCACAGCTTATCGTTGTGCCCAAATGAGAGGTCAAGGTCAAATAAACAAATCTATGGCGAGAGGCATGAATGACCTTTCACTTGCGCGCGCCAAGTGTGCATCTTAAGTACATATAGTAACAAACATGGTGGAGCCCAGCACTAAGACCGAGTCTCTTGCTTGCAGGATAGAAATGTCATCAGTCATTAAAACTTTAATAATAACCCACTGATTGCATCATTTACGTCATTCGCACTACGAATGAAAGCAGTTAAGACTTTTTTCTCCACCCTAATCACCCACTCTACAAGAACTGTTTGGCTTTGGGAACCATTCAATAAATTTATTCGTGACGTCACGCCCCATTTAGAGATTTATCAGTATAGCGAATATAAGGTCGAGTCTGGGACAAGGAGAGAGACATATGAAGACAGACACATTGAGACATCAGAATAGTGAATTTAAGTTGTTATGGTAATGAGGACACAGAATTATAGAGATTTCTCAGGGAGTGTAGAAAAACTGATCGGAAAAGAGTACAGAGGACTTATCAGAAGACTGCCTGTGACGGCGCCCTCTATTAATTATTATTAATATTTATCTTTAATAATTAATAACCACGCATGTATATGTTAGCCTTATTAGACGATTCTAATCTCCACCTGGCAGATCGGTCTGGCACCACCATAATACACACCATAAATAATCATTCTTCTGTCGCACAAGTTTTCTAATGATGCGAACTTCTTCCTTATGAGATAAGTTTTGATCCGTCTTTAATTATTTAAGTCACCTCTCGTCCTCTATCCAAACTAATTCATTAATTATTTGCAAGAAGCTGTTTACAAGAAATAACAATATTTATTAATTATGACAATTACTTGAAAAAAAGCGGATATTTACAAAGCGAAACAATGGATCCAAATATTATCTAAAGGAATGTTCAGTGACAGTCAAAGCTCAATATTGAGTAACTAGTCCAATAGCCACTAATTATCATCTTAGAAATGAGTATTTTGAAAAGAGAAAGTATAATTATGATAACAATTGACCGGATCCTGTGCATGCGCGCATCAGAGTTCTCTGCCCCTTTTCTCCTTAAGGATGCGTAAATAAGAAATCTGTTTCCTATTTTCTTCGACCTGGTGAGGATAATTCGTTACCTCTTTCACACAGCAACTAGTATTGACCAACTCCAATGACTGGCAAACTCCGCAGGACTTCTTTGTCTGCAGGAATTTCCAAACAACCCAGATATGTAGACATTTGAACCCCTTTTGTCTAAGGTTTCCGTCTTAGTAGGTGGATTGGCTTGGATACTTGGGTCTGGAGATTTAGATCCAGATATCTAGATCTATGATTTAGATTGACGGTTTAGAGTGTGCTGCATGACGGTTAGATTACGCAGTGCTCTTCATGGACCAGAATTCTCTCTTAGTGATTAAGCAAGGACTTTACCCAGTATATAAACTATAATGGAGTTGCTCTGGAAAGAACAATTCAACAATTAATGGTGGTTAGCTGAGGACACATTTGTCTGTCTTTGACACTTCTTCCACAACCTGGCACCCTTCGTGCATATCTGCAGGCGGTTCGAACCTACCAGTCCACCTTTCACTTAACATTTCTCATTGGTCTCTTACTGATCTCACCTGTAACCTTGTTCCTACTCAGCATCTTTCCGGTTTCTATAGAAATCATTCTCACACATTTGACAGTCCTGCAATTTTCTAGAACCATTATCTAGAAATGACACCATGCACTACTCCTAGAGAGGTCAGTTCATCATTGTACTTGTCCTCTGGTATCTACAGCATACGTCATATAGTGGAAGTTAGTCAGTGCCTTGTTTGATTACAATAGTGTGTGAACTAAGACCAAGTGTGTTCAAACGTCCTTTTACGAGATAGAATATTGCAAAATGTCTAAAAGTCAAAATGATCAAAGATAATAATAATTCATAAAACAATTAATTAAACATGAATGACTATTGCTTCATCACAGAGTCTTATCAAATTATTGGTCATACTGAAACACAGATAATAATTATTATAAGCTGTATCATGATATTGTAGATGGAGACTTATCAGTTTGTAGAGAGATATTTATTAGTAGAATATAAAAAGATAGATATTATGAGAGTGTATATACTTCCCTAAAGAGTGTAGAGAGAAAACTTAGCAGGAGAGTGCAACTCCCAAAACTCAAATGACATAAGTAATAAGTAATTATATATTTATTAATTATTTATTCTTCCAATTTAACTGAATACCAGATGTATTTGGTTTTTTTTTAGATTTCTTTCTCACCCATTTGCTAAGATAAATTACAGCAGGAACAGAAAGCACTAATTGTTAGTTAAGACAAGCACAGCCCAATCCGGTGATGTATATACAATTATGTAATCAGCACTATGTAGTGTAGCCATCAGATGTAAATTTTACAGATCCTCAGACATGCATGAGCAGATACCAATCACCTGTAGCCACTTTTCCTGGCCATTGCTACACCTGTGCAAATTGAAGTATCTTTCCTTAAATAATTGAAACTAAAAATCCTGGCCCTGAGTGGACCAACATTGTCCACAAGGAATTTCAAGATCTGTCAGACCAATCATATCTCTCTTCAAGTGGACAGGTGTTCCCCAATCAAGAAATGAAAAACAAAGGGAACATTATTCTGGGCCCTTACCTGGGCCAACAAAAAGCAAACTGATCTTTTCTTTCAGGTGTGACTTTTTTCCCTGACTTATTTTCCTGTGACTTCCTCCCCGCCCCCCGCTCACCTTTTTGAAAGTGTCTGATTTGGAGTAAACACTCGAGTTGAAAATGTACTAGAAATTACTGATGTAATGCAAACCAGTTCAAACTAGATGAGTAGTTTATATTATCCAGTGGTTAAGATTTACGAGAACGAGACCATCCAATGGGCTGAGATCAAAAGTTTACCTGCTGTAAAGAATTGCTCAGTCACTTGAATTTGGTGTGGCAAGAAGTCTGATCATGAAAGGCGGCTGTTAGCTTAAGAGTGAGTTAACAGACTGATTGAAAGAGATTGGTCTTAGAAATATTTCATGTATTTTTGCTATTGATGTGTTATACTTGCGTTTTACATACAGATGTATTATGTATATTTTCATTTGTATGTGTTTGGTTTTGTGGGTCTTTTGAGAGCGGTCAATGTTTTGAAGAAAAAAAGAACATTACGTTATAGTTCAGACAAAGACTCTTGCAGCAGTGGGATTCGAACCTACACCTCTGAAGACAATAATGCCTTAAGCCAGTGCCTTAGACCGACTGGCATCGCTACCTAACTTATTGTCTTGGCGATTTCTTTCTGCACAATTTAACTCGTTCACAAACTGATTTTGGATATAAACAATGTTTTATAACAGGCGTTCCCAACACCAGTTAACAAATATCTGTAGTCAAGCAGTGAGATATTTTCAAGTTAAAAAAATTGACAAATTTGGTGAGACTATATTTGCAAACACTCACGCAACAGTGTCGATCTAACAACACTAGATACATGTATAGTTTAGTGGTTATACCTCTAGATTCAAAATTGCATAATTCTCACAGCGCATGATCACTTTACAATTGGTTTCGGTTGTAAAGTGGTGGTCTGAAAGTGATGGTCTGTATAAAGTCGTTCTGTGTCATCACGTCATAATCAGTTACGCGACTTCATATCGATCAAGCACTTTATGGAAACATTCTTCACGTCATAATCAGTTACACGACTTCTTACCGAACAAGCACTTCAGGTAGGTATGGCCGCTTTGACACAACGCTGTAACCTCGCCGAGACCTATGAATGACATTCGACTCTGTAGTTTAAAATAAAAATTGAAGAAGGGGGGAAAAAAAGAAAGAAAATCTCAGAGGGTACTGAACTGATTTGAAAGTGTCCCCTGCATAGCTTTTTGATAGATGCGTTTGCAGTTTTTGTGGCCCTTCAATCGTGGGTGAGGCGTCAGGTATGCTGCAACAGTACAAGGGTGTCAGGGTTATCTTCGTGACAACTCTCTAGCGTTAGACAATTTCGCCTTCTAACTGCTAAAACAGCCAGTGGTTTCCCGGTGGCGTGGCACTGGCTTATTTAAAAGTGCACCTCGCGCCTCGTACCAAATCGATCAAAGTATTTGACTGACTTGGTCTCATTCTAGACTCCAGTAAGTAAATGTTATGCATTGTTCACACTGGTGAGATCCATTAGATCACGTGATGAAAGACCAGGTGATTTCAAAGAATCTCGACAGGTTGCATAGACCGTTGTCAAAGTTGGGCTTGAAGTTCCACGTCACGTGGATGTGTGTGAATGTGTACTTCACTACTTCATTCAGGCACAGTAAATAAATATAAATAAACAAACTATAGCTCGTTTATGTTGAGTTTCATTTATTTATTATAACTAGATATTGTCTGTGTAGTCGTTTGATAAGTGTGAACACTGGTAATGAGCTCGATATGCACGTGACATCAACATTTTAGTGCGTCATTATGTGTTCCGAAGGGATCAACCAAGATATTGTTATATACCTTGATATTGTTATAATACCTTGATATTGTATATAATATCTCTTGATATTGTATATAATACCTTGATATTGTTATAATACCTTGAAAAGGTAACAGAGCAACAAAAAAAGAGAAATGCTCACATGCTCGACGGTTCCTCAAGGTCATGTGCACACACACACATACACACCTTCAATAAGGTAGGGTGTTAAACAAAAGTAATATAAAATTCAAAGTATATTTAAAATAGATGCGGACGGATATACATTTCATGACATGATGTGAAGATTGTTGTTGTTTTCTAAAATACTTTTGTCCCCAATTTGCACTCCAAGATTTAAGATTTTAAAAAAAATACACTTCATCTTAAAGGTTATATGCCTCAACATGTTCATTTTGCTGCGGTTAAGTCTACCGTATGTTTAATACTACTACTACTACTAAAATTATTAAATTACTGCTGCTATTGCTTTAAGAATGATGAGAATGGACACGGAGTAAACCATCATTAACATGAGCATTCAAAAGTTTTAAAGCTGCAAGTGCATTGCAGACTCCTCACTTACGAAACAATATTTGTGCAACGTGTGCTCAATCACACGTTTTAATTTTACCATATTCACTAATCGTTCAATGTTTCTTTCACTTCTAATAATATTGATTGAGTTGATTCTTTCCTGGTTTAACACCAGACTTAATGGTCTTCTTAATGGTCTTCTTTAATTATATAGCCACTTTTCTTATATTTATTTTGCTGTTTTACTAATCCACTTCCAAAGCCCAATCCAACTTTTCAGCGATCCCTTCATTTTTTTAAAAGTTTTGTTATTTTTGTAAGAAATTTTTTTTGGCACGGTGTTCCCCCCACCCCGCACCCCTGCGATACGGATCGGGAATAACTCTTCACACGTTTTGCCTGCCCCTGATACTGATGCTATCGGCACCCAGAGCGAGGCAGCACTCGAGGTTAGGTCAAGGTCAGCTGATGACCCCATTTTGTGCTTTGCCTTTCGTGCCGCGAGTGTGATGAAGGCAGGTTCGCTGAAGTTGTTGAAAAGTTTACCCAGCCTTAAACAACCCTCTTGATTCTAAGCGCGATGAAAGGCTTAATTCGCGCAATCTAACTTGTAATATTTACTTCGGGGAGAGAGATCCGCAAAGAGTTTTCGATAGTAACCGCTTGTGAATAAAAGACGAATGTGGCAGGAACTTAGCAGCCATTTTGTTAGGCTCACTTTGCATTGTCCACTTCATACATTCACTTGTTATAAACTTAGCACCCACTTCACAGACTTAATTGAATGTAATACGTGTACTTGTGTTTTAAACTTATAACCAACCCATATACTTAGTTGACTGTACTACGTTTAGGCCTACTTGTGTTTTAAACTTAGCAATCAATTCATAGATTTAGTTCACTGTACTACGTTTAGGCCTACTTGTGTTTTAAACTTATAACCAACCCATAGACTTAGTTGACTGTACTACGTTTAGGCCTACTTGTGTTTTAAACTTAGCAATCAATTCATAGACTTAGTTCACTGTACTACGTTTAGGCCTACTTGTGTTTTAAACTTATAACCAACCCATAGTCTTAGTTGACTGTACTACGTTTAGGCCTACTTGTGTTTTAAACTTAGCAATACAGGCTGATTACTCATAGAACTAAACTTCTCACTCGTAGGCCTATTTTTATCATTCCTACATTTTTTTCTTATAATGGATATGTTTTTTCTTAAAGTACCTTATTTATTTTTATTTTTAAAAGCAATTTGGTGTCCCAACCGTAAACAAACAGCGAATTTTATTAATTTCTTTGAACTGTAGTTAGTGTAGTGTTCTTATCCTTGCAAAAGATATGCGAGGTTTCTACATTTTTAAAAGAAAATCTATTTTGGAATAGAAGACAGCACAAACTGTATGCTGGGAAAACTATCACTTTTTGTAATTTGATGTTGTGTTATAAAGTGGCATGAAGTGGCATCTCTAAAAACCTTTATTGTTTAATTATGTTGTTGACAGATTACGAAAGATGTTTGTAATTTGATATTGTGTTATAAAGTAGCATGAAGTGGCATCTCTAAAAACCTTTATTATTTAATTATGTTGTTGACAGATTACGAAAGATGTTTGAGTGAGTTTGTACGTCAATGTTTTACATTGATTGTATTGCATTTATGTCACGAATCAAATTCGGGTATGTATATAAACAGATTGATTAGACTTTCATTGCATATAAATCATCGAATTTTGGATTCTTATTCGAGTTTCACATGCATTCTATTATTAGGGGACGGTGGATTTATGCAGTGAAGGTGGTTGTATAGATTTACTGACTTAGGATATGTACTTATATCTTCTCAAATGAGATTTAATAAACGTGAGCAATGGAAAAAAAACTATTTAATATGGATTATAATTAGAAACCTGTTAACAGATTTGAAACGTGACAACTATATGATTGAGATTAACAGACCTGCCAGAGGGGTTCATTCACATAAGGATAATTATGATTAATTATATGAGCGCAGTTCTCAATTAATCAGAATGTATATGTATAAATTTTCTCAGATCTAAATGTTTTCTTATTCTAAATTTATTATTGTTGCCATTTGTATATATATTGATTTTCCATAATAGCCTCATTTTACTTTTTTAATCCTAACTAAATTGACCTTTGAACTTTCTTGAACACTTCTTCCTACACTTGTGCCAGAAAAATCCCGGCCGAGCTGTAAACTGATTCCAAACGGTAAAGAAGTTTGAGTTAAATTAATGAACATTTTATAAACAAAATTGAACTGTTTGTGACAGTGTTGGCCTGAATCGAATAACTAGATTATTTTGAAATAATTTATTTTATATACGTACATATTTGCTGTTGTGCATTATGACATTAGATAAGTCGTGATTGACTAATAATTTCTTCTTTACGTCACCTTTCTATGCTGCATTTCTTATGCATGGTTGTCCTAGTGCTCTGGGCTGGGGGGGGGGGGAGGAGGGATTATAAATTCAGGTTAAGCAATTCAATGACATAAATGGAAATATGGTCCAGGACATAAAAAAAGCTATTTGTAACCCACCCTCCCCAGGGACATTACTATTGTATTGTAATTAATAATTGTAATTATCCTTGTATGCAGATTCATCCCTAAGAGATGATGACTAAGGAGCTGACCAAAGTAGACCCCTTGCCTGTATACTGTTCATCCAAGCAGACATTTGGATGAAAGCTACAATATATGAGAGAGAGAGAGAGAGAGAGAGAGAGAGAGAGAGAGAGAGAGAGAGAGAGAGAGAGAGATGTAGGGCTGTTTTGTGTTATATGAGGTTACATCTGATATACATCTTTATTCTTTAATCCATTAAAAATTCATCTTGAGTAAAAAAAAGATTTATTATGTGATGTTCGCTATGACAGATTGTTTAAATCCTTTAATTAAATTCATTTAAATTTATACACCTAAGGTAATACTGAAGAATCTCCTTTGGGCAAAGTTGACTTGCTTTGGAGACCATCATTTGTCGTCTAATTTTATGAGTAAACTGTAAGTATAATTCCGATTGTAATAGCAAAAATACTGAAGACTGTTAGAAGTTTTATATGATTTTTAAGAGTTCTAGTTAATAATAAAAATGTCAAAAATGCCTTTAGGTGTACATAATATTTTATAACAAATTTTCTTACAACGAAACAATTATTTCAATATACCTCTGCACCTACTCAGTATCCGGTTGTTGTGTAGAAATTTTTTTTTTTAATACGCCTAATGTTTTCTGAATTACAAACTTGTTGGTGTGCTTAATGTTATATTTCAATAAACAGCACTCAAAAATTGCAATCAGACTTTGTTTACTCTGTCCAACAGTTACGCCATAGAGGCGTAATTCGAAGCTGCCTAATACTGTCAATATATGTTGCTATTTTAAACAGAAAGTCCATCTTGCAGACGGCACAGACAGTGAGGATTTTAAAGCAGAATCATGCTTACTCTAAACTGCTTGTATAGGTCAATTCAAATGTGGGGTTTTTAAAAATTTTATTTCTGTTCTTGCAAGCTAAAGCTTTCGTTTTGTTGATTAACACACGAGCTATATTTTTTTAAATCTTCATTGACTGTTTAATTGCTATACAACTCAACGCTTTATCCTAACTGACAGACTATGTGGGAACTTTAATGCTGAAACAGGGCTAGTCTCCTGCAAAATGTACAGTCTCCTACAGCAAAATGTGCAGTTAATCTCCTACTGCGAAATGCATACAAAATACAAGCAACTGTCTGGCCACTCCGACCACCCAACTAACTGACCACGTGATTTCGATGTCAAGAGACGAGCGCTTTTTCAGCAGACTACAGTAGTAGGTAAGACACTGACCTATCATTCATAGCCACCCGGGGTGAAAAACAAAATAAGGAATATTCTTAATCGCCTCTACCCGAAGGTGGTGGGTTTAAAATTAGTCCTTCGGATGGGATGTTAATATCAAATCTCTGTCCAAAATTGACAGTTCCATAGATATAGCAAAAATTGAGACGCGGATAAAAATAATATTTAAAATAAACCGTTTGTTTCTGCCCTGGTTATATTAATCTCCAAAAGACAGTTCAACCAAAAACACCTACAGTCCCTAAAAAGGATTGTATAAATATATATATATAGATATTCCTTTCAGTAAATAAACCTCTCCCTTGGCTCATATGCCCGTTTGCGAAATCAGCCAATGTGGTGCCCCGAAAACCCAAACCAATGAATAACACACACCACGAGCGCAAACTGAAACTGTAACTATTCAACTATGAAAAAAAAATGAAAAAGAAAAAGCAACACTTTCAAGAACTTGGTTCGTTGCTATTTTAAGTTGCATTCACAAAGCAGTCAGCCACCATGACGCTCCAAACATAAAATGTAATCGTTAAGCTACAGGGTCAACGAAGTGCAAAAGAAACAGAAGGAGCGTTTCGAAAACGACCTCATCAAAAAGCAAAAAGAGTTAAAAAAAAATCCAAGGGTTTATACTTTTTGTGTTTTTTGTTTATTTTCAAAAAAATACAATATGAATGGGGTCGACGGTACATTAATTCATGGTTTGCACTCGGGGTACATGCCGTTTGGCTTAGGTTTCACGTCTGCTTCCAACTTTCGCTGATGTCGCAAATGAGCGCAAGTGCCGAAGAAGAGGTTTATAGTTCTGAAAGGGAGAGTTGTGTGCCTTGATTGGGAAGAGTATTGGAGAGGGGATTTGTTGTTGCTGCTGTTGGTGTTTGTTGAAGGGACAGCAGCCAACGGCCTCTTCTTTCCGATATTCTGCTATCATGAGATATTTAACGTGCTAGATCACTTAAGACTAATTACACTTTAGTGGTAATTAGTCAAAATATTCTCTCTTTCCTTTGTCTGACGCCTAAATTTATATCAGACGTTACCAAAAATAGTATTTGTTTCCTAATTATCTCGGGAGTTTGGGGGTGGGTGGGTTGAAACATCTGTTCTTCATGTGTACAACAGTGCACTACAAGGGTTCCAGCAAATATCGGGGTATGTATGTGTGTTGGGGGGGGGGGGAGAGTGAAGAGGAAGAAGAGGGACGAAACAGCACCTTGAGTAAATCTTTACTTTAGCTGGGGACGTATGTTTTAGAGTAAGGATGAGAAGGAAAAAAATGTAGGGCGCATTGTTCACAACGACTTGTTTCTCCTTTTCGTTTTAATATGGCGCAGCACCGAAGGATGACCTCAAGCAATAAATAGCTCAACTGATAGTGTCTTTTATAGGTAGGCATTAACTAAGCACAGCAAATAGCTTCTCATTCATTTCTACAAATAAGTGTTTATTTTGGGCGAGACAAAAGAGGAAGTCTAAGGCTATTTATGGTTTTAACCCCTACTATCCTACTAATTCATCCTTTTTTTTTTTTCTTTTTTCTTTCTTCCATTCTTCAGGTACTAATCCATTCATCCACCCAAATATCTGAATAGAGAGGGAGAGAGAGAGAGAGAGAGGGAGAGACAGAGAGAGAGGATCATTAGATAAGCAAAGTGAAAACCAAGGGGAGTTAATGCAATGTAACTAACTAACTACAGGAATATTACAAACGCACACATAGACACGCATCCACAGCCAAGCCCACGTACACTCGGTGTAGTGTAAAGACACATTTATATACAGTATTTCAATAGAATTGTTATTACCTTTTTATTTTAATTAACAGTATTTCAATAGAATTGTTATTACCTTTTTATTTTAATTTTATCACTTTAGAGAACATTTACAAATTATTTCTCGTGTACTAATATCTACTCATTTTTCCTTTCTTCAGCCCTTAGTAAAACGAAAGAATTTTTTATTTAAAAAAAATGCAAAGATAATTGTGTTCTCACTTGTTACCTAAACATTAGTATAGTGTAAATTCCAATGAATTGTTTCTTACACATTAGTATAGTGTAAATTCCAATGAATTGTTTCTTACACATTAGTATAGTGTAAATTCAAATGAGTTGTTTCGTTCACGTTCTGTGCTTCAATTTTCATTATTTTCTGCCTTTAAGAAAAATACGCATACTATTTTTTTTAAATTATTATAATTTACGCGAGTTTTTAAAACATCTGGATTAATTCTTTTAAAGTAAAACAAAAAAGAAACTTTGATCCCCGTTTCTATGGCGACACCGATGCCAAAACAGCTGCAAACCCGTCTAAGCCTGGTGTTTCTTATCTCTCTCTCACACACACACATAGCAAGCGAAAAATGCCCCCCCCCCCCCATTTTTACACAGCGGTTAGTGCGCGCTACCAGTCACAATTTTGTCACGTTCGCAGTGTGAAGTGTCGAAAACTGGTTTCTACCTCCAATCGATTGTGTCACAGCTTTTATGAAATTCCTTTCCCTCGAACTCACAACTAGGATCACTCTATGTTAGTTTGTTCTCCGCCGGTTACCTTCAAAGGGATTATTAAGTCGACACGATGGCACAGACACTCTTTGTCAGATTACTGTACAATGAAAACCTTGAGATGGAAATTATTTGATGGTTTGTTTTTTTAAAAAAATATTATAAATTATTATGTGAGTGAAATGTACTCTAAGTGTTTACTTTGACTTTAGAGTGAACTGGGTTTACTTCGAATCTAGCAAGTTGATTTATTTTCACTCTGGTGGCATGGGTTTTATTTTCACTGAATCTGTTGAGCTAATTTTCTCTCACTGAATCTGGTCAGGTGAGTTTACTTTGAATCTAGTTACGTGAGTTTATTTCGATCCAGTTTAGATAAGAGTATTTGACTGAATCTTGAAAAGTGAGGTTTATTTTAGTGAAGTTGGGTTTATTTTGTCTGAATTTAGTGAAGGTGGGTTTGCTTTGACTGAATTTAGTGAAGTTGGGTTTATTTTGACTGAATTTAGTGAAGTTGGGTTTATTTTGTCTGAATTTAGTGAAATTGGGTTTATTTTGACTGAATTTAGTGAAGGTGGGTTTGCTTTGACTGAATTTAGTGAAGTTGGGTTTATTTTGTCTGAATTTAGTGAAGGTGGGTTTGCTTTGAATTTAGTGAAGTTGGGTTTGTTTTGACTGAATGAGGAAAAGTAGGGTTTGCATTGATTGAATTTAGTGAAGTTGGGTTTGTTTTGACTGAATTTAGTGAGGTGGGCTTATGTCCTGAAATGTACGATTTATGTCCTGGCTAATTAATTCAAATTATTAAAATATGTTTTTTCGTGCCTGAATTATGGGTGTTGAACAAATTAGAAATGGATGGAAGAATGTGTGTAGCCACATACACAGAGGTAAGCGGTGGAAACGTTTGACTAATTCTAAGGCTTTGAGGCACCCTCACCTCTCCTCGGCTTAAAAACATCAGAATAGAACAAAGTAAGAGAAACCTCTGCACCTGTCCATAGTTTGCGTGACCTTGTACCGAGGGTAAGGTGAACGCCCAGCTAGACAAAGTCACTGCTACTGGTTGTTTATCCACGTCTGGTTCTGCGAATGCTCTTCTCAGAACAACTGATTTCTTTACGTGTAGCAAGCAAATTTAGAATAGCCTGTGGTTCAAAACGGTAGTCGTGTTTCTAAGTTTAAAGACCATATACCTATAACTTTACCGCTCAGTGGCCAAGTAAAGCAACTGGATCCGCCGTTGATAAGCCATGCTTCTCAAGTGCTAAAGAATTGAGCTGTTATGTTGGTCTCAAATAGACAAGTCAGTAACCAAATAATAACGAAAATGCTTGTCTTTATCATGATGTGAAATCTTTTTCTGAGTTTGCATTTCAGTTGTAAGACAAGTTATCCTTATGGAAATAAATTCGTTTGGGCTATGAAACTATTTCCACGAGAGTCTAATTTGCCAATAAAGTACACGCGCATATCAAAAGTCATGACAGCAAACACACGCGCAGTAATTTTAAGTTTTAATTATAAAGTCGGTGTGATATGAGAAGCAGAGTTTATTGGAAAAAGTTTACAAAAGCTTTAAATATTTCTTTGAACAATTATCTGCGCAGTTATTGACTCGAGTTACCACCAGCGATAAAACAAGCACTGTGTATTCGCAAAGTTCATATTCATTTAAATGGAAAATCGCTTTTTAAGAAATGTCATGTACACTTGCAAGGAGAGGTTTTGAAAGAATTAAATTCTTTTGCAAACAAACAATTTTTAAAATCTCATTAGTTACAAGAATAAATAATCGACCTAATGTGCTTCTTTAATTGCTCGAACCGTTTTGTCATGAAAATATTTGTCTTTTATTTCAAAAATATAAATTTGTCGTCAGTTAAAAAGTGTAAATAATAAGTAAGAGCCAGTGAATGAAATATAATCTCGTATAATTTTTTCATTTACTAATATCATGATTTAATATTAATTATTATGGAATGGACGATATGGAAGTAGATATATTTGACTAAATTCATATTTTCAAGCTGAAAGCCATAATAAGTGATAATTTTATTTTGGTAATCAGTTTGGAATATAAATATTACATGTGTAATTAAAATAGTCACCATTAATAAACACTAAAAAGTCTGTTCTTAATCGATCTATCTATCAACCAATCTATCTATCTATCTATATCAGTCTGTCTGTCTATCTATCTATCTTTCTATCTATCTATCTGTCAGTTGTTTTCAGTTTTAAGTTGAAACTGAAACTTTCATATAATAAATCACATTTGTGCATTTTCTTTAAATTTAATAGCATCCATGATCTAAATAATCATTTCTTGGCAATAGAGACTTTTAAAAAATGATACACTAGTACCCAGACATTCACACAGAAAGTTGCTTCCTTCCAGAATAAATATAGAAAATTATGATAGAAGTTTTATCTTTTTCACATTATTTCTGGAATACAGTGGACGGAAGGGGGTACTTATTGATTCGTGTATATCTGAAAGTGGGGTTATAATTGTAGATTCATGTAATTTTAAAGTGCTGATTGAAGGATTAAAGAAGTGAACACACTGAGTGAGCAAAGAGGAATGGAAGGGTGCATGTTGGGCTTCTGTGAGCTTCTGTGGAAGCCAACAATGCTCGAGAAGTGCCAATACAAAATTTAAGCAGATTTGACAAGTAGGGCTGAAGTGTCAAAATATGCATACAAAAAGCAGTTAACTAAAATTAAAGGAATCAGATAAGCCTGATAAAGATTTAAATTTACTAGAATAACATTTTCTTCATTTTCTGTTGTGGGAGTGAATACAATCATACATCTAATAGACCTCAACACTATTGATAAAATAATTAAAAAATAAATGCTAGATGCATTTAAAGAATTAAAATCTAGTACACTGGAGTCACATCTTATACACTTAACTTTCATGAATTCAACTGTACAAACTCGCCAAAAACACAGACAACAGTAACAAACAGCAGGAAATACCCATGTATGAAGAACAGCTAGATGAAAGACATAAATCTGCTGCTTCTTAGGTTAGTTTCAGTTCCCATGTTCATGACACTGTGCGATTGTAGTATGTATAGATACATGTATACATTTTGTAGTATGTATAGATACATGTATACATTTTGTAGTATGTATAGATACATGTATACATTTTGTAGTATGTATAGATACATGTATACATTTTGTAGCATCTGAAATGCAAATGGCATAAGTAATAATTAATTATTATATATTCTCTTCAATTTATTTTAATTTCTTGAATTTAATTAATTGTCTGTCACTCATTTTTCTGGGGATTTTTTGTAAGTGAAGATACAAAATAACTGTTAAAGTGCTAATTAAGACTTGTTAAGTGAAGATACAAAATAACTGTTAAAGTGCCAATTAAGACTTGTTAAGTGAGGATACAAAATAACTGTTAAAGTGCTAATTAAGACTTGTTAAGTGAGGATACAAAATAACTGTTAAAGTGTTAATTAAGACTTGGACAGTCAGGTCTAGTGATATCTAAATGATTGTGTAATCAGCACTATGTAGCAGGGCCACCTGATGTACATTCTATAGGCCCTCAGTCATGCATGAGCAGATACCAATTGCTCGCAGACATTTCTCTCAGCCATCACTTCCAGTGTAAATAGAAATAACTTCTCTTAGGTAAGTGAAACTTGCAAACTCAGGCCCAGAGTTGGCCAGCATTGTCTACGAGAATTCCTAGAACTGTCAGTCAGAAAGAATATCCTTTCAAAAGAACAGATGTCTCCCCACATACAAATTGGAAATAATAGAAATATGTCTTGAGGTCCTTACATCTGCTGGTCAAGTAAAGTGACATTTTCTTCCTGTTATAACAATGGAAGTTAGTCATATGCATATAAATAAATTGGCCCAAGTTTGAGAACAGTTTGAGTTGTTATTAAATGTGTTGTTATCTTACCCATTGTTACATAATTGTTTGTAGCACGACTGGAGAGATTTGCTAGCTGGGGATCGAGCCGTAATATAGGATCATAAATCTTAATTTATAAATAAAGGGGAGATAACATTGCTAGCTTGGGCAAGTCAACTGATTTATCTAGCAAGGAGTCATTGAGTAATAGCCTGAATCTTCTGGCATTTTCATAGTGGACAAGTCAAGCCATCCAGCTGTCACTATTGTTAGAGATTACTCAGTAACCAATATTGATAACTGGAAATCTAAAATAGTACAGAGTCGTTAAACCTAGACCGGACACGTGACAATTACTAAAATGTATATAGTGTATAATAATTACAAAGGACCAGAAATATTACTAATATATATATAGTGTCTATTAATTAGACCAATAACCAGAAATAGTATTATTATGTATATAGTGTCTAATAATTATATTAAGGACCAGAAATATTATTATTATGTATATAGTGTTAATAATTATATTAAGGACCAGAAATATTATTATTATGTATATAGTGTTAATAATTATATTAAGGACCAGAAATATTATTATTATGTATATAGTGTTAGTAATTATATTAAGGACCAGAAATATTATTATTATGTATATAGTGTTAATAATTATATTAAGGACCAGAAATATTATTATTATGTTTATAGTGTTAATAATTATATTAAGGACCAGAAATATTACTAGCACGAATAGGGTGTCTAATAATTAGAAATCTACTACAGGTTACGTCACTCCACGAAAAAAGTCGAATACCCAGTTTCATTCACTTCTGCTAGTGCATGTAATTAAAAACGATTTACCACCAACTCTTCAGCTCAAATGATAATTATAAATATTATTACAGGTTCACTGGCGGCATTTGATAAAAATCTAAAATAGAACCTAAAAATCATTTATTCATTTCGTACAGAGTTTATATACAGAACATATCAATAAGAATTCGAACAGTAATCGTAAGTGAGCAACAAATGGATAGATTACCCATGATTTAAATTTTTAACACACACACACACACACACACACACACACACACACTCACACACACACACGCACGCCAGATCTAAAATGTATTGTGTCTCGTAATTCATTCACTGTGGTTTGAGGCTTTTTCATATTTGGTTGTTGTTTGGGGGGTTCACTCCTTTCTCTTTTTAAGGATTCCCGTTCTTAAATGTCTTGCTAGATCTGCTTATTAAAAAGTATTAAAAACTTCTGGTAAGAGTGGTATAGTGGTGTGTATAACGGTGCGATTAAATATGATAAATTCCGGTAGGAAGGGAGAAAATATATGGGCGAAATACATTTAACCTTGTTTAACATTTGCTCTTTATCCATATCTAAATTTTAAAATGCATTAGATTAGTGCAAAACGATTATGTTTTTGCTTTTTTCTATTTCCCCCGATTAAAAAAAATAATATTTTTTAAAAATAAAAATTAAAACTAAGGAAGCTAAATCTTATTGCACTTGCTTAACTCATAAATGGCCTTAATCGCTTTCACACCACTGCTTGAACAGACAGAATACGAAGAGCGAAGCAGTTGAAATAGCAAACATTTCGTTCGTCAAATCTTTGTATAACTTCCGTGAAGGGAAGCCACCCGGAAATATAAAGGGACTGCACTCCAAATCTCCACATGAGCCAGTGTTTGTGGAATGACTTTTGCTATAATAAGCGCAAACTGTTAAAACGCTCGTCATTTGCAGTTCTATACCATATTCATCATTTTAAAAAAGGTATTGTATATTTTTTTAATGCTTGCAGCCCAGACATGTTTACAAATATTTTGTCACCAGTGGCGGCGAGCGTGTGAGTGATACGGATATTTTGCTTACAGCCGCCAGCATGGGAAAGGAAGTGAATCACGGTGTATAACGAAATACACCATTGGCTCCAAGCAACGACGTCACTTGATTTCAGCGCGCACTCATCTCTACTGATTTATTATTTTGATTTCACGTCCGGCTTCCAACCATGAAACATTACTTTCCATTAATCAAGAAGAGGCGTTTCCTTTAATCAAGTGGTGTTTCCATTAATTTAGAAGCGTTTCCATTAATCAAGAAGAGAAGGCTTCCAACTGGCTGGTTGTACGGATGATAATAGATTTCTTTTCATGGACAATAAAGCAGTTAGTGGAAACTCCCCTTAAATGTGTGCAGAACAAAAGAGCATGGATAGGTAACTGACATACATCAATTTTACTTTTCTTTACGTCAAAAGGTAAATTTCAAACCGGTTTTTAAAAAAAATAAAAATGAATGCTTGCAACTGTTGGTGTAATGTAACGTTTGATGTTTCAACTTCACACGTCTCTCCCATAAGCGTTAAATTAGATAAACTGATTTATTAAATGTCTACTGTATAGATTCGGTTATACATTAACTGGAGTTTGAAATCCCTCACAATGGCACTCAGAAATAAATAATTAAACAGAGAAAGCAATGGAGACTTGAGCGTGATTAGATTTTCTTAATTTGGAAGTCCGACTGGGTACTTTGCAGCATTTCTTGTAAAGCAGGATATTGTAGAACATTATTTCATTTTGCAGAAATGGTTCAATCCGCATTGTTATCACTTTCGTTGTCGATGTATATTGTATAATATTCTCACTGACGACAGCCATAGGAGGAGTTCTAGTCATTAAAATAATAATACTAATTTTTGAAACTATTTTCGATTAGTTCTTTACTACTACTTGACGGGGTCTTCGTAATATACTGAATACAAATAAACAAGCGCCTTCTCTGTATTCACGTGCGAAGCTGGGCTTTAAGTAAAGGTTTTGTTACTCTCTTAGTCTTACTGAAATGCACGGTTTGGAGGTGCTATCTTATCTTTAAAATAATGCATATAACAATTATTATATTTTCATGTTTGCCTCATTATTAAATTGATTTAATTTTTATGAATATTTATTTGTTTGCATCGATTTGCGCTTGTACTTTCGATTTTTAGTCCCTTTGTATTTCCTGGTGGCTTCCCTTTACGGAAGTTATACACAAGCTTGACGAACGAACTGTTTGTCTGTTCAAGCAGTATTATGAAAGTGATTAAGGCTGTTCATGAGTTAAACGAGTGCAACAAGATTTAGCTTCCTCATTTTAATTTTTACTTTTGAAAATATTTTTTTATTTTATTGTGGGGGGGGGGAGCAAAAGAGTAATCGTTTTGCACTAATCTAATGCATTTTAAAATTTAGATATGGATGAAGAGAAAATGTTAGAGGTTAAATGTGTTTCGCCCATATATTCTCTCCCTTCCTATCAGAATTTATCGCATTTGATCACACCGTTATCCTACTCCCCACCCACCCGTCTTATTTCGATGAAATAGTTATCAGTCCGTCTTAAAGTTGCAATATATCTCAATGAACTGACTGCTGTTTCTAATATGATTCGGTAAAAGCCTTGCACAACTATCTTATTTCATTAAGAAGTGTATAGTTAACATTGTAATCATCACTTCTCCCATGAAAAAATATACAGTTAAAATCTTAAAGTCGCAATTTATATGTCAATTCACTGGTTGTTTATTTGATAAACGCCATCAATAATTTTCTTATTTTGGTGAATATTAAATAATGATCTTAAAGTTGCAATGTATGTATCAATTCTAAGGTTTCTGTGCTGTCATGATTTGATGAAAGCTTTGCAATAGTTATCTTATTCTTGATGAACGTTATAATATATTTAACTGACTTGATTGCTGTTGCTAGCATGATTTGATAAAACCTTTCAAATAATTACTTATTTCAATCAATTTTGACTGTTCACCATCTTAAAACTTTATTCTATTTTATTTTGATGACTACTGAAAACCTTGTAAATAAATAACTATCTTAATATTGAAGAGTCACCAGCTTACTATTTGGTAATAACTATCTTAGTATTTTAGAGTCACAAGCTTACAACTTTATAATAACTATTTTAGTATTGTAGAATCACATTAATAAAACTTTACAATAACTGAGGCAAATATTTTCAAATATTTTCACCCCTTCTTTTATGTATCACTTATTTCCATGTACATTCTATTAATTAATGTTTTATTATAAAAGTGATGCATCCCATTGGTGGTGCTAACATTTATGTAGTGAAGTTTTAAAGTTGCAACCATGCAATGCACGTTAAGAATAGCGAGCAGTGGAAATTGTAAGAATTTCTCTAATGGTAACTAGACGATACCCTTAGGTATCATTATAGTTAAAAGGGTGTTCTGCGTTACTCTTTGCTCATGTAGCAATTCTCCTCCATTTAAGTAGTCAGGTTTGGCCGCTAGGCATTGTCACTGATAAACACATTTCCTATGACACTGAGCAACTGTAAACACATTTTCTATGACAATGAGCAACTGTAAACACATTTTCTATGACAATGAGCAACTGTAGTCAACAGGTAGGTCAGAAATATGTCTTAGCTGATCACTGGCCGCATACTGGCTGACTTTAACTGACCATTGGGATTTAGGGAAATATGGAGGGGCAAGCCAGCATTAAAGAAAAATATCCCTTGCTGTTCAAGAAATCCCACTAAAAGGAAGATGTATTTTAACAGTTTTCGCTTAAAGCCACGTGATAATGCTATATTCTGAGTAAAACACTGAGTAAAGTTTAACTTGTAATTTTCATGCTTTTCTTTCGGCTAAGTAGTAATGTATTTTATCCATGTGTAATTTTATATGGTGTCTATGATTCTGAGTTGATTTGTGTTTATTCTAATTCAGTACAAGACGCCATATGCTTTAACTGAATATTAATGCATTTGCAAAATTAAATGTACATAGCCACAATTTTGGAATCTTGCACCATGTCTGATGCAACACATGTAAATCTCTATTAAATATAGTCTTAGGAATTAGAGATATATAACAAATTTTATATGATTTTGACTTTGACTTTGCTTAATTCTACGTGACTATATTTTGAAAAGAACAATTTTTTAAAAAAAGATATGTAACTTAAAGTCAAATTCACCTACAGTGAACGAAATAATTGAATTCCGTAACAATTAAAACAAGAAATCTGATGAGTTGTTAACAAAGAGATAGTTGATATGAGTCCAACCAGGATTCCTAAACAAAGAATCACAGTTTTATCAGAATCCATTGGCAGAGCTTCTTTATATCTTTGATTTGATCACCTTTTTCCACTTGATTTGCGGACATACCTTGAGCAAGTAGGTGAAGCATATAATCCTCCATCTCTGATGTCACATACTGAGTGTGAAGCTAGGTGAGAGGGAAGCCATGACTCAAGGTCATGTTTATGAGCAAGCCAGTTAATCTGTTTCTCTTCTCTGTGATGTGAAGCTCGTTGTAAACATTACTTGTACCAATGAGCAATGTATATTTCAGGAGCACTGTATGGGAAGACTGAATGGACATCGTGTATAATTTATGGTTAGCTCTAAGCTATGAAAAGCGTCCAGCTATAGATAATCAATAAGTGAATTATTAAACTTGGGACTATATTGATTTACATATCTATATATTTTCATACTTGTGTGTTTATGTCTAGACTTTATACTTTGATTAAATCTTAATTATGCTGTGTAGCTTGTAGATAAATTTTCTTTGTTAATAAATTATCTTTTTGTTAACACCCACAGTTCCTGTTAATAAATTATCTTTTTGTTAACACCCATAGTTCCTGTATACTCATTTGAATAAAAGGCCTCAATAGTGGCGTGCGGTGGGATAACATAACAATTAATAAAACAGACGTGAGGGCCTTTGAACGGGGGGGGGGGGGGTCCACTAACTGAACACCCTATCTTAGTCACTGCTTTGGTTATACACCATCCAGTTTGAAAGCAAAGTTGAGGAAAGTGAAACTTCTCTCTCCCTCCCTCACACACACACACACACACACACAAACACACACACACACACACACACACACACACACACATATATATATGCAGAGTTATATTTTGTTTATAGTCGATTAATTGTTTCCGTTTCATTCACAGTCCAATAATACATCAGTCTGATTCAAAGTTAAAACTCTTTAATTTGTCTCTCTAAATACATGTACATACCCTGCCCACTAGTCATTTCCTGGATTTAACCAACCGTTTCGAAAAATACACAAACAAACACACTGCTTGACTGATTTTTAGCTATGAAATGCGCCACCCGGTCTAAAAAAGCAGAGCCCCAAACTGAAGTGTTGTGGCCCTTGTAGTTTTCTTTAACGAGCCCGCCAACATGTCAAGATACAATCAACTAAACGGATTGGCATAGTGGGTTTGACCGGGGGATGGGGGTGGTCAAATCACTGGATGGAAAATTTGTCCTTATTACTTGCTTGACGCGTAGGAGTCATTCCATTACACGGTGAGTGACTCGCACAAATCGTTTTATTGAAAGTTCTTACTGAGAGCCAAGTCTGCACCTCCAGGTAAAAGAGAACGAAAAAAAAAATCCCACCCAACAAACAATCGATTCCTCGACAAGAAACGCGAGTTGAGTTCAGAGGCAACGGCTCACTCACCCGCCGCCTTTTCTGCATGACATAATAACAGTTCGTACGAGTCTTCGACCACTCAGTGATTCGCCAGTTGTTGTGGTCTTTTCTTTCTTTAAAAATATTTTCCGCTCACTAAATAAAATTTTTTTTTCTTTTTAATGTTGCAAGCAGCTGGATGGAAAGTACCCGTAAAGAGGAGCTATAGGGTGACGAAGGTTAAACGAATTGGAACAGTAAAGTTTGGGGGGAAAAGAGGACAGAACTAAAATGGAGATTGGGTGAGTAGAGAGAGAGAGAGAGAGAGAGAGAATACGCGATTTGGGGAGTGTCAGGTAACAATCAGTTTGCGTGAATAAAGTCACATTAGTTCTGGGCCGGTTGTTGCACAAAATGGCCGCAGTGTCTCGTGGTGACCAGCGCGGCAAGTTGAACCCTGGTCGCGCCAATCCGTGCTAGTGGAGCGGTCTTGAGCAGTAACCGTTAACAGGTGGGGGCTAGGGGGTCTTGGCGCCACTCTGGCTGAGTGCACCCTTCCTCACCTTCAGTATTGTTATTTTACTGCCTCCTTCCTCCACCCGGGCAAGGGTGGTCCTACGTCTCAGTGTATGGAGTAGTGTGAAATCTACAACTGTCGATCAAATCACAACTGTCACAGCTTAATGAAACATACAACCGTCAATCAAATCAGTTAAGTCACTTAGAACAGAACTGAAAGGAGGTATCCATTGCCCTCCTTGCTTCGACAATGTGTGTGTTTCGAATTCTATACGAATTTAAATTACTCAATCTTATACAGTACCACACAAATTAAAATACACGTAATGAGGTGATATAAGTGAGGCGGTTCTATAAAATAGACTGAGCGTGTGATAAATATGTTGTGCAATATATATTATGACAGGAAGAGAGGGGAGGATATATTAAATTCTCTGCAAATATTTGCGTGTAGAAGAATTTGTGTCGACAGGGACGAGAGTTGAAATCGCTCTCCCAGAGTCGCTACGCACGACTTCAGTGAAACTGATTACTCTTTCATGGGTATCTGGGAGATTGTCCAATCAAATCCAATCAACGACAATTCAATATCAAACCAGAACAAATAATCTATGCCACCTGACTTAACTGAATAGAAAATGGCGACTTTTTAAAGACAGTGACAAGACTGCTGCTTGAATGTCTTTTGGCGCGCGGACATGACGCGTGCTTTATCAACTGTTTCCACGAGACAGGCCGACAAACTCTATATGCGTTCGTGACAATGGCGCGAATAGATGCACTTATGTGTGACGTCGCTACTGAACAGTGCGTATACGATTAAAAATTCTATGTAACAATGCTTTTATTCTGATCTTTTTTTTTACATATTACAATACACTATCACCGTTCATTTTGTACACGTAATTGATATACAACAATTGTTGACTTTATTTGCCGCTATTAAATTAAAAACTTCATTAATTATTTTCCTTTGCTTGTCAGCTGATTGGGGTTAGATATCTGAAGAAAAAGTCCAAGAACATTCTTTAGGTATTGGCACTATTCATTTTCAATGAGCATGCTCAGAAATAGCGGATGTCGCAGGATATGCAGGGCACGTCATCCGGTTTCGGCGACCGGGCGTTGACGTCATGCATTACGACGTACAAGTTTTTATATTGCATCGCTTTCTTGATGTTTATATCATAGTAGGTAACAATTTTTATACGATATGTGGATAATATTGATCTGGGAGAGTTGTGTCCCTTAGGTCACCCGATTAGTTGGATTTCATTGAAAATGTACTCTTGTCAATAATCAGCGACAGATGAGGGCTGCAATAAATGTGGTTGAAAACTTACCTATGTTTAAAAATAGCCTAGCCATCTATTCAAATAAAATTTCCACACATGATTAGATTTGAATGTTCAATGTTCATCCGGCATTCTATTAATAATCGTACTGTCCGGTAAAGGTTTTTTTTATCCATAACGTAGTCTTGTAATTATTGTGTAAGTTATACAAACGCTATACAGAGTTTGAATTTTCATGTTGATTGGTTTATTTGTGTTTCAATCATACTCACAAACTTATGTGTTTGTTTTCAATGTTTTATTTTTGCCGTCACGTTCTATACAGTTATGTGTGTTGGTCTTCTGTTTTATTTTAATTTATTCATTGTAAGTTGGTGTGTAGCTAATGAGTTGTGATGAATTTATAAAGAGTAGTCTATCAGTATCACTGTTGCCACGAAACCCAAATGATTTTTGATGCTTATAGGTTACTATAGAAGAATGTTGTTCATTACAGCTGGTTCCAGGCATAAACTACAGCAGATTCAAAAGCCTCTGATGACAACGTCTAGCACACATATTTGACGCCGAGTTGGTCATACCTGGAAGACAACTGCAACGTGATGCCACTTCTGTCAAGGACGCTGTGAGCTGTTGCAGATCTTCATGAGACTCTAGTTAAGTGTGCTCTCTCCAAATGAACTGATCAGTCGAATAAACTATATATCAATAATCTGGGATAAATGAACTCTTAAATTTTCCGTGATTGAATTAATATCGTTTTACTAATATTACTGTTATTAAATTTTCCTTTGTCATCTTACCCATGTTACATAATTTGTTGTAATCGTCGACTAAAAGAAGCTGGTATGGGGGCTGAGCCAGAGAAATAATATCATAACTAATAATAAAAGGGAGATAACGTTACCAGCTTGGGCACGTCAGCTGATTTATCTGTCGGTGTGTCATTTGAATGATAGCCCGAATCTTTGGCATATTCGTGGAAGATAGGTCAATCCGTCCTGCTGTCGCTTGCATTAGAAGAGAATCGATAACCTAGTATTGATATTTGGGAGTCTGATATAGTGATAGAATCGTTAAACATAACCGGACACGTGACAGTATGTACTGTGTGTATTTCTTACCTGTAAAGTATAAGTTCCAATATATTTTTTTAAGCATTCATTATTGTTGCCTCAAAGTGTCTGACAATTTAAAAATCAATTTCGTGTCGATTTATTTTCTGTATGCGTAGATGTAAGTAATAATTCTTTTTTCTTTTTGGCAGTATCCTAACTACTGTGTTAATTTTGCTCACTAAAACAATTACCTGTGGTCTGTTTAGAGCCTGAACTTTTTGTACAGTTCCATTATTTTCAGGAAATAGATACAAAACTCTTGTACTAAGTTAAGAAAGTTTTGAATCGTTAAAATGCTAAAATGATTAGCAATTACTTAGTACCATAGCATATTAGTGTGTGTGTGTGAGCGAGAGTGAGTGAGCGAGGGAGGGAGGGACTTGTGAAGGTGAAACACACACTATTAAAAAATATTAAATCATTTTGTCTGTTGTGTTCAAACCTCCACCCTACTACCAAGAAGCAAGTCAAAATATAGGTCTCTTCTACCTTAGCACCTATAATTAATTCAAGTAATTATCCCCCACTGTCATGTAATCTCTTTCATTCTCCTTCCTTCAAACAAAAATAACCATCAGGGTTTTCCCTCCTTAGTCGCCTACATCCCTATAATAGTTTGAGTGTAAATTGGAGGAGATACTACGCTCCCCGCCCCCTGCCTCCATTAGTCGCTCAGTTTTTGTGCGTCTCTTTTACTTAGCGCAACACCCACAGCTCCTTCCTTGAGGAGGGAGTTAGGTATTTAAAAAAAAATTTCCTCACTTCCCTCTGCGCCATCTCTTTATTATTCTCTGGTTCCTCTCAAAGTTAGACTCTTCTTGCTCTGTACCCGAGACATTTTTGCCGATCAATAGGATTTCCTCCCACCCCCCACCCCTTCGTGTGCCAAGTGTTTCCACGACGCTCTGCCTTGCGTGTAATGAGACTTTACACTGTGTGGAGTTTAAGGAGGAATAATGGGAGGAATATTTATATCACTACGTTTTAATTGAATCTCGAGAAATATTGTTTGACGTTGCCGACAAACGCAGAAAGGATTCTTTTCTTTTTTTCTTAACAGAAGTGGAGTTAAGGCTGTCAAATCATCCATCTGTTCTTACACTCGTGAATTACGCTCAAGATTTGGTAAAGCATTTACGGGGGCGAGGGGGGAAAGAGAAAAAACCCGAGAGATATAGAAAATGTGTACAGTTATTTGTAGAAAATGTAGAGAGTTGGTGTCGTCATTCAATAGGCTTGAAGTGATATTTTAGCCAGACTTGAAACCACCCTTCCTTTAAATGTGCCGCCAGTTCTTTTAGAGCCATTTGTGTTCGCTAAACACCACCTCAGCTGCAGTGTTTGATGTTCTTGTTACTGGAAGACATAGCCCCTCCCTATCTCCTTCTTAGGGTTCGAATTACTTTTTATTGGAACCTGTATCCGTTTAATTTTGGTGCCTAACCATTTGGCTAGGATAAATCTTTAAAGGCTTCTTCAAACCAAAGAGTCTTTGGGTAATGTATGTCTGAACACCCCCAGCTCGTAGGTCACTTTGACACTGTGCATACAGAAAACGTGGTTAAAGCAAGCACTCGGAATAAGGCGACCCTCCTCTCCATCTTGGACCTTTACATACAATTCACGTGGCCGAGCTGCAAAAAGATTTACTGCACTTTAAGATTTTTCTTTTCTTTTTTCCTCCCCCTCCCCAAAATTGCATTAGCAGCTCCTTGTTTATGAATTACTTTTTACTGTTGTCTTCATTTTACTCCTGGAATTTTTTTATTGTTGATTCCTATGCCAGACTCCTCAGTTTCTTCACGTCGCTCGTGGCAATCGTGATGAATTTATTGGGTGTCGATGTTGGTTAGTTATCTGTGTATATCACGTCGATTTTATTTCGATGATCTGATTACGGGATGTTTGCCTGGACAATTAGGAAGATGCGGGCACAGCTCTGATAAACCTATCGTGCCTAACAAACACACACACGCGCACGCATGCACACGCATACACACAAACAATAGCAAAAGAATGAGGACCTTGTTCTAATTGGCTCTCATTACAAATCTTTGATCTCTATGGCTTTGATCTATACACATTTTTTATCTATATGACTTTCCAAGCAAATCTTTGATCATTTGGTATACAGTCTACCATCACAACAAGAGAAATTGTCAATTACACAATTTATAGAAAAGTGTGAAGATGTTTACCATCACAACAGAAATTGTCAATTACACAATTTATAGAAAGGTGTGACGATGCGACTTGCAATTCTTGTATTATATAGAAGCTTTTAATCAAAGGAACACACAGTACAGAGTCGGTAAGTCTGAATATATTTCTTTTTCTGTGTGTCTGTGTGTATCTGTGTGTGTCTGTATGTATCTGTGTGTATATGTGTGTGACTGTGTGTGTCTGTGTGTGTCTGTATGTATCTGTGTGTGTGAGAGAGAACCAAACATATCATAGCAGAATAAATTGAAGCATTTGATCAATTAATATGCTCTGCTTTTTTATATTTTAGAGTCTAAATGTCTGTATATGTCACTTTGTGAATGTGTATTTGTGTGTGTGTGTGTGTTTGTTTGTTTGTTTGTGTGTATGTTTTTGAGAAAGAGAGAAAAAGTGAGTGAGAGAGAGAGAGAGAGAGAGAGCATATTACAATTATGTGTAAATTTTTAAACAGTAAAACCAATGAAATTTAAATGTCACCTCATGAAGACGGTGATAAGATATATAGGTAGTGTAACACCTGAAACACAAATGGCCTAAGTTATAATTAATTTTTATATTTCTCTTAAAATATTCATTTCTTGATTTTAATTAATTGTCCACTCGCGTTTTTGATATTTCTTGTTAAATGAGGATACAAAATAATCATTAAAGTGCTAATTAAGGGTTGGACAACGTCTATGCGATTATATAATAAGCACTACATAGCAGAGCCACCAGATTTGCATTCTATAGGCCTCGGTTGTGAGCAGACACCAATAACCTGCAGCCACTTCTCTGAGCCATTATTTTCCCTGTGTAAATGGAAATCATTTCTCTTAAGTAACTGAAACTTGAAAACACAGGCCCACAGATATCCAGCATTGTCTGCAAGAATTCCTAAGACTGTCAGTCTGAAAGAATATCCTTTCAAAAAAAAACAGATGTTTCCCCACTTAAGAATTGGAAATAATACGAATATGTCTCGAGGCCCTTACATCGGCCAGTGGAGTAAAGTGTTTCTTCCAGTATAACTATGGAAAGCACATATTTAAGCTAGCCCAAATTTGAGGACAGACACTGTCACACATCCCAATTTTGAGGTTTGAGTTGGTAAACAGTACATTTGGGTATGTATTGGAATTGTTAACATTTTGTGTTAACATCTTGAAAATTATAAAAATAATATTCTTCTTGCTAAATTTGAACTGTTATGCTCTAAGAATCTTATTGTAATTAAATTGTTAAGTTAAAGCTATATAATTGTATTCTACATTTTCAGGAGGGCATCTATCTAAACTGTAAATTTGGAAAGAGAAAACTTCTTTTGATGAAACTGTATATTTTTCATGTTTAGACATATTCGATTCAGCTCCATGTGGAAGATTCTACCAGTACCTTTTCTTCATTTAGAGCAACATAGCAATTATATTTCTGCCTATTTGTTTTGGCTGAAAAATGTTGGTTTACAGATACAATGTGTGCGTGAATATTTTTGAGAGATAAGGGGGGGGGGGCTAGTTTATTTCTTATATCAATGTTTCACTTGTTTTCCACAGTGCTTTGAAGCCTTCATTTTTCCAGCCTGCTTCTACTTCTTTGTTTCTGCAGTCTGCTTCAGCTTTTACTTCATTTTTCCAGTCTATTTCTACTTCAACAATCTGCAATGCTACATTCTGCAGTCTGCATTCAACATTCTGATTCTTCCAGTCGTCAGCCTCAATGAGCTTCATTAAAGACTATTAATCAAGTCTTCACTGTTATGCCACCAGTCATGCGACAGTACAGCTCATGACATAACACTACCATTCAGCTGTCCACACATCAGTGCCATCTAGGGTTTACCTCAATACATGGATTCACCAAGCAAGACAACTCTGTCTATGCAACTAAACATTAGACCAGGTGATTAGCTTCTCAAATCTATAACCCCCTAAAATGTCTCCTGTGTTGTAACCCTTCCATTTCTTATTTTTCTTCATATTCACAATCATTAGTAATTGATAAGGGGTTAGACCAAATATCCAAATAACATTTGTGCTCCTCAAAAAAAAAACAGACTCTGGAGACTATATAATGAACTATACATCATAAATGTTGCAAGAAACTATGAAATATCACATAATAATAAACCAGACCTACTAGCAGATTCTTTTAATTTAATTCCTAACCTAAGTTGAAAAGACATTATTTTTTATTTTTTTGCCTGCCTTTATGACTACTATTTACTGTATACCAGTTGCTTCTTATTTAACTTTCATTGTGTTTAATAAATTTGTTAATTACACTTCCACTTCTGTATTTAGACAAAGAAGGAGATATACATTCTAAGGGGATGAGGGTTAAATTTTAATTGTATTAAGTCAGACAATAGCATATTTTGGGAAGTGTCCCCCTGAGCTGAGGGTGTGTGTGTGTGTGTGTACGTTAACGTCAGCGATAAGCACGACAGTAAAAGAGAAGGGGTTAAAGTAACATCCGTTTATTTCATGTAAAACATGTGAGGATGTCGAACACCCTCCTAGTCCCACCACCCCTCTAGCGAAAGTTAAAACTTGGGTATCACATCAGAGACAAAGCGCGCCTAGGTCCACGCTTTCCCTCAGTGCTCTTGCAACAATGCAAGGTGGTAAAGGAAAAGGTTTAAAGGTGTAAAGCAGGTGAAATGCTACACTAATGGTTTCTGTTTTTACAACCGGGGAGGCGTAGTTTAGCATTTGGCGTGCCAGCTTTGAGGACCAGTCTTTCACAAATCACCCTGCCTGCACTGCCGCTCCCAGAAAGGAATTAAAGTTAAACACCGCCTTGGATTGATTCCTAATGGGAATTCTTTTAGAGGAGCAAGTCATGCACCGTGAAAAATGTTTTTGCTGCACCCGCAAGGGACGTGACTGACTCACTGTGTAAGCCATATTGAAGAGTTTCAACATTCCCCAGTTATCAGTCTAAATCATTTCAAATTTGGAAAATAAAGTGGGACAACAGCGACAGGGGAATTAAAGTGTTAGGGTTAAAGGTTAATTTCTTTCAGGCTGTTCTCGTCACCTGATGTCGTTACTTGACCCCATCTTACTTTGGAAAATGGGGCTTTAAGATCAAGTTAAAATATTTTCATATGTCGTTAATGGCTTTCTACTTCTTCTCAGAATGAAACGGCAAGGGACGCAACTGGCTGTCACGAATATAACAGTGCAAATTGATCCTTTGAAAGCTGGTGATCCTCATTCTTTCACCTTACCCACCTACCTGCCTAAAAGATTATTTTAAAAATATTATGATCATATACATTCCTTAAGACTGAAACTTACTTTTAAACACAAAGAACAACTAACAGTAATCTTCGCATCACTCTACACTACTAACACCAACAGCCACATCACTCCATACTACTAACTTTAACAGCCACATCACTCCACACTACTAACACCAACAGCCAAATCACTCCATACTACTAACACCAACAGCAATGTCACTCCATACTACTAACACCAACAGCAATGTCACTCCATACTAACACCAACAGCAATGTCACTCCATACTACTAACACCAACAGCAATGTCACTCCATACTACTAACACCAACAGCCATATCACTCCATACAAATGCTAACAATCATATCACTCCATACCACTAATACTAAAAGCTATAGAATAATTATTATTATATTATTAATGCTAAAACCTCTTTCACTTTCACACGGATATAAGTGGTTGTATATATATAGTCTTTAATTAAACAAAACTATCAAACAGTAAATGTCACTCCAAACATGTTTGCCTTACTTCCTCAACACACGCATGTACACACAAGCGCACATGCAATTCATACGTGCCCACACTCACGGACATAATACTAGGCACACATCAATCAAAGAGCTCACACTATTGTCACGCACAAAATGAGTCTGAACTGACGTAACAGGATTCGTTCACACATTTAATTGACACGATCAGCATTTTCTCGCGCTGACCCGTCAGCAAAATGGCGTCGAGATGGACTGTTTTGAGTTTCATTTCCGTTCTACATGGCGGTCGCCACACTGTCAAACGCATCAGTTATCTTTGAACAATATTGGCAATATATATATATATGTCCTGGATCCTAGTTCACCAAGCGCAAAATGTTTTGTCGTAGCAACACTAAGCGGGTGTCTCATTTTGACGAATAGTGCAGGTGTCTCGTTTTGACGGTTAGAGCAGGTGTCTCGTTTTGATAAATAGTGTAGGTGTCTCGTTTTGACGAATAGTGCAGGTGTCTCATTTTGATAAATAGTGCAGGTGTCTCATTTTGATAAATAGTGCAGGTGTCTATTTTGATAAATAGTGCAGGTGTCTCGTTTTGATAAATAGTGCAGGTGTCTCGTTTTGACGGTTAGAGCAGGTGGAGAAAGACTAAGAAGATAGCGAAAACGTTGAAAACGAAGTGAGTATTGCAGAAACGTAAGGTGACATTGCGGCAGTTTAGTTTTAGTTTTAAAAACAAAACAAAACATGTGCATGCTGTTTCACACGCTGGCAAGCCTGGGTGGAAACTGACTCTTAGAGTGCAGGCCGGGCTGAGACCAGGTCGCTACAGAAACCAAATTGTTTGCCGTAATGTCAACAGTGGATTTTGGGTTGTCACTATTATGTTTTGATTACTCCCTACGTGTGAAGTGTCCGCGATGGCTCAAGTGGGCTTCAAGGAATGTCCTGTCAGCGAACAAAGCAAACGCGTCACCAGCACCCATACC
The DNA here is from genome assembly GCA_028829895.1 of Sinotaia quadrata. Lineage (NCBI taxonomy): Eukaryota > Metazoa > Mollusca > Gastropoda > Architaenioglossa > Viviparidae > Sinotaia > Sinotaia quadrata. The sequence goes on along the minus strand of CM054177.1, from coordinate 143,551,001 downwards.
AGATCTTGTCTTTGTGGCAGTGTCGATAGTGGCTTATGTGTTTCTTGGTCTCCAGGGCTCGTTCTCCATCATAAGCTGTGGGCGTAGATTTCCAACAAGTCCTAGGGGACCTTGCAATTCAGCTGTACAGTGAAATCAGCAACTCTCTGAGTCACGTTGTCGCGGCTCTGTCTCCGCTAGAAGCTGCCATACGACGATGTTGGCATATCAATCAACATTGTGAAATAGAAGACAAGTTGGCAGTGCTCGATCTTCGCCAAAAGTTGTCAGTATAGATCCGCATCAAAATTTAGATATCAGTGTAAATCCGCATCAAAAGTTAGATGTCACTATAGACTGCATCAAAGTTGTCAGAAATCAGATCCGCATCAAAAGTCAGCTATCTCCTCATTAATGATCTTTATCAAAAGTTGTCACAGATGTAGAGATCTGTTTCAAAAGTCGTCAGAGAAGCATGTCTGCAGAGATCTATATCAAAACATGTCTAAAGTCCCTTGAGTAGAGTTTATCCAACATTGTCATAGATTCCTGTCTGCCTATATCAAAAACTGTCAGAGGTCTGGTCAGCAGAAATCTGTATCATATAATGATCCAAGTCAGTAAGATTATCAGAAAAGATTGTATATCAGTAAGATTATCAAACTGTCAGAGTTCCATGCCTGTTGAGATCTGTGTCATAATGGTCATAGATCCAGGGGTCAGTAGAAATCCATTTTATAGGAGGAGACTTTGACCCCGGTAGATATCTTTTTATTTATTTTATTTAATTTAGATTCTTGTCGGTAGAGATTCCTGTATAAAATTTGTTAGAGATTTTGTGGGTAGAAAAATATATCACAAGAGATCAGAGATCCATGAAAATAACAATAGTTTTTAAAACGTTTCCAGAGATCTTTAAATAGATCAATGTCAGTGGAGATATATATTGTCATAGATCAATGTCAGTGGAGATATATATTGTCATAGATCCATGTCAGTGGAGATCTTTATCACATGCTGTCATAGATCCATTGTTGAATTTTATTTTAGGATATACAATTGTGTTGTATAGAAATTATGCTACCATGGTTTAGTAGAAAGTCATGTCAAGTAATATTTTTCATTGTATTTGATTGTTGATTTAATACATTTATTGACCTTCTTACACATATTAATAATCATATGTTGGAGAAGAAAGTGGGTGGATGGGGCCTCACTAAATATAGTTTAAAGATGGATTTGTCTTTTCCTTTAGTAAGAGGTTTTCCACCTTCGACAATATTGTATGACAGTAAATGTCTTAATGTTGTGGAAGAGAGAAAAAGTTTTCAGCGCCCGCATATCCACCAAGTGAGAGAGATGAGTGGAGTCTGCTGGAGAATTATTAATAACATAAATTATGATTCTCGTCACTTGTAATTAGTCATGATTAATTAATTAATTAATAATAATAATAACCATTAACTAAGTGGCGTTGGCGTCACAGTTTCAGATTCAATATAATATTTCAACAATGTTTTATCAGTACTATATTAATGTGTATTATTTAATAAATCATGAGAGAATTTTATCGAAAGACTAATGCATCTATTGTATCGTAATCTAGTATCCAGCGTTGTTTTTTTTTAAAAAAACGTTCCATAATAATGCTAAGCACGAGAGGTGGCCTATTAGTGTTTACTATTATCAGCGTTTTGTTTGTGATTTATGCTGATGTGTTTGTTTTTCTGTTTACTCCATCAACGCAAACGAGGAAAAAATATTACATTTTTTAATATTAAATGATATCCTGATTATTTTTTAAGTCACTAAATAATTTTTAAAACATTTTGGATATAGTTTCTTAGAATTAAATTTTTAAAATTATGTGTGCGTGTAGGTGTAGGTGTGTGTCACTAGCTCTGTGTCCCTTCCAAAGTCTGTAAAATCTTTTCGTTGATTAAACGTTCTCAGTCTATGCGTTGACCTTGGCCTTGGTTCCCCTCACTGTACTGAGTCTGTCCACACCAGAATGGCTGCTCAACATCGAAGTCCACTACCACCACCACTGCCCACCCCTCCCTGAAGAGAGTATCAGATGTGTTAACTCTCAGAAAAAAAATTTAAATAAAAATATTTTACTTGGAAACTATCTTTACACAATCACCATAACTGTTCCTAAGTGTACATCTATCAATTTAATGTGAATCAATTATAGAATTAAAGAGCTTATCTGCCGACATAATGTGATAATTTATGACGCATTTCTTTAAAATTATACTTTGTCATGCACCGCTCAGTTCAAAGGTAATCTAATCTTGTATGCTCTATTACTCTATTATTAAATTACCTGTGGGTTGAACCACCAGTGGAAACAAATACTTAGATGTTTGTTGCGCAGTGTTTCTTGGTGCTGATTGTTTTATTCTATTTATAGTGTTTTGGGGAATTTGTATATCTATTTTTAGTTAAATGAGGTATTCTTTTTTAAAGATGAAACAGAAATTTATATTTTTAAATATCTTGATTGCTTTCTATGTCTGGTGAAGTCTAGTTGAACATCTTTATGTTGGTCGCCTAATTGAATGGAGAATAACACAGTACGTTCGTGCCTGCTAATTAAGCTTCCAAACAGTTGTGTAATTAAGACCATCATCTTTGTAATGAAGAATAACATAGACTGTGTATTCCTAGTGGCTGTTAATTTATCCAATGAGCTGAGGCCCCGTTAGGGTGAGAGAAGTGGTTCGTAGTATTGTTTATGACAGCGCTGCAACAAGTCATCATCTTTTTCACCGTGACCTAATTCACAAGAACATAATATACACTTTGCAGAACTGCGGCGTGGTGGAGAGGGTGGAGGCCGACAAAACTATGATGACTGATTGAAGACCGAGTGCATTTGCGTTCAATATTAGAGGCTGTTAAGAAAAGAAAGATGGTATTTCACTTAAGTGGTGAAAGGGAGGAGTAGCTGTTAGAGACGATCAGAATATATTTGGATAAATAGAAAGATTGATAGACAGATAGACGCTTACATATTGTTCATTTTTTTCTGTGTGTGTTTCGCTCATGAAATAAAAACTTAAGATTTCTGCATTTCTTATTAAAAGCGCTTGCGAGAAAAAGAGAGAGAGAGAGTGCTTGTTACTGAACAATAATTGTATGCCGGGATCAATTTAGTTTAAAAGTAGGTCATAATTATTTTACCTTATTTCTGCACTTCTTAATATTTAGAGTCAAATCACCTCCAGATATATTCACTCACACGAACACATCGCCTCTCATTAGTTTTTCTCTATATCTTTTTTTTTTTATCTAGATATCCTCAACCAACCATTTATTTATTTTATGTCTACCTGTCTATCTATCTACCTCTCTGTTTATCTGCTTATTCATTCATAGCTATTAACTATTAAACTCTCTTCTATTATCACATTATGTATTGAATGGGTCAGCGAGGGCAGAGTTAATGGGTTCGTTCTAAAGGGCTCAACACTTTTTCTCCTATTGCCAACAGTTGTTTTCCTTTTCCAAGCTTGGCTGGCTGCAATGCACATACATTTGTATTCCAGACGGGAAAGTGTCGGACGCATGGCAGATTTTATGTCGAGAAAATCTTTTCTCACCTTTCAGTTCGGTGAACGTTTTTAGAACGCCGTTTTTGACTGTCAAGTCACAGTTCTCTCTCTTCACTTCACCAGTTAACTTGAACGACAGAAAGAGGGAGTGATAAAATGACAATGTCTGAAGAGACGAAAAAATTAAATAATTAAATCTGGTTGAAAACATGGGCAAGAAAAGGAGGTCAGATAAAGTGTGTCTGTGTAAATCACTTTTCTCTATTATTGTTATTGCTATTATTAAGGTCATCTCTCTATATATGTATATACTATACAGTACTGAATAATAAAACAGAATCACTACTGTAAGTTTCAACGAGTAATTTTAGGTGAGTATAAAGTTTTAGCTTGATATATTATTTCACACAGATAGCAATATTTCTCAGCCACCCCATTTAGAAGGATTCTTAAATTACTTAAAACATATAGCCTAGCAATTAGAACAACACTTAGCTTTTCTCTCAAATCGCATTTATCATTTAATTCAACATGTATAATAATTCTCTCACAATTCATAAAGTTCTCTCACAATGCATATCAATTAACAATTCTGTAGCTGTACATCACAATCTTCAAAAGAACAGTTCTGTAACTGTGTGTCACAATCAACAGAAGAACAGTTTTGTAGCTGTATGTCACAGTTAATAAGGAAAGATTCTGTAGCTGTATGTCACGATCTTCAAAAGAACAGTTCTGTAGCTGTATGTCACAATCAACATAAGAACAGTTCTGTAATTGTATATAGAGTCAACATAAGAACAGTTCTGTAGCTGTATGTCACAATCAACATAAGAACAGTTGTGTAATTGTGTGCCTAATTTCATGCCAGACCAGTTTTGGTATTTGGGTTAATTACCTTTGTAGTTAAAGTTCATTAGACGACATTATATGTACTGGAAAAGTGAAATATTATTGTCAAGCATTACAGTCCTTAGTACTCACTGGCTAGCCATGACTAGGTAACAAGATACCGTACATACTCAAAAAATCCTTACACTTGTGTGTACATAATATACATATATGTACATATATACACACATACTTACATATATTCACACATGCATATATACGTGTATTATACACACACACACACACACACATATTATATATATACGCGCGCACACACACATGCACTTAGAGCCTGAGGAAGTGGTGAGGTATTAAATCTACTGGATAGATAGATAGTGTGATAAGTATTTCTAATCTGTACTTTTATTTGTCACTTGTTTTTCATATTTCATACTAATATCTTTATTTTTACTTGTGAAACAATTTGTTGTGATGAGTTGTGGAACCAATATCTGTGTTTATACTTATGAAACAATTTGATGTGATGAGTTGTGGAACCAATATCTGTGTTTATACTTATGAAATTATTTGTTGTGATGAGTTGTGGAACACTTGCTCGTATTTCCAAAATTTATATGTAGGGTTTACAGTAGACATCGTGCACTGCACGTTAAGTACACATTTATATGTAATGTTTACAGTAGACATCGTGCACTACACGTTAAGTACACGTTTATATGTAATGTTTACAGTAGACATCGTGCACTACACGTTAAGTACACATTTATATGTAATGTTTACAGTAGACATCGTGCACTACACGTTAAGTACACATTTATATGTAATGTTTAAAGTAGGCATCGTGCACTGCACGTTAAGTACACACGCACAGTGAAGAAAACAAGAGAATCCTTCTAAAATGGATTATTCGGCATTTTTTTTTCTAGAGATTGTTCACTGCTGTTTTTGGATGCATGCCTGGTCAGAGTCATTCTTTAGTGTCCCTTAAAATACCATGAATTTACTCTGGGGAGAGTGCAAGGGATACTCTTCCAGTCCATCACCCACAAACAAATTATCGTAGGTATATAGGGATGATAATTTCCTCATAATTAAAGAAGACCCCTCGTGATGGTATAAAAATATAGATAGATAGATAGATAGATAGATAGATAGATAGATAGATAGATAGATAGATAGATAGATAGATAGATAGATAGATAGATAGATAGATAGATAGATAGATAGATAGATAGATAGATAGATAGATAGATAGATAGATAGATAGATAGATAGATAGATAGATAGATAGATAGATAGATAGATAGATAGATAGATAGATAGATAGATAGATAGATAGATAGATAGATAGATGAAAAAGAACTAACTGCTAATATGCTAACATAGCATATTGGCAGTTCACGGCATCAGCCTTAATATACGTGTCCTTATGAAAAATTCCAAGGCACTCACCAAAGTTCAACACTAACATCTGACACGCTAGGTGGCACCTCACACTAGCCTAGTAACTTCACCTCAAGAAAGCTCTGCAAGTAAATGCTCAAAACACGAGATATAATTCTCACTCGACTCCACTCTCACTGATCGCGTTGTAAACACGTCTGCTGTACTGGTTTGTCGACTTAGAGAAGAGGCATAAAAAAATTAATAACACCGTTATCTAGCGACGCATAAGCTGTTTGGCGTCAACGTAAACCTCACACAGATCGCTTCATTTGTCCGCGTGACCAGCACCATTGTCCCTTAATGCGTGCAATAATACCCGTGCTTTGGAGTGATCTCCCTTGTTTGGTCAATCTTCTTACTCCAAGGAGTTTTTATTGCAGGAAAAAGAGGCCCAAAAGCCATAGCATGGGTTGTGCTGCATTGTAAGTTTAAGCAGAGTTTTTTTTTTAAAATTTAAATTATATTATTTTACTTTTATTTTCTTTCAGATTGCGTATGATCTAGTTTCGTTTCAGTTTACTGAAATGGTGGAGGAGGTTGCTAATCTAAGAATGTCATATTTCTGTCTGACGAGATTTAATCTCTACACTCTTTTCTGTTTTATTTCATTACAACTCAATGTGCTCCTATTTTCTTTGTATGATCTCTACTTATATCAATTATAACTTTATATTTGCATACTCAGTTCCCAACCGTTCTTATTTTTTAAACATTTTGCACACAGCAAACTTCAACAATTTGCTCTTTGCTTAACTGTTATGTACTTGTCGTGAAGTACTCTGGGGTGAATTGTAATAATGAGTTATACCAAAATTTTAAGAGTTAATGATAAAAACATCTACAAGTGCCGATGCAGGGTATGGACCACCGGTTAAATATAAATATATCTGAAACTGTTAACGCCGATATTCTGGAGGACCCCCATCAATTTGACTCACAGCCCCCACTCAGCAATTAGACTGAGAAGAGATTTTAAAATATATATAGATGGACAGAGAACAAGACGTAATAATTAGACTGTCACTACAAGTTACAACAACAAACAAAAGGATGTTACACTACATTGATATGCGAGACTGGAACATCAAAAATTTAATAAAAAGAAAGTTTAACACTATTTTAAAGAACAAAGCAAAGTATATTGTCCTATTTTCTCATCACTGACAATTTAGACTAAGTCTAATTCAGTCAATCATAACACCGCACTGGAATCCTACCCCGTGGATATTACTCTGTGTGCACTCACTCAAACAGATTATCTCCCCTCCACCCCTGTCCATCCCAGACTTTCACTTTATTTATATAAATAAATTTATATACAGCATTTCCAAATGAAAAAATTACAAACAATATCTCACTTTAAAATTAAAGATCCAAACACGAAAATTTATATTAAAAATATGTGGAAGGATTCCTGATCATGTGACTGTTCTTTTGTGGTTTCCTATAATTTTCTGTCCACTTGCATTATTATAGAGTTCTTTTGCAATTATGCACAACATCTGGCTTTTTCTATTCGTTTATATTCCAAAACGTACTTTAAATCAAGCTATCTCCATTCTAATTGCATCTTAACATTTTATTAAAATAATTTTAAATATTTGCTTTATTTTTTTTAAACTAAACATAATATAAACTTTTGTAGTTCCTATAATGTGTTTCAGTCGTCTGTTCTTAGTGTAGTTGACCTAATAATGTACAAATTAGCTGTAGAGATTTATCTGTCTCAGTGACTATAACAAGTTGTGGTTTTCTGATGAAGCCATGTTAAACACAGTAATTGTGATTTAGGTGATGGTGGTGGTGGTGGCAGTGGCAGCGGCTAGTTCACGACTTATCTGAGTAGACCCATGACAGTCAATGGCAACTTGCATACTTTAATAAAATGTTCTGCAATATATATTAATTTGAATTAGGATTCGGATACAAAATGAAAGCAGGACAGGTTATCAGCCATTTACTGTACATGGACGATCTCAAGCTGTACAAAAATGAACGTGACATCACATCACTGATCAATACTGTCAATATCTGCAGTGATGACATTATCATGAAATTCGGCCTTGAGAAATGTGGAAGAATTGTCATCCAGAAAGGCAAGGTCAAAACAACAGAGGACCTACAATCGACATTGGAAAAATCGATGATGTTTCAATGGAAAAGGGATATAAGTACCTTGGGATTCTACAGCATCAAGAAAATATGCAGAGAGAAGTGAAGTCCAAAGTTAAGAGAGAGTTAGAAAAACGGGGTTAGACAAGTCCTGAAGTCCAAGCTAAATGGGGCAAACAAAATACAATCCCTTAAGTTTAAGCAATACATGTAGTATCAACTGGAGATATCATAGATTGGACAACAAATGAAATAAATTAACTGAACAGAAAAACAAGAAAACTACTAACAGTACATAAAGCCTTACACCCAAAAGCAGACATAGACAGGCTCTATGTATCACGAAAAATGGGAGGCCGAGGTCTCAAGAAAATCAAACATGTCATTGAAGTGAGTGGTCTTGTAGAATACATCTAGAATAACAACAAAGATGATCTGCTGATAGAAACTGTAAAGATTGCAGTTAACAGTCTAGTCAGAAATCATTCCTATCCACCATCAGTCAGTCAACTGCTCTTGTGTTCTAACCGCCTGACTCAGAAACCACCCCCTTCCATCAGTAAACTGTGTGAAAAATCAAATGACCAGTTAACACTTTGGTCTTAACTAAGGAAGAGTGACCTCCCTTCATCACACCTTCTTACACATATTTGATAAACATATTTTGGAAAGACAGTGGGTGGATGGGGGTTCGCTAAATATAGATTTTAAAAGGATTTGTCTTCTCCTTTGCTAAGAAGTTTACCACCTACGGAAATATTGTGTGACAGTAAATGTTTGTCTTTAATGTTGTGGAAGATAGAAAACCTTTACATTGCCTGCATATCCGCCAAGTGAGATAGACAAGTGGTGTCTTCTAGAAAATTGTTAATAACATAAATTAAGATTCTCATCATTTGAAGTACTTAGGGATGTTAATTATAATAATAATCATAACCATTAACTAGGTGGTGTTGGCACCACAGATTGCATTTTATATTTGGACACCAGAGTGACGTCAAAAGAACTCAATCAGGTTTTCTTTTTCACGAGGATTAAGTGCGCATGAGTTGACATCTTCCATGAAGGGATTATTAACCCAGAGGTTAAATTTACGAGTATCCTCATTTTCAGCATAATACTGATAAAAGTTTTGAGGTAACGCCCTTAAATGTTGATTATTATATTGTATATGACTTTCCAGTTGACGTCAGCAGCAATAAAATGACTGTGTGACGTTTTGGACACATGACAGTGTGACGAACCAGAAAAAAATTAGTTGCAGTAATCCAATCTTGGCAGCACAGATGAACACAGTTTATATGGCTTAGACTAAGTCAAGGTTACGAACAGAGATCCTTCACACTAAGTCTAAGTAAAATGCCCGCAATGACTCATGCCATGTCAACACATACATAAAGAGTAGTAATAGAAGTCGAGCGTGACCATTCACATTTATCAGCAACTGACTCACAAGAATGCCACTGATGTTAATCGATTTTCGCCACATATATTTTTATAACGAGAATATTGAATTTTATAAAACAATTTTTAATAGAATACTACCAGGACGTTTCCGGCAAAACACCGATAATACTGTAAAACGTCGTGTGGGCGTATAATTATTAAAACGATTTAAAACGCTATTGGAACTGCATGGTGTAAATGGCAAAGTTGAATTTGAACACTCTTCAACAAAGTAGGCTGTTCATTCTTTTCACAGTACCCATGAATGCTATATTAATGCTTTAAAAAATACACTCTTTAACTTGTAACCTAAGATTATGATTTTATTCAATTTGCACTGAAATATTTAGGGGCAGTCGATTAAAGTTGTCACGTAAAAGGAGAGATTAGAGAAAGGTGTGACTTTGGCGAGAGGGAGGGGTGGTTAGAATTTTTTCATCACACTTTTCTTTTCATTTGTCTTGTCTGTTTTGTCATTTTGCTTTCATTTGTGATCAGCAATTCAGCAAATGTCCAAACAGCCTGACGTAATTCATTAGCATATCTACAAATGCATTTAATTCTGTATCATGTTACTCACACATTTCCCTTTCACTCATTGCACTATTGCATAATTTATCTTCAATGTTCACCATTGATATCTCTTTCATATCTTTTCATTTCTCCCTCCCTTCCTCCTCCCCCCCCCCCCAATTCTATCTCTTTCTCTCCTTCCTTCTCTCCCTCTCTAGTTTTTTCTCACTGATTTTGCGTGTGGATTGATTTGTCTTGAGATCTTTTATTTTATCATTCCTTCATGCTTCCAGAAATGGGGTGGGAAGGCATCTACACTATGTCATTCTAAAAAATTAATTGTAGTTAAAACAACCACATTTGTCAAAAAGCTTTCACCCAATAGAAAAATTTTCCATTTATCGAAAAGCCATCTGTTCTAAAACAAAGTTATCCGGTATCTACTGTTTGACAATTTAAAAGGGGAATAGCTCTCTGAACTTCCGACGTCAAAGGTTAACAATTTAAGCATCACAGTTCGGCCTTTGTCACAAGAATATTGTGTACTAAATATTTGCCTGTGGCGTCACTCATGTAAATGTCTGTTTTCAGATTGTTGCTTAGAGTAAAATTATCTTATAGTACATTTGTTTGGCGTCACTCATGTAAATGTCTGTTTTCAGATTGTCGCTTAGAGTAAAATTATCTTATAGTACATTTGTTTGGCGTCACTCATGTAAATGTCTGTTTTCAGATTGTTGCTTAGAGTAAAATTATCTTATAGTACATTTGTTTGGCGTCACTCATGTAAATGTCTGTTTTCAGATTGTTGCTTAGAGTAAAATTATCTTATAGTACATTTGTTTGGCGTCACTCATGTAAATGTCTGTTTTCAGATTGTTGCTTAGAGTAAAATTATCTTATAGTACATTTGTTTGGCGTCACTCATGTAAATGTCTGTTTTCAGAATGTTGCTTAAAGTAAAATTATCTTAAAATACATTTGTTTGGCGTCAGCCTCGCAAATGTCGGCAGAATATAGACTGTTAAAATTCTTGTTAGTTTACAAAGTTAATCTAAGTGTTTCTTTGCATACAATATTGTGAGTGTTGTTGCTTGGGGCACAAACGAGGAAGGTGACACTGCTTCAGACTCTCCTGCTCGTGACATTGCTTCAGGCTCTCCTGCTCATGACACTGCTTCAGACTCTCCTGCTCATGACACTGCTTCAGACTCTCCTGCTCATGACACTGCTTCAGGCTCTCCTGCTCATGACATTGCTTCAGGCTCTCCTGCTCATGACACTGCTTCAGACTCTCCTGCTCATGACACTGCTTCAGACTCTCCTGCTCATGACACTGCTTCAGACTCTCCTGCTCATGACACTGCTTCAGACTCTCCTGCTCATGACGTACAGCTCTCCATATGAGTAGCCTGAGGCTGAAAAGGTTTGATCTCTTTCCTATAGGAAATGAAAAAAATGAGGTGACTACACAGCGTACACCAAACCACACCCTAAATATAATATGCACTACAGCCTAAAATCTAATACCCAGATTGAGAAATGCAATCAGTGAAACACGAATCATCCGCTTTGTGCACAGGATTGTAGGAAAAAAGTCACAGGAATGTAAGTCACAGGAATATAAGTTACAGGAAAAATGTCACAGGAATATAAGTTACAAGAAAAAAGTCACAGGGATATAAGTTACAGGAAAAAAGTCACAAGAAAAAAGTCATAGGAAATAGTCACATAATATGTTAAGTATAAAGTCATAAGTGTCAGTGTGTATGTTACAGTTATACTATTTATTAACTGTAAGTGAAGCAGGAAATGGCATGGGGGTTAAATGCTCGCTCAAGGTATGAGTGGTTTTAATCCCGTTCTGGGTGAAAAACGCTACTAGTGAATGTGTGCACGCGCACGTGTTTTTGCCTTTGTTGTTCGCGAGTGTGTATTTTATATACCATATAAATGCATTCTAATTCATACATTTAGTTCTGTTTCAATTAATTTTAATTGTAAGTCCATATGCATGTTTATTATAGACTAACAGTAAATGAAAGTAAGCGACTGCTCATTAGGATTGTGATTCGATTCTCGCTCGGGGTTAAATATGTGTGTGTGTGTGTGTGTGTGTGTGTGTGTGTGTGTGTGTGTGTGTGTGTGTGTGTGTGTGTGTGTGTGTGTGTGTGTCTGAAAGAGAGAGAGAGAGAGAGAGAGAGAGAGAGAGAGAGAGAGATTTGTATATCGTATACGTATTATAATTCATATTTTAATTCACATATTTAATTATATGATTTATTCATACTTGTTTATGCTGTTATGCTTGAAGTCCAGAAACACGTATATTATAGATTAAATAACAGTAAAGGGAAGTAAGCGATTGCGATTTTTATGTTTGAAGTCCATAAACACGTGTATTATAGATTGAATAACAGTAAAGGGAAGTAAGCGATTGCGATTTTTATGCTTGAAGTCCATAAATACTTATATTATAGATTGAATAACAGTAAAGGGAAGTAAGCGATTGCGATTTTTATGCTTGAAGTCCATAAACACGTGTATTATAGATTGAATAACAGTAAAGGGAAGTAAGCGATTGCGATTTTTATGCTTGAAGTCCATAAACACGTATATTATAGATTGAATAACAGTAAAGGGAAGTAAGCGATTGCGATTTTTATGCTTGAAGTCCATAAACACGTATATTATAGATTGAATAACAGTAAAGGGAAGTAAGCGATTGGGCATAGATTAACTTCTCGCTCAAGAGGATTGTGGTGTGATTCTTGCTGAGAGTAAAAGATGTTTTTATTTTGTTTGTGAGTGTGTGTGATTCTAATTTAAAAGAATCTGCCTCTGATCTCTCTGACACAACTCACATAGTAAATAAGATTTAAACTATAGCTACATGTGACTCAATACTACAAGTGTAATTGAAATGAATACTAAAGAACTAAGCTAAAAATAATTTTGAGTCAAAGGAAAGCAAGGCGCATTGCATTGTGGCACTAGTTTAGTGAGAGCACTATTCAGACAAAGCATCAAATGCAGTCAATTATACTAGCCGTTGCAGACCATCAGCGTTGTATCGTTGTTGTATCCTTGATACTTTTTTTTTCCCAGAAACTTCAGTCTGTTGTGCATTATTCCACAACTCAAGCCTCAACTCATATGAGCAGTTCAGGTGAGTGACCATCTTTTGGGGGACAGTGTCTTGATAAGAAGAGATAGAAAACGATGTAGTTCATTTAAACTGTGGGAGCACGGCCGTACCACTGTGGAACATCAGTTCTATTTATGTGAGCGTTGTAAAAGAAACAGAAACTTTTTATCCATGGATATTATTGACAGTAATAAGTACGGTTTAAAACAGTGCTTCACTGAATTTATGTATACCAAGCATGCAGCTCGCAAAACCAAGATGTAGTAAAAATGTGTACAAAGATCAAGTGGTCATTGTCGAGGCAGTTTACGACAAACCTTGAGAAAGAAAATCCCGAGGTAGGCCACTCTCACTATCATGCTTCAAATGAGACTCAAGTTCGTCTTGACAAAATACGCAATGCAATGAAAGACCATGCTGCAAGCACTCAAGACAAACCAGCTTTAATCCATGCTCATGGTGTTAGCCAATGTGATGATATTTGTGCACTTAAACCTTTTGCTGACCCCTGTAAGCGTACTCTGCGTAATCAACGGCCAACTCCACATATACCACGTCTACTTCAAGATCTAGGTGAACTTCCTAACGAGTTCACTCAAACAGTAGAACCAAACCCTGAAGAGTTTCTACTGGACGATAACAGGCGAAACTGCAGCAGGCAGAATTTCAGTTTTTGGCTCCAGTCAAAGCGTGAATATTTTGCTGATTCAGAAACAGTGTTCATGGGTGGCAACTTTGCTATGGCTCCGAATATTTTCAAACAATATTACATCATCTGTGTACCGTTGGAGTATTACTTCTCTGTATGAATTGTTTTAATCAATAGTTGACAAGTGTGCAAGCCGTCGTGACTGACTTTAAAGACGGTGCTTTACGAGCAATTCTAGCTGTGTTTGGACGTGACGTCATCAGCAAAAGTTGTTTTTATCATCTTACGCAATCCACTTGGCGTAAAGTCCAAGAGTTGGGCATAACACATTGTAGTGATAATGCTGACTTTCGCTTGTTTTGTGGCATGATTGATGCACTAGCCTTTTTGCCCCTTGAGGAGGTTGATGAAGGTATCAGATACCTTAAAACTGTCATCCCAAATGATGCACCTGAATCCGAGGAGTTACTAATGTACTTCGATTGCACTAACGTAAGTGGCTTCTTTCCACACATTCAGCTTGACTGATGCAATTGATCATCTGATAATGCCTTTGAGAATACGCCAACTTCCACCTATGTTCGTCCCTTGCCACCTTAAACAACAATCCTCGTACTAACAACATATGTCAAGGATGGAATAATAATAAAAAATTCTACAATCTCGTTGGGCATTATCATCCCTCAATCTGGCATGAATTTCAATGGTTTCAGCGTGAAGAAGCTACAGTCAGAACCATTAATATGCAAAATTCTGTCGGCAGAAGAACACAGAAAAAGATATGTAGGCACTACGTCCAAATACAACATCTTCGAAATTTGTGTGTAGCCCGACAAGAAAACTGCATTACAGTGCCAGACTTTCTTCGTGGAGTCAGTTGGAACATTGGCCTTAATCATGAATATTAAATCATAAACAAACGCTAAAATCATTCATAAATCAAACTATCAAATGCATAATAGTAACCAAAAGTAAAAGGTTTTAAATCTTAGAAAATTCCGGTATCTTCTATAGCACATAATAACATAATTATGCAGATATTGAAACCTCATAAATTAACCTGGTATTTTTTAATATAGTTGAGTGAGGTTTTTTATTTTTTATAATACTGTACTGTTTTTTTTCTGTTTTATTTTATATTATAAAACAAGACAGTACTTGTCGGATTTGTTTGATTTAGTTATTTTAAAAATATTTTTCTTGTTTAATACCTACAATCGATACATGGAGAATAAAATTTTCTTTTAAAAAAAAAAAAATCACCTAACATCCATTACCAACAAATGTTTAGTTTGATATGACTGCTTGAAACATGATTTCATTGATGACTTATTAATTAGTTTCATTTTATGTCAATACGTACGTCGGATTTTTTTCACTCTGGAAATTATTTTCAGATCGGTATTAAAAACTTGACTGTATTAGTTGTAATATTAATGGCGTTCTATTGTTCTCGTATGATTTTAAAGTTTAAATATGTTATTACTTAATCAAAACGCGAGGCGTATCTGTAAGTTCTAATAAACTATAAATTTGAACGGTAACAAGCAATATTAATAAAACTCACCTACCATACAACTTATCTCAAAATGTTTATATTGCATTGAATGCTATAACCATATTGGTGACTTATTGTATATTTAGTTTCGTTTAGTTCCCACAATGATTGTATTTAGCATAAACATTTAAACTAATCTGAGTTTATTATGTTTTTTCTGTCGATATAAAAAGAACGCAACATTAATTTTTTTAATTAAATTTATTTATGTGATACTTTTACTTGCATATATTATGTAAATGTTTTCTAGTTTAGTGATAACACGACATATATTATGTAAATGTTTTCTAGTTTAGTGATAACACGACATATATTATGTAAATGTTTTCTAGTTTAGTGATAACACGACAGATGCATACAAAATTTTTCTCTGACTTCTTTTTCTCTGACTTTTCTTCTTGTGACTTTTATCTCTGTGACCTTTTTCCTAACAAAACTTATGACTCTTCCCGCTCACTGTTCACAGAGGTCACGGACGACAGAGAGATGTAATAGCCATGGCTTGCGCACATGCGCTGTAATGAAAAATTTTCGTAGTTGTGGCTATTGGTTAACTCTCTTATGGGATATTAGATATTATAAAGTTTATCTTAATTATAGGGCACTAAAGTTATACAACAGACAAATCTATCTACTCATTTCTAGACTTAAGCTCACACAAACCCACAACCATAACAATTAATCATGCTAACTTTCAGTTCGATGAGCAACTACCTTAGATCGATTGAATTTTCAAACAGCGAACTTCACAAAAAAATCACGCACTTTCTACTTTGGGTCACGTGGTCTGGGCTAATGATAGTCTGCGTGGATCAGGAGGCTAAATCCTCTACACGGTTGTCATGGCAATATGACAGTACCAGAACACTTTACAAGTAGAACTAGAACGCCTTTTTCAACAAGAGTGTCCAGAAGAAAATCTATTTTTTAAATATTTTATTTATGTAAATGCATTTATTTGTTGTCACTTTCATCGGAGGTATCACTTTAAAAAAATAAAATAATTAAATTTGGTTTCTTTGTGTCTTAGATAGTTTGCACAGAGATTTTCCTAAGCACTTTTGGGTAATATTAAAAAGCTTTTAGGGGTTTATTTACAAAAATGATTTATTAATTCACCACCATAATTATTATTATTATTGCATGCTACGTTATTGCAATATTAAGCCCAAACAAACCCTTCAATTTTGGAACACTGTTCTAAGGTCTGATGGCCCTTAACATTGTTTGGATTTTCTCTTTAATTCCTTTTTGAGTATCGTCTATCAGACCACGTGATGGCGAGAACTTGTTGAACTGCGCGTGCTGCGGTCCTGGAAAGCGCGATTAAGCACGCGTTACCTATCTCCCCCTCAGCGATACGGTCGACAGAGAGATGAGTGTGGCATGGGTCGTTATCGCGATAAACGGATTTTCTCTCAGATCTCGTGGCTTGGACAGATTTTGCGCTGGTCGTATCTGAACGGCCTGTGCAATTTGTACTTAACGATCCGATTTTGTAATTATTTTATTTTTTCCTTTCCCCTTTTTTATGATGCTTTGTGAACAAAGGATTGTAGATTTTTGTTGTTCTGTTATTTTTGCGGTGATGCAGACTGAAACTTTTGCTTTGTGACGTCAATTAGAGTTTTTGTTGCATGACGCGCACTGGGAAGAAAAAAAAAAAGAATACTTGATTGGGACTAGTCTGTGTGGGTATTGATTTTGTTGTTTTTGATTGTGTCCTGTCTGAGAAATCTGTGACAGTTCATCGTCTGAGTTAGAAGTGTGTGTGTGTGTGTGTGTGTGTGTGTGTGTGTGTGTGTGTGTGTGTGTGCTGTTTTAGATTCTTTTATAAATCTGACTTGCATAGATTCAAGTATTGTCTCAGTCTAGAGATTTGCTGTGCTATGTGAATTGAAGTTGTGATTCACGATGTCCTAAATTATTGAAGTATGATATAGGATGACTCCAGTAAATGTTTGAAAAGAATAAGTATAACTGCTCTTTTATTCCAAATGTTTCTCTCTCATTTTATCTGTCATTTAATTTAACTTTTGGCTTTTATATCGTCTCAGTATGTCCGTATTCCTATATGAGTACGTCTTGCCCCAATCAATTTCTTTTCACGCATGAAGTGTTTGGGGTGATCAGAAGTATGTCAGTGTGTATGCGTTTGCGTGCCTGCCGGTCTGCATCGAGCAGAATGAAATCTGCCAAACTGTGACCTACAGTCAATGTGAGGGATTGTGACCTAAAGTCTCTTTTCAATTCGCTGTATGGTTTAGTAAATCATATTTTAGATGCTTCGGAAATCATCGTTAAGTGTCGAGGGTTTAACGAGTGATTTTATTCGGCATGACATTCCTGTCTTTTGATGAATTTTACATTTCTAATATTAATATATTGTGCCGTGTACTTCATCAAATGTTTACATTTCTAACGTTAATATATTGTGCCGTGTACTTCATCAAATGTTTACATTTGTAATGTTAATATATTGCGCCGTGTACTTTATCAAATGTTTAGTGTGCCATGTGGTTTGTCACTCGTTGACATTTTAGTGTGCAGTGTAGTTTAACATGTGTTTCATTTATATTTACTCTTCTATGTAGTTTAACAACGGGTTTTACCACTGTTCTAACAGTTCTAGCGTTCATTTGCGCAAAGTTGTAGAAGTATACTCTTTTCACACAAGGTCTACACTCAAATGTATAGTCATCTCACACAAGGTCTACACTCAAATGTATAGTCATCTCACACAAGGTCTACACTCAAATGTATAGTCATCTCACACAAGGTCTACACTCAAATGTATAGTCATCTCACACAAGGTCTACACTCAAATGTATAGTCATCTTACACAAGGACTATACTCAAATGTATAGTCATCTCACACAAGGTCTACACTCAAATGTATAGTCATCTCACACAAGGTCTACACTCAAATGTATAGTCATCTTACACAAGGACTATACTCAAATGTATAGTCATCTCACACAAGGTTTACGCTCACATGTATAGTCATCTCACACAAGGTCTATGCTCCAATGTGGTATAGACAATTCAATCATTGTTGTGCTATTTATGTAGCTAACACTAAAAATCGAGCTCATAGCGAAGATCAGTCTGTTGTAGTCTACTTTTAAAATCAGTGTTCCAAATGAAAACCAAACAACAACAAAAATCAAATTAAAAAAAAAACAAGAAAAAGCAGTTAAGATGTTATCTACCTGACTTTCTGGCTGCATAGTTTCTTAATCTATTTTATTCACCACCACTCCACCAAACCCTAGCGTATGTATTACCTTGTTGACTTTTCCTAGGAGGGGAGATAATTCACGTGAATTGACATGGAAATGGCTGAGATACAATCTGCGCTTGTCGTCACAAGTCGCATGCTGAATGTGTCGGAGCAATTCAGGTCACCGTGTTGGCTCGAAAATTACAATTTCTGTTCGTACAGAATCTCTTACTGCTGTCTTTAAATTGTGTAGTGGTATTTAACAAACAGGTGGGAAAATGTGTACGACTCCTAACTATTACTATGAGCTAAAATTAGTAGGGAAAATATAACCTTGACTTTAAATGCTTTATGCACATAGTGGTCTTGATATAAGATTTATTGTATTTAACGTGACCAAACTCAGTGAGTATAGTGAGCTTACAAGTCAATAGGGTACACTGCTGTATGAAGAGGATTAGAGATCACATGACCATTGAGCACAGTTTGGTAGGCACTACTACTAGAGGATATGCAGTTGTGAACTTAAAGAAGTACATATCTTGATCCTAAAGAAGTGTGTGCAGATTTAATCTTAAAGAAGTGTATGCAAATTTGGTCTTGAAGGAGTAAATTCAGTGTTTGTCTTAAAAAAACAAAAAACACCAACCTATAATCCTATTTTATCTTGCGGATATGGAGTGTCAGACTTAAAGAAGAATGTGTACATTTGCTTTCAAAGAAGTAAATGAAATGTTGTTCTTAGGGAAGTTTTTACGGAATTTACCTTTTGATCTGTTGCATTCTTTCATCAGATTGTACACGTACACGTGCACACAACACAGTAAATGTAAGTATGTGTCATTGGATTGTAAACGTACACACAACACATTAAATCTAAGTATGTGTCATTGGATGGTAAACGTACACACAATACATTAAATCTAAGTATGTCTCACTGGATTGAGGGGAAGCGAGGTCGAGCTAATTTAAATGAAAGGGACACATATTCGATCGAAAACAAGCTGATGTGCATAACACGCGCTTTGCTGGGTCCGCAGACAACTCTAGCACTGCGAAGAGGACGTCATTGTCAGTCGAAGGACGTCATTGTCAGTCGAAGAACGCCACACGTTGTGTACTGTTCTGCTGGTCAAAGACAGACAATCTTGAGTTTTATAGGACATCATTTAACTTCAAGTTTCCATGACAGGTTTTATTATAAACTCTCGTTTTAATATTTGGTACTTTCAACGAAAGGTAAAAACGTCCTTGACATTGTTTCCAAGATCGGAGCCAGGCTAGGTCAAAGAAAGAAGTTGACCATCTCTGAAACTGAACGGTCGAGAGACCAGAAATTGGAACTGCTAGGATGCTGTTTGAAAGGCTGCGACCTTAACCTTAACGGTCATTTGTCCAGCCCAAGTTCAGTCCTTCCCATTTTCTATGCGCTCAGTCCGGCATGACATCACTTAAGTATAACCAATTATTATTGGGTACTGTGTGTGTTTGAGAAAGGTGGGGTGGGGTGGGGTGGATGATTGCTGTTTTGTTTTAAAGTTCATCCAAAAAAATAAACAACATGATTTGTTGCCATGAGTACGTAAACATTTTTTTAAAATTTGTATTGAGAAAGGAGAAAACAAGTCTCATAATATTTTTCTACTATCACCATACTTTAGAGATAGTCAAACACTACCCTTCCCTTTAATGTTAGGAATTCCTCACGATTATTATTCAAGGTAGAAATAGGGCATTTTCTGGAGTCATACTCAAAATCCAAATATTTATCAGTCCATTTATGGTTTGGTAGAAGTAGCTAGAGAATTAATTATCTAGACAACAGAACGACCTATTTTTGTAAATCTATATTTTTTATTTTAAGTATGATTGCAGCCATTAATATCATTTCAGTTGCTCATCATACATATCATTTTAACCTCTAGGCTGTCAAATGGAACTGTATGATATGATCCACAATATATATATATATATATATGAAATTTCCATTTGAGCATACACAAACATTGTGGAATTTCTAGGCTGAAGCAGACATTGTGGAAAATTTGCAGAGCACAAGCAATAGATTTTCCTAAAAATTTGGGGACCGTTCCATAAAATTGCACAAATTTACACAATGGAATGTTTCACAAGAAACAATTACAGAATTTTCCAGAGCACTGCTGCTCTTTCCTCAAAATTATTCCAGAATATTGGAACATGAAACATGGAACATTGTGGAATGTTTCATAACATTGTGGAATTTTCTATAATACTGTGGCATTTTCCCGAACATTCGAGAAAAGCTTCATTCCTAGCCATTGACCACTTCTCAAAACAGAGCAGGTATTGATCGTACGCATAAAACACTAGCCGTTTGGATTTAAATTTAGAGTTGTTAAACTAATATTTCTTCAGACATTGCAGGGTCATTGAAATTGTTGGGGTGGAGGACTTTGATTAGCTGAGTCCAACGAGAATATTAAACTACATGTAACAAAGAAACTGGTTACCTTTTAACGTCATTCATAACCCTGAAAATAAGTACTAAACTAAACAAAGAAGCTAGCTCTAAGACAGATTAATAATACTAAAAATAAGTAATAAGCTAAACATAGTAGCTAGCTGTATGACAGATTAATAATACTAAAAATAAGTAATAAGCTAAACATAGTAGCTAGCTGTATGACAGATTAATAATACTAAAAATAAGTAATAAGCTAAACATAGTAGCTAGCTGTATGACAGATTAATAATACTAAAAATAAGTAATAAGCTAAACATAGTAGCTAGCTGTATGACAGATTAATAATACTAAAAATAAGTAATAAGCTAAACATAGTAGCTAGCTGTATGACAGATTAATAATACTAAAAACAAGAACTACGCTAAACGTAGAAACTAGTTCAAAGACAGATTGATAACACTAAAAATAAGCACTAAGATAAGCATAGAAGCTAAATTTAAGATAGATCAATAACACTGAAAATAAATACTAAGCTGTACATAGAGGTTAAATCTAAGACAGATTAATTACATAAATTAAACAACAAACTAAGCTAAACGTAGAGAAAGACGACCTCATAAATCTAAGACAGATTAATTACACTGAGAATAACAAACTAACCTAACGTTGAGAAAGACGACCTCATAACTCTAAGACAATTTCGAAATACTGAGAACCATCAGTAACGAATACCAACTCCAGGACAGATTCATAATAGTGGAAAAGTCAAAGCTAAAAGTAGAAAAAATGATTTCTTAATTCTGATATAAACTATAATTAGATCCATAACTCTGAGAAAGTTAGCTTATCACAGAGTTAAAAAAAAAAAAAAAAGACTAGAATAGGCTCATATTATTACAAATATTACTACTACTACTACAAACAGCGGTTACAGTAATAACAGCAGCAACAATATTAATAGTAAGAAAAAGAATAGTAACAACAGCAACGACAATATTAATAATAAGAACATGAACAGCAATATTAATAGTAAGAAAAGAGAACCGCAACAGTTATATTAATAATAAGAAAAATTAGAACAGCAACAGCAATAATAATAATAATAATAGTAAACAAGAAGAAGAACAACAGCAATATTAACAGTTAGAAGAACACAAACATCAACAATATTAACGGGGATCGATGGAGAAAAGTCCTATGTGATCATTGACGGACTCAAAAGAAGACCTGCCTGCAAGGCCAACACCTTTAACCCTCAGCCAGCGAATTAAGACAGCATAGAGAATGGCAGCCTCTTGACTCAACTCGATGACAGATTTTTAATAGTGAAAATGAAAAAATAAACTAATAATCCAGAAAAAGAGTGACCTCTTAATCTGGCTAAAATAGACTTTTAACATTAGAAAACAGACTAAGCTAATCATAGAAACCGGTAACCTCATTCACTGACAAGAGAAAGACATGATAGTCCGAACTGGAATTCAAGCTAGATAGTTATACACTGATGACCCGATCACTGAGTACAGCATATAACACTGAAATTACAATCTAAGCATAGAGCCTGGCGATCTCATCACTAAGATTGATTCCAAGTCAAAGAATAGGATCACAACTAAATATAGAGACTGATGACTTCATAACTAAGACAGACTCATAACACTGAGGTCAGATTTGGTTGCCATGGCGTCCACATGCTCAGCGCGTATTGACATAACGAGGGGGAACTATCAGAAATGACACCTGGACTATCTTCGTGATTGTCTAAACTCAATGGCAATGCCACTGATAAAACTCCTACAAACGTCAGTCGTTGCATACGAAACCCATATATTTTTTTTAATATTCGTTCTTTAATAATAATTCATTCTTGTATCTCCGGGTATCCCTTTCTTTTTTATAATATATTTATAGAAATATCAGTTAAAAACACAGGGCTCATAGATTTTGCCAAATGACCCGAACAGTTCTAGTTTCGGTCGAAATATTTGACCCGTAATTAATGGAAATTATTTTGGCTGTTTGCAGTTGTGGATAAATTCAAATATCTCGACATGTGAACTTCCCCTCTTCGGAGATTTTAAATTTAAATGTTTTCGTTTTGTGAAATATGTTTTAAATTATACAAGGATAGTATTACTCAAGAATCTGCATACAATTTTTATTGTCAAAGAAACATTTTTACATTTAATGAATATAGTTGTAATTTGATATATATATAGATAGATAGATTATATATTCTTCTGTATTTTTTCCTTAAAACAGTTAAGCAGATTTGCATTGCTAAAATCGTTTTATACAACCTTTTTTATTGCCTTCCAGATTACATTAAACGGAGTGTGTAATTAATAAATAAAGAAAAGTTCAATGCATAAAAATTTGCAAATATTTTTTTCTTTACCATTCATTGGCAAATAAATGTAAGGTGATACAGACATTGTACCATTTACAAATGCCCAATATAGACTATGCATGTAGATATTGTTCTTGGCCAATGAATGCACATAAAACCTAATGAAATATTTTCTTTTCTATTTCTTCAGACCACCACCATTCGCTAAATCGTTAGTAATTTTTACCATTGTACGTCATTGTTTCTTTAATACTTACCAATGTAGAAAATGTGTATATAATAGTTCTCAATAATCAATATATGATATAAAGTGTGCAAGCAGATATTTCACTATTTTCTAACATAAAAACATGAATACTTTTTACCTAGGACTAGTTGTGATGCATGGATCAATGAACGCGACTATAAATGTAATTCCCTTGTCTTGCACTAACTCCTCTCACACTCGTCAACTTGGGTGTGGCAAAAGCCACAAATTGACGTGATTTGTTACACACGACACAAACCGATAGACAAGTAGATGGCCTGCCCCACTCCACCATCAGCCTCTCCCCACCCCACCCCGTCACCTTAATTATGCGTAGAGTTATGCAACTGTAGGCAAGAGTTGCTGATGGAGGACGAGAGTGGGGTGGGCAGAGACAGCAGAATCTGTTATTGCAGATCTGGGATGGTAGTTGGTAGCACTGAGACAGAACTGGGCCAGGAGTCAGGCAAATAGATCTATTCAGAGGTAGATACATGTAGGCAACAATGAGGAAACTGTTTCAGTATAGAAAGAACTTGTCTTCTCATATTTTAGTATAGAAAGAACTTGTCTTCTCCTATTTTAGTGTAGAAAGAACTTGTCTTCTCATATTTTAGTATAGAAAGAACTTGTCTTCTCATATTTTAGTATAGAAAGAACTTGTCTTCTCATATTTTAGCATAGAAAGAACTTGTCTTCTCATATTTTAGTATAGAAAGAACTTGTCCTCATATTTTAGCATAGAAAGAACTTGTCTTCTCATATTTTAGCACAGAAAGAACTTGTCTTCTCATATTTTTAGCATAGAAAGAAGTTGTCTTCTCATGCCTAAAACCTGAAACATATACAGGCTACTTGATACAGTTTCTTCCCCTGCTCTAGTTATTTACTACAATGTCTATGTCTGTAGAAAAGTATAATGTCGTCATTCACCATAACAGGTCACTTGATTTCAATCACATATTCATTTAATAGTGCAGTGATTGGTGTCATCAGCTTACTGACATAATCTGGCAAGCACTTATAAAACTTTGGTAACAGCAAAGTTGTACACACTACTTGAGTTTACAGTTACACAATCTTAGTAAGAGATTATATCATTTACTATAAGTAATACTTAAGACCATTTCTAGAAACATTCCTGCTACGCAGTCTGTCTCCTATTGTTATTGTGAACTGTGTTAAAATGCTGATATTACTGTAAACAATACAGCCAATCACATACAGATAATGCTATGCAAAGGGACATAAACACTCGTATATAACTATACTGCAGTCTCAGATAATTAAATAATAATAAATAATAAGTTTTACATAAGAGATTCACTAAAAAGGTAATTTTTAAAATGCCATTTATTTGACAACACTTATCATGTACTGATCTCCATTTGGCCCACGCCTGTATGTTTATTTTCGCTTCATAGAAAAATAACCTGTTGCTATTAATTACTGTTTAACATAAGTGATTTTTTATGTATCTAATATATATATATATATATGTATAAGTATCTTCACTGGCTTTAATGTAGTTTAGTTTTTCTTCAATGGAAGGTTTGTTTCAACACTTTAGATTTACTTATTAATTTTTTAACTCGTATTCATATATTGTTACTTTCTTAAATTTCTCTTCCTAATATACACAGCTCTCTAGAATCTGTCAAAAGACTCTTCCTTCAGACTCTCATTAGATACCATTTTGATGAATAAAAGTTCGTGCGTCTGTTTGGAACAACGTGTGTTAATGCGTAGTTAGCAACTGGTGAGTCTGTAATCTCGCTATGAGGCAAATGTTAAGCACTGCCTCCAGTGATGTTAAGCACTGCCTCCAGGCAAATGTTAAGCACTGCCTCCAGTGATGTTAAGCAGATTCTCAGACTCAAAGTATGATATTGTGGTAGGTGTGTGTTTGTGTGGGGGGAGAGATCTCCGCCTTCCTGCAGATCAAGAATGCACTTAACGGTAATGTCGGCATTTTAACACAGTTCACATAAATAACAGCACGAGACAGTCAGTGTTGCAGGAATGTGTCTAAAATAATGTGTACAAGGCAGCAGGTTTTTGTCGTTATCAAAGGAATTGCATGAAAAGTCGATTGCATACATATATGAAGTGGACAGCAACTCATAGTGGTCTTTGGTAGGCACGGGTCTAGGCCGTTGTTGTCATCCAGCAGAATGGCCCAATGGTGTTTTTGTTATTAGAATCAAGACTAAACAAAACTACGTTCTCTTGCCCAGACATATTTATATACGGAAAATAATAAGAATAACTATACATACAGTATCTATAAATAGCTCAGTATATACATGTATAGAGTTATGCAGGCGATATAAAATAGGCGCAGATGAGATAACACTGACTGAAAAAAATAAGATAACATAAGATTAAAACTGACCATTCAGATCAGGTAAATTAAGATAGATCAGGAAAGTGAGGTAAGGGTGTTAAAGAAGATAAGATCGCCACATTAGAAGAGATAAGAGTATAAAGACGAATATAAGCTATCATTACGCTCACCGACATGGATCACCTCACCACCACCAAAACCGGGAAAATGGAATTGTCTACAGATTATTTATGGACTATAACCAAGGTCACATCATAGCCGAGAGTTAGTCCCTTTATCTATTTTTTAACAAGAGTCTCAGTGGTAATCAAACTGACTCGGAAAATATCGGTTTCACTGGTTTTTTTTTGGTATTTTTCAATCTCACCCGATTGGTGGAACTAAATTTTAATGAAGATTGGAACGATCATGTATTTAGGCTGACCGAGTTAGAAGTTTGAAAATTCTAGTTTGCAGTACAATACTGGGCATGACAAAAGCTGTGCATAAGTAATGACGAAGGAAAGAGTTGTTTCCCCTAATTGTAGAAAAATATCAGTTATTATGCGAATAATGATCATAATTAAAATAATGAAAAGGTGTGTCAGGCGGATTTGTGCAACGGTCACATCAAATTGCGTACCGATTTGCTTACGCATTTGTAATGATTTTGTTTCTCTAGCTTATTTACTTTTACTGCTTTGATTTTTGTTAAATAAACAGCTCTCTGATTGTCAACAATATTTTTTATTTCATATGAAAATGTGTATGGACTTATTTATTTCTGTACACGTGTTGTTTGTTTTCTTTCTAACATAAACGTGTGTGTGAGGGTGTTTGCAGTTTTTGCTTCTGTGTTAGTTTGTTATTATTTTAAGATGAAACTGTAATGAACTATAGGTCATACAAATGTGCGTATATAATTTTTCTTGGGTTTTTCTTTTTGCTTTGCTGTTTAATGAACTAACGAAATATTTATATATATGTGCATGACTTTATGCCTATGAAAATTGTGTATATTTTTCTTGTTCATTTTAAAAATGCCTGTCAGTATTTTGATTTATTTTATATAGAGACGTGTGCAACCGGTGTAGAAATTGTCTTATAGTTTTTATGCTTTCTGTACACATATGCATGGAATTGTTTACAATATTCCGTATGATTTATGTACAAATGCGTGCATGGATTTTTTAATATTATTTCTTATGATATGTGTACAAATGTGTGCATTAATTTGTTTCTGATAGCTTTACACAAACATGAATTTGCTGACAATATTTCTTAAAGTTTCTTCAGAAATATGTGTACTTATTCACTTAAAACGACTTCATCTAACCAACACAAAACACCCGTCACCCATTCCAGCACCAAACACCCACTAGCCACTCCCATATAAAGTTAAATCTGTAGATTGTTATCAAACATTCTTTACATGCATTACGTGATACCATAAATCTGTTACAATTATTTAAAATACAAATATCAGGCACCGAAACCACGGCGGATGATTGCAAAAATTATTCAGACCCGAATACCTCGGATTTTCGCTCCCATTTCAAAATTGTAATTGCACATCTGTTTGTAGGCTCAAGCTAGTTTCTGTATCGCTATACACCCAGTCTTCTGAGTGCGTGTCAGCAAGGGTGCATTAATTCGGCAGTAGAGCTATCAGGACCTGTTTAGCTGTAAGCACCTGCTTATGTTCTTGTCCTTTGCAGGCACACATGGCCATCATCATCGCTAGAATTGCTCACATATGGTCACTGCACACCCGAATTAGCATTGTGTTTTCTTCTGATTTTTCTCAACTAAGGGAGTGTATTGTTTTGCTTTCGAAAGCAAAGGACGGAAATTCAGTAACATTTTCGTGGTTACGTTATCACTCATTATCCTTACTCAGCACAACCTCTGGAAAAAGAACTGGTCATGACCCCAACGGTTAGATTAACCACAATCTCCCGTAAACAATGGACAGCATGAATAGGATGACAGACACATACGTGCTTGCCTTGTAAGCTGAGCCGTTTGGGATTTCTTTATCAAAGGAAAAATAGTCACTCCCGCAGTATATGATCGCTTAGAAAATTCATATCCTGTAACTAAATTATGTGGGGTGGGGAGGGGTTCTTCTTGTGGTACTGAGTTGCTATATTATTTTTTCATTTTGATCTGTTTTTGGACTTGATTTGTATTTTAATTATTTTCGTACCGTACCGAATCATTTTGCGCATTTTAAGACAAAATATTCCTTTTGATTTCAGTCAGGGTTTGTGATTATTTTTAGAGTGTTCCCCACATTCTGTGCCCACTCACGATATTTCAGATGTCTATGAATGATTTGTCAAATGTTCAAACAACATAGAATCTAAAGTATGACTGATCATGATTGATATGTCAATGTACAAACAACGTAAAATTTAAAGTATGATTGATCATGATTGATATGTCAATGTACAAACAACGTAAAATTTAAAGTATGATTGATCATGATTGATATGTCAATGTTCAAACAACGTGAAATCTAAAGTATTATTGATCATGATTGATATGTCAATGTACAAACAACGTAAAATTTAAAGTAAGACTGATCATGATTGATATGTCAATGTACAAACAACGTAAAATTTAAAGTATGATTGATATGTCAATGTCCAAAGAATAAGTTGGTGGACCATTTACTACAATGCCGTTCTTTGTTAACACTTTAGTTTGTTTGATTTACTGCTTTTTTGTGTTTTCTTTTTTTCTTAATATATCAAAATGTATAGCATAACTCCCAGTCTCGTCTCACTTCAACTGCAGTATGCAATTCATCTTACTAATAATAGTCTTTACACTACTACTACTTTTATAAATCACCTGTAATATTTTAGTTAAATACTATGTGTACTTATGTTCTTTCTTACCTGAACTAATAAATGTATTGTAATTTTATAAATTTCATTCCCAAAGCTGTAATCACAAATATATTCCTACACAGTTTTAGTAGAGAAACGGGCTATAATATCCATCCCTTGAAAATCTAGAAATAATAAATCAAATGAAAATTCCATTGCTAATAAACCGACATAAACAAGACGGTATAATAGACTTGAACGTGATGGGCTGAGAATGTAAATGGAAACAGTATTCACGATATTTGAGTCATTCTGAAACGGTAAATCAACAAGCGGAATAAATTGCCTGTGATAGATTTTCAGTCTTCCATTCTATATATGCGCAAGTCTTTGACTAAGCTGGCTGGAATTGGTACTCTTGGCTTAATGCTATGTCGGCCCGTAAAGGATCATGTAAATCGACACCTTCTGAGTAATGTTCCCATTGTCTGAGATATAAATATGGACACAAAGTTTGGCTTTATGTTATCAGTCCTTCGGCGCACGAACATATACGCGTGATAACACAGGAATTAAGAAAGCAGTCAACATCGTGCAGGCAAAAAAACAATGACAAACAGACACGAGGAGTCAAATCTAGAAAACAAAAGGGAGATAACTCTGGTCATTAGTGGTCGTACTTAAGCTATTTGACGTTAAGAGTGCCTCGATGCAGCAAGGATGTTGCTTCTCTCATTCGTGCACAAAGACACCTAGATACAAACGAGTGAATATTACTTTAGCACTCCAGACAAAGTGGTATTTAACAGAGCTTGGCTCAATATTACTTTAGCACTCCAGACAAAGTGGTATTTAACAGAGCTTGGCTCAATATTACTTTAGCACTCCAGACAAAGTGGTATTTAACAGAGCTTGGCTCAATATTACTTTAGCACTCCAGACAAAGTGGTATTTAACAGAGCTTGGCTCAATATTACTTTAGCACTCCAGACAAAGTGGTATTTAACAGAGCTTGGCTCAATATTACTTTAGCACTCCAGACAAAGTGGTATTTAACAGAGCTTGGCTCAATATTACTTTAGCACTCCAGACAAAGTGGTATTTAACAGAGCTTGGCTCAATATTACTTTAGCACTCCAGACAAAGTGGTATTTAACAGAGCTTGGCTCAATATTACTTTAGCACTCCAGACAAAGTGGTATTTAACAGAGCTTGGCTCAATATTACTTTAGCACTCCAGACAAAGTGGTATTTAACAGAGCTTGGCTCAATATTACTTTAGCACTCCAGACAAAGTGGTATTTAACAGAGCTTGGCTCAATATTGCTTTAGCACTCCAGACAAAGTGGTATTTAATAGAGCTTGGCTCAAAATTGCTTTAGCACTCCAGGCAAAGTGGTATTTAACAGAGCTTGGCTCAATATTGCTTTATTACACCAGGCAAATTCTGAACTTCACAACACAACCTTCTTTCTTGACTATGATAATGATGCGGTCTTGACAATGGCGTAATGATGCGGTCTTGACAATGGCGTAATGTTGCGGTCTTGACAATGGCGTAATGAAGTGGTCTTGACAATGGCGTAATGATGTGGTCTTTGCGTAATGATGTGGTCATGGCTTCTTCTTGAGGAAACCACCGGGAACTGTGTGCGTGCCATTGATTGCACATTGCTAGTCTGAATGTCCAAATACATTTTAAACTATTTCCATTCATCCCTTTTGCTCTCCCTCTCCCTCTCTCTTTTTCTCTCTCTCTCTCTCTCTCTCTCTCTCTCTCTCTCTCTCTCTCTCTCTCTCTCTCTCTCTCTCTCAAACACTATTATAGATATCGCATTAAGAAAATTATATTCACAAATCTGTGTTCTATGTTATAAAATCATTATGATAAGTTACAGCAAGAAGAAAGTTAATTATAATTCTACGGAATATCGTTTCCTCACGCATAACTGAATTCACATATGCACGCTTATCCTTAAACATTAGACGACCAGATCTCCCAGAAAGGACTCCTACAAATCATATCACAGAAATTTTCTAGTAGTGTGCTTCCAGCGCGCACCCTAATTCTTTCTGCCCACCGTTTCACGACCATGCTACCAAAACTAGGTAGACCTGTTATTAACTGACAAATGTAACAGTCAGAAACATTAATAATGTTTCCCCTTGCTGGCGATAAATTTCATTTTGTTTTAAAGTGAAAGGTCATCTACTAGCAATAAGTTTGTAGAAAGCTTATTTGCTCTCACTGTCCATTTTGAGGTGCTTAAAGCAGTACACCGTCATGAAAGTGACCTTGGAATGTAAATGGTGGTCAAACTGCCCTTCCGTCTGTGCAGTTAGCCAAGTAGACAGACCA
The DNA here is from genome assembly GCA_028829895.1 of Sinotaia quadrata. Lineage (NCBI taxonomy): Eukaryota > Metazoa > Mollusca > Gastropoda > Architaenioglossa > Viviparidae > Sinotaia > Sinotaia quadrata. Next base: position 143,519,950 of record CM054177.1, on the reverse strand, counting down.
GATCCAGAAGATAGGGAAGTAAGATAGGCCATTATGCTTGCTTTTTAGCGACACTTGGTACTAGGAACAGTGTAACTCCTATCAATCAGCACGCACGATTGTGCTCAGTCAGTCAGTGACGTTTAATTAAGGCTTAGATGGCGCTGTTATCTGGTGGCCGCCAGCGAAGTTTTATCCTGCACGACATAGCTTTTCTTGTTCGGGGTTATTCTCAGGAAAAAAAGACATGAAATTAACAAATGTGTTTTTTAAATAATTTCCTTTATTACACGCTCTGTCAACACTTCTTTTATTAATCATTTATTATAAAATCAACTCTTTCTACACAAACATACACGATTTTGTTGGGTTTTTAAAAAAAATATAAACATGACTGCTTACAGCAACAAATTTTGTTGACTTTTCGGAATTACTTGTTCTGCCTTCAGAATGGGGATGCATAGACTCAAGGCGCGCATGCGCAGCCCAATCTGTGCATGCGTAACAAACACGAGTGGCGCCATTTTGCATATAAACCTCGATTACGTAGACAAATTCTGTTTTACGTGAGTTTATATCCTTCTGAATGGCACCGAAGCATGCAAATCAGACAGGAAAAGAGAGTGATAATACAAAAGAAAGAAAGTGTGTGTCACTGGAAGTTTAACCGGAAGTTTTGAAGAGTCTTGACTAGAAAAGCGTTAGCATGAAGTGGCCACCATATTAGGTTTGGCAAGATCAACTGTGCTGACAATTATTAAGACCACAGAAAAATTAGGAAGTTTTCTAAGACGACAATCTTCTCAGTGCAACACAAATTACTAGAATAACACGTATGGCAGACACGGAACATTTATTCAGTGTGTGGATTGAAAAGCAACTACAACGTAATATAACAGTTCATGTGCATAATATCATAATAAGATGTGATCTTGACAACGGCATTAAGATTTTTAATATCATGTTTGTGTTCAATGTTTGATAATTTTATGCAGTTAATAAATGTTACTAACTATCTAGATTTTTGTTTTATTACTTTATACTTAATTTTTATACAGTTCTCTGGACATTAGGAACGAATAAATTTGATTTCTATTTACAGAACTCTTACCAAAAAAAATAAATTTTCGCTCAGCGAATTTTTAGGCTAGTGCTCGAGTTTTGAAGAACAAATCAAGAGAGCTAAGCGGGAGATTACTGTAGAGTGATGACGGAAATGCATGCTATTTAGGTTGATTAAATGCTTATCTCTGTGTGTGTGTGTGTGTGTGTGTGTGTGTGTGTGTGTGTGTGTGTGTGTGTGTGTGTGTGTGTGTGCGTGCGTGAGCGCGCGTGCAATTACACTAAATATAGTATTTTCTCTCAAAATGATTCAAAAGCAATGTAAGTGTGTATTTTATTTTTTATTTCCATTTACAGCACAGTAATTACTTGCCTAAGTTGTAATTTCATTGTTTACCTCTGGCTACAGACTTGGGATATTACACTCTTCCGTTCTGTCAAACAACTGCCAAACACTCCTTTTCATTTTGTGTGCACATTGTTTATTTATTTCTCTTTAAATTTATTAAAGTGTTTGGGTTGAGATTATTTGATGAAGTGAAAATGTTTTGTGTGATTCTGCATGATATAGATGTGATTTGTGGCTTTTCGTTGAGATTTTGTTTCTTCTGGCCTAAAAATAACTCAATAAATCTACTATATAGCATTTCTCTCTTAGATTTTATTTTTTCCCCAAAATCAAAGTAAGATAACTCAGTAAATCTACTATATAACGTCTCTCTTATATTTTAATGTTCCAAAAATCAAAGTAAGATAACTCAGTAAACCTACTATATAGCGTCTCCCTTATATTTTAATGTTCCCAAAATCAAAGTAAGATAAGTCAGTAAATCTACTATATAATCTACTATATATCTACTATATATTTTAATTTTCCAAAAGTCAAAGTCAGACAATGGTATATGTGAACAGTTCAAATTCACGTCAAGAGCGCTTGAACAGCAAACAACAAATGCATGTTCCAGACACAGAGAGTATAACTTTGTGTTGTAAGATTAAGAACAAAACGCAGGCTGATGTTTCGTGGCAAATTAGTTTACTGTAATCACTGATTATAGACAACTATCTTCCACGCCCACACGTTTAGTCGCTGTATCTTTATCTTCTTTCTCAAATGTTTCTTCTTGATTAGGTTAGTTGGATTTTGACTTCCTTACTTTATCTTTTCTTGGGGGAGGTACATTCATTCTCTTGCATACATATATATAAAGAGAAGCTGATGAAGCTAGCTACCATACTAGCTAAGAGAAGCTGATGAAATTTACTACTATACTAGCTAAGAGAAGCTGATGAAATTTACTACTATACTAGCTAAGAGAAGCTGATGAAATTTACTACTATACTAGCTAAGAGAAGCTGATGAAATTTACTACTATACTAGCTAAGAGAAGCTGATGAAATTTACTACTATACTAGCTAAGAGAAGCTGATGAAATTTACTACTATACTAGCTAGAGAAGCTGATGAAATTTACTACTATACTAGCTAAGAGAAGCTGATGAAATTTACTACTATCTAGCTAAGAGAAGTTGATAAAATTTACTACTATACTAGCTAAGAGAAGCTGATGAAATTTACTACTATACTAGCTAAGAGAAGCTGATGAAATTTACTACTATACTAGCTAAGAAAAGCTGGTGAAAATTAATTACTAAACTAGCTGACAGAAGCTAATGATGTTGATTACTGTACTAGCTTACTGTCATTAGCAAATATTTCCGTTTTCAACTGTATTTATTAGTAATGAATTCTGTTTGTTTTGTATTTTTCTCTTTCATGATATTGCTATTTTCTTTCAGTTTTTTTCTCTTTCATGATATCGCTATTTCTTTCAGTTTTTTCCTGCTTTAAATGATATTGCTATTTCTTTTAGTTTTTTCTGCTTTAAATCACATAACGCACATCTAAGATGTTCACCGATATCAAGCGCCAAAAGCAGTTTAAGATGACAACCTCTGTCGTTTATGTGTACATTTCAAAACTTGAATAACTGACATTTTAAAATTCACCGTAAGCACGTTTGCACATTAAAAATTGATAACAACAGAAGTAGTTATTTAATTGATATCAGTATAACCTTTTCTTAAATTTCTCACAATGCCCTTGAACTTCTCCCACAACTCGAGTCTTGATCCTCCAATCCACGTAAACATTCTTAGAGCTTACGTCCCCTGCTACAACAAATTCAAAATGGCCGCCGAAAACAAACGTGTTTCGTGACCTCACTCTATGACGTTGTTTCTTCTTCTCTATCTGTCGACCAGACAGCGAGACGCGGTCTTTGATATTGCTCTATCAGTCTATCTCTATCTGTGGGCCAAACTAATCGTGACGTGCTCTTTGACTTTAGGTGTTACAAGTGTGAAGAGCTGGGTACTCAGACTTAAAGTGGCGGAGCCGTATTGACGCACAGGTGTGAAGCACATAACTTCGGTTTGAGACGGACGAAAGACTGCAAGTTCTTAGATGTAGCTCGTCATGCATCAGCTTTCAAAGGATTAAAATTTGACGAACATAACTTATGTGTCTTAAAAATGTGATGGCAAGATGCTGTTTGATTCTGTCTGTATTATGAACAAAGGTCAAGGTTTGTCGATAGTTATTTCTACTGAGCATGGAGTCAGACAGGTGTTGCTCGCGATTGTAGGGAAAAGTCACAGGAAAAAAAGTAATAGGAAAAATGTCATAAGGAAAAATGTTATAGGAATAAATGTCGCAACATATGTAAAGTATAAAGTCGTAAGTGTCAGTGTGTATGTTCCATACTATTTATTAACTGTAAGTGGAGCAGGAAATGGCATGGAGGTAAACTGTACGCTCAAGATGTGCGTGGTTCAAATCCCGTTCTGGGTGAAAAACGCTACTAGTGAATACGTGTACGCGCGTGTTTGTTGTGTCTTTGGTGTGCGCGAGCGTGTATTTTATACACCGTATAAATACATTCTAATTCACACATTTACTTCCTTTTTAATTAATTCTAATTGTAAGTCCATACACATGTTTATTATAGACTGACAGTAAATGGAGGTATTTTTTCGGTTGCAAATAACGCTTTCTATAATACTGATACCTTTATGCCTAGCCGGCAACACGTTTATACCTGACTAAGCTCTCTCACGGAGGCATTCGATTTAAAATACTCTGCCTCTGATCTCTCCGACACAACTCACATAGTAAACAAGATTTTAAAAATAGCCACGTTCAAAAATAACTTTGATTCAAAGCAAGGTACATTGCATTGTTGTACTAATTTAGTGATAACACGTCACACGACTATACAAAACTTTTCTGTGACTTTTTTTCTATGACTTTTTCCTGTGACTTCTTTTCTATGACTTTTTTCTGTGACTTTTTTCCCCGCTCACCGTTGCTCGCTAGTAGCCCCTAATCCATAAAAATAAATCACAGGAACCTGTTCAGGGACTGATTTGTTCAAATGATCCTGACTTAAACTTGAAAAAATGTCATTTGAAATATTATTTTCCACGAAGAAGCACCGTCTGCCCAACCAATTTTTCTAATCCGTAATCGGTTTAATCGAATTAAGACTGGTTTGCACATTTTTCTTAGCTGAAGTTAGTGATAGCTGAAGTCAGTGATAGCTGAAGTTAGTGATAGCTGAAGTTAGTGATAGCTGAAGTTAGTGATAGCTGAAGTTAGTGATAGCTAAAAACCTCCACACAAAATCATGTACTCGTCAGAATGGAAATTAATTTCTATTGCCTCCCCTCCACTCACCTCCACTAAATCTTTTAAATCTGTTAATGAAAATGACGTACTAACTCCAGCAACTGTTCAGTGAGCAAGAACGTGCCTCTCGTAGGTTGGCGGTAATAAGCACAAAGTGCCACTCGTAAGACGGTGACAGTACATAAAGTGCCACTCGTAAGACGGTGGCAGTACATAAAGTGCCACTCGTAAGACGTGGCAATTAGTACACAAAGTGTCACTCGTATGATGGCGGCAAAAAACACCGTGTCGCTCGTAAGATGGCGGCAATAGTAGTTAAAGTGCCACTCGTAAGATGGCCTGAATAAACTCAGGTGCTACTCGTAACACGGAGGCAATAATACAAAGCTAAAGTGCTACTCGTAAGATTGCGACATGCAGCAGCTGTATCGGGTTCCTGAGGACGTAATCATAAAGCATGGGTCGCCCGTATTAGGGGTTTGAGTCCATGAAACTTGTCATGCCAAAATTGTAAGACCCATGAAAAGGGATCAGACAGCTCACTGAACTCTTTATGAATTAGCACCAGGTGTCTTTTCTGAAAAAGTGATGCAGGTGTTGTCTTTCGGTGTTTTTTTATGCTTGATTTGTCAACCAAAACCAACGAGCGACAATTGTTCAAAGTATTTGTAAACCAAAACCAACGAGCGACAATTGTTCAAAGTATTTGTAAACCAACGAGCGACAATTGTTCAAAGTATTTGTCAACCAAAACCAACGAGCGACAATTGTTCAAAGTATTTGTAAACCAACGAGCGACAATTGTTCAAAGTATTTGTCAACCAAAACCAACGAGCGACAATTGTTCAAAGTATTTGTCAACCAACACCAACGAGCGACAATTGTTCAAAGTATTTGTAAACCAACGAGCGACAATTGTTCAAAGTATTTGTAAACCAACACCAACGAGCGACAACTAAGCAAATATTTGTGAAAAAAGTTAGCAGACATTTCGATAACTGTAAATCCCTCCACAAGTTAGTAGGCACTTCGACCGTTGCTGGAGGTGGGAAGATAAGCGGTTCCCGTGTGCTTAACTCGGCACACCTTTATTGCAGAAATTAAACCCACTCTTTTGGAGCTTGTGCCCGTCTGTGAAACCAGCAAATAGTTTCAAGCTGATGTGAACTGCAAAATCGACACACAACACAAAATGTAGAGGCACATGGTAGGACACTAATCAGAGTCCGGCTTGGAACCCAGCACAGAGTGACAATGGTGCGGGTGGTTCTTGACCGCATCTAATCTCATGGGGATGGCCATAATCCGTTGAAGAGGACTATAAAAGGGAGTCCAGAGTGCTCTAAAGTGCGCACTCTTGCACATAATCTTCTATAAACTGAAAGACGTAGAGCGCTGAATGGCACGCTTAGAAAAAAAAATGCACAAGATAATTGCATAAAATACCCGTACACATTTTTCTTCGGCTCACGACGCTCACCCCTCCCGTTCCCCAAAATAACAAATCTCCAAACGGCAGCTTTTCTGAAAATTCAACAAACGCTGGAAGTGGATGCACATGTCATAAGTAAATCAAAACAGCACAGTCATCCTTTGAAGGGGGTGGTGCGAAACACTGTAAAGTATTCCTGTCGTGCATGCTCACCACTAAACTTTACACGACAAATAAACTACATCAGTTTGACTAGTTCTATAAGTAAACCCAACTTTACACGGAAAATAAACCACATCAGTTTGACTAGTTCTATAAGTAAACCCACCTTTACACGGTAAATAAACTACATCAGTTTGACTAGTTCTATAAGTAAACCCACCTTTACACGGTAAATAAACTACATCAGTTTGACTAGTTCTATAAGTAAACCCACCTTTACACGGTAAATAAACTACATCAGTTTGACTAGTTCTATAAGTAAACCCACCTTTACACGGTAAATAAACTACATCAGTTTGACTAGTTCTATAAGTAAACCCATATTTACATGGCAAATAAACTACTTCAATTTGACTAGTTCTATAAGTAAACCCAACTTTACACGGTAAATAAACTACATCAGTTTGACTAGTTCTATAAGTAAACCCAATTTTTCACCTTTGGTAGCCACTTAACTCCCTTCCATCGCTTCTGGTCTACTTTGTGCCTATGTTTTTCATGCGGACAGATTATATAAAATATGAACAAAGTAATTTAACCCACGATAATGACAAAGGAGAAATCATACATTACAGCGAACGTCTTGTTGACAGCTTGACTATGTAAATCTTCAGCAAAGACGAAAATAAATCACATTTTCAAAGTATTCGTTACATTACCAAGTACATAAAGAGGAAGTACAACAGGAGCAACTAGTAGTGTTTAGTGGGTTACTGGAGTAACTGCGCCTCTTAGTTTCATAGTTAAATTGTTGTTTCAATGGCGTGTGTTTGGTGCTGCTGGTGGTGGGGTGGGTGGATGGGTGAGTGGATGACAGATACTCATGTTTTACCATGGAAGAGTGGACAGTTATAGAAAAACCTGCATTAAACTGAAGCACAAGTTAAGTGACCTTTGTAAAATTCGAGGCAACCAAGAACGATAATAGCGGGTGAAGTATTTTCAAGTTCAGAGAGTTCATATTAATGTAGTACTATTTTGTTCTCTTTTTCTTGTTTTTTCTTCCTTATCTTTCCTTCCTTACTTCCTTTCCATTTTTACTTCAGTTTGTAATGCCCACTTTAAAAATGGGGAAAAAAAATCTTATTTACTGTACGACTGTTAGCAGCATCTCAAATCCGGCGTGGGCACGATACAGTCCCATAAACCACTCGGCAATGTGGCGGAGGGCTAGAGTAAACACTCACGACTATCAGAACACCTTGTCTAACAAAGATTATCTCCCCTGATAAAATAATCACTCTGGTAACACTTCTTCCTAGAAAACTTCGCTATTTTCCTCCTGCCAAGGGATAACGACCACAGCAGTAGTTTTAAGCTGACAGGAAAGTCAGACAAACAATCAGGAGCAACATAAATTTGATGGGTGAGCCTTCTTCTGGCCAGTAACTTACAGGTTTCAAGTGGCTGAGGGTTGTGCCCCTTTAGATGTCAGTTAATACTGAACGCGGTGACTAGGTGGTATGAAAGTGATCTGGCGGAAAAGTCGTACTTATTTAAATTTCTATGGCGAAGTCGATTTCTTGTTATGCGTAACTTTTTATCTGTGGTCGTTCAAGATTGCGTTGCTTACATGTGCATGTGTGTGTGTGTGGGTCCGTATGTGTATGTGTCAGCGCAGAGTAGACAGGCACCTAGATTATTGATAATATTTGTCACATTTAATTGTTGATTACATATGAAGGATTCCCTACATATGTTCTTTATATCCTATTAGAAATTATGCTCATAATGTACTGTGTAAACAATTTTATTAGTGTACTCGTATGTAGACGACTAGTATGTGTCTATTCTTGCTTGCGAATATTCGTGCGTAGACGATTGTACATGTAGTCGCATAGAGAGGGTTGTATTCCTACTCGTGTGTAGATGACTGTAGACTATGGTGTAAACACGTGTAGGCCATGGTATGTGTACTCGCATAGAGATGGTTGTAAGCCTACTCGTGTGTAGACGATTGTTTGTATATCGTGAGTACATGTGTAGAGAATTGTTTGTTTTTTTCCTTGTGTGTAGTCGGCTGTATGTGCGTAGACGATTGTATATGTATACTCGTAGTAGCCCATTGCATGTGCTTACTCGTGTGTGAACTATTGTTTGTATAATATACTCGCATATAGACGCCGATTGTACATGTTTGCACGTAATTTTTCAGCTGTTGTGTTGAGGGGTGGGGGGTATGGGTAAGTGTATGTGCGCGTATTATTAATCTCGTAAGAAGAACAAGATAATTTAAAACTACTTTCCATATACCGCAAAGACTGAGTGATTAGTTTGCGAGTGTACTAGACTGAGTCGAGTTAAAGTGCGGTCAGGATTTATATGAAACTCAACCCTTGTTCACAATGTCGATTGTCTTATGGTTCTTGTGTTACCTTAGTAATTCGATAGACGTCAAAACGTTTTGATGTTCACGTGTCAAATGTATGATATTTTTTCTACTTGCATTTAATGCCAAAGATGACAGTACAGGCTCTCTACACAATATGTTTCATTCTGGTCCAGTTGGAGGGCATTGTACTAAAAAATTAAGTAATGATTCACAACCTAGGTATTTAGATACAAAACAGTAATTGTATTGGTACACTTTCAGAATGCTTCTCTTTCTATTTTATTTCTCTCTCTATTCTCCCTATCTCTTTTTCTCTATCTCTTCTCAATCTTTTTCTCTCTTCTCTCCCTCTCATTATTTTCTCTCTCTACTCACCCTCTCTTCTCTTTCTCTCTCCTTTTTCTCTTTTCTCTCTCTCTCTCTCTCTCTCTCTCTCCCTTATTATTTTTCCCCTGTCTTTTCTCTCTTTCTCCCACTTTCTCTCTCCCTCTCTCTTCTTTTTCTCTCCCTTTTATTCTCTTTCCCCTTTACATTCTCTGTCTTTCATTCTGCTGTCTCTCTCCATCTCATTCTTTCTCTCTCTCTCCATCTCATTCTTTCTCTCCTCTCTCCTCTCTCTCTCCTCTACCTCTCGCATCATTAATATGTGGTTGTTCCACCTTTCTCAGTGAGAGCGTTATTGGGGGGTTGGGGGTTGGTAAGGGTCACAGGATGCAGCGTTTCCACCACATTTGTGAAATACATAGCCACTGCCCTGTGACATACTTGTTTATATTTTGCTTATATTTTCTCTCTTTTCCCCTCTCTTTCTCACCATTCTCTCCTTCACTCTATTTTCTCTCTCTTTCTCACCATTCTCTCCTTCACTCTATTTTCTGTCTCTCTTCTCTCCACCAGTCAGTTATCTACACTCTGTGTCATTTATTTATTTCCCTTTCATACCGTCTTTCTTTTGTTTTCTACTCTTTTCGCTCCATCTACCTCTGTTTCTCAATTTATCTTTCTCTCATTCGCAAAATCTCTTTGTTCTCTTTTCTCTCTCTCTCTCTCTCTCTCTCTCTCTCTCTCTCTCTCTCTCTCTCTCTCTCTCTTATCTGTCGTCTTCTCCCTTTACTCTCTGTTCTCTCTCCCTCTTCCCCATCCTTTAAAATCCGGTAACAAGAAACACGTTTGCTGACACACAGGTGCTCCTTGAGTGTTCCACCATCATTTTTATCTACTACGCATGCGCATCGGCCCGGACACTGCAAAGAGATTTATCGCACTTAAACTATAAGCACAAACACCTGTTCTTTCGTCACCAAAATTAGTTGGGGTTTTTTTAAATATAAAGTGGGGGATGTCAGATAGGGTGGGGATTTGAGAATGTAAGAAGAAAAGAAACTGGCTGAGGGAGAGGGATGGATGGAATCGGATGGAGAGAAGAAAAGAAGTAATAATGTTTACTGACAGATGTATTGTGTTCATACTCGTTGTTTACTAACAGATGTATGGTGTGTTCATACTCGTTGTTTACTAACAGATGTATTGTGTGTTCATACTCGCTGTTTACTAACAGGTGTATGGTGTGTTCATACTCGTTGTTTACTAACAGATGTATTGTGTGTTCATACTCGCTGTTTACTAACAGATGTATGGTGTGTTCATACTCGTTGTTTACTAACAGATGTATGGTGTGTTCATACTCGTTGTTTACTAACAGATGTATGGTGTGTTCATACTCGTTGTTTACTAACAGATGTATGGTGTGTTCATACTCGTTGTTTACTGACAGAATGATGTATGGTGTGTTCATACTCGTTGTTTAGTAACAGATGTATTGTGTGTTCATACTCGTTGTTTACTGACATAATGATGTATTGTGTGTTCGTACTCGTTGTTTACTAACAGATGTATTGTGTGTTCGTACTAGTAGTATAGTTACACCTTCTTTCATTTGCAATCTAATTAAATGTTTGTGGCTTTAAAATGTTCTTGAGTGTATTTATCATTATCATCTTGCGACTACTCATGTGCATGTGTGTAACACGACATTAACATTTACTAGACTAATTCGGGTTACATTTATAATTTATTAAATAAAGAAATGACCTCACTTGTTTAGTAGTAGCAATAGTAATGACCTATCTCATGATTTATACAATCTGTTGGTTAGTTGGTGAAGAACTTTGGTTTTGGAATCCCACCAGGATTGTAGAAGATCCAAGGAGGATGTGGACACTTCCAAAAGAGCGCAGCAGTGGGGCAAGTCTGTAGGTTTCCTGGCAATGTATTCACTTCCAGGTATGGATGTTATGTTCCCCAGTGCCTCTATTACAATGGTATTATTTCTACTCTTTCATGCAGAAGTCTCTGGATTTCTAATCTGACATTTAGATATTTTTCTGATCTTTCAAGTTTCTGCCAATTGATACAGCAACATCGATGACTGTTGTTGCCCTCTTAGAGATGCTCATAACTTCAGCGATCGGCGTGTGTGCGAGAATTACGTGATGTGACCGTATTTCAAAGTCCCGCAGTATTTTAACTTGTGTTTCAATGACCAGCTTTTGTGTGGTACTTCAACGGCGTTTCTAGTTTTGACTCGGTCCTTAGTTATCATAGATTTCTATGTAGGATCTTTGCAACTTCATTTTCTTAAAGGCAGGGATTTACATATTGACAGTATCTCTTCTATTGCTTCTTCCATCTCTTGCATTTTAAGATCTTCAGGTATTTTGCCTTAAAGGATTATGTATTTAATGCTTGATCACGAGTGTGTCTCTTTCGGTTTTTAAACCTGTTTCTCTGGACAAATCTGTATAGTAATGCTTTGCTGATGTTTCTTGTCAGCCATTGATGCCCAGTTTTTGTTAATGTTTCTTTCTTGTCTTCTTCCTTGGCTCTTTTGTCTACGTGTAGTAATTGATATTATCCACTGAAACGTATGTTACTTTAACACCGGCTTATGTTGCTGCTAATCCTGTCGTATTTGGCAAGGCCTATGACACCCCTTCAAGAGTGTACTTGATGTTCTGAGGTATGCAGATTCTCTCTACTACACATGCATTTGAGTATAGGGCTTTATGCACTGAGAACAGCTTTCTGGTTTTCGTGTCTCTTCTTTGACCTTATTTGTTCTTCAGTCTATCGCCACTGGAGCTGCTTTACAGGAGTGATATTAAGGGCTCGTGTTCTGTCAGCACCATTTGGTTTTGACTTGAGGACATACTTGACTCATGTTCGGATTCTACTTTAACCTTGGTCGATTTGCATATTGTCTTGAAGTTCACATATCCCCAGATACTGTGCTTTATGAGACAGATATAAGAGATATTTGTAGTAATATTTTTTATGAGACTGAAGTGAGAGATATATGTAGTAATATCTTTAATGAGACAGAATTAAGAGATTTATGTAGTAATATGTTTCATAAGGAAGGGTACCAGATGAAAAACTTTGTAGGCTACTACATATTTAAAAAAAAAACATTTTATAATATAAATAAACCGTTATCAGCACACTTTACAAACTAAAATTAAAGAAACTGAAAAGTATTCAAGAAATAATCTGTAATTCATATATTTAAGCAGCACTTAGTTCCGAATAATAGTAGGAAGTTCAGAATTCAGCATAATGACAACTCTTTTTATTTGAAGGAATTAGTCTTAAATAATGCATTTATTAATTCTCTAATTTATAGTACCGCAACTCAGATAAATAATAGAAAAACGTCCCTTAAATCACGTGCATAGATATCAATAAAGAGCGAAGAAGAAAATTAAATCATTATCAGTGCTCTCCACAAGATCTTTCTGATAGCTAATGCACGCTTGAGGAAAGGGAGAGAAGTCAACCCAAACGGAGTCTACTCTCCAGTCGACCTTGTTCTATTTCCGACAGTCATCTTACTATTGGAAACATTTCCGTAAGATAACCTGACACGCTCACTGTTGCGTAGGATAACATTCTCATCAAAGGTTCAAGTTCTTGTACACAGTAACACAGGGCTGAATCACTTCGTGGGGGAGAAGAAAAAAGTCAGGAAAATAAAAAGGAAAGAAAATCGTAGCACACGTTTTGTGTATTTAACTGCCAGTACCACGCAACCCATAGAGATGCCAGCGTTGCCGTGTGTGTAGTCGCCCCACGAAACTTCCTCCTTTGCAAGTTCTCGCGAAAGGTGTGTGAAAACTCGAGACTTGTGAACTGTAAATTCCTTCCCTGGCAAAAAAACAATAGAACGAGATGTAGAGCTCGGCTTGCCGGCACGCCTGGCCGAGACGACCGCCTGTGTAAACACGAGCACTGAGGGAACGCGAGACTGGATAAACAAACATTGACACAGGCCTCAGATAGGAAATGTGATTTGCGGATGTAGCGAAGCAGATGAGAGGCAAAACCTTGTAAAAGTTATAAATTGCAGAGTTCGCTTTTTTTTAAAAGAAAAAGTGCTTATAATTATAATTTAATAACGCAACATGAAACAAACTGAAACTCGACCAAACGCAGTTTTTAGTCAGTTGTTGAGGAACTCGAAATCAGAAAGGGAAAAAAATCGCTCAAGTCTGATCACAGTGCATGTATGTTATGACGTATTCTCGTGCGAGCAACTCTGAAACAATCAATCAATGTAAAAATACATCTGCTTGCCCTAAATCACCAACCAACGCGGCACTTCATACGTCCGTAAATCAGCTAACTTTCCATTGGAAAAAAACTGGCATTTGTGAAACCAGGTCATTTGGGGGAGAGTATTGTCAGTTTGAAATCTTAAAAGAGCCAGAAATTTACGGTAGTTAACGAAATGAAATGGGGTAACTCATACGTCTACAGCTGGATTCTGCGGCTGAACCGCAAAGACATCAATTCAGTCGTAGAATTCGGCAGCAATGTGGGATTGCAGCACTATTGACACAATTTTCTTCACAAAAGACAATGCCTGGCATTCGATTACCACCTCGAAATTAGACAACTTGACAACGTTAACCTTCTGTTTGATTGACGGCTTGCGGAAGCTGAGTGGTCATTTCGCAAATGAAAACCAGGTGCACGTTGAAATTCATTCTCAGTTTCGTCCCCTGAGTGGCTAGACTGAGAATAATTAATTGACAGACAATACTACAATGTGTCCGAACTCTCTATCGAGAGATCGATTTTAAAATATTAAAAACAAACCAAGAACACACGATTATAGTCGTGACAATGTAGCGCACTGTGTTTTAATTTAAAAAAAGACTAAACTAACAATTACTATTTTTTCGGTGCGTGAATTAAGTGGTACACACAACAGAATTTACAGCAAATTTTAATATTAGCCCTATGTAAACTAATCTTGGTGAACACAGTAAGTGCGAGACTTGGTAGTTAGACACACACATATATATATGCATAAAGTACTAAGGTAACTAAGCGATAGTCAGAAAAGTACATAGGTTCAAGATAGAGACTGATTTACGATAAGTATTTAAGTTCAGGAAAGAGTAAGTTAAAACTTTCATTTAAAAAAAAAAAAATCAGTATTTAGACAAATATTCATTTTGTGCCATTTATTTTATCGGTATCAGCCTTCGTCAAAATTTTAATCCATCAATGTCGTTCATGCAAATTTCAAGGCATTTATTTTGTCCTTTACGATTCTTGACCCTTGGTATGCTTTGAACTTTGAACCAATATCCACGGGAGTCCAATGCGCTTGCCATAATCTTAGTGCGTGCGCGACCTTGACAAAATTCTGACTTCTTTTGTCTACCATTGCATCCTATACCTGTCCACAGCGGAATGAAAACCCTCAAATCCCATTTCTTTGTCACGCTTCGCTGACTGCCACTGGTATCAGTAGCCACTCAGTTTACTCATCCACCCCAGTGAACTGATCCACTCTGGTCTTGCTTCACTGGCTGCAAGCTTAGACTTCACCCACATTGCTCATAGCTCCATAAGTGTGGATAACTTTTTGTTGCATGTCATGATCTAGTGGCGAGTTTCAAGTTGCTGGCATCTTAGTTTGATTTCAATGTTTGCTGATTTTGCAAGTGGATGCGTGCCTACCAAGAAACGTATACTGAGGAAACAGACATTAATAAAATATGTGCGTTGAGGTTAAGAAACACAAACGAAAAACGTGGAAGTGTGAGATTGTTAGGGTGCAATATTTATGAAAGTGTAATAATGCCCACGTCCTTTAAAAAAAAAAATGTACACACTTGTAGCACACGAGTACGAGACCTTTCTCTGGTCCCATCCATCTTACGCCAAAACGATATAACGGTTTCATTTGTTTATTTGCTTTTCGTATTTCGTAAACCATCCAGATTGAAAAATACCGAACCATAATTTAAATTCAAAAACACTATACAAAAGATTTGTTATAGATTTTTTAAAATATTGATTTATTTCAAAGTTTAGCTTTAATTATTGATTTGGGCGTTTCATACTTTAATTTTTTTAATGTGTGTTCATAAGTCATGTTGTTATACAGCACATATGTGTAGGTTTCTTGTAAACAAAACAAAAAGTCAACACCTTGTTTTTGTCAACATATTCTTGTGAACTTCTATTTGTTCCGTTTCGTATGGGCTTCTTGTAGCGTGTTTATATTTAAAGCACGATCTATATGGGCTTCTTGTGGGCTGTTTTTACATCAGCACGATCTATGTGGGCTTCTTGTGGGCTGTTTTTACATCAGCACGATCGGTGTGGGCTTCGTGTGGGCTATTGTTACATCAACACGATCTGTGTGGACTTCTTGGGTTGTTTTTACATATTCAAGATCTGTGTAGGCTTTTTGTGGGCTGTTTTTACATCAACACTACCTGTCTGGGCTTCTTGTGGGTTTAATTATATTAATAATTATTTAGCCTAAAAAATTAGTCCTTTTCGATATTTTCTTAACAGTTCTACGTTTTCTCTAAACCATTACAATAAATATACGCAATACTTATAATGCAATGTATGGTAAAGGTACACTTAATAATCACTATCATTTCTAATTAACCAATAGTCGATTATAAATGTCCAGTCAGTTGAATTGGGCGAAATACAATTTAAGACAAAAATCAGATAAGCATCAAAGATGGCTGGCATTAATTCATTAATATGCTGCTGTTCGCAGTTATATGACTGTAATTCTTGTTGTATTATCTGTGATCGTAGCATAGCTATTCAGTTATGTGACTGTAATTCTTGTTTTATTAGTACGTAAGTAGTATAGCTATTCAGTTATGTGACTGTAATTCTTGTTTTATTAGTACGTAAGTAGTATAGCTATTCAGTTGTGTAACTTAATTCTTGTTATATTATCTGTATAACAATAAGTAGTTTAGTTATTCAGTTGTGTAACTTAATTCTTGTTATATTATCTGTATAAGTAGTTTAGTTATTCAGTTGTGTGACTTAATTCTTGTTATGGAAATGATAACTGGTCGCTTTACTATTTGTGAATCGTGGACACACTGAGAATGTACAAGTATCTATACTGTTGTTTTAGTTAATATAATAAGACGTCTGTTGTTCCTTGAGCTTCATAATTTTATTACGTCAGCCATTGTGTTCTGATAGTGTTTAATTAAGCTATCAGGTGATGTCATTAAAGTGCTCTCTCTGCTGGTTGTACAGTGTAGCAATAGAAAACAGCATTTAAAAAGCACACTGCAGTTAATGCGAATCTGTAAATGTTTAACAGTGGTTTCTGAGTTGGACAAGTTTCCACTGTAATTATACAAGTGTACACAGAGTTTGCCACCTGCTTGGCTCAGTTCTGATGAAGGCTACCTGTTACATTCCAGACCTGTGCTATTATTTTGGCAATCACCAATACCTCACCCAAGACTAGCTGTCTGTCACTCATTTTGTTAGCAATGATGTCCGGGAAGACATCCTGCGCTTGACTACAGTGGCTTTAGAGTTATCTCCCCCAGTGACGATAATATACTGCAGAACCATCATCCCCAGGGGAGATAAAAACTGCACGTTATATTTGGAGAGTGTAAAAGTACTGACAACTCTCATCAATCTGTGCTCACTTAGATGGGTGAATTTTTGTTATAATTGTAGTTATTATGTATTCACATATTTTTTATTTAATTTAAATAAAATTTGCATATATATTGTGCTCGTGTAACATTGCTTTGCCTTCGTTGATGTCTTAAACAGCCACTGATTTAGACTACCCTTTTGTAACACTTATTAACTCTCCACACCTGTCTGGGTGAGTCCCCTCCCTCTCCCCCCCCTCTCTAAACGCGGAAGCCGGAAGCGTCCCCTACATGACCAACCAACCTGGGTGTGAGTGAATGTGACTGAGGATGGGTGTGACCTGGTGTGTGGGTCGTTTCCATAAATCTGTTTACTTATGGTTTGGGGTGCCCAACTATGTGGCAACATATATAGTCTCACTTACACTTGAAGTACAATCAATCGTCAGAGATTACAGAACAAAGTAGAAATAAAGGAGAGACGAGAATGGCTAATTAACGGGCCCTAACCCTCCCCCCCCCGGATTGTGTTCCCTGACTCTGACGTTCATACAATACTACACAAATTAACTAGAATAGGCAGGTAAGTTTATGTTCTCTCAAGACTAATATGGGTGCTCTTTTGCCATATTAGTTCCTTCAAGCAGAACAACAATGTAGCAATTTCCAGTAACATCCTTGTACCAGAAGTTCCATAATGCAGTCAAGCATACTCTGTCACCATACATCAAGAGAGTGCAGTGTATCCTTACACAAACACTGGAGGTAGAGACTTCTCGAATATACCACAGTCATAGCAGTTTATAAATCAGTAAACCAGGAGATCTGGTTAAAAAAATAACTACTTCTTCCCTGTAAAATATAATCAGGGAACAAAAGCTAAGGTTCCAATTTATTCATTTCTAACCCATTCTTTCTTACATTCAAGATTCAACTTACAGTTTCCTACAACACTATTTATTAGCCCGATATACACATACAGCCATATTAAATACAACATAACAATTTTATGAACAGGTTCACTAAAAACAATGTCAAGTGTTTAGCATACAACATATAAGCATAATATAGTTCACAATTTGTAGAAATAATAATCTACTCATCATAATGCATCTCTACATAATAGTTCACAATTTGTAGAAATAATAATCTACTCACATAATGCATCTCTACATAATAGTTCACAATTTGTAGAAATAATAATCTACTCATCATAATGCATCTCTACTTAATAGTTCACAATTTGTAGAAATAATAATCTACTCACATAATGCATCTCTACATAAAACGCAAGTATAAGATATCAATAGCAAATCGCACAAAATATTTTTTCTCTCTCAGTCAGTTAAATCACCATTTAGCTAATGGCTGCCTTTCATAACCAGACTTTTTCCACTCCAAATTCAAAGTAATTAGAAAATAAATTATTTTCAACAGGTAAACTCTGATCTCAGCTTATTGGTTGGTCTCGTACTTGTAAATTTTTAACCATTGGATAATAAAAAAAAAACTACTCCTCCATCTATAACCGATTTAGATTACATCAGCAAGCTCTAGCATATTCTTTACTGAGTTGTTTACTTCCAACTTTGACACTTAGAAATATCAGCATAAGCAGAGCCCCTTGGTCTTGTCTTTGACATTGGCAACAAAGATGTAATTATTAAGTATAGAAATAGGGATATGCAAATTTATTCCGCTAACAACTGTAGATGTTGAGATCAGAAAGGTATTTAGACTGGAAGCAGAGTGAAGCATAAAAAGAAGAGAGAGAGAAAGAAGAAATAAAAGTGTATATGTGTGAGATTAAACAGGTATTTGTGACTGGAACCAGAAATAGAGAGAGAGAGAAGAAGACGAAATAGAAGTGTACACATGTGAGTATCAAACAGGGTTTTAGGACTTGAAACCAGAAACAGAGTGAGAGAGAGAGAGAGAAGAAATAGTTTGATAGTTTGTTGTGGACAGGAAGTCAGTTAAGTTTGTGGAGAAGTAGAGAACATGGATTTGGAGATCTGTGAACAATCATTGCTGCAGTGATTGGAAACATTTGAAGTATCTTCACAAGGCACAGAGTTAGATCAAGAGAAAAGTGCCATAATAATCATTCAAGAGTTTTGTAACATTGTCAATTAGAAACTTGCAAGTGGAGCTGATTTATCTCTTAATATGCTGCTCTTCTCGCGCTGAAGATGTTGTAGAAAGAGAGATCAACAACAAAACATTCTATGTTTGATCTCAAAACTTACCTCCTCTGCGAGTCAGTTTGGCGGCATTCACAGCGTGACCCCTCACAAACTGTTGCACCAAGAAACACACTATTGCACCCACAACTTGACTGATGGTGCCGGGGCGTGGCTTTTCAAACAGAGAATGCAGGCCATGTGTAGTTCCTCTGTGATGGGATTTTGAACAAATGGCTGTTGTGATATATTGCCTTTGATTGGCTGAGGTCCAATTGAGTTGATGTCACGTTTGGAAATGTTAGCTGATGAAGGAGCAGGGATAAACAGAACAAGGCAACGTGAGGAGATAAACCCATCACTGAAATTAGTAATTGTAGTTTTCTAGTTATTATATGTGTGGTGTGAATATACTTTTAACTTTGTTTCTTTGATTAATTTTAATTGTTGCGCTGAAAGTCATGGAAGAGTTTTGGTACAGCTAGAGTAGTGAAAGTCATGGAAGAGTTTTGGTATAGCTAGAGTAGTGAAAGTCATGGAAGAGTTTTGGTATAGCTAGAGTAGTGAAAGCCAAGAAAGAGGGGAGCAAAAAATGTTATGTGCGAAAAATAATTCAAATAGTGATCGCGCGAAGCGCATGAATGAATAAGACGAATGAGAGAACCAAGGGATGAATGGGAGGGTTGAAACAGAAATGATGGGTTGAATTTGAATGCGAGTTTTAAAAAATGAACTTTAACCTCCAGTGCACTTAAACATACAAGTTGACGTCATGAGTAATGAGATAAATTCAGTGGAGACAGACATTCTAGAGAGAAAAGATATTGCAGAGTTAAATCACTGTTTAGTTGGCACTGTGTGAATGTAATTTTATTTTGAATTATATGTTTTAATGTAATCACCCTATATTATATTACAAGTGAATGGATGATAAACAATATTAATGATGCAAAGTGAATGAATGTTGTGCAATATTAATGATGCAAAGTGAATTAATGTTGTGCAATATTAATGATGCAATGTGAATGAATGTTGTGCAATATTAATGATGCAAAGTGAATGAATGTTGTGCAATATTAATGATGCAAAGTGAATGAATGTTGTGCAATATTAATGATGCAAAGTGAATGAATGTTGTGCAATATTAATGATGCAAAGTGAATGATGTACAATGTCAGGAAAGTCTAGGCAAATTATGCCGAGTTTATGAAATATTTTTAATGTTAATTAAATATCTTTATTTAATTGCAAGAAGTACAATTCTGCTAGTCGAATTGCCAGTTGATGGTGCAATAGTTGTTTACAAATTAGTAAGATGTGGGTCACTCAAAAGGTGAAGGACAGAGGTGGGGAAGACCGTTAACCAGATACGAGACGCCCATATCTGGTCATTTGCGTTCTGTATCATGACGTAGTATTAATACGCTAGCTGACCTAGAGTCCATTCATATATACTCGTCAATGACTTAAATCCCTTAGACGCACTAATTCATTGCACCCATGACCAAGGACAGACTACTGCGTCCGTATTGACCACGCACGAATATTACGAGAGTGGTAATTACAGTTGACTTCTCTAAATCATTGTATTTCTTATTTGTAGTATGCTATATAAAATATTTATGTGATTGTTAAATGATTGTGTGACTAATTTATTTTTCTCACAGAAGCTAAGTGGCATTAGTGATTGATTGTGTAATATTATTAATGCAAATTGAATGAATGATGCCTGATATCAGTGATGCAACGTGAATGAATGATGTGTGATATCAGTGATGCAACATGAATGAATGATGTGTGATATCAATGGTGCAAAGTGAATGAATGATGTGTGATATCAATGATGCAAAGTGAATGAATGATATGTGATATCAATGATTTAAAGTGAATGAATGATGTGTGGTATCAATGATTTAAAGTGAATGAATTATGTGTGATATCAGTGATGCAAAGTGAATTATGTGTGATATCAACGATGCTAAGTGAACGATGTGTGATATCAATGATGCAAAGTAAATAATGTATGATATCAATGCTGCAATGTGAATGATGTGTGATATCAATGATGCAATGTGAATGATGTGTGAAAACAATCATGCAAATTATAGAAATTTACTGCTGTCTATCTATAATGTTTAGGAAATGTAATGCATGGTTCTTTGGTAAAGTTGAAAGTTTGAGTTAAAGTTGCTATTTTAAGTATAACTCATGTAGAAGTGCTGCTGAAGAAGTATAAGGTATTCTTTGGTAAGAAGATATGAAGACTAAGTGTGTAACCGAGTTAATGTTGTGTTTTTTTGTAATTCAGTATGTCTTTCTCTGAGTTTCTTAAGTGCTTGACCCGTGTGAGTTTTTATGATAGTAGTGTCTTTGAGTGAAGTAAATGTAGGTCTTTTCTTTCATCTGGCACTTGTGACAACCACTGCAGCGTTAAGTAGATGTGGTTCTTTTTTTTTTTTTTTTTTTTTTTTTTTTTTTTTTTTTTTTTTTTAGTATTTATTAGTGCTAAGTATGGAGTCTGTAGCGAATATGCATTGAAACAAGTTTATGGAGTCTGTAGTGAATAGTGAATAAGTGTATGCATTCAAACAAGTTTATCACTTACTGAAGACCTAATATTGACTTATTGTCGCTGATAGACTTTTAGCGGCAAAGTGCAATCTGCCTGCACCAAACAACTCCGACAGAGACAGAGCACTCCCGTTTCTATCTGTGCCAATACAGATGAGATTGGATATACCAGTGGGTTATGTCAGCGCTGTCTGATGCAGAGTGCAACATTGAACCTTAAGTGATTGGGTGCCAGTGTGTGCAATCGACAGTGCAAGGGTGTTGCCTCAGTGTCTGTCCATCTGTGAAGACTAGTGGTATGGTGTATGAGTACTGCAGGGACTATATCTGGACTGTGTCTGAAATGTGTCTAGACTGTATCTGGACTGTGTCTGAAATGTGTCTAGACTGTATCTGGACTCTGAAATTTGCTAGACTGTATCTGGACTGTGTCTGAAATGTGTCTAGACTGTATCTGGACTGTGTCTGGATTGTGTCTGGGATTTCTGGATTGTGTCTGGAATGTGTTTGGAATATATCTGGATTGTTTCTGGATTTTAAGTGTTATCTGTATTCCAAAGTGAAAATCAGGACCAGCTGATGACTGCTATGTGGATTTTGGCTGAGACATTCCCTTTTTAACTGTTCCAGCAACAGGAGTCCTATTAATTTGACTCAAACTACGTCATCAAAGTCAACGTGAACTTGGGCCATGTTTCATATCATTTTGTGTGTGTGTGTTGTTTTGTCAATTTTAAACTCACCACTATTATTGGTGATTTTTATTTAATCTTCGTTTTAGCAAACTGTAGGCTTGAACGTATTAACTTTTAAATTCACATTAGTACTGTTGAAGTTATGAAGTTAGTCTTAGAATAATTATTTCATATTATTCAATTGACGCAGTGGAATTAATACAGCATACAGAATCTATTGTAAATTTAAGAGAGTTAATTATAATTATTTTTAGTTCTTAATGTAGATTTATTATTTCTATGCTCTATTTTACTAGTGTACATTGTATTGTGTATATGCTTTGCTATATTAATTAATGTTTTCGTTTTCCTACACATTAGTCTGTTTTGTTCATAGATTGTGGGAGGGGGGAGTTAGGGCCAAAGTTTATTTAAGTGGGATCACGAGAATCTTAAGTAGAACCCCACAAAATGGGGCGCACCATGTGGCGTCAAGACCAAGATTATGATTCATTAATAATAAAAATCCTGACTCCTAGGAATATAGCATTTCTAAGGATTTGTTAAACTTTAACAGTTTCCTCTTGACAGATTGATCCAGCCCGATCTTCATCTAAATTCTATTAACATCTAACATCTAATAATTAATTTAGATTAGATTGGGTTTCTCTGACGTATTACTGGTCATTAAATAAACGTGGAAATAAAGAGAAACGCCACAACACGACCCCTATGTAGTCTGATATCATTACGTGAAACAGAATGAAATTGTCTTGTGTACACTACGCAATCAAATCTGTGACCGTGTTTGAGGATCTGATATGCTGAAACCGTTAAACTGTAAAAGTTATAAAGCACGTATTCTAATCATTTAATGAATATCAACATGTTTATGAATTTTCTGAGTTCATTTATGTTATTTTAAAACTTTTGTTGTTTTTTTAATTTGTAAGTTTATAATTTTGATTACATATTGCTGATTTTTCTTGTTGTTATTGCTTGCTTCTTTCATTTCGTTGTTGACTGATTTTGATTTCTTGGTTTTCTTCCTTCTCTGTCACAGGCACGCACACAGACACACACACACACACACACACACACACACACACACACACAGACACACACACACACACATATATATATAGCGGGGGGGAGGAGTGGAAGAACTGTTTGCTTTCGCATTTGCTTATTGACCTCTATCCTGTGTTGATTTCACACATTAGATCGTGTTTAACTGTTGTTTATTTAACAACTGACAACGCGAAAGCGGCGAAGAAGTAAACAACTGAGTTATTGGTTAGGACTTAAGTGACTGGTTGATTAAGAGGTTGTCTGATCAAATTTTACTATCTAAGTTTATTTTATTTATTAAAATGTCGGTGTTACAATTAATAATGAACTTAGCCTAGTATAAGTTTCCAGGCTTAAAATCCTAGTTAATTCGACAATATTGTCATTTCATCAGTATGTATATATTTATATGCTGACTTAATATACCTATTCTGTTTGAAAACATTCTTACTCTGGTCTAGACGATAGGAAAATCTTTTCTTTTGTTCCTTAATCTGACCTCACAACCCGACACTGTAGATTTAAGCGATATATTATTCCTCTGCTTTTAGCATAATTTCATGATGTAGACGCACTTCAGGGAAACAGTAATTCCTCAGCTCTAAGACCACATCCGACTTCGATTAAACAGCAGTATTGCTGATTCATCTATATGCAAAATAATGCCCCCCCTCCCCCCCGCGATTATTCATTCGCTCCGTATCGCACTAGAATTCATGACAACACAAATGACAAGCATAAAATCAGTAATTTATCATCTGTCAGCTCTACGTGTGATGCTGGATGAGATAGTAGTAGTAGTAGTTATTGTTGGGTGGTATTTTTTAATGATCCTTTCCGAACGAAACCCGAACAGGAAAACCGTGCAGTTGATAAACTGCGGACATTTCTGTCACCGATTCTTAAGGTTGATTAGTTTGGCGCCAATCGACGTCGAATACTGTCCTTGACCTTGAGAAACAACTGAATAATGATGCAGTATGGCTACGGCCTTGCGTCACTCTATTCAACCAGAGGTCGTCGAGCAAGAGGTATCACACTGTCACTGATGTATTACGTGTTGATAATTTCCAAAGAAACGAAACCTAGCATAAATTTTCGCAAGGGCGAGGTGAATCCTACCTTAGGCAGACGGGTCTTGTCTGGGTGAGGTGTCAATTCGTATGCTTGAGTGCAGCATCCTGAGGAAACGCTTGAACGGTAAAAAGTTATGTGACCTACAGTTGTCTGAATGGCTGGATGATCCTGAAGAAGATTACTAGTCTGTTAGGGGTCACTTGAGTGAATTAGCTTTAATTAAAGGTCGTGAAGAGTGTACTAGACTTTCGTCTAAATAAACCGGATGTAAAAAAAATTAATGTTTGAGATATTAATTTAGAATATTCTTTGAATTAAATTGAAGAGCCTATATAGTAAAACAAACTAGGAGGCTGAAGAAGGAAGAGAACTTTAGATTATCTTTGTCAGAAATGACCTGGATTTAGACGGAATTTCGCTACACACTCGGGGAAAAAGGTCAGTGTTGGTGTTTAGTTCGAGTGGATCACAGACAGAGGCAGTCGTATTACATAAACATCGACATTAAAGTGAATCTTGTGGTATTATTCTTAGAGCGGAAAAGTACACTTTCTGGAACAAGACCAAAATTAAGATCAATTATTAGTTTGAATGAATTTCATACACTCAATAAACTCAACCAGAATCAAAGGACATGGCAGAACCATATTTAAAAGTATTGCATATTAATAGCATGAGGTAAACATGTCACGACACCGCTAGTCACGACTCAGCAAGATTAGCAAAGACGAAACAAAATATGTGCACCGAGACAAATATCATGGCCCGGCACGAATTGTAGTGATGCTCACTGCAACGCGCTGCACTTAAAAAGTGTAGAGCTTGTAATTTCGTTTAAATCGAGCTTCTTTTTTTTTCTACTTCAAATAAACACAAAGCAAGCCTTGAGAAACCGGAAATGAATCCATTACCGGAGAATAACCGTAATTACTGTTTTGAAATTGAGGACTGACCGCTACTTCTCTGTCCCGAAGACACGAACTATCCATTTTCGGAAAGCAAAGACAATTTGATATCGAACTTTAACGACAAAACCGCCTGCCCCAAAAAAAATATCAACAAGCGTACCCCTGTTTCATCATGAACGACAACTTCTTAGATCGCGCGCGCATCGTGCAAGCATTGGACCGCTAGTATTTGTATTTGGAAATAATTTTCTGTATTTTGCAAAGCGTGCCAACTCAAAATCAAGACAAAAAAGAAAATGGTCTCACCATTTATAGCTCCTACCTGAAGGTTCCATATCAAGCTTTTCCCTCATAGAGCCATTTCCCATCACACATTTAGAGGACGCTTATGGAATTAGCAAGGCCAAAAATTTCTCGCCATTTCATTTCTTCCGGAAAGACGAGATTAAGCACAAATCACGAAGACTTTTTTGTCTCTGCACTCTGGTTAAATACTGCAGAACCACTCTCGTCCTCTAAAGTGTGATTAGAGAAATTGCTCTGGGATTGATGATGATGATGGTGGTGGTGGTGGTGGTGGTGGTGGTATCTAAAAAAAATTCCAAGGCAAAGGGAGACAACTTATTGCAATGAATTAATTCCTGAAGAAACAGTCCTACGAATTCTAAAACTTCGATCTTCGGTACCCTAACTGAAGAACTGTTAAATGTACAACCTGTTACATTGCCTTGGGTCTTTCTGATCCTAACTAAATGACTACCATGTAGCCGAATGTAGTTACATATTTACTTTGAGAGGCAGAAAGGAGCAAGTAAAACAACACTTCTTTATACAACGAACGAAATTAAATGGACCAGTCTTGTTTATTTGTTACGGCGTTTATCATTATTTTCCTTCTTTTTTTTCTCCTTTGTTCTTTGAAGATTTTAAGTTTGCGATAGTTGAGCCGTATTAGACTATCGGTTACTTTGCTGAACAGGCAGGACAGGGTAAAGACGTCACTTACTATAATAAATCAGCTCCTTCATGTTGACCTACATAGTGTACGTAAGAGTGTACATTGCCGGAGAGTGCAATACAGCAGGTGTAAACGCGACGCCCACAAAAAAAATAATTGTCAAGGGTTTACGGTAAACGAACTCTTGGGGGTCAGACAAGAACACCTGTGCGTCTTTTATCACGCCGAAAGAAAAAAAAAAGAATCAAGAAAAAAATATCTGAAGGCCCTACACCTGCACGTGAAGTGTGGCTGTAGCGGTGCCCCTAGCTTGCGACAAGCTATGACACGGCAAATCACCACAGGTATAAATTTAATCAGATGTTGACGTCGAGTTGCGTAAAAATGTACCTCTATTGTCTTTCACTATAATGTTTGACCTTTCGCACCTGGTTATCCGTGCGCTGGAGTGTGCAAGGACATAAACTATGAGCAACGTTTCTGTTCAGTCGTGCGTATATGCGCTGTCTGCGCAATATAAGCCATACAAATGTATACACCTGCTTAAAGCGTACAATTCAGCATGATTATTTTGCTTAACTATTCACCTCATCAATAATAATTTTCATACTTTATGTATCTTTCAAACAACAATGAAAAATTTTGGGTATAAGTGAAAGAAAGAAAGAAAGAAAGAAAACCCAGTTTTTTTCGATCCTATTATGGACGAGAATTGTGATAAACGTGATATCACTGTTTAATTACCTACTGTTGCCATGTCAACACAAATGCCTTACTCCATGCCTATTTCTGAGCTTTTGCTTCTCGATTTGATTAATATTTATTTTGTACCAGCACCATAAACCCAGATGTCTAAAAATAATAATTACTCCCACAAGGTAAAAATCTTATGGATCTCAAATGCGGACTCTACACAAGATTGATGATTGCAAGAGCATATCGCCATATACTGTCCCGATGCCAGTCTTTGGCTGGAACAGAAAACACTTGTAAGACTAGAGGGAATGGCAAAATTCCTAGAAATCTGTCTGATTACAGGATCAAAACACGAGAAGAGTATGGATGCGCCTAACAGAAACAGTCCTTGAAACATGAAGCTTAAACAATGTGAAATCGCCCAATCACAATAGATCGCACACTTCCCACACGATGCCCTGATATTGTAGTTATGCTTCAAGACGCTGCTGTATCACTGACATAAATTTATTGACCTTCTTTCACATATTGATAACCATATTTGGAGAGATAGTGGGTTGGTGGCGCTTGCTAAATATAGATTAAAGATGGATTTTCTTCTTCTTTGGTAAGAAGTTTTCCACCAATGAAAAATATTGTGTGACAGAGACTGTTTGTCTCTAATGTTGTGAGAGCAAACATTTACAGCACCAATAATCATCCAAGTGAGAGAGCCGAGTGATGTCTTTTAGAGAATTATTAATAACATAAATTAAGATTCTCATCACTTGTAACTAGTTGTGGATTATTATTATTATTATTAATAATCATAACCTTTAACTAGGGTGGCATAGTGTCATATGTATATATGTGTGTATTAATTTGACTACTGATGCCTATGCTAGGATAAACTGTTAAGTGTCAAATGTTTAATCTAACATAGTTGTCTATGTCAATGCTGTTTTGATTATATTCATGTGGTGTATATTTCATTGTTGATTTAATAAATTTATTGTTAAGTTTATTACCATTTTTGCACATATATTAAAACCTTATGTTTGGAGTAATAGCGGGTGGATGGAGGCATGTTAAATATAAATAAAAGACGGATTTTATTACTACTTTCGGAAGAGGTTTCCACCTGCAGAACATTATGCGACAGTAAAACGTCTACCTTATTATTGCGTAAAGAGTAAAGTTTTATGACACCCTTATAATCCGCCAAGTGAGAGACATATAAACAGATGTAGATCTTCAACCTTTCTAGATCAGTTAATAACGGATATAAATAGAAGTGGATCGAGCTATTTTTCAAGAGGTCACGTGCTATCTTTTGCAGTTTCGATTGGCCCCATTGATTCCATATCTTTACTATAAGTGCACAGTCAGCATCCCCCCCCCCCCATACACACTCTTTCCTCTTTACTTACTATCTGTGCGCGCGTGTTTTTGTGTGTGTGTGTGTGTGTGTGTGTGTGTGTGTGGTGTATGAGGGTGGGTAAGTTAAAAGAGTCTATAAGTAATTGTGTTTGGTTATTTATTGCTAATAAAATGTGTGTATGTGAGTGGGTAAGTTTAAAGAGTCTGTAAGTAATTGTGTTTGGTTATTTATTGCTAATAAAATGTGTGTATGTGAGTGGGTAAGTTTAAAGAGTCTGTATGTAATTGTTGTTCTTGTGCTTGGTTATTTATTGCTAATAAAATGTGTGTATGTGAGTGGGTAAGTTTCAAGAGTCTGTATGTAATTGTTGTTCTTGTACCTGGTTATTTATTGCTAATAGAATGTGTGTATGTGAGTGGGTAAGTTTAAAGAGTCTGTATGTAATTGTTGTTCTTGTGCTTGGTTATTTATTGCTAATAGAATGCGCGGCATCGTGCTGAAAACGTCAGTGGAAGACTGAGTGGTATGGACAGTTTTTTTGTGTTTTTTTAATCATAGCGCTGTTTATAATTAGCACTATTAAACTCTGTGTTGAGGTTTAGTTCCGAGTTAGATGCTGACCATGAAAATGGATTCTCTAGAGGAGAAATTCTTATATGTAACACATCTAAAAGAATTAACGTTACCAAGTTCGTTACATTCGCCTGCATTATTATTGTTAAAATAACTTTGACATATGCTGTAACTAATCGTTCTTTCCCGGAATTAAATGGCGCGATTTTAGTTTACCAGAATGCGGCACCCCTCAAAGTTTTACCTCTCCTGGAACAAACACACATATGCATCACGTGAGCGTTTAATTCTTTATGCTAGCGGTACTTAACCCTTTCCATTCTTGGTTCTCGTGTTACTAATCAAGCATTCCGTTTAATTAATATTACAGGAGTGTTCAAGTGTTCCCTGCACACATTTTAGTGCAAACTTGTTTAAGAATAATAGTCGGGATATTATCCACTTCCTTTCATGAAGTAGGGAATCCAGGAAAAGCTTTCTGCCGCTTACAGATCTAATTTACCACTCTCAGACACTGGAGATTTATATGCTTTTTGCTCCCCACTTCCGAGCAAGGTATCCGCTGAGAGTACAGCCCTCACGGTCAACACCTGCACGAGTGCGTCCAAAGATGATTTGCGAGGCGCCAAGGCAACGAACTTACACGCATGTAACACTAAGGACGCCCTGGCGTATTGTTTGTTTACTGTTTCAAAAATAGATTTTCCACTAAAATTTTCCATTAGTTTTCCTTTGTCGCATCCAGTCTTGACACGAGAAGCTGCCAAGCTGCCAATGCGGGAAGAAAGTCTTGCCCAAGACAAAGTGTGTGTGTGTGTGTGTGTGTGTGTGTGTGTGTGTGTGTGTGTGTGTGTGTGTGTGTGTGTGTGTGTGTGTGTGTGTGTGTGTGTGTGTGCGTGTTCTCTTTTTAAAGGTAGGGGAAGATAAAAGAGAGAAATTGCCAAAAGCATAACTCCACGCGTTTCTCCTTTGCTAAAAAAAAAAAAATTATAATTATAATTAAAAGTTGGGGATATTTTTTAATAAAAAATTAAAGTTTGAAACTGAAGACGAGAAACACATTGCAGAAGAGGTGAAAGTTAGTAAAGTGCTATCTGTGCTCGACATGGATCACGCCTAGTCTGGCAGTTAGCTCCAGGCTCCAGTCGCAGTGAGAGGGGCTCAGCAGGGGTGCCAGATATCAGGCCGAGAGTGATTAGGAACCAGGCAGATAGTCAGACCCGTGGGATGATTACAGATTAAGAATTGGGTGGGGATATCAGGATGCGGCTGAGTGAGAATGGGTGATGATACGGCTGTATTCAGGATGTGCATGTCTTTGCACCTGAGAAGGGTTGGGTGTTTGTGTGTGCATGTATATGTCATGCATATATGTGTGTGCTTTCATGCTTGTTTTCATGCATTAATATGTGTGTGTGTGACTGAACTTGCGTTAAACCGGTTAAACCATCTCAATTTATAGAGTCAAGTCAAAGAGGTTTCGTGAGAAAATTTATTTAAGTTTTAGTTTAACTACCACACTTAGGTCTTCTGATTACATTTGAAAGTGTATGTTAGTTTAATATCATGTTTATGTTTAAATTCATGTATATATTTACATTATTTTTCTGATGTATTAGTGTATGCCTTCGTTCTTCTGTTAGTGTATATTCTTGTATGGTTGCGTTCAATTTAATATTCGAGTTTGTTACTTTCCAGTTAATATTTAAAGACCCTGTCTCAACATGAGGTTTTAAAGTTATTAATTTTAATAGTACACCTATATTGACCCTGTCTCAACATGAGGTTTTAAAGTTATTAATTTTAATATCACACCTATATTGACGACAGATTAGATGCCTGCTTTACCCTTCACCTTCTATAATTTAATTACCCTCGAATTCTGGCATTCAGTGTAGAGACAGGTAAATCAGCGTACAATGCAGGGGTTGGACTGATTACACCGAAAGAAAATCATTCATATCCAACATGGATCTGCCCTTACCAACCAATAATCAAGCCAATTTCAATTATTAAAATAACGAAGATAAAATTTAATAATTTACAACAAAAACAATACATCAATCAAATAGTAAAATGATATAAGAATGGTCTTCTGAGACCACCTATTCTGTCCATAAAGTTCGTAACGGATCGTAAACACAAGTCTTAGATTAGAGTCATTTGGCAGTTCCGCTTAACCGGCATTCAGTTATCAGAGATGTCCATCCTGACCGAGTCATACACATGACAAATCAATGCATCACTGGCACGTCATAGAACCCATCACACTCCAAAATCGCCACAACACAGCACAATGTGTGTAGCAGGTAAATAGCCCGCTTTTTCTGAAGTAACCGCAGGCTAAAAATTTTCATCCACGGAATCAGTTCGACCTTTGCAATTTTAGGCGCAGTCCTCGTGAATAACCTTTAACACATCCCAGCCCCTATTTATAGAGTTCTACACACTCATGACTTCTGCGTACTTCACCTACGTCATCGGCGGAAAACATATCTCTATATATGGTCATCAAACCAAGTTGCCACCACCATCTTTCACCTTTCAACCTTTCATGCACTACACTACGTCGATTGACCTATATCCCTCGTACACCACAGTTCAAGGCCAATAACGGTACATTGGTCATTATAGATGAAAAAGGAAAACAAACAAAAATACCTTATTAATAAAACTAGCTAATCAAAAAAGGAATAAGGAAATCTTTAGTCAATTAAAACAGGCATAATTTGCCCAGACTTCTTCTAACAGAGTTCATGTTTGTAGTTACTTGTATATAGGTCTGTGTGCATATCACTTCAGATAATAATTATCAATAAAATGTAAACATGTAAAGCGAAAGCCTGTATGTTGTAGAAAATTTTGCTCGGTCTAGTTAAGAAATCTATATTTATGAAAGATTTAGGAAAATTGTTTAAATTGTATGTACATTGTAATTGCAATACTTGTCTGAATTTGAAAAACCAAATCGATCTAGCCCATTTCTTTACATTGTAGTTCTTGTTAAACTGTGCATTGAAGGCTATAGACTATAGAGTTAGCTCTACATTGTAGCTTTTGTTAAACTGTGCATTGAAGACTGGAGAGTTAGCTCTACCAAAGCGGTTTTAATTAATATTATTTATGAAACAATCGTTAAAGTGAGAGCTAACTCTATATTAGTGTGGCCAAAATTCCTCTGTGTTCAGAATAAACCATTCTCATTTAAACCAGCATTTTCTCCAGTTCTAGTGTCCGTGTACTGACATTTTGCTAGTTGTGTATGTTACCATCCCATGCTTATCATGATCGATGTCAAGTGTGTATTTTATCATTGTAGCATTACCATCCCATACTTATCATGATCGATGTCAAGTGTGTGTTTTATCATTGTAGCATTACCATTTCATACTTATCATGATCAATGTCAAGTGTGTGTTTTATCATAAAGATTGTGTAGTATGTACTTCGATTTTTAAAAAAAAACAGGATACCCTCTTAAATACATATACAGGATACCCTCCTAAATACATATTAATTATTTTTTAAAATGTGACTAAAATTCTTTAAATACTTTTTTTTATTCACAAATATTGTTTTCTTAAATGTGATAAGAGACTATTGTTAACATGAAATATTTGGTGATTGTGTGCTACAAGTATAAGGTTCAAAATATTTCAAAAATGTTTAATTTGTTTCACTTAAAATATTTACTTCTGAATATTAAAAACAAAATAGTTATAAGAAATATCTAATAAAAATTCATTAAATATGATTCTATAATTTACAACTAGCATTATAAATATTTGTGCCACGTTAATGAAAGGATTACCACTATATACATGTACTAGCTAAAAAATGTATTATCTTATCAGATTTATGTAACTGTACTAGTGTTATAAGTTCTAGTGTTATGACAGTCATGCTAAGTAGATTTTTTTTAAAACTACAAAAATTGTAAAAAATCAGATTTGATATCCATGGTTTAAAATGTAAAAGAATAATAAATCTTTTAATTAATTAAAATTTATTTCAAATTATAATTAAGAATTGTGATCTTTATCCATTCACACTATATCAAAGGAGAAACATAACATGATTAAGGTAATCTAAGTATGTCCAAAACAAGGTCTATAATTAATTTAAATGAAATGAGATTATACATCAACCATGCAAACGTTTCTTGTCATGAATATTTTGTTTTTATAAAATTGTTTTATCTGCTGAATCTAATGTTAACAAAATATTCTATCAAAATAAAGTACATGCACACATTTGTAAAATGTGATGAATCTAGTATCTGATAACCATTCAAATGCATCAATACAGAATTATTTTCAGTTACAACTGTAAACCACTTCTATACATACCAATCTAATACTTTATACAATTTTTTTAGATTTTCTATAATCTGATTTTCGCCTATATTAATATACGCTAGAGTGAAATACAAAAGTAATTATGATATTAATTATGCTTTAAGCTTACACTGACAAAGTTAGGAGAATGTGCTTATTTTAAGAAAAAAGTAATATGAAAGGAAATTATATTCAGTGTACATACACTCCCTCACACATATATTCTTTACCGTGAGAAAAATATACTCTGAATAATTTATGTCAACATATTGTAAGCGTATTTTATTAATAATGAATGCTTCTCTGCACATTGTCTACAGCAGTATTGTTTTCAAAAACTGATTCCCCCCCCCCCCCAAATAACTGCACTAAAATAGTGGCAGAGGTAACGCCCCCACACGCACACACACAGATATACACATACATACATATATATATCAGTGGATAAATTTTGTGTAGTGTGTACTTTAAATCTGAAAAACAAAATAATAAACCTGAAGTGAAATACATCTTAAAACAAAAGCAATGATTAGAATTTTAACAAAGTTGTTATTAAATGTGATGGCAAACTTTTGTTGACATCATTTCACTATTGTGTTCTGTGACATTGTTACAAATGTAACAATGTAATGTTACAAATTAATATTTCAAGAATGTTTATTTTAAGCATTTAAAATGAAAAATACTTCTTATCCAATTTGAAAACAATAATTATTATAATATGATTACATAATTCAAAATAGTAATTAAGGCATATTTTAAAAATAATGAACGCTTTCCAAAACGGCATCTTATGTTAGGCTGGTATTCTCAAAATGGTCGCACTGAAACTTCCGTTAGCGACACATCGGCAGCGTTTGCTCTCATTGGTTGTTCTCTCTAGTTATATAGCTTTGTGCAAAAAACCGTATCGCTCTAGCGCGAAAGCGGCGGAAGCCGGAAGCGCCCCCTACACTCAATCAATCGTATCGCTCTAAGAGCCAGGGTCACATCCTTCTTCAGCTAAAGAGGAAGATAAGTTCTGGTCGCCCAGGAAGACAATACCTATGGTTATGTTTATTCCTGTGCACTAAAACCCTTCTCTTTCTGTGATGACGAGTTCGAAATTATTTTAATTCATCTGGACATTTTATCTTTGTTTTTATTTTGTTTTGATTAATTAGTATAATTAAATTCCATTTAAAATTCTAAATATTGACTTTATCACATCCTGTCTCTTTCCGTATATGCCATAGGGACTTCAGTCAAAAGGGGAATTTAGGGGCTTGGGAGCTAGATAATTATTGTATGTGTTAGCATAAGCTAGACGTTTGTGACGCGTCTATTGTGCGTGGTGGTGGTGGGGGGGGGTTGTTGGTTTTTTGCACCTGTTTTACTGAATGTGGGTACGTGTGACTAGGCTAGATGTTCGTGACGCGTTATTCCATTGTGCGTCATTTACATCTGTTTACTGAAAGTGGATGCGAGTAACTGGAAGATCGGGTTAAATTTTCCAGCTGGCAAAGGAGGAATTAATTAAAGGTGATTTAACTCTTTTCTCGTCTTTCCCTCCTTCAGCAATTCACGTGCGCACGCCACAACAGTCCTATCCCATATCTTGTATAAATCATCCTGTTTTCTTTACAGTCCTATCCCATATCTTGTATAAATCCATCCTATTTTCTTTACAGTCCTATCCCATATCTTGTATAAATCCATCCTGTTTTCTTTACAGTCCTATCCCATATCTTGTATAAATCCATCCTGTTTTCTTTACAGTCCTATCCCACATCTTGTATAAATCCATCCTATTTTCTTTACAGTCCTATCCCATATCTTGTATAAATCCATCCTGTTTTCTTTACAGTCCTATCCCATATCTTGTATAAATCCATCCTGTTTTCTTTACAGTCCTATCCCATATCTTGTATAAATCCATCCTGTTTTCTTTACAGTCCTATCCCATATCTTGTATAAATCCATCCTGTTTTCTTTACAGTCCTATCCCATATCTTGTATAAATCCATCCTGTTTTCTTTACAGTCCTATCCCATATCTTGTATAAATCCATCCTGTTTTCTTTACAGTCCTATCCCATATCTTGTATAAATCCATCCTGTTTTCTTTACAGTCCTATCCCATATCTTGTATAAATCCATCCTGTTTTCTTTACAGTCCTATCCCATATCTTGTATAAATCCATCCTGTTTTCCTTACAGTCCTATCCCATATCTTGTATAAATCCATCCTATTTTCTTCATAATTTCATCCCACATCCGTTGTAGTTCCATCCTATATTCTTTATAGTCCCATCCTATATTCTTTACAGTCCCATCCTATATTATATACAGTCCCTTCCTATATTCTTTACAGTCCCATCCTATATACTATATAATTTCAGCCCATATCCTTTATAGTCCCATCCTATATTCTTTCTAGTGTTGTTTTTTTTCGCTTATTTTCTCCAGAGGATGCAGTAAGCCTTTTTTCAGAGATATTCTCAGTTTGGAGGTCCTCTGGAGAAAAACTTCCTCTCCTCACTTGTTTCTGGAGAGGGCGGGTGGTGGTTGTGTGTCGAGTAGATGTAGTGTGTGTGTCTGTCTGAAAGTGTGTGTGAGAGAGTGTGATGTGTGGTGTACTGTGTGAGTGAGCTTTCTAGTCTCATCCTGTATCCTATATAGTCCCATCCCATAACCTGTATAGTCCCATCCAATATCCTTTCATTTAGCCCATGGAGAAATTCGCGTTCATAGCTGCTAGAAGGGGGACAAAATTTAAATGTATATAAGAAAGCTCGACCCAAGTTTTTACGACTTTAGACACTTGCTGAAAAATGCCACCCGCCATCTGCTTTTATCCATAACCACCTTTCGAGTGGCATGCTGTCAGAATGTCACCGATACTGCCCCTTTGTTTCAACGCCGTGTGCAGAATTTACGATTAGTTAAATCGTTATCGTAGCAGTGGAGTCCAACTGTGCCCTTCACCACTGTATCTGATAAACCTGCGCTCGCCGGTCGTTAGCTGTGAAACGAGCGCTCTCAGCGAGGACAGACTTCCGACTATAGCAGGGACGGGCAACATACGGCCCGCGGGCCGGGTCCGGCCCGCGACGGGATTTTGACCGGCCCGCTGACTGTTTCTGGCCGTACGTAGTAATGTGGCCCGCGTCCACATCCCGCCGCAATCTCCCACTACTTTCTTACTGCGTCACAGTTAATAGTGACTGTTAGTTATTCTTTGATTGTTTTCGGTTAGATTTAGAATTTACAATAAAATTTTTATCATGGATTTTGCCAAGAAACATAAAGTTGACAGCGAGTGTAGCCATTTAACTAAGATGTCTAAGTACTTTTTCACAGAGAAAGCAGTATGTTTGCTGTGCAGTGAAAGTGTTGCCATGTTGAAAGAGTACAACATTAGCCGCCATGGTAATGTGGCCCCGTCCACATCCTGCCACATCCTACTGCAATCTCCCACTACTTTCTTACTGTGTCTCAGTAATAAGTGACTGTTAGTTATTCTTTGGTTGTTTTCGGTTAGATTTAGAATTTACATTTTAAAAATTTTTATCATGGATTTTGCCAAGAAACGTAAAGTTGACAGTGAGTGTCACGCATTTAACAAAGATTGGATGCCTAAGTACTTTTTAACAGAAGTCAGCAAGAAAGCAGTATGTTTGCTGTGCAGTGAATGTGTTGCCGTGTTGAAAGAGTACAACATTAGCCGCCATTATGCGACGAAATATGCAGGCTATGGCATTACTTTATCAGCAGCGGAACGGCAAACAAAAGCAACAGAACAGGACAGAAAACTTGTAAAGCAGCAGAATGTATTCGGAAAAGCCAAAGTAGCCCAGAAAGCTGCTACTCATGCCAGCTTTGTGGTCGCATACAACATTGCTAAGCACAGCAAATCGTTCTGTGATGGTGAATTTGTCAAAAAGTGCATGCTCGATGTAGCTGATCAAGTCTGTCCAGAACACAGAAAGAAGTTTGAAGAAGTCAGTTTGTCGAGAAGAACTGTGGCTCGCCGCATTGAAGCAATTGGTGAAGATCTGACACCACAACTGAAAGGGCGTGTACCTTCATTTCAGCTGAAAAGGAAAGATACAGAATATCCTCAACTCAGAAAATCAAAATGGCTGTCAGATCTGGCGTTTGCACTTGATCTCTTTGAACATATGAATGAATTGAACACCAGACTTCAAGGGAAGGGCACTTTTGCTCACGAAATGTACTCAACAGTGAAGGCATTCAAGGTGCCAGCTCAGTCAGAATATCACAACACACTTTCCAACACTCGAAACTATGGCACCCCAGATAATGTCAACTGAGAAGTACACCAATATGATATCTGCACTAGACAATGAATTTTCTCGTCGTTTTGCGGACTTCCAGAAACTTGCTGCTAAGTTTGATATCTTGTCATCACCGTTTACAACTGACTTTGAAAAGGCGCCGGATGCTCTACATCTGGAACTGATTGATCTGCAGTGTGACTCTACCCTGAAAGAGAAATTCCAATCTGAAAGCATTGACAAATTTTATGCGTCACTGAATGAGTCCAAGTTTGCCAACCTGAGAAAGATGGCCATGAAACTACTTGTTCTGTTCGGGTCTACATACATTTGCGAACATTTTCGACCATGAACATTAAAAAGACAAAGCTGCGTTCCAATCTAACTGATGTTCACGTGCAGTCTTTACTGAGAATTTCTACGTCCGACATGCCAGAGTTCAAACAACTTGTTGAAAACTTTGATCGACCACAGATGTCTCATTGACTTTAGCAGCTATTGAAGTACATTACGTTAAATTCATTAAATACTGTTTTTTTTCTATGCTTTAATGTTTACAAGTTTAAAGTTTACATTAAATACGATTTATTCCTTGCATAGGTGGATAAATACGTGATTAAGGTATTGATTTAGTAATCCGGCCCGCCAAGGACTTCATTTTTCCATACCCGGCCCGCCGACTGAAGAAGTTGCCCACCCCTGGACTATAGTATAAAAAAGGGAGACAATTTAACTGGGTTTAGTTTAATAAATTATGAGTAGTTATTTTCTGTCCTCGTACAATTTTTATACTTAGACACCTATTTTCTTTAAGTATTTTAAATTACCTTTACTTATGGGTGAGTGTGTGCGTGTTTAAGAGAGATGGAGGGGGTAATTGAAGATGGAGGGGTTGTTAATGTTCGTCATTTTATGTTTGTTTTTTTTATTTTTATTTTGTTTGTTTTGTGAATTATGTATAGGGGAGGG
The DNA here is from genome assembly GCA_028829895.1 of Sinotaia quadrata. Lineage (NCBI taxonomy): Eukaryota > Metazoa > Mollusca > Gastropoda > Architaenioglossa > Viviparidae > Sinotaia > Sinotaia quadrata. Next base: position 143,481,622 of record CM054177.1, on the reverse strand, counting down.
GTGTTCTATTTGTTTAGAACACTTTTGCATTATTGTTGTGGTGAGTTAACTTCATTGTTAACTTGGTTGTCTTGGTTATTATCTTGGTTGTCTTGATTGTGTTGGTTAACTTGGTTGTCTTACTGTTAGCTTTGCAGTTAACTTGGTTGTATTGGTTTTTAACTTCCTTGTCAACTTGGTGGTCTTGGTTGTTAATTTGAATGTCAACTTGGCTGTCTTAGATTTTACCCTGGTTGCCTGTGGCATGGAGGGGTCATAGTCTAAAAAAAATAATAATAAAATAAATTGTCAAAGAGAACAGTTTACTAAGTAGCACGAACTGGCAAGCTTCGTTTGCTCGTGTCAGTTTAAGAGGCGTGGTGGTGGTGCAAATTGAATTTAAAATACTTTTTAATAAAAAGTTAGTAACCAAACATTTTGGACTGAGAACTGAGGAGTGTGTGCGTATGGGGGGATGGGGGGGGACCATAAAATATTCCCCGTTTTTCGAAAAGACACGTGTACACACTTCTGCACGGCCTAGTTACTTAGAGCAAACAACTTACATTGTTATTTTAAAAAATCAAAAAGAATGTGATTTATTGATAAGAGTATACAAAACATATTTTAAAAGCTTTTTTATGTTTTCATGGTAACACGCATTTAAAGCTTCGCAGCATTACGTCCAGGCTAAGCAGGCAATCTGATTTATTTCATCTTGCAATCAAATTTCTCCACCCGTCTTTAAGAGACCAAGTCCTACGTGCTGGTAGTCTATCCCGAGGGTGCAAAGTGCTCGTAAAATATAAGTTAAAAATAGTCACAATCAAATCGGTTTGTCAGAAATACTTGTATTCAACTTTACCGTGCTAATAAATGTATTTACTGGCAATAGGTTATCAGAAACTAATGAAGTGCATAGAGAGTCTTGGTATAATCACAAGCTAATGAAGTTATGAGTGTAACTGAAACCAGAAGCGAATGAAATACAATTAGAGTCTAGATGTAATCAGAAGTGAACGATATACAGCAAGAGTCTAGATGTAAACAGAATCGAATGAAATACCAAGAGTCCTTCCATAAGCTGAATGACTTGAAACACCTTGGATAAAAATCTCAGAGAAAGATTTGACAGACTAGCAGTGTCCAGATCGACTTTCACTGACTTACGTCACACTCGCTGAACAGAGGCGGGGGAAATGGTAGATAACATCCCTACAAGGTACATTTAACTGTAGCAGCAGTGTACACGAGTTGGCTTTTGGAACCGATCATGTTTTCCTGCACCAGTAATGCATCACCATTTAGTGAACAGCATGCTAGTCTCCGTGGCCCTGCCAATCATAGGCATAACGAATATTTCCACCACCACCCTTACTTGTCACTTGTTTCCATATACGGTTACTTATGATGTATTTCTGTGATAAAATTGTAGAGCACTTTATTCAAATGACTGATATTTATGCAGTAAGATTTTAAAAGTAGACATCGTGCATTGCACGTTAAGTGAACATGCAAAGAAAAATTGTAACAGTTCATCGTAAATGCGTAACTAGGCATATCCTGAAGTAATATTATAATTAAATGGATAACTAGACATTGCCTGAAGTAATATTATAATTAAATGGATAACTAGACATTGCCTGAAGTAATATTATAATTAAATGGATAACTAGACATTGCCTGAAGTAATATTATAATTAAATGGATAACTAGACATTGCCTGAAGTAATATTATAATTAAATGGATAACTAGACATTGCCTGAAGTAATATTATAATTAAATGGATAACTAGACATTGCCTGAAGTAATATTATAATTAAATGGATAACTAGACATTGCCTGAAGTAATATTATAATTAAATGGATTACTAGACATTGCCTGAAGTAATATTATAATTAAATGACACTTGTATCATTCCTGGTGGAATTAGTCTAAGTTCCATGGAATGCGTGGTCCACTTCTTAAATCGTGTTGTAGATAAACGATTTATCCAATGATGCAAGCATATCTCAGAAGCTAGCTAATTAGGGCTAACCAATGACCATCTACTGGCCAAATGTAACTGATCAATGGGTGCTAAGGGATTACAAGGGAGAAACCCATGTTGTGGAAATTTATCCCTTTCCCATCACTGTCCAATAAATTCTATCTGCAGTAAGACATGTTTCTCTGCAGTTTTCATTTTGGGGAGATGTGATTAATGCCATATCAGACAAGAGCAGTACTCCCAAAGATATCTTCAAGATTATCTCCCTTTAAACTGGACTCCTGGTTCTAAACCAGAGCTTGGCCACCAGTGTTCTAAGAGTCTAGTGAGCAGTGTGACAATCACCTTCTTAGGTGGAAAAGGTCAGCGAGGCAAAACTTTGATTCTGGTCATGTTGACATTTCATGAAACAAACTTTGAACACATGTGTATATTTGTGTTGTCTAAACGACGTTGACTGAAGTAGTATTGTTAGAGAAAACTTTTCACTCCAGGAGCCTCTAAGGAAGGTCTAGAGAAAATTCAGAAAAACATTCACAGGTGATTATTAAGATCCCATTTTACTGGAGCTATTAATATATATATTTAACTTGTTTTACTCTGTGATCTCTCTATATATATTTGTTGTATATATCATTATTTGTACTTGATCAATGTTGAATTGCTGTGTAGTGTGTAGTTAATTATGTTGTTAATAAATTTTATTCCTTTGCTTATCGACACCCTCGACCTCGTGTTTTAACTGGGTTAAAAGGTCAGGAGTAGTGGTGGGGGCATAATAATTAATAAGACGGGTGTAGGCCTTTGAAGAGGGTGGCCAGAGTTATTCTGTGGTGCTTATTTACAATACTGGGGGTGGATTGCTCTGGAGAGGGTACAGAAGGTCAGAAGATCACTCTTTCAGTCTGTTGCCCGCAAATTGAGAGGTGTGTATTTATCATAGACCTGATGATAATATTCTGCTAATTAAACAGACCCTCTCATCATTTAAAATAACCCGTTTAAACAGGAAATACAACACACTTCTAAACTGAAATGGAAATGTATGTCTTTATGCTCTGTATACAGCAGAATATCCGAGAAATAAACGTTAACTGGATTATTGCAAGCTGATAAGAATTAAGTTTACTGCAGTGATAAGAATTGTCAATTTATTGCAAACTGGTAAGAAATGAGTTCTTCTTTGCAAACTAATAAAACTTAACTCAGGTAATTGCAAACTGATGAGAATTAAGCTGGTTTATTGCAAGGTGGTTAGAACAACTTGGTATATTGCAGACTGATAAGAATAAGTTGGTTTATTGAAAACTGAAGAATTCAGTTGGTTCATTGCTGATTTCAGAGGTTCATGCTCATATTTCCACCATTGTGACTTGTATATAATTCTGCTTAGTCATACTCCAGTTTCACTATTAACAATGTAGCTGTGCTTATTTCAGCACACCCCAGCAAAAGATGGACAAACACAGCACACAGTAAAATAGAAATCTACCGTTTGACGTTGTATATTGCTTTCAGAGAGTTCATCCTTTAGGAACTTGCCGTTTGGAAATACTTAATCTTGTGAAATAAATAACTTACCAAATGCTATGTATACTGTTATTTATTCAGATTAAAGATGGCGGAAGTGTTGTTCTAAGAAAAAATGGCAGTATTTTCATGTAGTGGGGAAAAAAATAATAGCTTTTTAAAAAAAGAATTAAAAAGTAGAGCATTCATATTTATACATGAAATTTATTCACCTGTGCGACGGTGCATAATTAAAATAAAATGATAAACAAAATATTTTTCCACATACAAATTTTAGATTTGTTAAGATTAGACTTCGGACCGCGCGAATTTGAAATGAGTTTTAGATGCTCAAACAAAGAGAAGTGTTGGCCCAACATTTGCCCAACATTTGCCATTGAATTGCCATCGCCAGCTATTCCCCTACGACAAGCAATTTGTGCAAGCCGGGAAATAAATCAGTAATTTAAAAAAATGTTTTTAAACTCTCAGCATCCATAATATTTAAACTTTTTACTAACTCACTCAATCCTTCCGGTGATCCGATCGAAGGGTGTGAGGGGAGTTGGGAAATAATTTTGCTAAGACAAGGAATTTGGTACATTTACAAGAAATTTAAAAATATAAACAAAACAAAGCTCTAATATCTCGAGCACTTTTTCTGTCATACAGTTAAATGCTCCAAATCTTCCTTCTTAGCCCCCACCCCAACCCACCCACCCTCGCACTCACACACTCACCATAACCATCTCCAATCCCATGATACACTTGAAGCATGTTGCGCATGCCCACACTTTTCAGTTCGCGGCTCTGAGTTGAAAACGAACATAACTCTTCTACGCTGTCTAGATTTTGCGACACAAAACACCCTCAGATCGGATGACGGCTGGGCATAATAGATTATCCTTTTATTTGCCATCACACCAAAACGTGCCGGATGGTATGGCCTGGGCTAGTCGAGAATGCACGGCCGCGTTCACCCCAATATCAATTTATTCTGATCCTCGATCGGATCCTCTTCTTGTCTGTGAACTCGCATTGGCAATAAAACATCAAAAAACATGAAAGCCAATCTGGGTGGTCGAAGGTTTTGTGTTCAGATCCCGACAAATGCTTTATGTTGCATTTTTCAATGTGTATATTTAGTGAACTTTTTACTGTATGACAGTATATTTATTTAAAGTAAGTTTTTATTATATTTTTTTTAATAATTTTTTGCTTATCCAGCATTCTTTGAACTTGTGCGGATGAAGACACATAGAGCAGATATTTTTATTTCGTGTCGTTTAATAGTCTACGAAGACGTAAAGATGTAAAAAAAAAAAAAAATAGTACAAATAAAACATCTCATCGCGATTATATCCTCAAAGCAAAGCAGCAAGTAAACAGAATTGTCAGCTCACTTTGATTGCTCTTTAGGTTCTACTTGCTTGTGGGGTTTGGGGTGGGGAGTTTGGTTGTCAATGTGTGCGTGTAAAAAAGCTTTAATAATAACAGAAATTCTCCAGAGTCAGTCGATGCGCTGGCTAGCAATATTATTGAACGACTGGTAAACTATATTGTCCCTTTCATATCTCGGCTTCGCCCCAAAACTTCAAACTCTTTCTATTATTATTCGCTGACTAGCTGAAGATGTTGGAGATTTACATCTGGCTTCATCCAGTGTATGTTGATATCGCAGACTAATGAGATGCCTGAACTAAAATATTTGATTAAACGATTTAGAACGTTCATGAAAAACGCAAATGTCGCGAATTCATTGCGCTCGCCAAAGTCTGGTAGTACAAACGGTTTATTTTCTGGTATAATTTAAACATATACAGTGCGGGCCGTACGACTTTTCATGGAAGGCATAGGATTGTACTCTACATATTTAGATTTTAAAGAGCAACCCAAGCCAAGCCAAAGCATCCAATGCGTGTCTGTGTCCAAGATCAGGGTTCTCAACTAAAGGACAGTCTGTCTTGGATGTCTGCAATCTTGATCCGTGGTTCCATTCGGTCTGCAAGCTCCTTTGGGATTCACTGCGTTGCTTCCAGTAGCCCACGAACAATCCGTTACCAAAATCACCAAACTAGTTCCATCCGCTACCATAACCACCAAACCTGCTCCATCCGTTACCAAGACCACCAAACCTGCTCCATCCGTTACCAAGACCACCAAACCTGCTCCATCCGTTACCAAGACCACCAAACCTGATCCATCCGTTACCAAGACCACCAAATCTTTTCCATCCGTTACCAAACACACAAAACCTATTCCATCCATTACCATAACAACAAAACTTACCAAAACAACCAAAATTGTTCCATCCATTACCATAACCGCAAAACTTCCTCCAATAATTACCAAAACCACCAAACTTGCTCCGTCCATTATCAAAACCACTAAATCCGTTCCATCCACTACCATAACCACAATATCTGTTCCATCCATTACCCATAACCACAAAACCTGTTCCATCTATTACCATAACCACAAAACCTGTTGCAACCACTACCAAAACCACCAAACCTATCACACTTGAAGTATGACACTGACACTGACCTCACACACAAATGCCATGGGTTTGATTCCATTTTATAAATGGATCCTTGACAACTCTTTGACTAAAGATGGCGGAATTCGTTGGATCGGGCCAATACAGCATGAAAATTCAAAACGCATTGCACACAGCAAAAAACACAGCACAAGAACAGCTGCAAGATTCGAAGCTTTGGCTAAATAGCACTCTACATTAAACAAGAGTTGACATTTCGGCTAAATAGCACTCTACATTAAACAAGAGTTGACATTTCGGCTAAATAGCACTCTACATTAAACAAGAGTTGACGTTTCGGCTAAATAGCACTCTACATTAAACAAGAGTTGACGTTTCGACTAAATAGCAGCACTCTACATTAAACAAGAGTTGACGTTTCGGCTAAATAGCACACTCTACATTAAACAAGAGTTGACGTTTCAGCTAAATGGCCTTCTACAAACTACTCGATTTGACGTTTTGGTTTCAGAACGTTCTAGAAATACACCACAAAAGTCAACTGTAAGAATGCTATTTCATTGTAGGTGCGTGGCGCGTGTAGCACTGGTGATAGTCAAGACCAAATTTATATTGGAACGCTTTTCTCTCTTGTCTATACATCTATTGTTAGCTTGCTATTTCTATAGTTTTAGGTCAGAGTTCAGTCTACATTCCTTCTAGAATGGCCTTCCCCATTAAACATAAATTTTTTTTTTTATCAGAGTTCAACATAGAGCTTTTTAGATTCCTCAATATTCTATTCATCCTGGATTCACTTCGTTCAAACTGGTTACTTCCCTTGAGGACACCCGCCTACCATGCATCCCTCACTACTCTTCATCTCTCTGTTATTAATGCAAGCACGTTCAATCACTATGGTGGTAATAGTCTAACCTCGAGTCCAACTGTTGTTCACTGATATTTCCACACACACACACACACACACACTTGGAGAACAAAATATCGCTAGTATCATTCTTTATTTTGTTTGCATTTTAAAAAAAATTATAAATTATTATAATAATTTGTTGCAAACCCTACTGCTATCAAGGAATGCTTACATTCCTGGCCGAAGTCACACTGGGTTGTTGTCTGGTGACGTCTGATGTCACGTACTCTTTGAAGCTCTCAATTTCGCCTCTACCCCTAAGGATTCCACGTTGTCCCGACCAGTCATGCTTCCCTCGAAGACACGCCCAGCCCACGTCTCTCACTACTTCAAAAGAAAATAACCAATCTACACTTTCGCCGACTATGAAATTGAAAAAGGAAAAACGTGTGCTGCTGTATGCATTAAGTGTGTGCGAATATATGAATATTTGTGTGCGCGTGTATGTTCATGCAAATAAATGTCTTTAATTATGTATGTGTACGTGCGTGCGTGCGTTTGTGAAATGCGATAATGTTGGGGGGGAGGGGGATTTTCTTTCCATTTTTTTTGGGAGGGGGGGGGGGCGTTATACCTGAGGATGGTGAATTTCTTTGTGTTTGGTTTGATTGTGGATTTGTGCGTGCGTGTATATGTGTTGTGTGTGTTGTTGTTTTTCTATGATGTGAACAACACCATCACGTGTCGTTCTTAGGTGAACGTAACGCCCACTGCATTTCTATTTTCGGTAGAATTATTGCCTTTGTGTCCAAAATTTGAAACTAAAACACCCTTAATTAAGCGCTAAAAAGACCCGGAAAATTCTCACAATACCTATTGTACTCTTTTCGTCGACTATAAAGAAGACTTTTTAGTTCAGATGCGTCTATGTGTGCAAGAAAAAAAAATCAAGTCAACACTGGAGTTAAGTTTAGAGTTCCAGCATCTACTACAAAAAGAAAAGAAAAATAACTTCTTGATACAAAATGGTGTAAAAAATAAAGGTTTGTAATTTTATAATTAACGCCATGAGCGAGGTTGGAGAGATCAAAGAAAGATTCGTATAGTATTGCTTGAATATATTGATGCCCTTTCTGCGAAATTACACTTAATTTGTCTATTAAATACGATAAATAATTTTAGTTTCGTGGAAGCTAAACCAGATTTTAATGCTGGGGGGGGGGGTAGCATTTGTACATCAAAATGAAATTCAAAGTATAACTAACAAGATCTTAATCACTGATCATTCATCAACAGAAATACAATGAAAGTAGTGTGAAAGATAATTATAATTAAAGCTAGTGTGAAAAATAATTAAAAGTAGTGTGAAAAATAATCAAAGTGATGTGAAATATAATGAAAGTAGTGTGGAATATAATGAAAGTAGTGTGGAAAGATTATGAAAGTAGTGTCACTATTCAATAACATCTTTTCTATCCTTTCTTCCCGCATTCTTCCTTCCATTTTTTCTTATCTGTTTTCTTCTCTCATTCCATACTTGTTTTCTATAATAAATATGAATTGAAAACAAGAAAGGCTATTGGACCCAGATCCTTACCATAATATTGAGCTTCAAAATCATTTCGTTTCGTTCATTTAAAAAAACAACAACAAAAACGTACACATGTACGTCAGTTGGTTTCCAGTCGTATGCAGTGCTACATCTTCCAAGCCTGTTTCTATGCCTGCTGCCGACTTGTCCACAGACAGTCAAGTGAACAACTCCAACACGAGAGGAGATGCAGTGGCCTTCACCTCCCGCCCTTACTCCACCCCCACATCCATTTCGCCCCCAACACACGGAACTACTGATGCTCTCATCATTTGCACGTGCACTAAGTCAAATTGCAGACCTCTTGCAGAAATCCTCAGACGTTGCTGGCAATCGCTATTGTAGGTTGTTTAAATGGCAGATTTTTCATCAGCTCAAGAATCGGCCTGAAAACTTTAGAAATTAAACGGAACACTACAGACAAAATGCACGACCCCTGTAATTTGAATGCGTACGTATGTTTTGGACTTGTTTATGTCTTCTCCACCACCACCGCCACCACCACCACCTATCCAGAAGTATACTCATTCTTCGAAACACGCACATGCAAACACCCACGCATACACATGCACGCACACACGCATCATTTCATACTTGCCTACTATACGGATAACTCTATAGTGTTCAATGGCATATAATCTGTATTTGGCAATGAGTGTTCAAATACAAAATATTATTCAGTAGAAGTATAGTGTTTAAACAAAACAAAATGTTTAGTTAGAAACTACTGTTCCTTTGGCATTAATGTTTGAACGGAGCACAGTGTTTAGTTGGAAATCAGTGTTCAAGGACAAATTGTGTAAACATGTGCACACAAGGCGAAGAGTATTACACTGGCAAATCAAATGACAATTAAGATAGAGATCAACCACTTTAAACTTAAAGAGTAAATGAGTAAAAACTTTCTGAAAAAGAAGTTGTAAAAAGAACATATATAAAGCATATTGAATTTTCTAGGTCATGGTCACAACTAAATGACAAGAGTGCTGGGAGAAAGTGTTCCTTGCCGCTAGTCGAAATCAGCGAAAGGCTGGCTGAACGAGACTCTCCACAAGAGTACATCGTATTTTACAGCTTGCGTCATACATAGACCTCCTGTGCGTGGAACTGCTATTTGAGCAGAAGCAAACGGCGGCGTTGGTGCATTTGTCATTAATTTGCTCGCCGTTCGCGCGGGCCGACTCGCGCCTGGAAGTAATTGACCGCACGTGCACGAGCGCGAACATACCAATAATGCATACGCAAAATTTTCATCACGTTTCCAGCTGCACAGGCACTTCCGGTTTCAGCGCCGCGAGCTCAGGCTCCGACTTATCGGTGCTGCCGATTTCAAAGTACCCCACCATACCGGCAATGTCGGCCAGTCTTTCAAATCGATGGTGCTGTAATGTAAAGGGATCAAGACTCGCTGTCCAAATTATTCAGTTTTAACCGTAGGTTTTGTTGAAATTTTATTTTGTTTAAGGCTTGTTGGTCGCTCACCCTTGCCCCCCTCCCCTACTCCAACCCGCCAATGGTTCTTTTTATTTCTCTATTCTTTTCTAGCGGTTAGTTTGGGGTCTCTTTTTTCTTCCTCATCTGAAACCGGTGACGATATAACCATCTTCTAGAGGTTTTGGTCGAGGAACCTCTCAATACAATCAGGAAGGTGTTGGGTTTGAACCGCAACAACATGGAGGAAACTATCTGAGTCTGAAAAAGGGGTTGCAATAAAAGATATATTCAGTTAAATGTACCGGTTTGATAACCTTCAACATAGTTCACACTCCTGCCTTTGCATGAATTACAAACACGCATATGAAAATTCATGCTGTACTTTTACAATAAATGACAAGGTAATACTTTGGTGATTAAAATCTGTATATTTCTCGAACTATTGCATAACAAGTGTGGTCAAACGAGAAACACCAAATTAAAAAAAGAATAATCGCATAAAAGTTCTTTAAAAGTTAATACATATGCTGTGCATTGATTGACTGTGAGAGAGAGATGAGAGTAAAGGAAGGCACAGAGAGAGCAGAAAAACAGAGGTCCAAGGAGATAAAAAGAAAGATAAAGATAGAAAGAAATACAAAAACAAAGAAAGAGAGAAAAAATATATAAAACAAGAGAAATATTTTAAAAAGATATAGAAAGGAAAGACCAATATTTTTTTTTTAAGACAGACTTGGAGAGACTGATAGAACAAGAAAGACAAGAATAAAAATCCGACAGAGTGAAAAAGATACCAAAAGAGAGAAAAAATGTAAAATACATCCACAACAGCAAGAAGAATAAAAAAAAAATAGAAAGTGACGGACAGAGAGACCAATAGAGTAAGAAAGACAGAGGCAGACTTAGAAAAAGAGCCAGAGGGGAGGGGGGTAGAGAAAAGGGGACAGAGAGCAAATGTAGGGAGGATTTTAAGATCGAGAGAGAGAACTAGAAAACGAAATAGAAAGAGGGAGGGAAAGGGGGGATAAGGAATTATATTTTGTCCTGTTAAAAATCATCAAGGATCTTGACTGTACAATGGGGCAAACTCACAAACTGATGTTGATTGAAATATTCAATTTCTTACGAACAAATTAAATACAAAATATATTCCATTACTTCCACAGGAGATATTTTACATCAAAATTTACATCGTTCAACACGAAGGAAACAGTTATATACAAAATTTACACAGCTCAAAAGACTAGTTCTGACACGGAGGACAGTTAAAGCAAGTTTACTATATTCTATGCTGATACAAGGTAGGGGAAGCTATAGTAAAAACTTACTGCTTTCTTCAGTTTCTGACAAAGACATGATCGTTATAGCCAACTTTCCTACGTTCTATGCTGGCACAAAGGAAACAATAATAGCTCAAACTTACTATATTCTGCAACTGTTTCTGACACAAAGGAAACAGTAATAGCTCAAACTTACTATATTCTGCAACTGTTTCTGACACAAAGGAAACAGTAATAGCTCAAACTTACTATATTCTGCAACTGTTTCTCACACAAAGGAAACAATAATAGCTCAAACTTACTATATTCTGCAACTGTTTCTGACACAAAGGAAACAGTAATAGCTCAAACTTACTATATTCTGCAACTGTTTCTGACACAAATATGATAGTTACTAATTAGTCAGTGGGTGGTACAGTTATTCACTTATTAACCAGACTGATGCTGACACAAAGGAGTCAATTATAGCAAATTTGCAACATTTCGACAGTATTGCTAAGGAGACAGCAGGAGGCTCGCAAAGGAGACAGTTACAATAAAGCTGTTCGTTTATTCAGACTTGTCGATAAAAGACAGTTACAATAAAGCTGTTAGTTTATACAGTCTTGTCGACACAAGACAGTTTCAGAAAAATTCCTTCCATTCTACATATTTTGCTGACACAAAGCAAACAATTAAAGCACATTTTTTTTAATATGTACAGACTGTTGCTGACACAAAGGAAGCAATTAAAGCACATTTTCTAATATGTACAGACTGTTGCTGACGCAAAGGAAACAATTAAAGCACATTTTCTAATGTGCTGACAAAAGAGACAGTTAAAGCAATTTTTTGTAAAGTATACAGATTGTTGCTGACAAAGATAGTCAAAGTAAAACGTAATACGTTTTACTGTCTGTTAGTGACGCCTTCTTCAATAAGTAACTATAGAATACAAAAATTAAATATATATAGTGCTAATTTGACCGTCACAATTACATATGTCGTATGGTTTATATCCCGAATATCTCTCATGTTAATGTTGTTACATTTTTATAAAATCAATTGAAATAACTGAGATCTTTTAATGTCCCTCTTTGAAAATAAGAAAACCTGCAAAATGTACATCATAACAGTAATATGTGTTTTGTAAAGATTAAGCCATAATTCTCTCAGAAATCCTGTGTCTCTCAATCTCGAAGTAGGTTGCTCCTGATTGACCTTTACCATGAACTAAAGATGACCTGATGTTTGTCTTTAGATCTACCTTTACCATGAACTAAAGTCCACCTGATGTTTGTCTTTAAATCGACCTTTACCATGAACTAAAGACGACCTGATGTTTGTCTTTAGATCTACCTTTACCATGAACTAAAGTCCACCTGATGTTTGTCTTTAAATCGACCTTTACCATGAACTAGTCGAAATGATTTTTGTCTTTAGATCTACCTTTTACCAAGAATCAAAGTTATATTGATGTCTGCCACCTGATCTACACCAAACCATAAACCAAGTCACACCGAAGCCTGGTTTCATCAACTTTCAATGTTAGTATCGTCACTGATTTCATTAGAGGTCGTTGCGAACATAACCTGTAGAAAACTGTTACCGTTATTATTTCATGTGGCTCTAGTGCTGATTTATTAGTCGATGTTCAAAACATAGCCATTGTAATCAGCATACCGTCACTCTGTCACGTGACTCGTGTACTTGTTTAGTAGCCTCTTTTCTGAACATAGCCCTGGTAATCTGTTACTGTCAGTCATGTGGTACAGATTTCATTTAGTCTGTTAACAGTCAATTTGTCGCGTGATTCTTGCAAGGCATTCAGAGTTCACTCATTAATTTAGCAATCATTTTTTTTCTCCCAACATGAACCGCGAATCAATCGTATGCCTGGGAAGGACTACATATACGACAACATCACTGCAGACAGTGAACCGAAGTTAAGTCGACACTGATTTTATGTATGTGGTTCCGCAGTCCCGTGCAGGCACAACGACTAGCGGACTCTCTCTCCAATGAAGATTGGTAGCTAGGTCAGCCCTGCAGTGGAGATAGTTTACAGTTCCATATATTGATCTAATATGTGCCTTTACGAGGAGAACCTCATGCAATATTTTGACATGAAACACTCACCAGACCACTGACGTTTGAGACATTCCTGACGCCAATGAAATGAAAGGCAGTGAAAATCTATCTTCCATTTCTAGTGTAAAGTGATAAGAGCAATCGTTTATTAACTGTTTTATTGTGTGGTGGGGTAAAGTTGCCTATCCCTATTTTCTAGACTAAATTGTTATATAAATTGTTAAATTTTAAAGTGACCAGGCCTTGGGCACTCCTTATAACAGTATTTTGTGTAAGTATCAGAGTTTGGAGAAAACAACTCGAGTTGAGAATATGTTAGAAAACTGCTGATGCAATCCAAATCAGTTCTAAGTGGATGAGTAGTTTTTCTGACTAATAGTCTCCCACTTGTTCATATCAATTTCATCGAATGGACTGGAAGTTTCTTTGTTGAAGAAGTACTCTATTCTAATCACTTTGAATTTGAATATAACTTGAGTCCAGTCATAAAGACGATCATTAGCTTAAGGTAAGTTAACTGACTGGTAAAATAGGAATGGACTTAAAATATTTCAGACGTGTTGGCTATTGATCTATGATTTGAATTAGAGAATGTTTACGTAATTGAACCATTATTTCTATATCATTAATTTGACTACGTTGTACATTATACTTGTGAATTTTGATTGATGCTATATTTCTTATGCTGTGTATGTATCAGGCTAACTAAATTGTTGCAGGATTTTTAAATAGAGAATATGTGTGTGTGAGAAAGGAGTTTAGAGATGAAATAGGTCTGAAATATAGTGCTGCCTTAATTTGACTTTTGCAGAGCAGAGCAAGGCGTTTTGGTTGTGTTGTACCTTCATACTACAGTGACTAATGTACTCTATTGAATGTGTTGTACCTTCATACTTACAGTGACTAATGTACTCTATTGGTTGTGTTGTACCTTCATACTACAGTGACTAATGTACCCTATTGGTTGTGTTGTACCTTCATACTACAGTGACTAATGTACTCTATTGGTTGTGTTGTACCTTCATACTACGGTGACTAATGTACCCTATTGGTTGTGTTGTACCTTCATACTACAGTGACTAATGTACCCTATTGGTTGTGTTCTACCTTCACACTACAGTGACTAATGTATCCTACTGGTTGTGTTGTACCTTCATACTACAGTGATTAATGTACTCTATTGGTTGTGTTGTACCTTCATACTACAGTGACTAATGTACCCTATTGGTTGTGTTGTACCTTCATACTACAGTGACTAATGTACTATATTGGTTGTGTTGTACCTTCATACTACAGTGACTAATGTACCCTATTGGTTGTGTTGTACCTTCACACTACAGTGACTAATGTACTCTATTGGTTGTGTTGTACCTTCATACTACAGTGACTAATGTACTCTATTGAATGTGTTGGTGTGAGCGTCCGACATTGTCATCAAATTATCAACAAAGCATGTTGTTATAAGTTGATTCCTATGAATTTCATTCGAGTGCCAATATGGCGGAAATTGTGGCTTGAGTTTGGTTTCGGGAATTCACAAAGATTATTTTGAATGTTCCTCGGGATGTGTTGAGTAAATGCACATGGAAATACAAGAACATTCCTTGTGTTTGATAGCGCATGTGAAATTCACGACAGTTCTCTACAGCGTGCTTGAAGAGCACCTTTAAGATTCTGGAACAGTTGTGTAACATTCCTCTAGAAGGAACATATGGGACCTTACCTAGATATGAAAGACAGTGACCTTTTGCAAACCACATGATTGTGAAATGTGCTGGTGACATCTTAGAAAAGGTTATGTGCATTGACTTTCATTATTTCTCTAAAACTCTACTCTCATTTCCATGATGATATCCATGAACTTGATTAATATATTTATGTTATTGACTGCTGATGTCTATACTAGGATAAAATGAATGATTGTCCAGCGTTAATTGAATATTGCTGTGAAGTGATGTAAATGTCAATGCTCTTTGATTATATTCATATGTTATATATTTGACTGTTGATTTAATAAATATATTGTTAAATTTATTAACCTTCATACATATATTGATAACCATATGTTGGAAAGACAGTGGGTGGATAGGAACTCGCTAAATATAGGATTTGTCTTCTCCTTTAGTAAGTTTTCCACCTAAGGAAATATTGTGTGATGGTAAATGTTTGTCTTTGATGCTGTGGAAGAGAGAAAACGTTTACAGTGCCACATATCCGCCAAGTGAGAAAGATGAGTGGTGTCTTTTGGAGAATTATTAATAACATAAATTAAGATTCTCAATCACTTGTAATTAGTTATGGATGATTAATTAATAATTGATTAATAACCATTAACTAGGTGGCGTTGGCGTCACACATTATTTCAAGTTAATTTGCAAATATAATTATTGTTTACATCCTGTCTTAACAATATGCTCTTGCGTGCTAGTTAGAAACTTTGGGCAAGTACAAAGGGAGGTTAGCACGTTTCTGAACTCAAGTTTGCATTACCGAAATTATGTCCCTAAAGCCGATTAATCCTTCGGAGAATTGAACCACTGCTTGAGCTATCCACCAGCACTTCCTACACTAATATGAGTGTGGGTGTGCACGCATTAGTCAAAAGGGCGGCGGGGTGGGGGTGGGGTGGGGTGTGCCAGAAGCATAAATGTATCCGGGAAGAAGCTGAAACCTTGACCTTGACATGTGACTCCACAATGTCATTATTAGTATGGATGTTTTCTCTGTCCGTACCGCGAACTCATCGAAATAGATTAAAATAATTTATAAGCAAAAATTATGTGAATAAGTTTAATACTGAAAAATAAGCAAATCTTGTGCCGTGTTACGGCTTGGGGCATCAAAGTGTGTATATTTTAAAATAAATAAATGGCACCAACAATGCCTGAGTATTTGGAGAATACGTTTTAGGTTTTTTAGAAGATGAATTTGACTAGAACTACTTTACAGGCCTGAGAAGAGTGGGGTGCAGCTGATACATTGTTCCGGGGCCCATGGAGTTCAAAAGGGGCCCAAGAAGGGAATTATTTTTTTAAATTTTACAAAACCAAATTTTTAAAAAGAAAAGCAATATTGGATAAATACTTTATAATTTGTGTGTATAGGAAAACCGCATTGCAGCTTTGTTTGACATAACCTATGAAAACATACATGTGTGTTGAACTTTGTATAAGGGCCCACTCACCTTCTTTGTACCGGGGCCCGGATTTCGGCGGCCCTGCTACTTTATAATGGATAGTGTTATGTGAGAAAGCCGGATCCTCTTTGAGCCTACTTTGCATAGGGTGGTGATTTGTGAGTACTTTTAAGGAAGATTAATTTATTGTAGATCTACTTTATAGTGGGTTGTGAGTTGTGAGTAAGTTTCAAGTTTACGAAATTATAAATCTACGTACCTGTAGTGTAGTGTGCACTGCATTACCTTGTGGTTTGTAGGTTTCAAGTTTAGGAAAGTTGAATTCCGATAGAGATAGACCAACTAAACATAGCAGGGTTTAGTTGTGAGTATTTTTTAAGTTTATTGATTCGATAAATTCAAGTAGAGGTGCTTTTCAATAAAGAATATTGACATCTTGAATTCCTGCAAGCTAATTTACAGTTACTAGTTCTATGTGAATGTTGCTCAAGTTAAAATTAGATAAATTCGCGTAGTTGCCTTTACAGTGAAAAGATTTTTCCGAGTATTCTTCAAGTTTATTGAATATGAATTCATGTATATAGAATAATGTTTGTTGAGTACTTTTCAAAGTTATAGAAAATGAATTTATACATGGACTAGGTCACTTTAAATAGTGTTTAGTGTGTACTTGATATCATATATTGTTAGGTGAGTATTTTTTTTACATATGGTAGAGTTTTGTGTCTACTTGGTGAAATTTATCCAAAGCGACATAAAGAAACCACTTTATCAACCATGACCAAGCATTCTGGGACCGTTTCAATTGAAAATTCGCACGGTATCGGTTGTTAAAACATTTACAATAGTACAAGCCTCTGTTATGTTCTGTTCCTTCATCGTTACTTAAGACCTGTAACGTGCTATACTGGCGAGATGTCAGGTGATCAAACAAACAACTATTTCAGGCCAAATACTTTACTTGTAACTTCTCTCTCTCTCTTTTCAATCCTCCTTTCCCTCTCTCTCTCTTTAATCCTCCTTTCCTTCTCTCTCTCTCTCTCTCTCTCTCTCTCTTCAATCCTCCTTTCCTTCTCTCTCTCTCTTTCTTCAACCCTCCCTTCATCCCCCTCTCTGTCTTTCCAAATGTGTGTCTTCAATCTTCCTTTTACCCCTTCTCTTCATCTCTTTCCAAATGTGTGTGTGTGTGTGTGTGTGTGTGTGTGTGTGTGTGTGTGTGTGTGTGTGTGTGTGTGTGTGACCCTCACACCAACTAATAAACCTTCATTTTAGGACATGTTTAGTAAAGCTTTATATACAACTACGAATGATAATGGTTTCAATAAAAAAAATAATTCTCTTCGCGGCATTGGTCCTAACAGCACTACAATTAGTATGGAATTTGTTAAGAATAAGGTATTAATAATATAAATTAAGATTCTCATCACTTTAGTTATGGATGATTAATTAAATAATAATCATGACAAGTAACTTAGTGCTGTTGGCGTCAAACATTACTAGTACTATATCGTTGCAAACATTACTAGTGCTGGGTCCTTGAAAACATTACTAGCGCTGGGTCATTAAAAACTTTAATAGTACTAGATCATTCAAACAGTATCATTGGCGATATGTTGCTAAAACATCATCACTGGTTTACAGTCTGTTTTATTTTTAAAAAACTAATGCGGAGTCACTAAAAAATATTACTTGCTATGCTATGTCAACAAATATCATCACTAGTGCTAAGTAAAGCTAGTATCCGTAGCTTAAAACAGCACAAAAAACGTTAGTTTATTCAAACAGTGTTATTCAGTGCTGAATTAAATTTATTATGCATATTAATTGTTTATATATACTATATAAAATTTATTCTGTATACATACATTATGTGCACTGATATATCAGAATCACGTGGTTCGCTAGAAAACAAAAGTAACCAATTGCGAAGCGTGACACATTTGCTTAGAAGCAATCCTGAAAAGCTACGA
Source organism: Sinotaia quadrata (assembly GCA_028829895.1). Lineage (NCBI taxonomy): Eukaryota > Metazoa > Mollusca > Gastropoda > Architaenioglossa > Viviparidae > Sinotaia > Sinotaia quadrata. The sequence goes on along the minus strand of CM054177.1, from coordinate 143,463,311 downwards.
CCGCGCAAGAGAGAGAGAGAGGAAAATAATCTTCTGACTTGGAGTCCCGTAGGGTAGATATCCTAAAGACGGATACCCGGCGCCGATATGGCTAAGTGTTATCTGGCTGTGCCGAGCACACTAAACCCGAGAGAGCTACCCGTTTTGAGCTTTAAATCAGCAGGAGATTTGCAGAGCACAGAAGAAAATTGCTTCTGTAATCCCGACATGAAATTATTACCAAACAACGCAGCTTCGTCCTGTTGAGACAACCAGTGTGACAGCCCTTAGCCTGACCCACTTAGGTTGCAAAGTGTGAATGTGGTCACCATAGAACCTGAAGCACGGTGTGTCTTCTGAAATAGTTTTAAGACTATTAAGTCCTTTTGAAATATGCTGTTTTATTGCTTAAAGCTAAACACATCTGTATTGTCATCTATTTAGTATTATTATTATTGTACATACTCTTGACCACGGACTGTGGGGTAATGGTTGATAACGAATATTAAATAAAACCTCATTTTAATTATCATTTTTCTTTATTCTTTACTTCTTCCCAGACTCGAACATACCCAACAAACCCACCGCACCCATCGCCTTATTCACTGCGAATACATGTTATCTTTTGATATTTTACAAGGTATAACATTACAGTAAGCCCGTTTCCTCTTGTCTTGGTTGAAACTTTAGACTAGATCACTAGAGGGTATGAGTTTGTTTTTTTTTAATCTTACCCTCTGCAGTTTTATAATTCTGTTATCTCGGCCCGTCAGATATATTAGTGCAGACCTACAAAGAAATATTTCTATGGCTCTTTTATTAGATTTCACAATTCTACTGTAACTAAATTATTTCCGTGACTAATCACAGTATTTCACAAAAGCGCATATATATCTGGTGCCCACACTAATTAGGCTAACTTCCTCCGTAAGTTCACTCTTGTCCATAGTACCATCAGCGTAATGAGTATGATCTCCGATTGTATCTACTCATTTTCTCTCGTGTCCACCTTATATTCCATGAAATTTTCGGTATCTCATGTGATATGTATTGTCTCTCCCAATATGCCTACAAAACATTCCTTGTAAATTTCAATCCTCCCTTCTCACTTTAACTCCACTTTCTTTTATCGAAAAAGCGTTTCTACTGCGACACCCAATGCAGATGCGTGGTGAACGGAGCCTACTTAGGAAAGCTACTTTCTCTTGTTCCCACTGGGTCGGTTTTTTTCTGAAATGGTAACTTTTTAATCTCACGCAATTAAAACATTTATCAAAATCACATGGCACAAGAAATTGTGCATTACTTTTACAAGAAAATGATCTTCAAGTAAAATCTTGCGCACTCGCTAACGGCGGAAGTCGTCGTGGCCGAGTGGTTAAGGCGATGGACTAGAAATCCATTGGGATCTTCCCGCACAGGTTCGAATCCTGTCGACGACGTGTATTTTTTTTTTCTCCTTAAGAAGTGGAAGTCGTCGTGGTTGAGTGGTTCGATATATTTGATATTCTTTTCACAAACTCACATTTGAAATAAATTGAAAGTACTACATTAATTAATTACCTTATGATATTCTATCATTACTGAGCCGTAGTCGGTTATAAAAATAATTTCAATCATCAAGACATGTAATCATTTAAATGATCCGATCAGAATAGGAAGATTAGTACTTTTAATCATAAAGGAATTTACGCAAGAGGAAGTTGTAATCATCGTATTTTGGAAATTTGTCAGCTTTTGAGCTGTCAAATCCAACGAAACGTTGTAAATATAAAGAAATGACATGTTTTGAAATAAATAAATGGAACATTTCAGCAATGTTTATTTTCTGTTTATTTTCTTAAATATAGATTAAACAGTCTTATGAGCCAGCATCATTGTTTTTACTATTATTTCTCTTTTGGTCTTTTAAAGTACCGTTTTGAATATCTAGACTAGTACAAAGACAAGAGAATGATAAAGCAATGCATGAAAAGATGAACTGTACAAATTTCAATTAAGCAGACTTCATTTAAATCTTAATTTTGACTTATCTTGTCTGCAAGTTAATATTAAGTACACCCAGCCATTAAACTTCATTTTATTTTTAATCTTATTATAACTTTTTGGTTTTCCACATTAAGCAGAGCGTTCATTGTTTTCGAATACACAACATTGACTGGCGATAATTCAATTATAAAATATTGGGGGGGGGGGGAGAATGAATAAACTTTAGAGATTTATAGAACTTCGAGTACACTATATAAATAGATGTACATAGACCGCGAAAGCGGCGGAAGCCGGAAGCGTTCCCCACATTAACAACGGGCACTCGTCGCCCTTGTTCACTGCGATAGGGTAGTGCTAGACCGCCTAATTGGGTTGCCTTTGCCACTCCATAATTGTGTAAAGTTCAATTTGGCAGCACTCAGTTTCGTATATTTTATATTGGGTGGCAATCTGTTTCTTCTCAGAATAACAAAAATGCACACGATCTGTCACTGCTAAATAATATTCTTTTGCAAGAAGACAAGTTGCCGAATCTACGCTTTCAAAATGGGGGTCATCGAAAAGACAAAGTCCCAGCCAATCATCTTTGCAAAACTAATCAAACTCCCACAACAACGAAAGATCAACATTGCAGCTTTTATGAATAGCTTTATTATCATTGTATTGAAAATAAAAAGTGAAATCTGTTCAAACCGATCGATACAGTCTTTTAGAGTGTACGTATTAGTGAAATTAGATTATTGATACAGACGTCATCAATAATGAACTTATACATGAAATTAAACTTTGTATCGCTGTAAAGTTTATTTTCTTATTTCATTTAGTAATTTGTTGTAGATGATGGTTTATATCGACACAGTATGAACAATATGGTTTGTATCGAAAACAATATAAGATGCAGACTACATAATTAATTATTACAAACATTAAAATAATTTTAATTAATACGCGTATGTGATCAGAATCTGTTTTTAACTCCTCAAAAACAGTTTGTTAGTGTACTTTAACAAACTCATAGACATTTTGATCATTGTGTTCATTTTCAGTATGCATGATATAGTTATAATAAAAAAAGATAATGTTTTTTGTAGTTTATAGGTAATGTCAGTGAATTTTGTAAAGACGGCCAGATAGAACAGGCAGTTTATTATTAAAACATTTTCGAAATTAAAGGATATGTACTTTAATTTATCAAATATAAAATTTCTTATCAAAGTTTTCTTCCTTTCCACACTTAAGTTTATTTTGTATATACAAAACTGTTTTGATATATTTCTGCAAAAGTATAAATTAAAAATAATTTGTTTTGCATGCTTATGTATTAAACTTCAATAGATTTATTTGCTTGGATGATTTTCATTTGGTGTTTTTTATGCACACAATGCTGGCTCTGAGTGCATTTTATGGGATTTGGAAGATTTCACTGTGTCTTCCTATAAGACTGTAAACAAATTGTCCATTTACTGAATATGGCTTAGTTTGCTGCATTGCAGTTGATATCAAAGATTCTCTTTTACTGTTTAGAAATATGGAGGAATTAATCAAAATGATATGTGTTAAGTCAGAATATTTCTGACAGACGTAGCTATCATCACAAATTTATCTGTGGCAGACAAGGTGGTAATGATGATACAGTATCTTTGCACACTTTGCATAATAAGTCTCCTCAGTCGTTTCTTGCTCATTCTTTGAATAAAAATTAAATTCACTTGTTTAATCAAGTCAGTTAATATTAAAAAGCAGATTGCATTAAACATGACTTATTTTGAACGTCTAAATTGGTGACATATTATCATTCAAGAGTTTCCAAACTTATCTGCGTAAGAAAATGCAGACAAAATATATTATATTCATGGCCGGATCACATTATAAGTAGATTTCCATTTACACTTCTACTAGGAGTAACAACATAAATGTACAACTACAAGGTAGACTTACTTCTCCTCACAGACATTTGTTGTACTACAAGATTTTGGGCAACTCTAACCTTCAGCAGTAGAGGGCAAATCCATTTTATGTTCTATAATGATTCAGTACAACAAATATTCAGCATATGCATTTTCCAGCTAATGTTATCTACACTTACTATTGTAGTTCAACATCACTTCAAGATAAGAAATCACTCATTCTTGTGTCAAGTTATTAAAAAAAAAAAAATAAGGAAAAGCAAAATGAGAGTATTGCTAGTGTTGCTTGGTTCAGCATTGATTTTTTAATTTTTATTACATTAATTATCCAAGTAAATATTTTATAAATGGAGGCTTTAATCATATGATTCAATTGTCCAAGGTGATTCTGGACACAGACATCACAGTTAATCCAAAGCACAGATATTGCAAAGCGATCAAAAATACTTCCCACAACTGTAATGAGAAACTAATAACTTTGTTGGGGACATACAAACTACAATCCACAGGTCTTTCACAGTACACCACAATATGTTGTTCAGGGGTCTCATTAAGTCTAATACAAAAGTGCTGTGTTAAATTTGGTTAAAGTGATTTACCAATAATATTTACAAACAAAAACTGTATACTAGTAGTATTTGGAGATATCTGCAGTTCATGTCACATTTTTAGCCTTGACTGTAACACACCCCAAACTGCATTTATATGACTGCTGATCTGGGGTTTTATCCTTGTTTAGCTTTAGTCTAAATACAATCTCCTCAAATTATGTATGAAGCAATACTTGTATATCATTAAGGAAAAGTGTCATGCAAGAATACAGTCTGGTAGATTCCATAATGCTGTTGTTAGACTATGAAACAGCCACAAAAGATTGAACTACATGTATTTGTATTTCACTAATTAAGTTTTGAAGTAATATTTGAATGTGATGTCAAATCTGAATGTATCAATCACTAAACCAACTTGTTATATTTATGCCAATAACTTTTTCAATATCATCACTTTGTATTATCAGAATATTTTTTCAAACTAAATAATGACATCATCATAACTCTATACATTTTCAACATACTCTATCTAAATGTAGAGAAAAGGGAACTAAATGTGTTAGGTTTTTCAAATAAATTGATTCCATTACCATTGTAGTCACATTGAAACTGTGATTGCTTTTGATCTAATTTCTTTGTTTTACTAAAATAAAATTGTGTAATCATTTTAACAGAAGAATTGGAGCTGTCTGAAAGAGTAGTGTACTCGTGTAGCAATGTTTCCTACAAGTAGGACTGGCTTAAGGCACAATCAAGCAGTGCTCCCCCCCCCACCCACCCACACACACACACACACAAATACACAGCCAAAATTTGTACCCCCTAAATTATTTTTTTAATATGATTTTTAACATTTTAGTAAAGTAATGAGGTGCAACAAAAATTCTTACACAGGGCACTGATAGAATGGGACCAACCCTGCCCACAAGCATCTTAAAAATAACCCTATTTTCATTTAGGGATGTTTGAAGGGAACAATCCAATGATTACATTACTATAGTATTGAACTACATGTACTATTACCAGTACATATATTCTATCTTGAAAACATCTGACAGAGACAATTTACTGTGTACAGCACTAATATTTTCTAATAATTCATAGCATAAATAGTATTAATGTTTTCAATCTTGAAAATAAACCTCTGGTCACATACTAAGGTTTATTAGCAATGAAGTAATTTATTATTCCAATTCAGGAATAAATAGTAAACAATTAATCCAATGCACAGACACTGAAAGATATGGGCAGAATTTCACTGAAGAAAGATTATTTTTAATTAACCATAAACAATATTTTCAGTGTGGTTTAGTTATGCAACACTAAAAGTATGTCTAGGATGGATTGCATTTCAAGTTCAATCAGCATATAACTTCAAATATGATAAGCTTGTGCAACTCTTAATAAGAACTCGAAAATAAGTACAAATCATACACTGTCCTTAATAAAATTTATTGTTTCATATTTGTTGGGGGAATTTTTCCAAAATCACAAAGCTTCATTTCACATGTTTACATCACCAAATTACATTATACATGAAGTAAACCAGTTGGGAAATGTGTCAATAATATAAAGAAACTGTCAGAATGAATCATACAATTTATTTTTTGCTTGTTTTTCATTAAATGAGACAAGTTTTCTTTTCCAAAAAAATATAATCTGCCAGTCATTCTGAAAATATGTTACAATAATTCACCCTTAACAAAGAGAAAGCTAATTTGAAATTGTGTTACCAGGCTTCAAGCATGAAAATTTGAAGTATTCTTCACATTTTCTTCAACAACTTCTTCAGGGACAATGACCAATATTTACACAAGCACAGACCTGATGTTCTAAATGCACACAACCACCAGCACTTGTCCAATTCATTCTGACCAGGTGTATGCAGAAATTCCCAAGATAGTCCATTCATTCATATGAAATCAACTTATCCTTGATCACACAATTCCTTCCCTTCTCATTCTCTTTTTTAAAAAAAAAAATTTAAAAAGGGTTAAATAAACACAAGTATCCATACTTAGCAACAATGGCTGGGATCAACATATCCAAAATGAAAACATGCATGCAGTGAGCCCATGTGGCATTGCATAGTTCCATCCTCTATGTGTCCCTGAGAATCATCCACAAATGTATTGCAGAGTTAGTGAGGGGCAAATATTTTTCCAGTTGTATCAATATTCTTACTATCTCACTCTGTTCAATTATATTACTATTCTAATGTTTCACTCTTTTTAATTGTTTTTCAAAAATAATTTAAGTTTAGAAAAAGGAATCTAGGTCAACTTGCAAATAAGCTAAATCACTAATGTGTGGTGTCTGTTTATAGATAGCAAATTTCAAAGTTATAATCACAACATAAGATTGCAAAATAAGAATTGTGTCCAATGTGAATAAACATGCTTGATGACAATAAAGTTAAACAGCCCTTCTTTTATACTAAAGGTTCATACTTGACAAAAGCAAAATGTACTCTGCACTGGTGTCTCATGATACTACATACCTTTAACTGCAAGCTAAACCAAGAACCAGGCTTTGATCAAGTTAGACTTTGAGCACACCACTCTATATCATCGTACAGCAATTTCAAGCATCAACACGAGTTATGATTTTTATTTTACTTTCAACATTAAAATAATACTTTTTATAAAGTAGCTGGCTACTTAAACTTTGCCAGGATATTTAGAAAAATTTAAATTACTTAAATATCTTGTGTTTTTACACACGTTTGATGTAGATTCCTCTTTCCATGATCCTCAATTCACACAAACATATCTATAAATTATTTTTTCAAAAGCTGTCTGTATAAATAAAAATCGCTACAAGATCACTAACATACATACTTAAATAATATAAATTAGATTTATTCTATTTTTTCTTGTTAGGAGTGTTTTTAAAAAAATCTAATTGCAAAAATAAATCACTTACAAAAAAATAAATTTCTTAATTTTTTTACAATTATAATAAAAATAATAATGCAGTGCAACATAAGCAATCAAAAGTCATGTCAATGTAAGCTCCCAAACCCAAACAACATGCAGTTTTGCACTAACATTCAAGCATGAGTAAACACCCAGTAGTATCTTGTTTGCTATCTGTTTTAAATTCAGTAAGACACTGATCATATATACATTATGTAAACATGAAAATGACAATGAGAATATTGCACTGGCTGTGCAGGATGTTGTCTCAATATGTCATTATAAACTTGACGAGATGTATGACAATCAATAAATCTAAAAATCATTATTTCCAATAATCTGAACAAGTTGATAATCCGTAAAACACATTACATTAATTAGTTCAGATTACCAAAGTTGCACTGTAATAGTATACTGTTATTTTAATTAATATTTTAACTGTTTAAATTTATTTTTTAATAGATTTCACAAAGGACAAAAGTAGTTTTCCTCAAAATTTACCCTCTTAAATCTGAAATTAAAAAGAACTTCCTAAGTTAAAAAAACAATAAGAGCAGTACGCTTGTTTATCATAGCAAATATAAAGTTTTTTAAAAGCAAATACAAAACTTTCCTGAAAAAGACTTAAAATTTTAAATAAACACATTTGTCTGTTTTGCATAACTGGTTAAAATAAAAACCAGCACTTGTAATTCTTTCCCATTGCTTCTTTATTTTGAATCTTTTTCTTTCACTCTTTCACTACAATAATCAAACCAAGTTTTTAACCAAAACGTTTTTAAGAATAATATACTATCTGACTGGTTAACCTTTTTTCCATGTTCATGATCTGGTAACTATGCCCCACACTAAATCAGCTGAAAATAAAATATTCTAAGAGCCACATATAATGGCTAAATGAAACATGCACACAGGGAGCTAAACCAGGCTCAACATCTCAAACAAAACAAAAATGTATTCTTATTATCTTTTGCACCCAAGAATAAGCACTCAAATGAAACAAGAAACATTTGTTAACTTGTTACGTTTATATGTGGATAGGAAATTAAATACAACCAAAATTCCCACCACATTTTATAAAGAAAGGGATTAAATTCACATTATTCATTATGTACAAAATAAACACATCTCAGCAGAATTCTTGCCTGTTTAATATTCTTTCAAACATACATCTGCACAAAATCAATATTTTTTTTACACGCATCAAATAAAAATTTCTCACTCAATCAAACAATAACAACCAACCATTTTGCACACAGAAATGCATGATGTGTTTAAAAATGAGGTGTCTCAAATCACAGAAATAATTAAGTACAGTCTTGTACTCACCAAAATGCTAAGACAACCCTAAATGTTTGCAGCAGTAGCAATAGAAACCAAACTAAATAGAAACATTTATAATTATTTGGGAATGTGGAGAGAAAATGTTCCCTGCAACAGTCCGGGGAAACTGTTATAATCAGCTAGATTTGACTCTTTCCCTATCCTTACAATCAAGTCTGTCAGGGATATTCCTTTGATCATAATTATGAAAACAAAATGTGAAACAAATGTCTCTACGATAAAATGATTGAGTAAATCGAAGACCCTGCTCAAAGAACAAAGGCATTAAAGCACCTTTATACACTATTTCTTTATTATTATTATTTCTGAAAGACTATAAATATTAACAATAATTTTTAATTCTAAATTTATCTTAAAATTATTAAAGGTTTTTTAAAGAGCATTTTTAAAAAGCATTGTGTCACTTTGGTATCATCATTTCCCCACCGCAAAATTTGAAAATATATAGTATAATATTAAAGCTGTAGGTCTTACAGTATGTAGGTGCAGCTTTTTACTTCATTGTTTTTTTTATAGAACAAAATGAAATAAACTCTAAATTCTGTAATTTTGAAGCAAAACAATGTTATATACCAATGTAAATATTTTTAAATACTATTTTTTAAAAAGTAAATAACCATAGATAACATTAGAACTGCCATTTACTAGCACAAAATAAAATTAAAAAACCCTCAACCAAGTTTCAAATATGAATATTTCATTTTCTTTCCTTACTTATGTGTAGCTTTTAGAATGAAAATTCTTGTACTAGCTTGCAGAATGATAATTTTTTTTAAAATGAAACCACTTTAGTTGGCCAACTTTATCATCGTAGGGAAGGGAGATCAATATACATACACTATCTGAAATGTAAATATACCTCCACTTAGAAAATGCTAATTAAACTGAATGCAACCAAAGAAGACATAAGATGAAGATGAATAATGTGGTGATATGACAATGTTGTTCACTTTGACATGTAGCTATGTATGTTGTAAAGAGCAGATATATATATACAAGCAAATATATTTACATTCATAAGAATGTTGGCACCATTGTAAACTTTCTCATTAACATGGCAAACAGTATACTTGTACATTATTCTCACAAAATCAAAAGACTACAACAGTATGTACATACCCTACCCAAATCTAAACAAGCAGTCAAAAAACAAAAAAAAAAAGTCAGCCTCTTGAACTTAGAAGCTTTCTCACTTAGTCTATGCAATCTGGAACATTTAATTTTACATTTGTTTTGACTGCAACAGATATGGCAGAAGGCACAGATGTGGAACTTTTCTCTTGAGATTCCACTGTCTAGCACACAGTTATTTATGCATACATACATGCACACACACACTCCTTAGAAAAAAAGCAATCAAATAAACTTATAAACTTTACCTTATACAACTGCCATCTTAAAATTTAAACATACACAAGCACACTCGCTCACTCCCACTCATTCAAACACACACACACATAGACACACACTGCACAATGAATATGGATCCCATTTCAGATGTGTTCTTGTAACTTTGTCCTACCAGACTACACAAGTTTTCAAAGTACTGGAACCCGAACGTGTGGATTGTTGTGTTTTTTTCTGGTAAATCCTGAGCCAGGCATCATTAGCCAAGCAAGCTTGTTTATATTTTTTTGTAATTATGTGCCTCAAAAGAAACATTATGCAGGAAATAACCTGCAACTGTAATGGCGAAACACCCAAAAGGCAGTGTCATCAAAAGCCTCACATCATTTGGATATCCATCCAACCTCTCTTTTCAGCAAGAATGAGCTCCAAAGGCAAATTTAGCAGGTGTCTTAAAGCACTAAAGGGCATTTCACCACTGAACTGCTGTTTGCCTGTCACTTCAGCTAGGAAGAACAATATAGCAATCCAACATTTAGATAACATGCACATTTCTACAACCCAAGTCAATCTTTCTGCAGACAAAAGCGGTGAGGGTAGATCTCACAAGAGCAAACATGGACATCTATGAGCAATCCCTGAAAACTACACAGCATCAGTAGACATGCCATTCACAAACTTACTGAAATGCAACAATAATAAACCAACTGGAGTGTAGAGTACAAGCATATGGCATACAATTTTCACAATTTCATAATCTGCTCTAATATTCTGGCGTCACAACAAGCCAATTCTTTCTGCATAAGAAAAACCTCACTTATGCTGGTGGACGGGCACCAGATAAACAGCCAAATGAGGCTGAGTCTTACTTTCCCTCTAAAGTAAAACTGCAGTCAGGGTTTGGGAAAAAGAACTTCCCCAGGAGGTGGCGGTTGCCCCATGTGATGTTTTGGCTCAAGACGAGGGTCTCTGTGTTCTGGCCTTGGGACTTTATGTTCCAACCAAGGCTCTGCTTTTTCTAATCTTGGATCCTTGTGTTCCAGTCTTGGGTCTTTGTGTTCTAATCTTGGGTCCTTGTGTGCCCGCCTATCACTCCATTCACTGTAACTGTCTGAACGTCGTTTTCGTTCAACAAAATAATGACTGAAATAGAAAAATAAACCAAATTTTTACCATATATTAATGCAGCTTACTAAATAATAAAAACATGCCTTAATATTTATTCTAGCATATTAGATAACAGCATAAAATTTCTGCATGTAAAGATATTTTATTATGTTGTTTCTTTTTGAAGATTTTTACTTTAATTTGTAAATGAACTAACTTTAATTTTGTACTCATTCTTTAATAAGTGTAAATAAAATAAACCTGAAATATAAAGTGCTTGGTGAGTCATATATATAGGTGACTTTAAAGTGCCAGATGCATGTAAAATGTGAAAGAAGTAAATATTATGGTACAAATTATTAATTTCTGTAGAAACATTTTGCAAGTTATCTTATAAGTATTTGGTTGTTTAAGACAATGAATAAACTTCAGTTTCTAATGAATTTGTTTGGAAACGTTTTTGTTAGTGACTTCTCTCTTTTGATCACATGACCAAAACAACCAAACTCTTAAATATTTGAGAGGTTAAGTAAGAAATATTAAGTCTGGTCAACTCAGAATTGATGTGTAACATGCATTTTATATTCTGTAAATACAATGGCAAAATGCATTTATATATGCAATCCCCACCCCCCACCCACCCCCACAATATCTTTAGGATGCAGTCACTGACTTAGGCCCAACCAGTGCATCAGAACAGAGCAAATTGACAACACTGATCAATGTGTAATAATATCTAGCATTTTATCTCAATCAGCAAACTGATCTAGGAATTAAATCTAAGTATCCCACCCAATGATTTTACAAAAACTCGTGCACACTCAAACATATGAATATTTATATAATAATGATGTATACATATGAACATGCTTGCTCAAACACAAAAATGAACTTGACTGAGTGAAAAATTATGACAGGAGAAAAACTTTTATTTTTTGTAGTAATAAAATGATGTTTCAATAAAAACTATTTTCACTATAAATGGTCGTTCTTAAACTTCCCATTTCTTCTACTTTTATTTTTTTTAAAAAAAAGCATGATAGATTCTGAATTAAAATATTTTTTTTACAAAAATGAAAGTAATGAATAAAATGTCATTATTATATTAACAGTTTTAAATTAGATTTACACTGATGGTAATATGTGCTGGAGAAAGCTGCAGCTCAGATAAATAATATATTCTATAAATAAAATGCTACATGTTAACATTCTGAATTATTAGCTACAGTTTGGGGCAAACCAAACAGATATTTTAGACATATTAAATTATCCTAGAAGCTTAATCTAGGTATACTCTGTAAAGTAAAATATACTATAATTCAAAAAAGTGCTTTTTTGTTCATTCTCAAGGGAATGGCTCCACTCAACATAAGAGTTTTGGGTTTTAAAACTATCAAAAGGCAGTGTATAGAGCAATATTAATTCTTCGATGACATCATTTTTTTTTTCTTCCACAAATTAGATGATCTATATTAGAATTTTGTAAAAGTCGTATTAACACCTATTTTGTGCACACATTTTAATTTTTCAATAAGCATGTATTTTATTAACCTGGACTGTTTCAATTTTGGTTAAAAGTCTTCATATATATTGATTTCACAAGGAGTTGTTTTTTAATTTATACTTTATACTGCCACTGTATACTTATATTTCTTAAAGATCAAAACACTTCAATTTAATTTAGTGTGAAAATATTTCCAGGCTTGTCTGCTTTTTAAAATGACGCTTCTTTACTGCATGATCAAGCCATCTTTATATAATAATGTGCATGTGTTTGTGCAAAATATTATTAAATTCCAATCATGCAAGTTATCAAATAGAAAATCCAGATTTCCATGTTTTATTTTATTTATCTAAAACAGTTTCTTTTACATTAAATCATCCAAAACAATATTAGCATTAGTAAATAATCTTCTTTTTTCTTTTAAATAACCATATACATAATGTATGTTTCAAGCAGTTTAGTTAAGTAAGTGAATAATTTTTTTTATTTAATAAGTATATCACATATATACTGACTGAATCAATCTAGTCAATGCAGTGTTATTAAATAACATTTCTTATTCCATATTATATATAATCACATATGCTATACCAGTGTCAATAATGTTTCTTTTTCACTAAGTACATATATACAATCATGTAAGTGCAATGTTACTGAATGATGTTTCTTATTGAAAAGTACCTTATCCTGATAGACACTAATGTATCCAAGAAGTGACAGTGACTGAATCCTTTTGAAAATGTACAGTATAGACATACAGAATCTCTGCAGTTTTACAAAAGTATAATGTTCCTGCTGAGTATAAATGTTCTTCATCAATAAATATTTATTCTCCATTAGAACTCAAAACATCACTCTTGGTTATTCCTATTCTTTTCATGCAGCTTGTTGATTACTGTAGTCAAACTTGTGATTGTGGCATTCATATCACCTTAGTGCATACATATTGGATCAATTTTTCTTGCTTGGAGAAGACATCTGCTTCAAAAAGAAAATTAAAATGTTTATAATTAATTCTTTGAACATGATCCCATTTATTCAATTGATATTGTTTTATACATTGGTTATTGGTAATGTTTTAATAAGTCTTTCTGACAGAGCAAAGGATTTCTCAACTGTTGCATGCTGACCTGAAATTCCCAACAACTCCACACTTTCACTAATTTGGTGATATGAATGACACTATAAGCAAAAATTAAATTGTAGAAATTTATATGATACGAACACAGCATTTATTGGTTGCTGTCAATACTGTTTGTTGTTGTTTTTCATAAACAATAACTGTTACTCCAATTCTTTAGAAAATTCTTCACCTTCCTTGCCCCCACTCTTCCCCATGCCTTGGAAAGTGCTGCTCTCTGTAGTGATGGCCATACTCGTGCCTGTAGTGTTCAGATCGCTGGTTATTAGGCCGATCTCCCCTGTAACCACCATAGAAGTCTGGACGGTTGTGGTGATAGTCTCCACGGTTATACTGCTGACCACCACCAAACCCAATGCCACCTACACCACCTCCACCTCCACCTCCCATGTGCCGATCTTGCCGATCATGATTAAATCTGTAGAACCAAACAGGCAATGATTTTGATTTTAATACTATAATAATTTCTTTAAACAGCTGTAATTAAACTCCATGAAATATCCTTAGTATAACATTTTCGCAAAGAGATCTTTATTGCATTTTAAATTTCACATCACTCTCCAATCATATTGATGTACCTTAGAACAGTATGCGAAATAATGTAATATTGTTTCCTTGTGCTGGTACCCATCTGCAATATTAGAAAAAGACACTATATCAAGCCTAAATTAAAAAATAAATAACCAAATCTGAAAGGCTGAAGTGAATCTTCTATTTGACCTAATTTATTCTTTAACCTAATATCTCATAATATTAATACTTAATAGTGGCTCTATTTCCAGTATTAAGGTCATTCATTGTATTCTCTGTATAATGCATCTCCTTAAACTGACCAACTGAAAGTTTTCCAGAAAGATAGTTCAAAAAGTAGCACTTATACTATACTTACAGGTAAAAAAGGGTATTTAAAAAAGACAAAAGAAACACATTATTCATAATGTAGGTGCCTCAAGTGCAGAATAATTTGTTGTGTTTACTGTAGAAAACCTATACAGATTTGTTGCCTTTACTGTAGGAAACCTATAAAGATTTGTTGTCTTTACTGTAGAAAACCTATACAGAATTTGTTGTCTTTAGAAAACCTATACAGAATTTGTTGTCTTTAGAAAACCTATACAGAATTTGTTGTCTTTAGAAAACCTATACAAAATTTGTTGTCTTTAGAAAACCTATACAAAATTTGATGTCTTTATTGTAGAAAACCTGTACAAAATTTGTTGTCTTTACCACAGAAAACCTATACAAAATTTGCTCTTTAATGTAGAAAACCTATATAAAATTTGTTGTCTTTACTGTAGAAAACCTATACAAAATTTGTTGTCTTTACCATAGAAAACCTATACAAAATTTGCTCTTTAATGTAGAAAACCTATACAAAATTTGTTGTCTTTACTGTAGAAAACCTATACAAAATTTGTTCTCTACTGTAGAAAACCTATACAAAATTTGTTGTCTTTACTGTAGAAAACCTATACAAAATTTGTTGTCTTTACTGTAGAAAATCTATACAAAATTTTCTCTTTAATGTATAAAACCTATACAAAATTTTCTCTTTAATGTATAAAACTATCTTTAATGTATAAAACCTATACAAAATTTGCTCTTTAATGTAGAAAAACTATATGAATTGTTGGATGGGGTCTTTACTATAGTAAACCTTACAGAATTTGCTGCCTTCACTGTAGAAAATCTATACAAAATTTGCTGTGTAAATTTTCTGTACCACTAAATTCAATCTCCTCACCAAATAAATGTTATATATAAAAAAAAACTGATTAAAAATTAGAAGAGTAAAATAAATGAAGTAAAATTAAATATTTAATAACAACTTCTGATGATTTTTTCCTCCAACATTTAAGAAAATAAAATACATTTTAAATAAGCTTTAAAAAAAAATCAGTAGAAAGCTGAAAGAGTCAAACAATATATTATCAACAGGGAAAGAAATTACTGAAACAAAAATAAATAATAAATTAAGCTGAAGAAAGGGGAAGGACTGATAAATGCTGCAAAATAAATTAATTAGTGAGAGGTCATTAACTTCAAAAAGTTCAAAAACAAATGTTTTACAAATATTAAGAGAAAAGCAGAAAAAAATTATTGTCTGTGCTAATATTTAAATTTTATATATATATATATAATTATAATACACAGGAACTAGCTGATTCAACAAATTCAAAAGTATGAATTACATTCCATTAAATTAAATATATTAAGCAATATAAAGACTAAAGCACTATGGCTTCATGAAATAAAATTAAACAAAACAATGGTTACAAAAATGATAATAAGCATAATAGGTTCAGCCTGTCACTACTTTTCATACAAAGTGCTTACCGCTGGTGGCTATCAGAATGAGACTTGTCAACTCCCTGACGATGATCACCATAATGTTGCCGATTATAAGAATTGTTGCTGCCATCACTGTATCTATTCCATGGAAACAAAATTAACATTCATTTGTTTACTTACAAAGTGACAACTATACATCTGCATACAGACACACACAGCTTTGAAGTCACTATGTGTAATGGGTTAAAATTATTAATAACTTCTCAACAGTTACATTTTCACTTAATCAAAAGCATGCTGCTAACTACAAACTTACACTGTTTTAATAAGATCTGTAATAATATAATTTGTACTACTTCTAGACTACCAGAAGTACAAAATTTAATGTGGTGGAAATTGTTTTTCATGATTACTACAGAGCTATTAATATATACAAAAAAAGAAATATATCAATCAATATAGATGACACCCCAATATAAGTAAAACACTGGGACCAACAATTGTGTTAGGGGTGGGGAGGGCCACTGAGATACAACATCTTAATGGCTACGACATTAATATGATTATATTTTGTGTTTAGCAAAGTTACATTTTGTTCTTTTTTAGCTTTATTTAAGTTATGTTTAGTACCTAAAAAAGGGATGTTTCATTTAAATGATGCTTGATTACCTAAAAAAGAAGTTGCAATATAGCTGTGTAATGTATCAATTCTTTTTACCCCCCAAAAGATTTGCTTGTTACCGTTTACGTGGGACCTCCTCAGCTCGCGCCAAAGGGCTTGCATGCTGCCATCTATCCACAGGACTTGTGGTTGGAGCATGTTCTGGACGTACAGCGTCCTTAAAACCTGGTGGTGGTGGTGGCCTGTGAGGTACATGGAGATTACTTGTAGCTGGGGGTCTGTCTGGCTTTGAACCATTGCTGGCTCTGCAGCAAAAATGAAGAATAAGTAAAATTTAATTGCATTTTTGTAAGATACATTATTCCACTTTCAAATTTATACTTAATTTTATGTATTGACATATATGGCAATATACACTTCCGCATATACCAATAACATATTAGGCAATATACTTTTAAAACATGAATTTTTAAATATTTGGCAATAGCAGCTACTGACTAGGTAAACTTGATCTATATAAGTCTATATAAAAATAACAAACAAAATCACATTAAATATATTTATTCAGCACTGCTGTGACCCAAAGTCTCAATCTCAGACAGGTTGCAAATGGCTAAAAATGAAAACAGATTATACAAAATCTATAAACTTACAAGCCTGGATGGCCTGTTGAGAGGTGAAATGAGTGTAATGATCAATTAATATTCAAGCTATTTTACGCTTAAAATAATAGCAGGCAGCTAACAAGAATATGTGTTATAACATTTTTTTGTCTTATTTGATGATGATCAAATGCCTGTACTGTAATTTGGCACATCTTTAGTTCTGATTGAAAGTGACAGCAAACAAATACCTAAAATGCTCATTGGCTTGAGATGCATCAGTTTTTTATAATTGATATTTTATAGTCATTTAAATTTATGTGTGCATGTGGGTATGCATGTGTGTGTTTGTTGAGTTAATATGAATCAAATACATTTTAAAATCCTTTAATGCAAAAAACAAAAAGTGATGCCTTTCTCTTTTCACCGATTGAATAAAATATGTAATAAATATATTTAAATATCTAGACAATTTGAATCAATCAAGTAATAATACGATATATAATTCTTTACAAATCTTGATATCCATTCTGTCACACACACTCATTCATCAGCAGATTAATGATTGTATACCTTTTGTATAATAATTGTTTTGTTTTGTTTTACAATAAGACATGGTGAGCCTACAGATAACCTTGAATGAACTGTACAAGATTCTTAGATACAAGTATTACATTTAATGAGCAACCTTTTTCACAGTAACAATTTTCAAACAAGAATAGTTCTGTCACTTCCTTTTGCTTGCATGCATGTGTAATTAAGTTTGGTTGTAAATGTATGCTTTTATTCTCTTTTGTTTCCATTTCCAATTTTAAATTATTTGTTTTATACTGTCTGTAAAGCATTCTCTGCTGTTTAGTTGAACAGATCGATTCAAAATAAAATATCTTTAAAATCATGCATGTTAAAAACACAGCACATGGGCCAGCCCAGGTAAAGTACTCATTATATAATAAATCAGGCCTACAAAACATTTTTATCGCCATCCTTTAGATTTGAATTTATACTTAAGAAATAGTGGTGCCCATAGTGATTTAACTGTTTCTTGTCTTGCACACACAGCCATGAGGAGTGTCTGTTGTGGCTGCTCTCTTGCATGACAGTGTATTGTTTGAGTCAAGATTTTTATACAGCTGAGCGCTGGAAGGTGTGAAGCAAGTGTTGGTCACTATCCTGAAACCAACCCCATGTTTTCAATTTACAACCAAGATAAGCAGACCCCATATACAGGCCTTGAACTTGCAGAAGGGAGAAACAAGTATACACACTGACCATTCCTTTCTTCCCTCCCTTCCGTCTTCAAGATATGGTCTTAAATATATTACACACACATCACAGAGGGACAACAGATACAGAAAAATAAAAAGACTGATAAAAGTCAGAAAGTTATCATTCATAGGAGAAACAGAGAAAAGGATTGAATAGGTTTTAGTCACAGTTTAGTTGTGTGAAGTAAGATTATTGTGTTTCTTCATGTGGAAAGAGTTGGACTTGGGTGTACTTTTATTGTGTATGGAGTGGTATTTCTCTAAAACTCTGAAAAAGTAAAATTTTTATTTTTTTCCATTCCAATCATTAATTCATTATTAATTCATTCTTTCTACAATGATCTAGCAAATCATAATAATCATAAAATCAAAATCAAAAGCCACAAATTATAAGAAAATTGTGGGAGAGAGAGAGAGAGAGAGAGAGAGAGAGAGAGAGAGAGAGAGAGCAGCTCAGCATAACAAAAATGTTAAAAGTGTCAATGCATGAAACAGCTTAAAAACGGGGGCTAATCTAATTTCAAAATTTAATGAATGGCTAGGTCAATAGGATTTTGTTTTTTAAATTTTAAAACAAGAATATCTTAATTCATGCACTTAAATACAACTTTTACTAATGCATATAAGCTTTTTAATATCTAAAACAACTGTGTAACTGAACAACACTAATGATAACAGTTAAGACAAATTCAACTGAAAAACCATTTTTTTAAAATTTATTTTATTTCTCCTGTTACATCTCAAGAAAGACGACACATATCAGGGAAATTACATTATACATTTAAAATATAACAATTACAATAAACACTTTTATAGAATTTGTTTTAAAACTGTAAAATCATGAAGAATGGATCAGGATAGGAGAGATGTAGAGCATAATTACTCACTGTTAACCTATAAATAAATCAGATTCTAAAACATAAAAAAAAACAAAGTGTGTACACACACACACACACACACACACACACATGCAAAGGATGACTTTTAATTGAAGCCTAAATGTCTAGATTACATTAAAAAAAATATATATCTAAGACATGTTTGTTAAATGTTGCTGTTTAAAAATTCTTAAAACAAATATTAAAACTTGAACTAAAATTAGAAATGCTGAAAAGCATGTAAACTCCTTGAAGAATCAAGCATCACAGTAAGCATTCATCCACTTAGAAGAAAGTGCCCACAAATTCATAAGATACACACATACTCATCAAAGAGGTGACTGTTTAAATATACAGATATCAAATGTCAAATTTAATATGTAATCAATGGTTGAAGCTTACAATGAAAGAGAGGTCAAACATTTGTTTCTGGAACTAGACTTTATCTTTATTTTGAGAACTTTCACAGTCTAACATGCTGCCATTAGTTACATCATGGAATGATGAGACCAACAATATTTTATTATTATTTGATCATTAATAATTGAGTTGTCTAAATAGAATAGGAACTTATTAGCAAAACAGGAGAAAAAAAAGATACTGGCACACATTTTTGTTTATTAAAAATATATATATATACATGTATATAGTAGATTATATCATATTAAAAACAATAAAAGCAACAAACTGAACAGAGGTCACATTTATATGAACGAAGAATACTTATGTTTATTTTAGTGAGTATCTGTCATTTCACAGTTGGTATGGTATATCTGAGGGACAATTCCAAAATTTCAAATGACAAAGAAAACAAAAAGGCTGATTACCAGTAACTTTAGTGTTAAAATGATCACCTACTTGTGAACAGATTATTAAATTATTGCATTTTTTAAATGTTTTCTTTTTTAAAAAAAAAAACCTGTGTAGAACTAGTTCTTTAAAATGTACAAGTCACACTGCTCATGACCTAAAAAAAAATGAAGAAGGCAATACATCCTGAAACAGATGTGGCCAACTAGATGACCTTTAAGAACCACAAAACTTTATATTTTTTCATTTCTTAGGTGTAGATCAGCAATTATAAAATAATATTATCTGAGATACAGCACTAGAGTCACACCATTGGCTTGCATACAAATAAATAATTATTACTGTGATTGTATACAGAAAAATATTAAGATTTCCATCATTCGAAATCTTGCTTTTTTAATAACATTTTTAGATATAGCATTAACGATGCACCATAGGTTTGCATACAACCGAATAATTATTACTATGGTTGTATATGAAACTTAAAAGAAATATTTAAGATTTCTATCATCCAAAACTAGCTTTTGTAGGCATTAAGATTTTAAAAATTACTTCGTATAACACAAAAATGAACCAGAAGGGTTGAAAAATGCATTATGTATACCCAATGCTGTACTGTAAATGTGCATGAGTAATTTATTTAACATAAAATAAACTTAAATAAATTTAACTACTATACTTCCATTTGCACTAATTTATATTTCTGTCTGCAATTGAACAAATGCTAAAAATGACAACTGACTGCAAAGACAGAAAAATGTAGAAAATAATTCATGCAAACAATCCAATGGTTTCTGGTGAATCACATTATGAAGAAAAATAAATTCCATTCTTTCAACTGTAAGTTTGCATGATATTTAATACAATAAAAAGAGTAAATGTAAATACTGACACGGTAATAAAAAGCATTAGAATTGTACTCTAAAACCATTTTTTTAAATGTGTGATTCAGCTATCTTTGTATGATTTACAAAAATTATTTTCAAGATCATATGTTTATCCTATGTTTATGTTGAGACATCATGATGATTTAATATAACAAAGCCTACAATCATTACAAAACAGCTTTAATAAAAGGCTCTGACAAAATGGCAATACTTTCAATCATGTAGATGTCATGAATGTTTGGTGGGCAGTCAAAAATATCAGAAAACAACTTGTTATGTAACTGGAATAGTGAATATTTGTGCTGGGCAAGAAAAAAAATAAAATCCCTACTTGATGTATAACTGTTATGGTGAATGTTTATTTGGGGATGAGAAAAATAGAAGAAAAACCCTAACTTGCTATAAAACTCATCAACTAGGCTTTAAGAATCTATCCATTTTCTAAATGCAATAATGTTAAAATGTCAGCAAACATTTGTGGGTGATCACATCACTATGCCAGAGACTAGGAAAATGGCAAAACTTTGGAACCTGTAAAGGAAATGCATCTTGTTATATAGCAAAACTGCCTGCAAGATGAATGAAGTTATTAGATTATTTAAAAACTGACAAAAATCAAGGTTTACTACTGACATTCAAAGCAGACAGATTAGTGTTAATAATAAATATGCACTGAAAATTTCACTCAAATCTGTGATACAGCAAAAAAACAAAATTACTTGGAAAGAAATGCTCAATCGCTATTATGCAATTCTCACTTATGCTTAATTATGGATAAGAACACACATTCTTACTTTAATTATTAGTAAACCTTGAAGAATAAGAGGGTGTTTGCACAACTTTCTCTGCCTGACTTCCTTTTAAACTCTATACTGATATATATTCAATTTGAAGGCAACTAACTGTGCTAAACAGTGGGTAAATGCCAAATAAGTTTGCGGCATTGCAATGTGCAATTTTTTCTTATATACAAGATTTTAAAATGCCACCAAATATTACCATTTCATATATCCCTTTGTATATATTCTACAGTTTTTCAACAGTAAAAAGTATAATGATCAAATTCCTTAGCAGCAAAACAGCATTATTTTCTGCACTTCTTATAATGTCATTTTTTAAAAATGACAATTGCACTGTTCTCTCACTGCTACATATCCAGTAAATTGTGCTAATTCTGACAAGTGTCTGCAGCCAGTGTTTTGTGGCACGAACGCACACACACACACACACACACACACACACACACACACACACACACACACAAAAGCTGATAAAGATGTCATCGTTCATGCACTTAATTTGATTTTTAAACTTCACAAACAAAACAAGATTGCACTTTCCCAATGCTCATAATTAGTTGGCAAGATTATAATGTAAATGCCTTTACCAACCTTTGATTACACGATTTATAAAATACCAACCAAAAAAATTTTTTTAATAAATTTTAAATACATAAACAACATAATTTTGCAGTCAATACTGCAAATTCTTGGTAAACAAAATGTAACACTATGTAACAAAATTTTGATCAATACAATTGTAAATGTAATCAAGAAAACAACAAAAGTAGAATATTCATCTTTTGTCTTTATCTGTGAGAATCAATATAAAAGGTGCTCTACACTTCAACATAAATAAATGTTAAACTTAGAAAACATCTTTTACATCTTTAAATATTTTGTGAACAATGAAACAACTTAAACAATGAAAACACCATTTTAGTCCTGATTGCTTCATTTAATGCCAAGTCTACGCAAAACATAGTCAATATTTTTATTACTATTTTCAATAAATACATTAACAAATTAATGTGTATGTGTGTTGGGGGTGGGGGTGGGGATGGGGGTGTGGGGTGGAGAGAAAAACAAAACAAAACAAAAAGCAAATTCTTAAAATACTGATGCAGTAAGTGACTGTAGATATAAACTGTAAACTGGTTGTCAAAATAGCAAGGGCACATACAGCACAAACAGCAAAAGAACAAAATGCAGATGGAAACACATTTTTGTAAATCACATTCTACAAACACAAAATGTTTTGGCCAGATCTAATTATTGCAATGAAGGAACATTTCTTCTGTTATAAATAATAAACTTTTAATGCGTAGATAAGAAAAAAATATTCTATCAAACAAATATTTAAAAGAAACAAAGTTTAGATTAAAATGGAACAACCAATTCATGTCTTACATCAATACCTAAATTGAAAAAAAAATTTTTTTATTATCACCCATTGATGATAAACAATGCTATGATAATTATATATTCTACTCATAAATTAATTAATTGATAAAATATTTTTAAAAATCACTTGTCGCTTTTTGATCATCAATTATTCACCATGTTTGATGAGACTGTTTAGCCATCTGTCATTTTAGTACAAAATTCTGATAAACATGCCTTTGAATTAAAAAGTTGAAAGTTTTCATTATCTGTATCATAAATAACTTTTCATTTTGTAAGGCACAGCTTTGCATTATTCAGCTTGGATTCATTTGTAGTATCAGATAATTGATGTATTTTGCTCTACCTATGTAATGATATTTTGATGTATAGTCCATGTATCAAAAAAGATCAGTTCTTGGCAGTGTTTGGGCTTCTTTGCTATCTTTATAAACAATAATTGTTTTAAATCAAAATTTATTTCTAAAATTCATTTTTGCTTATGTTTAATACAAATGCACAGATTCAAGTTCACAATTCCACAAACTAATCCAAATTTAAACCATAAAAAAACTATATAAGTATTGGCATTTATACAATATATACACAAGCAAATGCACACACAAGAAATACACCAAAATGATACCCTGAGAATCTTCTTGATTTTCCTCCTTAAAACATGAACAAATAAAAACAAATAATGTGAGATTCATACTAAATGAAGAATGATTAAATTCTAAATTCTGTTATTTTAAATGCACAAACTGAAAAATACCATTCACATATTATTTATTAAATATTACACTGCTGAAACAATATATTTTCAAGTTACTCCACTATCAGTACAAAACTCACACATAAAATCCAAAGCCTCAATTTGAGAATCAGTAAATCCCATGACATTGATATGAATACAAGATTTATGAAACCAACGATCACAGACTGAGCATCCAATCCAGTCACCTGGTTTATTGTCATACTCTTGAACACATTTTGAGCAGATGTTTTGGTCGATGTCATCATCTGTTGTCCCCGCATTGCAAGAATCCTGAACATCTACATCATCATCCTTCCTATGTTTTTTTTTTGTCCTTCTTTGTGAGATCTGATTTTTTACTCTTTTGTGTTGTTTTGATTTTTTCCCTGTAACTTTCTTGATAGAATCTGAATTTGTTTCAACTTCAGGTGCTCGACGCTTTCGTTCATTTTCTCGAGAAAGTTGTCGGGCAGTAGGAACAGGAGCACTGGCCTCTGGATGTCGACGTAAAAAAGTGTGATACCACTCTTTGGTGGGTCGATTGTCTGCGAAAGGGGTACACCTCAAAGAATTTTCATTCAGAATATTCTGTACAGCATCCAGAAGTATGTCCATTTTTAAAGGAAAGCCTTGAAATTTAAAGTCTATCACAAATGCTAACACCTTCTCTTCCTCTTCTGCAGTCAGAACTGAATCAGTCTGACATTCACTTGGTCTAAATTTCACTTTCCCCTCAATAAACTTAGACTGTTGTTTATTATCTCCATCACTGGACTTTACTTTCCCCTCAGTGAACTTAGACTGTGCTTTATTATCTCCATCACTGGACCTTACTTTTCCCTCAGTGAACTTAGACTGTGTTTTATTATCTCCATCACTGGATTTCATTTTCTCCTCAATCAACTTTGGCTGTGTTTTATTATCTCTAGTGCTGGTTTTTACTTTCCCCTCAGTGAATGCAGACTGCGCTTTAATATCTCCATCACTGGATTTTACTTTCTCCTCAGTAAACTTTGACTGTGTTTTATCATCTCCATTGCTGGATTTTACTTTCTCAGATCTTTTGGAATATTTCGAATTTTTTTTAGTCTTTGAAAAGCTTTTAATACTTCTCTCCACTAATTTAGTTTTCTCTTTACTGTTAAAAGATTTTAAATTTTCTGGAGGTTTTTGTAAGCTTTTAGCCTTAATATCTTCATCAATAAATTTAACTTTATCTTCCTTGTTGGAAAATCTCAATATTTCTGTAGTCTCTGACAAGCTTTCTGTTTTGGTATCTTCATTAGTAGCTTTAGCTTTATCTACTGTCTTGAAGGATTTGAATTTTTCTGTAGTTTTTGATAATCTCTGAATTGTACTATCTCCATCAATGGATTTAGTGTTCTCTTTTCTATTGAAAGTTTTTACTAAGACATCACTTTCTAACTTGTCAGTTTCTTTAATAATCTTGGATTTCTCTTTAGCAACGTGAGCATTTAATTTAATATGGTCATAGTTTTTTGCTGACCTCTTCAAGTCTTCTAAAATCACAACTGCACTTTGTTTAAACTCATTTTGATATGCTGAGATACTTTCCATGTCTACTTTAACCTTTACACTAGCAATATCACGTTTTGCAGATCTTTTATCAACTTTTGATTTGACTTTCTTTTTAGAAAGAAATACTTTTTCTTCAAGCTCACCTTGATTTGAAAGGACCTTTTCTTGCTCCGCATCTTTTACCCATTCAACATCACCCTTTTTATCAGATTTGGTTTTTAATTTTTTATTAAATAATTTATGAACTCGTCCCACTTTGAGTGCTACGTCTTTTTCTGCTTTCAATTCTAATTTTGGGTTCTCTATATCATCTTTTGATTTTAATTTCTCTTTAAATGCCATTTGATCATGTTCAAGCTTGCCAACGTTGGCAAAAACAGATTTTGTTACTGACTCACAAATGCCTTGATCTGATTCTGTTTCTTCATCATACTCATTTAGATAAATTTCATTTTTCTTATGTGAGTAGTCTTGTTCTTCATTTTCACTTTCATGATGTAAGTACTCTTTTTTATCAGTCTCATCTCCATGCAGCAAGAACTCTTCTTCTTCATTCTCCTCTTCGTGATTAGAGTATTCTTGTTCTTCTTCATCATGGCAAGAGTACTCTCGTTCTTCATTCTCCTCTTCCTGACACTTTCTTGTACTTGATGTATGGTTGGAATTCTCTTCCTCATGTGCAAAAGAATTCCCTTCTGTCTTTGTGCCTTGCTTTTCTTTTAAAATTTGCAATTTGTGCTGCAAAATGCTATATGGTACACAGTACTTCTCTGCAGATGCCAGCATACTCATTTTACCAAACCAGACCTTTTTCACTGCTCTCTTCAGAGCATCCTTTGTGTAGTTGTCACCATTCTCAGGACTCCTGGAAAAATATTTATATACATAAAAACCCTGAGAATCTACACATTATAATTAAAAAGATTTCTTTATTATAAAATGTGGGATGCAAGAAATACACTTAAGATTCTTATTGTGAAACCACTTTTGCCAATAAAATGTTATTATAAAAATTAAGCTGTTTATTGTATGCAAAAAAACCTTCAAGAAGATTCTTTTTATTTTAAACTGAAGATGTTGAATAAATATCTCTAATGTAAAGCTGTGCTCCTTTAAATTCAAAACTGATCAAACAAGTAAAATTCAAAGAAAAAAAATATTTTTTCAGGACACATTTTTATGTACAGCATTTATATTTATTTATAATAGTGGAAAAAGACAAAATACTCAAGTGATGAAGATGCTGAATAAAGGAAATTACATTACAAATCCCAAATATTTTTAGTACACAATTTATTTATAAATTATGCCTAAAAAAAACTTTATCTACAACTACATCTGATATACTTTTTGTATTGTTTTATTACATAGCTTTCAGAGCTTAATGCAAATAAAAAGAACAAATGTATTATTATAAAAATCCTGGTATTTATTATTATAAATATACAGGAATTTATCTATGTTCATGATCTATAAACTAAACCAATCAATAAATTCAAGATAAAACTAATGTTTTATTATTTTAAATTTTGTAAGTGAAAAATTAATAGCGAAACTGTTCATACTGCTGATCAATCAATCACTTTCTTTAAATGGATTTAGAAAATGCAATAAGAACATGTGATTTGAATATTGTACACTGAAGAATATCTAATAAAACAAATTAAACAATAATCAAAACAATAGTTCTAAAGAAAATAAACACTTCTTCAATACTTGATTTTTAAAATTATTTTAAACAGCCAAAAATAAGATCAGTAATAACACCCTGCAACAGTCTTTATTTTTAATTTTGCAGGAGTTGATTTGAATTTTGTTACTTTAAAAAGAACAGTTTCGCTGTAAAGAAGTGTTCATTCAGAGCCAAGACATATCGGCACAAATACAGTCGGCTCTGATTGAACACCTCTCTGTTAGCAAATGGGCCTGAGCCAAATAGCTATCAAAAATATGCTTACCTTTGGTAGGGGGTACTGTTTGTCCTGGTGGGAAATCGTCCGCAGATAATCTCCCAAACTCATTACACGGCTTCGGGTGACAGAAATGCTAAATCATTAAATCAAGCATAAGTCAGCCATTTGAAGTAAAAATCAACTAATGATTTTTGTCTAAGGAAATTATCTCTAATACTTTTGCTTCCTCATAACCAGACTGTACTGTCAATTTTTGGAGATAATACTCATTCAGACACTGCATTTTTGAGAAGTGTTCAATCAGAACATTATTCTGGTGTTCAAGAGCCGACAACAAAAAATGATTAATGAAGGAGACAAAAAAAAAATTCAAACATGCATAAAAAAAAAATAGATCATGCTCACCCTTCATGTTGCCGATCATCTCGTCGTGGTTTCTTAGCCAGAGAATGATTGGGCCGTGAAAGGTCAAACTGCTGTTTGTTTTGTGGACGTTTAGATGATGGTCCTTGAGAGCTACTGTCTCTGCTATCCCCTGGATTTTGCTAATGCACATACAGAAAGAAACCTATATATGGCTAGCTCAAATTCACAAGGAATATAATATTAATATCAATATAACAGAAGTACCAAGGTTTGTTTCCATTTATCTGTTTGTTTCAATAATAATAAGGAATACAGTAAGACTCAACTTTACAATTCTAATACAAAAATAAACTAACCAACCAAACAAAGAAAAACATTCTTACACTACAGGACAAATACATTATATCTGAGATTATGCACAAAATACACAAAGAAAAACACTCAGACAATGCTCAGAACATGGCTCCACTTCATAAAAACACAATTATTCTTTTCATCAAAACAAAACTCACAGCTCTTTCACACAGCACACTTTTCCACCAAAACAAAACAAGTACCTATCACTCTTTCATAAAGTATACCCCACTTTTCACTAATATGAAACACATGCCTCCCAGGAATCCAAGGCAATTATCACAACAATCATCAGAAGAAAGGTTCAAGCCAGCCCTGGAGGAAAAGGGACACAAAAGTACCCACAACTACCTAACTTCAAGATCAGATACAAGCAAAGTGAACTGTTATTTATTATTAACATCAGCAACTGAACATAGAGGAGCATCTATTGTCAAACAGTAGTATATTTACTTCTTTGATAACAATCGTGCAAACGAATGATTAATTTAAATTATATAATCACTGGTGTTCAAAATATAGAAGATATATGAATAAAACTAATTAAGAAGACTGCAATAGATTCTTATGGATAAAATGGATTGCCTATATCATCTGCTTAATTGTTTTTAAACTGCAAAACGATTTAAATACTCAGATATAAAACAATAAGAGGCAAACTTTTCTATTAAAAGTTTTTAAAACTAATAGAAGTTTCCTAAAGCATGTAAAGAATTTCTAAACATAAACTAAGCTGCCTATAGTATCATTTTCAAATATAATATAATTTAATTCGTCTAATACAAAACTAACAAAACAAATATTTTATTAAAATGTATTTTAATTGTTCAGCATTGAAATTAGCAATGTGCAAAATAGTGATTGGATAGTAGTATGCCTGAGAAATCACGAGTCCAGATATTAAATTAATCACCTTCATAATGGTTGCTTCAGCTAATAATATCCTTCCAAAATAGAAGGTTTACAACAACACAAATTTATTTTAATAATTTTGGGGGGGTGTAGAGAATACTATAATTTCTTAACTTTAAAAACTGAATACTGAAAAGGGAAAACCAAAATCTTATTTCCAGACTGTACTGGTTGTGAGATTTACAAACATATTTTTTTTGCATTTTAAAAAAAAAAAGTTCTTGGACAGGACTTTTCTTCAATCTATCAACTACAACAGAAGTATACACTTTGCATTTATAACATGACTTTTGACTTATCTTATCAGAATTCATATCCCCATCACTCATTCAATGTCCTATTTGGTGAATATTTATTTATGTTTTGCAGTTTCTCAAGACGTGTTTGTGTAATATATAAATCACATCTGGTCCAAAAACTGAAGTTTTAGAGCCTTTAATGACAATTTCTGAAGATAATGAATAAGTTTTAAAAACTAAATTACAAGCAGTCTTACATCAAGGACATAATGACTTTTTGTCAAATCCAGAAGAGTTAAGTATATTGATAGTCAAATAATAAGATGAAGTATACTGATAGTCAAATAATAATCTCAGATTTCCAGAGACAGTATTTCTTAATTTCATGATGCATTCAATATAAAACAGATGGGTAAGACAAAAATTGAGAGCCAACTGCTTCTTTCCTATTATCTAAACAGGCTTCCAAACTTGTGAACAAGCTCATGCTTAAAATGGAATCAACCTCTTCTAAAATACAGTCTAGGAACTGTTTCTTTCAAGTAAGTCTAACCACTGTAAACATACTGCATGGATTTCCAAACAAAGTTCTTGAACACATTGTCAACAGTGGTGAAAAAGCTTTAGCACTCAAAGCCACACCTACATTCAAAATTGGCCATAAATTAACAATCTTATGGCTGAATTCTGTATTTTCAATGGATACCCAATTACTGACAATACTAGCCACAAACTCTGCTTGCAAACAAAAATATGTATATATAGTTCTATCTCTGAATAGACAGCATTTTGTTCAGACAAGAAGTACGTTTTTATAAATGTATCCAATTCCTATGCATGTTTGAAAGTATTCAGTAAAGAATTAAGATAATCATGGTGAGATTATATTTGCTAAAAATGTTAATACTGAACTCTTAATCTGTGCACAAGACTGGACTTCTCCAAGCACTGTGAGACAGAACATCAGCCTGGCTGTGGCCTTTCAAACTTAGTGTGGCAGTTGTACATAGGAGAAAAAATAAATCTGCCAAACAACTGGAAATGTATACAGTTTATTTTATATGCTGGATTTTTCTGCTTATTTTTTATTTTCAAACAGGACTGTAATTGCATAGACATTTTTCAGGACTACTGTGATTTGTGTGGTACACTTTAGACTGGGTATATTTATTCAAAGGTGAGTGAATTTGAACTCTTTTCGTAAAAGCAACATTTTTTTTTTTAAAGAAAGAAACTGTGTTTAAAGTGACATTTAGTTATAGTCAATGAGAAAAAAACCCACAAGATTTATTAACAAAAACAAAAGAAATATTTAGAAAAAATGTTTTAAAACTAATAATAAATAGGACTATACTACTCAGTTAAACAATGACTAAAAAATATAACTCATATGCAGTTCACGTGCGTCAGGGAAGGCACCATATTTAAAGGCTGCTGCATTACTTAGTGTACCATATTTAAAGGCTGGTCAGTAAATTTGTCAACCCATAACAAAATGCTAATTACATTATATATAAAAAAAATAGTGAGGGATTTAAAAAAAAAACAGTTTCCCCTTATTATCAAATCATTTTATTTATCATGAAATAAATAAAAAAACCTTAGTAGTTCATAGTTCAAAACACTACAGAATTTTTCATTTGTAACTCAATTAAAATTTAATTAAGTTTTTATTTACAAAACTAGTAACATATATTCTATAAATCATTGCATACACTAACTAAAGATTGTGCAAAATATTGACTTAATGTAAGAGTTAAATACATAAACTAATCATAAGGAAACAGCTGAAAGATAATGGCCTACCTCATTTCGCTCTTTTTCTTCTTCCCGCCGTTTAGATGCACCTTTGTATAATTTACGTAGTTTGTTATGATCAAGATCGGTGAAATTGGACACAAACATCCACAGCTGCCTGAAATTCAAACACACCAACATTTAAACAGTATTTCATCTTTATTTAAGAACTTCTTAAACTTTCTAGTAAAGACATTTTTCAATAAATTATACACACACTCATTCTAGGTAGTCCCACTCATTTTTTTCTACTTGATATTGTACAAATGTTTTATGCTCAAAATGTGTGTTCTGATGAAATAAGGTTGTACAGAAAAAATTATGATGATAGCTATAATACTTTTTGAGATATCACAAATTTAGTGTCGTTATTTGTGGTCAACTTTTTTTAGACGTAATGAATGTGTGATTTTACAAGTTTATTACAAGCAAGATATAAACCTCACTGAAAAACAATCTAATAATTCTAATAAACATAGTGACATACAACAAGAAAAACCAGATATAATGCAAAATTTACTTTTCAGTTTATTATAAATTGCAAAAGAAAATGGGCTTTTGTTTCATAAAATTGCTCGCAAAACGCAACGAAAAGGAACATTCATGGCGTCATAACATATGCAACTGATGCACAAAGTATATCCAAAATGCATATTATTAAATCATGTACCATATAGTTAATGCCTATTTTTTTCTAAAGGCATTGCAAAGAAAATGTGGAAATTATTGGATGGTGAAAATGACCATTTCAGCAAATTTTAACCAAAAAAAAGCATTAACGAAGTTTATTACAGAAAACGTAAACAAGCAAACGGTCATATCTCTGAAACTATACATCACACAGAGTTGGTTCACATATCAAAATGATCAGCAAACTATACTCTACCTATATCTATAAAGATAATTTCTGTTTAATTGCATATTAAGTTACATTTATCATTTGACTGTACAATTTATATTTACAAATAAAATTAAAATGGATAAACAGTCACATCTCTGAAAGTATACATCATACAGAGTTGGTTCACATATCAAAATGATCAGTAAACTATACTTGATCAATATGTATAAAGATAATTTCTGTTTAACCACATATTAAGTTACATTTTTCATTTTATCATACAATTTTTATTTACAAATAAAATTAAAACGGATAAACAGTCACATCTCTGAAAGTATACATCATACAGTTTTGGTTCACCTATTAAAATGATCAGCATGAAGTTATCTATTTATCTAAAGACAGAAAATTTATTTATAACCTTTTATCTGAATTAGTACTTTTTACACAATAGAAACTTTCATATTTAAAAAAAATCTTTAAAACTGTATACATGGTATTCTTTACGCATAATTCATAGATATAAAAACATGTTTGACATACTGCTCATCAGCTTCATAGAACATAAAATATTTAATCGACATTTTACTAATGTGATATAAAATCTTCATGTTAACTTATTCTTAATTTATGTACCAACAAAAAAATTAAAAGATCGTGAAACGAAAACAAAGGCATAAGCCATACAATTTTTTAAATTAAGAGGATAACATTATGTTCAAATTCAAAACAAACAGGATAAAATTATTTAAAATATATGTATATAAAAGCATTCACTAAATAAATATCTTATTAGCATTATTGTAAATCCACTGCTTGAAAAGAACATTTCACAGACCCAAGTGTTTCGGTTGTTTACTATTTTTGCATCAAGAGTTATCTTTTCTTTTTTAAATTATCGTCGTAAGAAAACGAATTTTCTAAATAATAAGATAACCATCTTGACTAAAATTAACTAAATAAATAAAATAATATATTTAAATACGATCTGCGACTTCAAAATATATATTGCAAGGAAATAGCAATCAAACTTTCGCGATAGGAGTGACGCACCGACTAACCTATTTTCAAACTACGGAATTGGTAGTGAATGTCAGGACAAAATGAATAATTCTGCTTTAAAAATAGAGATATGTTTACAAATAAACTAATCACAGAGTAAAGTAATCATTATTAAATGCTTACAAAAGATCTTACTGATAAGAGGTTTTAATTGTTCGCATAAAATGTGAGAAAAATCGGTGGTAGCGTCAACGCGTGTTTCGCACGTGGAAGCCATGACTGAAAGTGAAACAGGATGCGTACTACGGGGTTTTCAATTTAGTGGAGGATCTTCTAGGGGTCACTAATCAAGGGCTACAGCATATCATTAGAGAGATATTGAAATTCCGCAGAAAATGATATATTTTTCACTATTTTGTGATAAATATTTCTTCCGAAAATTTTATCATGAACTTTTTAGTTTGAAAATTTATTTGGTTATTCGCATCAAACAAAAGTGAAATTTATATGATTGTAAAGAGTTATATGTCCTCTATTTAAAGGACCAATCAGTTTTAGGGTTGCAAAGCGCTAGATGCTCCGCAATCTTTTTAAAAATTGGTACCCGAAAACGTGAATTTTACTTTTTCGGCAGTGAGGCGACTTTTGACCCATTTTTCTTGCAACCCTAAGGTACTTTCGTCAAAGTTTATGGATACTATAATAAAATTCAGAAAAAAAACAACAAAACAGTTCGAAAGACAAAACATCGATCTTTATTTTCATATAAAAATGGTTAGTTGAGGTTTAATGTGAAGAAAACCGCTCTGAGGTAAAGTTTAGCAAATTTGTGTGCGTTTGCGAGTTTTTGCCTGTAAAGCGGTGGCCGTGGGACTACCTACTCATTCTGATACATCTATATATATCACTGAATTAAGAATGCTCTCACTATACAGGAATCTATAAGATAGAAAATGAGAATCTTTTCCTGTAATAAGATAAAAAACAATCAATCTTTTTTCCCCCAGTTTCTTACTAAATCATCTTCAAACAGTTTTCAGCTGAGATGCACTCATCATTAGAAAGAGGAAAGCTGGGTTCTAAAAGTCTTAAGGCCAAACTGGTACATGGCAAGAAGGAAAAAAAAAAGTATTTATCAACCTACAATCTTCAAATTTGGAATATAAGTTGTCCTTGGTATAAGAAAGCAATAATAGTTGTCAGATTTAGAATATCTTGTTTAGTTTTCATTTTATTAATTTCTTTACTTTTTGAAAATATGTACAATTTCAGCATTCATAAAAAATTTGTAAAATATTTTAATTTAAAAAAAATTAATGTAGGGTTTTTTTATTATCTACTGGACAATCCCTCAAAAGTTATGCATGCCCATTAAAATATTTTAAGAAAAAAAAGGTTTTCACTTTTTAAAAATCATATCCATAATTTTTTTTTTATTTTTAAAAAAACTAATGTGTGTGGCTCTCACCCATGTGTAACGTTTTAACTGTATGTATGCGGAACAAGTATACCAAATTTCAGGCACATGGAATAAATTAAAACTATTCAAAAGGGGACTTCGCATATGGATCATATGATGAAAAATGAGCAGCCCCAGACCCATGAGCAGGAAATTGGGTTACCACTTTCTTTTGAAGTTGCCAATGAGCTTGTGCCTATCTATAGAAGAATGTCAGATCCAAATCTTCTCAAAAGAATGCAGCATGGCCACACTCAAAATGCCAATGAGTGCTTGAAGTCACTAATTTGGACTAGGAATTTATATCAGTTGGGCATCTCAGATGGTGTGCATCTGCATCTGTACTCAAGCACTGCTCGAGTATTACTAAGGTTGTCATTAAAGGCTTTACGGTAGTACCCCTGCAGTTGTTTACACTTTCTGTTTGTCAAAGCGCCAAATTTCTTTCCACCAAGCCAAGCCTCTTTTCACTTGTTTCTCAAGGCAGTACTCATTCTTTTGTGACAGTGGTTCACACATTTTATTTTTTTCCTTCAGGCATAACATTTAGCATCATTCACAGCTTTATGAACAAGAGTCACCATCAGAAAACATCTCAGTATAATGCATATTTCTATCTACTACCATCATCATTACAATCAGTAATCTCAATATCAACATCATCATTATCATCAGTATTGGTTAAATCATCAGTATTTTCACCATATCAACATTCTCAGTACTACCAATATCACCATCATCATTTATGTCAGAATATTCTTCTGCCACAGCACCTGCTGATGCTGATCAGCTGAATGCTGGATGCATGTTAAACATAGTTGAAAATTTTCTTAATGCTGCATGTTCCAACCCCAACTCATTGAAACCCATAACCACTACATCATTTACATCAAATCCCACACTAAATGAACTACTGTTTCCATGCCTAGAACATGACATCTGACTTCCTCTAAAGGTGCATTCACTACAACTCACTTGAATATGTACAAAATAAAGCATGTTGTCTCCCAAACTCACTCTCAAACTTCCAACACTTTTACATTCAAAACAAGCAACTGACACAAACAAAACATTCAAATTATTTAATTTAATGATACACCTGATATTTTCCTTCTCTGAAATGTTGTCAATGTCAGTGACTTCAACTCAAGCAAATGAAATTTCCTTTGGAAAGTGGACAGTTTTGGGGTAATCATGGGTTGAGATGCTGCTGACAGTACTGCTAGCACCAATAGAAGTGTCCTGCATGTTTTTTTATAGCAGTGGATTGGGGGGGGGGGGGGGGGGCGCAGATGGGAAGATTTTGTTCAAATCTGCCAATTGAACTTCATCTGTCAGACATCATGACCAAATCTTGGCTAAAGCAGTAAAAACATTCTGCATTGATCAACTGGAAGAGGGTGGATGGGCACCTCACATCATTTGCAGCAGTGGTACTACTAGGGTCAGTGTCAACATTCTGGATAGCACTTTTCAAAGTGAGAGGGTAGGGGGTAGTTGGGAAAATATTGTCTGCAGCTAACCACATAGTACTGCCAGGGCCTTCATGCATGCCCTGCACTTTGTTCTGCTTTTTCCATTGAAATTTGGATGCTATTCTTGCTTGCTCACCTCTAGACAATTTTCGTTTTTCAAGTGACATTGCTGTTGCATTAGAAGAACTAATTTCATCTGTGCTAGCCAAGATTGGCAACACTAAGTAATGCAGCAGCCATTTTGAAAATTCCCAGATTTGGCATGATGCTATGGGTAACCAGCAGTTTTAACAATCAGACTGCGACTATGAAAATTTTTCATCATAGGATTCAAAATAAATGCCATGGTGGGTTAAAGGTTTCTCAAGCTATGAGAACATATGAAGTGACCTATAACAGGTATCATATATCTGAGTAGGGAAGATAATTCTCTCTTTTACATATGCCATGCCTGCCATTTATAGTAACAGTAATCAGTATGAAAACATGCTTTTTGGTGAGTTTTTGATTTTGGAAATATTTTTTGTAGCATAGGTAGGTTTGAAAACCAACTTTATTAACACGAAATAAACCTTTTTTTTCACTTCTAAAATATAAAATCCTGAAAGGGAACATACTTAAGAATGCAAATGTGAAATAAAACCCCAATTTTTTTTGTTGTTGTTGCCTTTTTGATTTTTCACCATATATGCTCATGCCATATATAGCTTTAAGTGCTGAACTTAAATGCAATCATTTGGGGTTTAAATGCCACCCATGTATCTTATAGTGGTTGTGAGGTTTTCAATCCACACAAAACTACTAAGTGGCTCAGGATTATCAAACAGTAGCCTGGTTATAAAGTGCTGAGAAATTTTATTAATGTGAAGTACTAATACAAATATTCAAAAATATTTATAACTGATTGTTCCCTGCTATATATATCCATAAAAATGCAATTATTGTATTTATTTTTATTTTCAACCTAAACTTACACATTAACATTATCATCTTCATGAAAGTCACATCATTATTTATTCATTCAAAAGTTAAGCAATATAGGCATTTAGAGTCATTAATATCGACACAACAATCACCTTCTACAAAACTTGTGATGAATTTCACATTCATTCACAAAAGTTCCACTATAGACTTACGTGCGCCAGAACTTAATTTTGTCTGGATCACAGAGCTCAGAAAGGCGCTCATTGATATGATCCCCAATTTTAAGCAGACACTGTCGCAACTGAACCAACGTACTCTTGTCATCTGGACCATCTCTTCCCATGTCCAACTGTTTCAATGCTTTCTTTACAGGACGCATTTTTTCTTTGCACTAGGAACAGACAAGTCAAAATCTGTAGGTTAAAAATGCCCAACAAAAAGATATCAAAAGAGGAGTCTCTTTAACTTAAACTTACAGTGGTACCTTGCATAACGAACACAATTCGTTCCAGCAGTACGTTCGTTATGGGAAACACAATATCCCATAGACTTCTACAGGAAATCGTGCAATCCGTTCCACATCGCCGCAAAAAATCAAAGAAATTAGGGGAAAATGAAGACAGGGCAGTGTTCAGGAGGGAAAACACTAGTAATGACACTCACCAAAGCAGGGTATGATGTTGGGTGTTGATGAGGTAAGATGTTAGGCATTGATGAGGTGAAATGGAGGTGAGATGAGGAGGACACACACACACTTATTTACAATTCACATAGATGGCAAAAACACATCAAAGCAAGGAAAAAAGGGGGAGTTTTGGGGAGTGATGCTCTTGACCTTTGAGCACGTGGGAGTTTGGATATTTTCACATGGCCAGCTTTATGTTGCATTGTCGCGGTCACAAAACACAGACATCATCAAAGTGCACATAAAAAAAAAAAAAAAAAGATGGTCAA
This sequence comes from Sinotaia quadrata, assembly GCA_028829895.1. NCBI lineage: Eukaryota > Metazoa > Mollusca > Gastropoda > Architaenioglossa > Viviparidae > Sinotaia > Sinotaia quadrata. The sequence continues at coordinate 143,425,471 of CM054177.1, read as the reverse complement.
GATCATTTGTTAAATGATGCTTAAATTTTCAGTCTCAATAATAACTGAGCAGGTTAAGGAACAAACATTATAAAAATTGTCAGTGGGAATTCAGAAATAGAATAATGGATAGAATGATAGTTTTAACTCATTAAATGTTTCAGGAAACCCATTGCACACCACTATGACATCATCAGCATAGCCAAAGGACTGAATTTAATTTCATTCCACAGAGTGACCTGGTGACACACATTTCTATTTTTGCTGTTTGCCTGCTTGGAATACGCAATGATGAATGGTGCAATGGGCACCCTTCTCAAACGGCAGCTTATGTACAGTCAAGGTCATTTGCTAAATGATGCTTGAATTTTCACTCGCAATGTGACTTATAATCAAGCCTTCCAATAAACAAATTTATTTATGTTCCTAACAATGCATTAATTTTAATTTTCTACCTGCCATACTCTAGTAAAACCTTCACCCTTTTTAGGTGAGTGGGTATAAATATGAATAAATGAAATTACTTTTAACAGTAATATAAATTAAATAAGTGACTGTGGAAAATAAACGAGAAAAATATCCTGGTTAATTTTAACTCCCATGCTTGCCTTTAGTGTATACTTTTGTTATAATTTGAATTTTGAATGTTTGCACTTATTGTAAGAGTACATAAATGTGCAGAACACAAGTTTTTCGATGAATAAGTTAGAATCATAAAAACAATATAGTAGAATGACAGATGATGTTAAGAGACAACTATCATTACTATCAGCCTACAGTGTGTCAAAATTTGCAGACCTTTGAAGGAAGAATACATTTTTTAAACTACAGCATTAAATTGTAAAAGTTTTTAATTTATTATGATGAACAGAGCAACTGTCTGTGCATAACCAAGTCGAAAGAAGAGTGAATCAGTTTAGTGACAAACATAATTGACCAAGTAATTATTCTTCACCATAGCTATGGGTACCTATTTCTCCAGTTATTGCTTTTCCTAATTCTTTATTTAGCTTAGTAATATGCAAATCATTTCTTTATGAGTTGATCAGCACCCGTTTTTCTTTTTGTTCGTATGTAAACCCAAAAAAATAAAAATCACACTGTACAAAGAAACAATTTTTCTGAACCAAACAACAAAATTCAAAATGACTACTAGCATTATTTTTTGAAGTCCTAGTCTGGAACTGAAAAATTATGCTGTAAATTAGTTATATAGTTTCCAAATGTTTTTAGTGCTCCAAGTTGGAATTCTCTGTATTCTATCTCAGGCTTTTGAACAACATACCAAAAGAACAAAAGTGAATGCCTAAGTATCAAAAACTTGAGAGATGGTGATAATATGACCTACAAATAATTTTATATTTAAAATAAACAAGTTTATGCAAACTGGAAAAGAAATAGGGGTGGAATATTTCTTTTAAAAATCAAAAACTTAGAAAAATATATAGGCAAATTAAAGCACTTTTCAATCAATTCTCATTGTTCAAGGACTTTTCAAGGTTGCTCTGAACCTTTTGACTACATGTTCATATAGCGTACAAGATACCTCCCTTTCAGTGCTTTGGCTAACTGTTACAGCTCACAAAGTTTTACAAACATTCACTGTAATCACAATAAAAAATAAAACAGCATTCTACCTTGAATTGAGGAAATCAAATTTGAAGGCTCTGATGATTCAAAATATCAAAAACCAAGGCCATTGTTATAAGATCTTTGGAGATTGTAAATTGCATATTTTCTGGTAAATATGGAAGATATTCAAACCAATATTAACTTCTTCTCACCACATGGCTCATTCCTCAACTCATGGCTGTTTATTTCATTAATTATTTGTTTGCAAAAATTCTCCTCAGTTATCTTATGATATAGAATCTGCAAATTATTTCCATATCAGCCGTGTTTTATCATTTGTGTGAAAACTCTTACTGAACTGATCCAGAATTCAAAATGGTTATGATCCATGAGAAGTTTCTCATTCTGTACACAAGTTATGTTTTAAGTCAGTTATATCCAAAGTTATTAGTGCTCCAAGCAGATATTCTTGATACCCACATCAGTATGATGAATGAATGATCTGTCCCCAATGTGTTAAATATATAAAGGCAATGACTAACATAAATATAAATATGAAGTTTTGTTATAACCACTTCAAATCAACCAGTCTTAACGTACTTTACAATACCAATGGGTGGTATACAGATTGAAAAAGTGAAAATACTATAAAATGAACAAGACTCAAACCCCAATCACCACTTGCAAAGCCAAGGCCCCCCAAAAAAAATGTATGAGAAGTAGAGCATTAATTACAGTATGCTTGTACAGCTGTAATAAGAGAACACTTCCTCTTAAAGATGCACAAACCATTCCTAATAATAATGCACTAATCATCCACAATAACGAATCACTGAACATGATGATTTAAGCATTTCTAAATACTGCCGAATGTTTGGTTTATGCTATGGCATGGCATGTATAAGATGAGGTTTTGTAAAACAAAAGAATAATTGTTGCAACATAAATCAAAACCACCTAAAAGATGAGAGAACATTTTAAAAAGTATGATAAACAATCTTAATGATACACTGAATTATCTCTATAAATAATAAACTGACCATCCCCATTAATGATACACTGAATACCGCCATAAATATTGTGCTGACCAACTCCATTAATAAGCACTTAATAACATCTCCATAAATAATGAACTCACTATCCCCATTAATAATGCACCGAATATCTAACTCTATGAATAATGCACTAATCATCAATTAAAGATGTAATGAATATCTATCTCCATGAATAATGCAATAATCATCCCAATTAAAAGATACACTGAACATTCAGGATATAATAAAAATATTCCATATTATGTCTATATCACACAATCTATTCTGATTAAAGTTTAATTTAATCAGCATCTGATTTGCTATGTTATCTTCAATCTACCTACCTTTTTAGATATTTCTGGTGCAAACAGTCGCATACTCTTGCATATACTCTTTGAATAAATTGCATAAAAAGTGTTAAATGAATAAAAATTTATAATTAAATTTACAAAATAATGATTATTTAGTTCTTATCATTTAACTATTTAAATTAAATATTCAGATCTTCTAAGAGACAGTTAATTTTTTTTAATTTTAGAACCCTGATAAAACCTTAATTGTAATTTAACAATACCTTTCAATCAAATGCTGTAAATATTACCTCTGCAAAAACTTCCGAATCTACCTCTGTTTTAGCATTTTCTTCCTCTGAAATTGCAATTGGAGCTGAAGATGCAGTGAAGTGCATAGGACCATCTGTTTTCTTTAAGACACACAAAAAGTACAAGAAAATAAAATACTTTTTATATCAAATGACACCTGATGCTGAATAAAATGTTATGATCCCAAATATAAAACTGCCATTTATACTTGGTTTTATAGAACTTGTTTTTTTGCTCAGTTTTGGATTATGATGAAAGTAGCCTTAGTCTGTCAATCTAATGTCTAGCAGATATAATGAATATATGATTGATTACCAGACTGATATAGTGACTATGTGATTGTCAGACTATTTAAGTGTGTGATTACCATATTATATAGATATACTGGTGAATGTGAGTTGTCTCTGCTGTTATTTCACAATACTTTTATACTATCACAGAATTACCCCCCCCCCCTTGACTGATGCTAATCCAAAACACATCCTTACTTGTGCACAATACATTAAATTTATTATTATACTTGCTAACATCCTTGATTAAAAAACAAAATAGCAAGAACACTTATTTCAAAAATTAAAGAGAGAGAGACATTAAATCAGAAAATGGACAGTGATCACACAAACTTTGTATGTTCCTTCTAACAAGTATGTCATAAAAAATATTCAATTTGTAATTAAACTAATTAATTTCTTAAAATAGATACTACTAAAACCCAATAAGATACTTTAGCACTTCTCCTCATTATGACTCATTCCTACTCAAGCAAATCTAGTGGGAGTGTCCAAGGAGTGCGGTCTTACCTTAACAATACTGGCTAGCATTAAGTATCTGAGTGAGGATTATTTTACTATGCTGCCTTGTGTCTAATAATGCCAGCACAAAACTAGTAAAAAATATGCAATGAAACATCTGTGAAGTATTAAATCTATCATTTTTTCTTGTACAAATATTTATTTGTCAAAGGTATGCATTAACACTATTTGTAAACATTCACTTTTCCAAATCAAACTTCAAATATTGCAATCTAGAAAATAGGCTAGACAGTAATTAAATGTTTTTGGTTTTTGTCTACAGTTATCTATCTGGCTTTCACTTATATGATAACACAAAATATTTTCTAAAATATATCCTCAACAAGCAATCCTCTAATTATGCACATACCTTTTTATCTCTCTTTTTCTTTTTACCATCATCTCTTTTTATGCCATCAGGTTTTTCATTATTTTCCTTATCCTGTTTATCTTTCTTATCTTTATCTTTCTTCACCCTTGGCTTATTTTTGGCCTTTCCTTTCTTTTTCTCATCCACATCGTCATCCAACTCTAAGTCACTAATGTCTGATTCTTTGCTTTCTTTTTTGACATCTGAACTGTCAGGGAATGTTTTCTTAAAGCGAGAGGTGTCCAAGCTAAAACTATCATTTGTTTCCTCTTTGCTATGGAGATCCTCAGAGCCACTAGAAATATCATTTTCAATTATCTCTGCTCTCGATTTAGGTTTTCTCTTACCACGTCCTTTAGAAACAGATTTCTGGAAGAAAAAAAAAATGCTATAAAAATTTAAAATTCTATATAACATCTTAAATACAAAGTGTTATATTATTTTCACAATGCTCAAAAATATTTATGCCTACTTAAAACAGTTTCCATTAAAATACCACCTTTGATAAAAAGATTTTTAAAAATAAGGAGGGATGGACATTTTACACACAAAGCAGACAATCAACGAATCAAGGTCTTACAAATTGAGACCTGTTGGCTTGCTTGCATTCACTGCTCAAATATAGATTTGTAAAAAATCAGCACAAAGTCTCTTCATAAACAGTTTGCTCAGAGCTGTTGAAATCCACATTAAATATTATAGGGAAATAGACATGAATTTGGGGTTTTTTCAATTTTATTTGTTAGTAGTTGTGAAAGTGTTCTTACAATGTTTAATAACACAAGGGTAAATTAGAATAGTATAAATAACTTTACATTTTATCTGATACAGCTTTGGAAAACTGCTTCAAATTGTTTAGATTGCTCATTTTACAATTTTTATTGATAAAATTAAATCTAAATAAAACATTAAAATAAAATGCACTGTATTGTAATCATTTAGTCTTTACAAGTAGTTTATAGATAAACATTATTTTAGAACAGGTTAGACATTAAAATTTTCTTTTCTTTTCAATTTTAGAAAATGCTTCATTAAGAAATGCTGAATCTTGCATCACTTTTAATTCGAAAGAATACAGAAATGAGTATTTGCTTTATTTTAGTGTAAGATGCAACTTTAATTTTAAAAAAGTATTTGATAAAAAAGTTTGGTAAGTTAGACAGATAAAGAAAAAATTGACAGAATGACTCAGAAAGAAACTTTAATGTTGTTCGTGTATTTTTTAAAAACTTTCTCTAAAATCTGAAAATACTCATTAAATAAAATTATATCATCTGTTGTCTTGTTCATCTAGTATTATTTTCAAAAGTCATCTGTTCCATTTACTCAGTGAAAAAAAATTTTTAAAAAGAAAACAGTTATTTTCTGGGATGGGAGTGGGAGTGGGAATCTATAGTTACTGCTTGATGTATACATTATTTTCTCTCTATCACAAACACACACTTAGCATAGTGCTTCAAGAGAGATGGTTATAATAAAAGATGCATTTAACATTGAATCATAGAAAATTAATGTAAAAATTAAAATATATTCAATGAATCAATTTAGTTTCAAATAAGATTTGAATATTAATAGGAAATAAATGTGTGTGTGTGTGTGTGTGTGTATATATATATATAGTCTTGTGTGAATGTAGGTCAAAACTGACTTTAAAAATAAAAAAAAAGAGATTAAAAGATTTTTTGAAGGATCCTAAGTCTTCAATTGAGAGATTTTGTATGAACCCTTAAGAGAAGGATATGTGATGCCCATTTGCTATTTGTATAATAGATGTTATTTAAAATGCATTATTTTAATACATTTTCTTTGCATATTTTAAATAAATTTATGAAATAAAAACTTTTAAAATTCTTCCGCGTGTCTATAATACTTTTCAATTAACTTATTTTGAAAATCCTTTTAGAATTATACTCACTTTAATTTTTTAGAAGACTTGTAAAAAAAAAAACAAAAAAAAAACAACGTTGCTGAAATTTGCAAGTTCAACAAAAAGATAACTTAATATTATTTATTTATTTTTGAATTTTAAATAAATTTTAAATAAATTTTAAATAATACTTTTAAAATTCCTTAGTACGTCCATAATAGGTAGTAATTTAAATTTTTAAAAACCATTTATAATTATAGTCATTTTCAGTTTTTAGTACACTGACCATTCAATTATCGCTGCATTAAATTAAAATATGAAATCTCTCAGCCAAGAATGCATTCTGATACTGAACCAAAATCAATGTCTTTTTTAATTTCAGAAATGGAATGCAACATTTAGGCATAAGCATGCCAGAAAAAAAATATGTGTAATTTTTTAAAACATTAAAAGAGTGTTTTTCAAGCATATAATGAATCTGACAAATATATCTTTTCATTTTTGATAATTTTAACCAAAATTAAAATCCCCCCACCCTCCATCATATTGCAAAACAGAATACTTGAAATATGAAGATTTTATGGCATCTTTGATGATTATTCATCAAACTTTAAGCAAAAGTGCTTTAGTAGAACAAAAAATATTTGATCTAAGTTAAACTTACAGGTACAGCTGCTAAATCTGCCTGCATATGAAGCACCTTCAACAGGTAATCTGATCTCGTCTGGAGATGTTTTGCTTGAGGTTTCATTTCCCCATCTGGCAAGATCTGTAGGGAAATATAATTACATATATTTCTTTTAATTAAACACATTAAGAAAATAAATTAAATAAACAAAAAACACAAAACCTTTAGAAATGTTCGATCATTAATATTATTTTATTATTAAAAAAGAATGCACTAAAGATAAAGTCAAGCCTCTAACTATACTCGCACCATAAGTCCAGTGATATCCAACACCTGGACTAATACCGGATGCATATACATTATAACACCATCCCAAGAAACAAAGTCAAAGTGTCTCATTTCTGGCAAATTTATAGAAATACTGATAGGTGAAGAAGTGTTCTTTTCAGAGGAGATAAACTCCCCATTCAAGGTAAGGAGTCTGTTAAAGATGGCTTACACTATGATGGACTACAAGCTAATCAGATTATGATGGACTACAAGCTAATCAGATTATGATGGACTACAAGCTAATCAGGTTATGTTGGACTACAAGCTAATCAGGTTATGATGGACTACAAGCTAATCAGATTACGATGGACTACAATATAAGAGTCAATTCGGTAAAAATATTCAAAATTGTCAAGTCTAATCTGATGCCTACATGACCACAGTATTCTTTCCAAAAAAATGTTCTGATTTTGACATTCAGGAATTGGATGAAGCAATGAGATCTGTGAGGATATATTAAACAAATTATGCATTTTGATAACCATTTTATTATTATTAAATCGTTCCTTGTATTAACGGTTTTCCCCCTGCCTTGCGTATTTATTGAGAGGACTTCCATTAAAGGATTAAGCTCAGGCTGACGAAACCGCTTGTTTATGTGTTATGGGAATATAGGGTAAGTCAGAGGTGAAGGACCCTGTGAAAATCGGATACTAACCACCCATATATGGTCATTTGCATTCCGCGCAATGACGTAGTGCTAAGTCGTTAACTGACCTCCACTTCATTCATATAACCACCTGAATGAGTTAGGCTGGTCAGACGTGCTGACCGTAACATAGTGTACCCATCTACCAGGGGTGAGACAGAGGGAGAGAGCTGTGTCCACCTTATGACCGCACCTAAAATATACATAGTGGTAATATGCTTGGTTTTTCTAGATTGTATTTTGTTCTTGTGAAACTGATATACCATGTATTTTGTATTATGAATGATGTGTAGAATATTCTTGTGATTTTAATGCTGCTGAAGTTAATATATTTTCCTTACAGAAGCTAAGCGGCGTTAGCGAGATTACACTTGTAAAATGGTGGAATCACCATGTGTATGTAGAATCATGTTTCCGTTGATTAATTGTTATCAGGGAAGAGCTAACGAGTTAACACGTGTTGCGTGGATCAGTAGTTAAATTATATTATAATCATGACTGTATTATAATGAAGGAAATATATCTTGTAAAGATTTTATAAATAAGAAACTTTCATATAATTTAAACTATGAATTAGCTAAAGCTAATTAGTGGGAATGTAAAGAGTGATTATCACTGCCGCCACAAATCCCATAGAATTATAATTGCCACATGATACTGTAACAGGAATGTTATACGTTACAGCCAGTCTCGAGCTCCTCAGCTTATCTTCGAGCTACTAGCTGAAAGACAGTGTACCCGCCTAGGAATCCAGTCACGAGACAGGAGCCTGGCAGCAAGTTGACGACCTATGACCTTCGATGCCTGAGTCGTAAAGAACTGTGAGAGGCCGTTGAAGGATCAACATGCGACGGCAATGCCATATCAAATGACCATCGACAATGTGCCATGTTTAACTGTCAAAAGAACTCAGATAAGTTACTGACTCAATGAGGACAAATTCTGACGTGTGGTTAATCAATTAATTCATTGGGCCACGTGATAACACTGTGTATGTTAGTTGTGAGCGAACTGTTCATTGCTTTATTTTATAATTTAATTTAATTTGTTATTAAATTTATTGTTATCTCATCTGTTGTTATTGTTTGTAACCAACCAAATGATTAGCTAACTGGGGGCTGAGCTGTAATAAAGGGATAAAGAATCATAAATATTAATCTATAAATAAGGGGAGATAACATTGTTAGCTATGGCAAGTCAATTGATTTATCTGGCGGAGTGTCACAAATAACTGGCCGAGTATTGTGGTATTTTGTGGAAAGATAAGTCAAGCTGTCCGGCTGTCGCTATTGTTAGGAATTATTCAATAAACCAATATTTGATAACTGGAACCTAAAATAGGACAGGGTCATTAAATGTAAACCGGACATGTGACAAGATCCAAAGGGATTTCTTTTTTAATTTATGGCATATCTGAGCATGCAAAGAGAATATAAAGTCTGAAAATTCATTCTAATCAGCCAGGCAAAATGCAATGAATGTGCAGTAGTTTTCAACAAAGCAGATAAGGCATATGAAAAAAAGGAAAGAAAATATGGAAAAAAAAGATAAATCTCAAAATCACCTTATCATGCAGCCCAAGATCAGTATCCATCTTGATTGCCTCCCAGGAGCCATAGCCATATTCATAGATGCCTCTCAGCAGGTTGCTGTCATCACCAGAATCCCATGGACAGTCCCAATGTACCTTCTTTACATAACAGGTCAGCTGATACCTAACAGATCATTTAAGAGATTTTAGATTTACATATAAAAGTTAAGATACTATGTTTAAAAGACACCTATCTTAAAATGCATTGTTCAATCTAAGCTTAGAACAAGATGCTACATTATTAAAAAAAATTTTGGAACAAGATATATTTTTAAATCAGAAGCAAATTAAGGCAATATGTGGCAGTAAAATTTATATTTTTAAAATCCTGTTGTACTAATTTGTCACTCTTGGTTCTGTGAATGTAAAATAACCATCAATTTTGTATTAAAACCATTCGTTGCTATGGAAACCAAGGTAAAACACTTGCCATGTTGGATTTCTTAGAAATGATCACAAGTTTTCAATTAAAAATGTCATGCTTTTTCTTCACTTATGTGTACATATAGAGTGTATCTACAATGTGACAGGTTTTCCTTTTAACTATTTTACCTTTTTAATTATTTATTTTTTTGCAAAATGATAAAATTTTAATGCTATTTCCCAATTTTCAAGTCAAAAAGAATAAAAATTAATTAACAAATCTAAATTTCTGTTGTAAATAACACAACAATAAATAAATGTGCAAAGAAATGGGTCTGCACACCAGGAAATTCTGTAAAATACTAAGAATTTCCAAGTTTGATTTCTGCAATTACAAATTTATAAATTAGAAAAACTTTTTTTTAACTTTGTAGATTCAAATGTCAATCTTCATAAAACCAGTATGTTTTTCTTTATAAAGAAATGCTTGAAACACTTAAATTGTTAAACTGTTCATTTGACATTTAAATGAGTCAAAAATATATGTGACCTGTCACCACAAAAAGATACTTAAGTCGGATTTTGGGGGTATTGAGATATATATATATCAATAGAAAGAAAATTGAAAGGGCTTTATGTTGATATAAAAATAAAGAGTGTAGGACAAAATATGGAAAAGTTATGTTTGTTTGAAGTGCACTACTGTCCGGACGGCCATTTTGAGAAAATCGGCCTCAAAGATTGAACACATTTCTGAGAGGTTTTTCCTTAGCAACCATATATTAATCTGCTTCATTTGCAATCAGAGTTGAAGAAGACACAATAGCTAACACTGTAATAACTATAAACAACAAATATATTGTTACATCATTTACAGACAACAGTCTTTTTAAGCCATAACGATTAGAATTTCTGTATGCGAGAATGATTATTGTGGCTCACAGAATATTCTGTTTCGATCTGTTTGCACCCACATGACCAGTTTTCACAATCTTTAAGTTCACTGTCTTCACTAGTTTCGCCTGGTCCGCAAATGCTGACATCTGGCTCTTCTATTTCAGTATCACTATCAGTTTCACTGTAAATAACACACACTGGCACCGCTTGTGCCACTGCCAGCTGTCGTCAGCTTCGTCTTTTTCGTTGTTTGATCACGCGATTCGCTGTCCGTGTCACTTTCAGATGAAAATCCATCAGCTACATCCTCATTAGCAAAATAATCAGATATCAAATCTTTAATCTGAATGCTTTCTTTTTCTAAGATGTTGCTTTCTTTACATGAATTCAACAAATTAGCGATTCGTTTCTCCATGTTTACATTACGCATTACAGGACGAAACTGTCTCCCTTGTGTGCGTTTCAACCAATCGCGACCGTCTTTTTATGAGAGCAATGCTTGGTAACTATGCAAGCTTTGATAAACTGTCTGCGGATTGGCTGACGCTTTTCACTTTGTTTACGCCAAGCACAGCCTTATAAAACATTCTGATTAGACGTTATAAATAACCAGTGTCGTCAGCATAAAAATAGGCTTTTGCCTGAGCATTCTGATATACAACATGATGAGGTTCAGCCAGGGATTCTACCGTCTACGATCGTCAGATTATAGCACTTTTGGGCCATATTTTTCCTTCGAAGTTAGACAGTAGGTCACAAAAAAATAATAATAAAGCTATTTCTAGTTCGAATTAAGGAAAAACACGCTAGTAATTTGTTGTTCGATGGTTTGGGAACACGCTAAAATGAAAATCTCAATTTTACCCATGTAGACCCCCACCTTCGTTTTTGCCGTTTTTCTTGGCTTAGCCTTGCGCGACTTAAGTATCTTTTTGTGGTGACAGGTCACATATTACCCAATGTCAAGGAATGTAACTATAACTTGCAAAAAGTAACATTTGGAAAACGTAATCCTGCTGCTATTTTTCCCCCAAGAGTGAATTAAAATTGTCTGAGGATTTTCTACATACTGTTAAACTGTTTCACACATAATTCTCATAAAGTATGGTTTCACATTTGAAGCAAAATTAATGTTTACATCATAATATTTATGTTGTTCTCAATCTGCAAGCAAGCCTTACAAACAAAATAACTGTATTACATTGTTCCCAATCTGTAGGTAAGGCCAATGCCAATGGCTCGAGCTCTACTTATGATTTGTGAACAGCTTAATCGTCATAATTTTTATGTTGATGTCAATCTGCAAACAAAATGACTGTTTTAACATACTTTTTACGTTGCTCCCGATCTGCAGGTAAGGCTTTGACCAATGGTTCAAGTTCTGCTTGCGATTTGTGAACTGCTTGCGCATTGACCATCACACTAGACAATTTGAAAGTAGGCCCTCTGTGAGTCTTTTTACCTGGAAAGTAAACAAATGAAAATAATACTTTCTTTTTCCAAATATCAAAGCTCTGGATGACACCTTTATCTATAAAGTACAATTCAATAATAAAAAATTAAAAAAAACAGCTATTTGCACATTTATTTTCCATCTGGACAGGAATTTTTTCTAAGTAAAATATATTTTAAAATATAAACATCTATTAGATGTGCATTTATGCATATTGTACAGCTCCAAGGAATTACAAGCTGAGGCCACAGTGAACTATGGAAACAAATGGGGAGATAAATGAAAGAACTCAACATGTAACATGTCAATGGATGATCACCCTTTGTGTCCAAAAGAGAAGGGTCAGGATGAAAAAGCAAAGGAGGTTAAGAGGGTCTCAAATGTACACATTTGAAACACTTGAAAAAATTATTGTACTTAGAAAAAAATTAAAATTCACATCATACATCCAAATGTACATGAACTTAATAATGAAAAGTTGGTAGAAATTTCCCTCATAAAACAATGTTTACAAATATATATGCATAAAGAATATGAAAAGAAAGGCAAAACTAATCATAAACGGAAACAGGAGCAGATAGTAATTGGTACTTGTTCAACAGAAAAGTCAGAAGTCATGTTAGGTAGATCTCAAAGAAAAATCATGAGAAAGGTAGAGATGTCTTGCAATCAGCACTACCATTTATCCTTACTCATACACACTCAGAAAGGTTAAGTTAACTGGCTGATCATTCAACACTGCTTATTTCTTCTTTCTAAAGAATGTGTGAAGTCCTGATCATTCTGGTGAGTGCCTGCATTCCCTAAAATATGATTTTCTCCAGCAATTTCTTGAACATACAAATAAATGTGTATAAGAAAATGTTTAATTTCATTCCACTCTCCCATTTGGTCAAGATCAAGTCAAGGTAGGGATTATGTTGGAAATGGGATGGGAAAGCTGATCACATTTCCAGTTGTCTTGAAACATTTTCACTTATCTCCCTTTTCTTAATCATTCATCAGGGGTACTCAAAGTCGACCTGCAGGCCAGATTTGGCCCATGAGGCCATTTCCAAAATTGTAAAAAAAATTTTTTTTTTTAAAGCAGCCTGATGTGTCTCATGCGTAGCACTAAAATAAAAATGGACTCTTCAATGAACTAGGAACACCCCTAATAACACCCGTAAAAGTGGTCTCATCCCAAAATGGCATGTTTTCATTTCCAGTGCGACTGGCATATGTTGGCAATAAAGCGATTTTGGTGTCTTAAAATTTGTTTTTCTTCTTAAAAGTGCAAGTACACCGAATTTTTCTCATTCAAAGTTTTTTGAGTGTTCAACATGATTGTCCAGTTCCATTTGTGATCAATTAATTGCAGATGTCAGAAAATCTTAATCATTTGCCCTGGCTGTTGATGAATCTACTGATAAAGCAGATGTTGCACAGCTGTGCATGTTTGTCTGCTTTTTCAATGGGAAGTCATTCGTTGAAGATTTGCTGGCATTATTTGTGGCATCACCTATATAAAAGTTTCTTAGATGAGTCATGTGCAGAAAATGGTGATTTGCCTTTGCACAATGATAAGAGATGGCTAAGCAAAGGAAGAGTTTTGGAGCAGCTTTAGACACTTTGTGAGAATGTGACTGAGTTTCTCAAAACTGTGAAGTCAAAGAAAGCTGGGGAGTTTGAGGATTTTTGCAAAAATATGGACAAGATGATAACTGTTGCTTTTCTGGACATTACTGGCTATCTTTTAGTTTTTTCTTTCGCTACAAAGTAGGAACAAGGCTGTCATGGACAGAAATGCCATTCTTTTCAGAAGAAACTTGCACTATTTGCCAGTGATTTGGAATCAAGTCAGCTGTTGCATTTTCATACAGTTTGTAATTATTTGACCAAGTTGAGCAAGTTAGACCAATGTTCATTTCATGCACAGAAAAATTATGAGTTTTTAAGCCAATTTCAAGATTTTGCAGAAGTGTCAGGAATATTTATTTTTGTTGCAGAACCATGTATTGTCCTTCCTAATGGTGACTGGACAGCAGCTGCAGCAGCTACCTTTCCCACAATTAATCAAGCTGCTCTCAGCTTGAAACAGCTGATCTCCAGGGGAATGAACATCTGAAACTCAAGCTTCAGGAAGTAGCAGTGTGCAGGTCAGTTGCAGAATTACAGTATCCCAACTATCAGGAGACTAGCAGTTAAAGTCTTGACAATGTTTGGATCAACTTATACATGTGGGACAGCATTTTCAACCTTGAACATCAAGACCAAGTTTCGCAGTGTGATCACAAACATCTGGAAAACTCAATGCAAATTGCTTTGACTTCATACTCACCAGACTACCACAACATTTTGAGTAGTAAAAGTCACTTTCATTTCTCACACTGAGAGTTTTTTTTTTTAATAAAGTTAGTGAACTAAAACACTGTTGAATTTCTGTACTAAAATAAAGTTAATATTCACTGTTATTTACTAAAATAACTCTAACAAGAAAATACATTTATTTCAAAATGTTAATAATGCAAAATTGTAATCTAAACTTTACATCAAGTTTACGATAAAATGACCTATGGTGCCCTATGGATGTTTGGCAATGTAGGCTGTAGTGGCGCAGGCATAAAGCCAATCTGGGATTGTCCCGGATGGTGGGTCCGACCCTCTGGGCATGTCCAAAGCCAAAATCTTAAATCTGGCCCTCAGCCCAAAAACTTCAAGTATCCCTGCCATACATTATGACTTGCAACAGGTACATTAACAATCCTAAAGCACAGGTATTTGTAATGTATCTTTTTGCAATTATTTAAAATATTTATACTAATTCAAACTTCCCTATAAAGTGTTTAAATGAGCAGTTTTACAAATTTAAACTTCCTTAAAAGTTTTATACCATCAAATGTGGGGTCTTCATGAATTTTCTGTGCATATTCAGCCATGGCTTCATCAACATTCTTTTGCAGAACATCAGCAAGGTGCCGTAAGTCAGCTTCCGACTTCTCCTGCAATTCTGCATCACAAGCAATGGCATCCAATCTGCAAGGGATAAAAAAAAAAAACAAACACAGAACTGACAGATTTTTTAACTTTCAGCATTTGAAAAAGAAAGGATACAAATCCCAATTTGAATAAATAACTGCAAATGCTACTAAACATTCAGACATTATTACAGACCCATGACGTAGACATTGCAAGACACAAGAAACACTGCTCAATAAAACAAGGCAGTTTTATTTTGTAGCCATATGAGATTAAGTTAGTTTTTTCTTAAATAAAGCATATGCTTTAGTCAGAAGCCTCCAAGAACATGCCAATACATTAATTACTGGTAGCAGTTTACTTGCACTAATCTAGTTAATGTATGTGTTCAAAATGAGTGTGTGAGGTAAAATTACACTAACTGCTTAATTCTTGATAGCAGTGCTGATTATTTGTGTGCAATGAGGCCATACTACCTTTGCTAGTTATCTGTATGCTAAACCATTGGTCATCAGAACCATTGTAGAATGTGTGATTGTGCTATTTTATATGTTGACTGAGGCATTATTTGGATAAGTTTATTGATACTTGTGTTAACGAGTGGGTAAAATTTAACACTGTGATAGATAATTATAATTCATTATGAAATGGGTTAAATATGTAAGTACACTATTTGAATCAAATGGAAAACTGTTACCGCTCTTGTTCATATTATGTCAATCAGTAAATGTGAATAAAAAGCTTCAATTTGAGTATTTTCTGTGGTAGTAAACCAGTCTACTTATATTAAAGTGGCTATCGATATAAAAACGTGTCACAACAACAACCACGAGGGATCTGTTTGAGAGCGATCGGTTTTTATTTTTTATTATCAAATGGTCACATCCAAAAATTCAGTAGGCCTGTCGAATTTCATCTACAATATATTAAATTTATTTACACAATAAAGTTCGTTAGGTAGGATCAAGCAAACAACTGAAAATGGTCCTTGAAACGAGCCATGTGTAGTACAAACTTCGGTTCAAAATGGCGGCTCAGCTTCGATAAACGTGAGGTGTCTGGGGATTTCCGAACTTTGTAATGGAAAATACCTTTCTAAAAATAGTTAGCCAATGATAAAATTAGAGCAGATTGGATGCTGAACCCAAACATATCGTCTGCTTGACTTGATTGTTATTTTTTTAAAGTGGCTATCGATTTAAAAAAGAGTGCGAAGCGCATGCCTTTCGAGGCTGCTCAGCGGCGAACGGGTTAAACAAACTGGTGTGTAACAATTACACAAATATGCAAAAGTAGGTTCCCTTTACAAGATTTAAATGTTTCAGTACTATAGGGAGATAATTCTGATATCCTGATAGTGTCAAAATTACACAAATATGCAAAAGTAGGCTCCCTTTACATGGCTATGTGCAAGTAATATAGGGAGATAATTCTGATTTCTTAAATATTGTACACTTCTGTAAACATAGTAAATAATGGATGTTGCCATGAGACAAACAATCAAAATTTTTGCAAACTTCAAAGTTTATCAAATAAACTCATGCTTAGTGATGGTATAAAAACAACTTTAATGATATAAAGAAACAACTGTTTTTGAAAATGAACACAATGATGTATGCAAATTCATCAAAAACTGAAACATGACCAAGTGACCATATTCTTTTTACCCACAGTGTCGGACTTTGAACTTAGTCTAGCCCTGTAATATTTAAAATTATTTTGTTATTAACTAAACTTTCTAAACTACGAAAGAAAATTGAAGAAAAACAAACAAGCAAGAAAGTAATATGTTTCTAAGACAAAAGATTTTTTTACTAGATTTTAAATTTAAATTTTAAAATTTTATTTAAAAAGAAAAGTACCTTTTCTGAGGCTGTGCAAATTTCTTGTAACTCTTTATAAACCTCCGCAATTCAGAATCTGTAAATCCTCGGAGTTTTTCTCGAACATGTGACCTAGGTCGCCCACGTCTCTTTGGCCTATCTTCATCTTCTTCATCTTCATCTTCGTTTGAAGCTTCACTCTCTTCCTGGTCTTTCTTTTTTTTAGACTGTCTATCACGATCAGAATCATAGTCTAGCTGAAGCTGATAAGAAAAATATGAAAATTTTCTAATTAAAAGAAATTTTTTCCTGCATTTCTTTCCTAATGTATGTATATATATATATATTAAAATATCATACACATCCAAAGGCACAGTAGCCAAGGTTAAAGAGGCCAGTGATAATGACTACAAGAGATAGGAAATAAAACTCACAAGGTAGTAAGTATGCCCACTGAAAGTCTCCTTAGTTTCCCAAACGATACAATTTGGAAATGTAGGGAGGTTAGAAAAGCTGTTGTGATTGCATTTCAGGAAGGAAATTTCCACTTTCTGTTTGTTATATATACACACACACACACATATATAAATACATGCATATACACCCACACAACTGACATCATGTTGTATTAAGTGGGGAAAGAAGCTTTTCTCCAAGTTCCTCCTTTTACTAGTAGAATCATTCTTTGAGATATATAGTAAATGTGTAATATATTCATTATAAGCAATTTTCTCAAAAGGAATTATTCTACATAAAACAGGTTTTCCCTCTCAATCAGTTGGAGGTTGTTGGCTACAGCCATCATGCAAGAATAGAGATCAATATACCCTGCGAGGATGAGAGAGATTGTCAGAGAAGTCTCAGCAAATTATGCCTGATTTAATTAATATTTTTTATTAAATATGTTTTTCCAGTTTTTCTATTAACGAATACCATAGCGCAAACCCAGTCTTACAAAGGTGGTCCAATAACTGTCTTTGTTATGTGTCAAGGATATAGGTCACTCGACCATCACACCTGAGCAGCCCAAGGGAAGGAAGGAATTTTCCATCCCACTACCACTGCAATATATTTTAGGACCATATTTCTGTAAAATGTTAAGCTGGAAGATCCAACTGCAACAAATGGAGACATGAGATGACATCTTCAAAATCAGCAAAAGTACATACTGTGACAAGCAATATGGCCATTAGATTACTAAGATGATAAGGTTACTAAGATGAGATACAACTCCCAAACTAGAAGATCTCTGAGCAATCTCTGAAATTCTGTTTCAATCAGATGGTCTAAGTGAGATCTATAGATCTATGGGTTGCCAAGTAAGATGAGATGTCTGAGGGGGATACAACTCCCAAACTAGAAGATAACAACTCTGAGCAATTCTTTCAAATTCAATGAGAGTCTAAGTGAGATCTATAGATCTCTGGGTTGCCAAGTAAGAAGTAAGATGAGATATCTGAGGGATACACCTCCCAAACTAGAAGATACAAATGTTTCAAATTCAATGAGGGTCTTCATGGGATCCATATCTCTCTGAGATGATCAAGGATATGTACCTATTCCTGTTGTATGCAATCTGTCTATAAGACATAAAATAAGATTACAGTAATTTCCCTGCACAATTGAAAAACTCTTCCCAAATTTACCATCTAAAAGGGTGACAGTAAGATGGGCAAGAAATTAAACTGAGCAGAATGGGAAGAGTATTATTTATGGCACAGAGGAGGATATTGCTTTTACTTTTAAAGTTTATGAATGGCACTGACAGATATAATTGTTATGCAGAACATTTCTCAAATTATTAACTCCCGTTTTACAATCTAAGAGACTTTTCTCAAAAGCTACATTCTGGCTTTTGCTGGTGAAATCCTTAAGTCCATTCTCTAAAAGAGCAAAGAGAGAAGAGACAGCAGTATAAGAGCAGCAAGAATTCATGATAAATGAACTTATGTAATATAATGCGGCAGGAGGAAATGAAAGCATATATTTTAGTCAAACTTAAAAAATCATCTGCTTTGAAGCACAATATGTATGCCTACCTGTTTGATGGTTTTTCTACTTCTGGGTGGGAGGTGCAGTTCAAGAAGTTGTTGCTGCCGCTCTTCGTCCTCTACTTTACTCCGTAAGCCTTCGGGAATTATGTCATCCCAGTCACGTTCATCTAAAATATTACATCATGGGAACCACAATTAATAGCGGTTGATAAATTAATCACAATTAAATTTTTTATGCAGTCTGGAAAGGATTATTTAGATGAAATTTTGACAGAAATGCACCATCTTAATTCCAGTGATATTAATATAACCTAATATAAGTGATATTAATATAACCTAAACAAAAAAAGGTTTTCTCTTGGAAAAGTAATGCACAACAAGATGAAAAAAGAATAAACAATATCAATAACAATAAAAGTACACCATCAAATCATCAAATTAAGTATACAACAAACCTTGGCGACTATCGTCCCCTACAGTAATGTCATTTGTATCTTCTTCCATGTTATCAAAGCTGACCACTTTGAACTGAGACAACAATTCATCACCAGGTGTTGATGACTCCGTCTCATGCGTTTCTGCATATTTTAGGATCTCATCAATGTCCACCTGTGGTTCCTCTTCCTCTCCATCTTCTTGTTTAAAGAGTTCTTCTGCTCCAAACTTCAGAATTGCAGCCAACTCTTCCTTGTTGAACGGAGTGGTGTTACTGGAGAAAACAAGAAATAAATAGCATTTTGGGCATTGAAAAATTCATTACTTACTCAGTATGTCAGCTTAATTTCTACTACAAGTATTTTTGAAAGATCAAATATTACTTTTTGTGTGCTGCCATTTTCCAGTTTATAGATGGTTGTTTCTGTTGAACTTTGTGGATAGATAAATATTTATATGTAAACTAAACCATTTTAAAGCAAAATATCAGAACATGATATTTTGGGTAAATTATTAAAATCAATAGGTAATGTTTCTGACATCAAAATATGAAAGCATTTTGCTGTTTCTTTTTTCCAGGGCTGCAGTAAGTTCAAAGAAGTCCAAAAACAACCACACAACACTAAATGATAAAGACAGAAAGCATACATTTTGCATATGCACAAGTGCATATTAATAAGTTTAACACTTTCAGTGTTCAAGCTAAACACAGCTAATACAATCTATGAAGGGAGAAACAAGGAATAAAGCCTACTAAATACACTTAACTGTTCATATTAGGTTCAGTGCAATGTTATGTATACCACCACCACCCCAAAAAAAAGGATGCCTGTATTTTATGAAACACAAAATTTACCTTGAAGGTGCTGCAGTATTTTTGAGAACTGTACGCCCAGTGGTATCCATGCTCTGGATGACCAGGTGATCCAGCACCATCTTCTTCTTGGCACGTTCTACAATTGTCTCTTCTACACTCTGCTTTGTTACCAGCCGATAAACACTGACCTGAAATGTGTTGTTATTATCTTGTATGTTTAATAACTACTTTTTCTGCACAAGAGTATACTATATTATTATTATAATAACTAAATCAGTTATTCAAATTATCAGTAAGCTTGATAATTATTAAATGTTTATTTTCATGTGAAGACATTCTGAAAATATTGTTGCAGTGTATTCTTGAAAAGAAGTATTTACCTGATTTTTCTGTCCTATTCGATGAGCCCTAGCCTGAGCCTGCAGATCATTCTGTGGATTCCAATCACTATCAAAAATAATGACAGTGTCAGCAGTAGCCAAGTTAACACCAAGTCCTCCTGCTCGTGTAGAAAGCAAGAAACAGAAGTCCTGGAAAAAAGTAATATAAAAGATACAACACTATCATCACTGCATGGTGATGAAAAGCAAGAATTAAAGGTCGAGGCTTAAAAAAGGCTGTTTAAAAATCAAATTTAAAGTTTCAGATAATAAATATTTTCTTTTTTTTTTTGAACTGTGTTTCAACAATTTACAAGCCTCTTTCCTCTCCCATTAAAAATAAACCAAACCATACACACCTGTCCCCTCTGGGCCCTAAACAAGTAAAAATTTGATACCCTTCAGCACTGAAATGGTTCATGGATGTTTTCTCTGACTGAGAAAACATCTTTCAAGACTACCCTAGTGGTACAGATTACTTTCGATATACAAACATTTGCTTTCTATCACTTTCAATATTCACAATCTTACTTGAGATCCTTCTGCATTGAAGTGGTCCATGGCTTGCTTACGAATATCACCTCGAATGGAACCATCAAGCCTCTGTAAATACAAACATACATATAAAATTAATTTGTATTAATATATTTTGTTTAAACACATTCTATTCTTATTTTTAAGTAAGCTGTGTAATGCATTACCTGAGAAATTTTATTTAAATATATGTATATAAAAAAAAAACTTTAAATTTCCCATTAAACAAGGCATGGCATCAGAAAATAAATCAAAATAAAAAAGATAAAAATAAAAAGCCTGAAGAGAAAAAATATAAATAATTTACTTTTGGCAGAGTTTCCAAGGACATTTTCACTTATTTATAATTATATTTCCTGTTTGACCTAGTTATTCAACTTCACTCTATAACCCATATTAGGAAAAAGTATTATGTGGGGTATATAGCCTCACAAAAACTAAATAATTAATGCATATTTGAGGCTGTTGATATTGACACTACCCATTACGATTAATTAAATGGCTGTCATTCATGATCCATCATAGCAAACAATGCAATCTTACATGCTTCCGCTCACTTTCTCACAAATAAAAAATACACCAATGAAAAGTTATTCAACAAATTATTTCACAAGCATGATAAATATGGAACACAAACAAAGCATTTGTGACAAAAAGGTAAATTTTTGGAATTTACTAGTTATCTGCTATCGTCATATAGAGGCTGGTTCTACCTAATAGGGCGCATTCCTTGTAAAGACAACCCTCTCTCAAAGAGTAAAACTAAGCATTGTTTATGGGGTAAAAATTCTGTTATATGTGCATGACTGCCTGCTTACAGAGCAATGAGAATGGAAATGTTTCTCGACAAAGTATACATACTTTCAACAATATTACATATCATACTAGTCTTCTTGGTGCCTATAAGAATACCTATCAGTAAATGCAAAATGATGGAGCAAATTTCTCTGTCAATACTCTCTTGTAAGTGTCATTTGCTCATATAAATCTGCAAGAAAAACATGATATAAGGAATGACATTTAGGAAGCATACCACTCTTCTATTTTGATAACCCCTAAGTATATGCTAGTCTTTCTGTCTTTTCAAAACAACAGATCAGTTCAAAAAGAAATTTTTGCTAAACTGGACTATTTGCTAAAAGTAATACAATGTTATAGACAGAAATGGATGCTGGAATGCACCACTCCCCACTCCTCCTCCCTACCCCCCCCCCCCCCCCCATGCTTACATTTTCTTTAAAATTTTAAAATTCAGACACACTGCATGCATCACTAAGAAGTGATTTTGATTGATACCTGATAAGGGAAATGCCTTAGCTGCATGTACTCAGCTAAAATGTCCAACATCAACACCATCTGTGAG
Source organism: Sinotaia quadrata (assembly GCA_028829895.1). Classification (NCBI taxonomy): domain Eukaryota; kingdom Metazoa; phylum Mollusca; class Gastropoda; order Architaenioglossa; family Viviparidae; genus Sinotaia; species Sinotaia quadrata. Next base: position 143,403,041 of record CM054177.1, on the reverse strand, counting down.
AAAATCAGAACTCTGTGTCCTGTGGCACGAAGTCGAAGCAGAAGTTTATCCAACAGTATCAATTTTCCACTGCCTCTTATTAATGTCTGTAATACACACACACACAAAATTTTAATATAGCTTTAAGTTTCAAACTTATTTATTTATAGTCAAGTTGCTTTTAAATACTTTTATCAGATTTACCAGTACAGTATTTGTGGAATAGCTTGCATTATCTCAGAAGGCCCAAAACAAGTACCCTTGTTCAATATGGTAGAATAAAAATGTACTGGAAATACTGGCATTATTACTCAGGAAAGATATTTTCTTACTAAAGAAAACCACTAAGGTTAAATGTAAACTAAAATATACAGACAGCAATAACAACATTAACACAACAATTACCAGCCAGACATTAAGAAGGTCCAACTTAAAATAAAAGTATACAAGACTATTTCTTTTTTAAAACTGGAAAATGGAAGTAATCTGTTACTTTTCTTTTGGGGATATCCTTACCTAAATGTCTAAGGTAGGTCTTCCAGTGACTCCAATGTCATCCTGACACTTGATACTTTACTCTGAATAATTAGATTATCATTAGGTGAGAAAGATGTTTGTAATTATCATGATTAAATTTTTTTTAATTTATCAATTTTTTTGTAAAATCCAAAATGGTAGTTGTATCTGTTCAAGAAAAATATTTTTTTAAAAAGATATATATATATTATATGAATTGAATAATTAGATTACCATTAGGTAAGAAAGATGGTTGAAATTATCATGATTTTTTTTAAATTATCAATTTAAAAAAATCCAAAATGCTAGTTATCTGTTCAAGAAAATTATTTTAAAAAATATATATATTACAATTACTTCCAAATTATTTTACCTTAAAGTGTAAGTATTGTTTTCTTAAAGCACTTATCAATTCATTTTGTATTAAATCCTGTAACCAATTAAAAACACTCGAATAAACCCCACTTAAAAAATATCTGTACTTATTAAAAAGGTGAAAGACTCCAGCTATTCTGGACATTTTTATTTGACAGCTTGAAAATGCAAAAATCGTGATCTTGGAGAAATTCTAAATATAGAGCTCTAACCTCATGTGCAGGACATCAAATGAGAGCCATAACAAAGCTGGGTGAATCCTTGCTTCATTGCTTAAAGTGTTATTTCTTTAGAGTGGTTTTCATTTTTCAGTTTATATAATTTCCTGAAGAAATGAGATTTGTAGCAAACCCATGATTGAAAGAAGGTAAAAGAAATCTATTGATAAATAAATAAATAAATTCTTTGAAGACATGCTTAAAGCTGCCCAGTGACCGAAGTCTTCAAAATGTACATCATTTAAAAAGAAAAATTTTAAACCAAAGATATTTATAACGACTGCTGTGAAGTCAAAGTGAACAAGAAGCTATATATCTAGATGTACATATATAGTCTCTGTCTAGTAGTTGTATACGCCAGGATAATTTAATGCTTCATCAAAAGATCAGTTAAATGCTCAAAGCTAATCCAGCAACAACGTCATTAAACACATTAAACAAACATAAAATGTCCTTCTATATAATTTAAAATGTAGTTAAATTTTAACTGGATTACAATCCATATTTTTATCATACATTAGATTTTTTGACATTCTTTTCATTCATTTTGCAAACAGGTAATTAATTATTATTGTTATTAGAAATAGATCCATCGAGTATACAGTACTCAAAATAATATTTGTAATATTAATGAAGATAATAATAATTTTGAATTCTTTACATTAATTTCATTTATAATTGTTGGACTATTTTAAATGCTTTATACCTATAATATTCACTAGAAACCCAATTTTAGATGAGCACTGGCAAATTCCACTTTACACATAATGAATACAATATGATTAGGTGTTATATTTACTTTACATCTCTCTTTGGTATTACACATTGTTTTTATTACTTCATTTATCTACTCAGTCAATAACTTTCTATTATTTTTATATTTTTAGAATTTCATTTCTGTGTTAAATTTTTCGTTTCTGTGTTCAATTATTTCAGGTATTGCAAACTCATTAAGATAAACATTGTATATAAAATAAAATGTTATCTCATCAATACATTGATTTGGTTTCATATGCCTTTAATCAAGCCAATCAAAGAATGAGTAATCAAGTTATACTGAACTGATTTGTAACAATATCATTAATAATCAAAGCCTTTATTGGTAACATAACTGAAATACTTCAAACTGTATGAACATTTAATCAATACATTTTCATTTTTTGAAACTATGTTCAATATTGATGGTTTTCATCTAATCACTACATTTCATCTCAATTCATATTTAAAACAAGTTTATGCACCAGAAAATTCCAATGCTCACAATGAATTCATTAGCAGGTTGTTTAATTAATTAATGAAAAGTTGTGTACTATAATATATAATTTATATCTGCAGTACTAAGAATGTCCACTGATGTAAACAACTGTTCAAAACGTGCATATCAAAATTATATTAAAACACTAGTGCCATAAGAATAAGGCCAAACAAAAAACCAATAAATATTTATAAATTTTTAAATTTTCAGTAGCAGAAAATAAGTATTACACTTTAAAAAAAAAATAGCAATAAAGATATACAACATCAATTTCTAATCAACAAAGCAGTAATTTGCTGATTTTATATTAGTATTTCTAAGAAAGTTAAGTAGTTTTTGTATAGATTTTAAAATATTAATCATAGTTACAATATACAACTAACATGCTTCGATTAAATTAAAATTGTTTCAAGTAGTTTACTACTAATAACAAAAAATTCAATCACTACATCCATAATAAGTAATCACTGTCATTGATTCAGAAAACAAATTAGAACTACCTTCTCTACAGAATGAAAAATTTAGGAAGATTTTATTAGTAGTAGAAGTACAATTTTTAAGGTATTTTTCTGGTCAATATGAGTGGGGATCCACCTGTTTATTCCCTTTCTTTTAATGGCCTTAATTGACACTTGTTGTAAAAGCAGTTTATCTCTGAAGTCTATGGTCATACTTAAATTTGTCTGGTAGGACAGGTTATTTATATATTTCTGATTTGCACTCTAAACAGGGAGATTTATAAAAAAATATTTATGAACACTAAAGAGATTGGTTTTATATATACATTTTATTATTACTATTTAAAGTGGGATGTCAAAAACTTGAGCATAATTTGCATTTGTTGATAGCACTGGATTGAAACCAATCAATATTTTTCCTAAAAGACTGGGGGAAAAATAAGTTTCCTTGTATAATCCTTAGGCTTAAGTTATATACAAATTTACATGTAATTATATTGCAATACTTTTGTAATTTAAAGTTGTGCATGATATTTAATTTATTAATTAATTATATACTTTTGTGAATTATATTATTTTCAAAAATATGTAATGTTAAAAAATTATACTTTGTGCATATCAGCTGCTCTGTTTATATATTATGATTATTTATTTTTACCACTCCACAAAATTTCAACATTTTTTATATCAATTGCTAATAAATAATCATAGGAAGATGAAAAAACAAAAAAACCAAAATCCAAATATTGCTTTTAAAAAAAAATGATATAAATGTTTATATAGCGAAAGTTAGCAGTTATTTTATAGGCTCAACCACCTAGATCTACATTCTAAGTAATAAATCTGGATTTGCAAAGCATTCAAATATTATAGTTTAATCAGAGAGGTTTAATCGTGATTGTTGCTGGATTTATCTATCTATTATTGTCCAGTGACTTACAAACCATGTTGTCAATGTGTCCAAATGTATCCTTCTGAATCGCTTTCACTTTGTTTCATGAGACTCAAATGATAGAAAGCTAATCCATTTTTATAATAGATTTGAGACATCTCCTCATTATCGCTCACACCTTCGTCTTACATATGCCGATCGTCACAACTTTCCTGCTTCTCATTTGGCATATTGAACTTAAACATTTCTGAAAATGCCCAAAACCTTGTATTCAGCTAAGTCCACAAAGGAAAATATTCTTTAATTCACAAAGCACTCTTATCATTCATTCACAAAAAACGACTAGGTCTTATCAAAATAATAATTTTTGTTTTAAAATGTTACGAAAAAAATGTTTGGAAGCAATAGTAATCCTTTATCTTAGTTTAGTTATGTGAAAATTAAATTCTAGTATTGTTTTCATTTTTTTTTTAATTTTAAAAAAAATCTCATTTCAGTATTTAAATGATTAGACTTAGTCCATTTCATTTATAATGTATTGCACTTTTAAAAATGTAAATGTTTATAATTTACAACATTCCAAATAAATTTTCAATAAAAGTATCAATTTACGACTTTATTAAAATTCCCCGTTTTTTACTTTTCTTGGTTACGGTTTTTTTTAGTGCTACTGTAGTCCTGTAGTAATAATTATAATAAATTAACACAACAGGAATTTCAAAATATTTTATAAAATTAATTTCATACAATTGTGAATTTTTTAATTACCAACATAAAAATAACCCCCAAATTATTCAGGGATTTCCACCATTTATAATAATGAAGAGGAATAGTTTGTATAATGTTTGTATGAAATAGATCATTCAGAAAAGTCCCCTTCCCTCTGCTCTAAAAAAAGGATCAAATATATGCAACCAGTTTTCAAAATTTGAAATGTCAGAAAACATCATGATAATAAATAAATAAACAACAGTTAATAAAGAAAAGATGAAATAGTGAAAAAATTCCTTAAACTTAGGGTGTTACCACAACCTTTGTAATATCCAAGATGTGACTGTAAAATGTTTTCTTAATATTAGTGAATGATACAAAAAATAAATGTTAAAAAAAGAAAATGAGAGAGAGTTTTATTCTGTATTCATGATTTTACATTTTAAATGCACTTTACAATGGCACAAACTGAAGACTGATTAATTAATTTTTTTTATATCACATTAAAAGAGTAGTTTCCCTTGAAACATGACATTGCTAACTGAACAATTTAGCAAAAGTAATAATGCTTCTATGCTTATTTAAAATGAATTTACAGCACTCAGATATTAATAATGTGATGTGTCATTTAAAAGTATCTCATCAAATGCCAACGTTTTCAATCAAAACAGTGATTTGCAAGTTTACACATAAATGAACTTTGTAAGACATTTCAAAGTGAGGCATGAAAAAAGCAGACACTAAAAACAGTAATGCAATAATGGAAATAATATGATTAACATTTTAAGGCAAAAATCCAATTGAATTTTTCATGAGTATCTGAAATTCTGGCCCCAAATTTACAACTAGTATAGGAAAATCAATTCAGAATTCTATTAACACTTAAAATTCTCAGGCCATGAATATAAACTAAATCTTCATTGTACTTTGTACAATTTTCTTGCTTGTGATGTTTCCATTTCCCCAACCTGCCAATGAACTGATCGACTTACTATCTTCTATCAGGCAAAAGCAGGATGATTACTGAACAGTCTAAGACATTTAACAAATAAAAACAAAAAATAGTTTGTAGAGTAATCAAATTTCCTTTTAATACAAACACTTTTCCAAACTAAATCAAGTAGATGTTCAATCAAACTTACAAAACAATTTCTTCACAACACTGCATCATCAAAAATGTGCTATACCAAACAACAGTCCCATTCTGAGCTTAAAAACAACTTGACGCTACAGTGCACAATCTTAGCTACAGACAATTCCTGTAATGAACTTAACCTCTAGCAAATTGGATTCTTTTGGTAGTGATAGAATGAACATAAACCAACCCTGAAAAAGATACAACTTTTAAAAATATTTAAACAAATTCAAGTAAGTGGAAAGTGTCATCATTTAAGATGTAAATAATAAATATGAGTACATATATTTAATTGATGAAAATTACTCTAAGACTATATAAATGAATGCTGAAATGCAAGAAATATTGCTGGTGTCATTTAAGTATCTCTCTTGTCTTTGAACATTTAATATATAAATCATTAAAGCATTATTTAAGTCAAACTTGTATCAATTTGTTATTTTAAAGATTCGGGGATTGTAACTGTAATAGCCATATAATCGCTATCAAATAATGAGTCACTGACCTCCATTTTCACTAGAAATTGCAATAGGAGAGAGAAGGTGACAGAGTCAATTTTGAGACTTCACCTGATTTGGAAAGTTTAACACTCATTCTGTAACAAATTGTAATATTATGACTATTAAACATCTAAAAATTAAAAATTTAAGCATTTTGAATGATGCAAGCTGTAATTTTATTCATGAAGGGGGTCAAAATGCCAGCTGAAAGGTAAAAAATTTCTTTATGTTCCTGTGCATTTCACTGGATGAATTGAAGACATTTGTCCAATGAAAGCTCAGAACAAAAAAAAAAAGGAAAGAATGTAAACAATGCATCACTTTGGGGTCCTATAAGTTAAAATCTTCTGTGCAGTTGTGGCATGACAAAGTGACAGTCATCAACAACAAATAAATCCAAGCACCAGGATACAACTTTCATGTTCAATGCTTACCTGGAGTCTATCCTGTTCTTTTTCATCTTCAATGCGGGTCAGGTGGGCATGGTTGCAACATTTCTTCAATTCCATGATTATGTTAACAAAAGTGGTAGTATTCCCTCGCTGCCCCTTGCTTAGTGCCTTGTAGTTCTTTGTCAAAATCCACCTTTATTGGTAAATTACAGGTAAATACTTTCTTTGTTCTATAAACTGCTGCTTCATGACATTTAGCACACTTAATACACATTTAAGTAGAACACTTCGGGAAGATTATTTCATAAACAGTAATCATTCATACCAGTTACTTATCAAAATATGTTTATTTATATAATAAGTTTTTATGAACCCAAAGCTTTGCAATAATGCACATATGTGTCATTCCCTTTAATATTTTTTTATTTTTTTCAAAAGCTTCCTGAAAAGGTGTCATACTCAACTGATACTGGTAATGATATTTAATGATTTTGTTTCTTGGTACTAGAAAATAAGTGTGTAAAGAAGTCTTAAATACAGAAAAATACTTTTTTTCCTGAATGTTTATCAAGTGACCAATAATATGACTGATAAGCAATCATTCATATTGCACATCCAATTATGATCACATTGATATTGTGTTTAACCACTAAGAGTAAACATATGAAGCTTTGGCTTCTAAAAAATAGAAATCTGGACTCAAATCCATACTTGTATGAAAACAATCTAGTAAAAAATTATTTCTATTAGAGTTGGAAAGGTGAGTATTCCAAATAACTTATCCTACTAAAACAATATATATTTTATTCTTCAGTTAAGTTCCATATTAGGAGAAAAAATATATGGTAGAATGGGGTATGCTGTAGACTTGAAAGCCCAAGAATGCATCTGTAACCAATACACTTTTTTCTAACATCTCAATGGAAATGGAGTTCTATACAGGAATCTTCAGTCATTCATTTCTAGATGAGGAACAAAGAGTGATTAGAAACAAGAGTGTACCTGGTATTCTCCATGCTTTGTCAATTACATCAGTGGTCCCCAACCTTTTCATCGCCGCGGACCGGTCAACGCTTGATAATTTTGCCGCGGACCGGTCAACGCTTGATAATTATTTTTACCGCGGCCCGATGATGTGGGGGGACGTTGATTGTTTATATTTTAGATTGTTTTGATTTAATAATTTTAATTTAATTGTATTTAAACGTGCCTTCAAATTAAAATACAGTTACACCAAGAAATGAATATAAAGTGATTTAACATTTTAACTCACTAGAACGCTAAATCAGAGAGAACCCTGAGCTTGTTTCTTTGCAACGAGAGGGTTCCATCTGGGGGTAATAGGAGACAATTACACCCGAAGTGAGTTGCTTATGTCCATCCGTTGTTTTGTTTTGGTTGCTGTCACTGCAGAAAACCCCGCTTCACACAAATAGGATTCGGAAATGGCAATACGGATTTAAGTGCTGTGGTGGCCGTTGTTGTATTGGCAGGTGAGGGGGTTTACAGAGCCCAGGATAATACCACATCGTCTGTACTTAGTGTGTATGTGCGCCCAGGATGTTCACTCCCCACCCTGTAATGTTCACCAGTGGTGGTGTTGTTGTCGTTGGCACTGATGTTGTTGATGTCCCCGGTAGCCGTTGGACTGTATGTAGGTGGGTGTTGGCGGCAAGCATTAGTTGAATTAGATCCGCAATGGGGTGGTTATAATATTCCCACTGCATGTGATGTTGCTCCCTGTGCTGCCACCGTTGTTGTTGTTGTTGTCGGCGGTGGTTGTTGTCGCAGCGCTGCCGTTGTTGTTGTGGCTGTAGTAGATGATACTGTTGTTGTCGTCTGATGTGTTGTGGCGGGCGCCTTCTTTTTGATTTGGGGCTCCGTTCTGTAGTGTTTCCTCGTGTGTCTGTTGTGGTTGTCTTTGTTGCAGTCCCTGGTGGTGACTCTGGCTGTGGATTGGGGGCAGTTGGTTTAGTCGTTGTTGTTGTTTCTTATGGTGTAGTTGGAGCGTTGTCGACTTCTGTTTCGGTCTTTGCGTCAGTTGTCTTCACTTCTTTTTCTGTTTGTATTTTTCTTTCTTGCGTCTTGATATGTACCGTTTGTGTGCTGGAGATTTTTTGGCGTTTCTTCTTATTTTCGGTGGTAGTTGTTTTAATTTCTTTTTCTTTGCTGATAGAGCTTGTAGTCTGAGTTTCATTATTATCTGTTGTGGGTTTTTGGAGTTTGCGAGAATGCCTGGCTGATTTCTTGTTTTGCTGTTTGAGTTGAATTCACTTTGGCCGTAGGTGGAATTTTCCAGATGATGTTGGTGTTTATTCCACTTTCTCTTGTAGTGGCTTGTAGAGTTTGGGTGGAAACGTGGCTTTTTCCTTTGACTGTTTGAGTTGTGCCGTCTTCCTGTGTGGGTTTTCGCGTTGTTTCCTCCTTTTCCGTTTGTGAAGAGCGTGTTTTTGTTGTCGGCGTTATTTTCCAGAAGATGTCTGTCTGTGTTTCACAGTCTGTTGATGTAGTTTTTTCTTCGTGTTACCTTGTCAGGTGCTTGTTTAAAATCTTATGGAGACCAATTGCGGTTAAGATGGCTTGTTGTCTAGTGTAAGTTCATCTTCTGTTTTTGAGTGGAAGAGGGTCAACAGCAAATTAGTGAACGCATTTTTTAGTTCAACGTTTTTAGTTTCTAGTGTGAAGGTGAAGGGGGTAACTTTTCGTATGCCCCCATTTTCGGTTGGTTTGCTGATTTCACAGCAGTATTTTGTCCAGTCTTCTCCTTTGTATTTCTTAATGTTTGCATCTCTTCAAGCCTCTTTTGCCGTATCTGTCTCAGCTGTGCTATGCGCTCGTTTGTGAAACAGAAAGGGCCGTCCGCATCTTCTGTGACTGACTCAGAATCGCGTAAAATGTCACTTGGTGGAGTGGGCAGTAGTGGCATTTTTGCCAGCCCTGAAAAGGGCTGAGTCTTAGTGCTGGTTTGTCTGGTGTGGCGCTTTGACATGACTCTTCTTCCGGCGGTCCAATGGATGGAGTGCGTTCGTCGGTGGTCCGAAGCGAAGTGTGTTGGTGTGGTTGGGAAGTAGCGCTCGAATTCTTTAAAAGCAAAGACAGATGATCGTGCACCAACTGGGAGAATGAATGCTCAGACTCAATCTCGTCCATGGAAAGTCGCACAAACCCGAAAGAAATACACCAGAGTAAAAATAAAATTGGGGGGCCCTGTACCATTTGGTCCGCGGACCGGTACCATATGGTCCACGGACCGGTACCGGTCCGCGGACCGGGGGTTGGGGACCACTGAATTACATGACTGCTCAGGTGACTGAGTTTGAATTAGAGAATCTGTTGCAAAACAGATGCCCAGAGATTCCAATTTTGCACTCAAGATTTTGAAATGTATGTAGTTGTGAACAACAAAAGAACAATTGTGATCCATTAAGATAATTCCACCCTGGCAACCTAAGTCCAACGCCAAATGATGTGGAGACCTACACTTGAGTTCTTTGCCTTCAAGAAAATTCTAATTCTCTATACAAACAGAACTATTGCCAAGAGCATAGCACATGCTGGAAATGCTTAACATAATGTTGGATAGAATCTCCTGATGAGGTAAGACTTCATTGGATTCTACTCTCCTGAAAGCATAGGTTTTCCAAGTAGGTGTCAATATTTAAGGTCATTTATCTATTTCAGACAGGCTGCTCAGAGATCGTTTTGCTTCTCAAGATGGAACACACAGCTTTCATGTTCATTTTACCATCACAGATATTTGACTAAATTGCATTAGACTGCCAATCAGCTAGAATAACATGCTTGCATATAGTTAGACCCCACCCCTAAATCATTCTGATTTCCAAGGTATTATAGTAAAGCTCAGAAGGATGGAGAGTATGAATAATTTACTGGTAGTACCCTTCATAAAGGGAAGGAGTGTGGATATATGTGATAAAACTTGCTTTGAAGATTCCAAGAAAACTGCCTTGTCATACCAAGCTGCTCATCCTCATCCTCTTACTATTCCTGGACTTCACACATGAATCTTGTGTAAGTCAGCACTTCCAAATCATTTAGTGGCAGGTGGCAGAAATTATGGCAATTTGTACAAGTTTTTCAGGCTAATAGAGTATTTATATTCACTGCTGCAAGTCTAAGTGCTCTGAATTACTATTTCCTTTGCCTATACTGGCTAATATTTTCACCTAGTAGATGAAAGAGTAACAAACTAAAATATAATCCAAAGTGCAGAGAAGAGGATAACAACTTTCACAAGTGTCAATTCTGTACTATGGCAAGGTTTATAGGATGAGAATTACTAAGGAGATTGGACTTTTAAATATAATTTAATATAGAATATGTGTGACTGCTACTTCAAGTCTTTCAACAGAACAGAGAGATTAGAAGCAATTTCTAAATCACTCAAGTCTTAAGATGACTTAAAAAATATACCACTGGTAACACTCCATAGACAGAGTGTTAACAATATCATGCAAGCCAGTAATCAACAAAAGTAAATGCTTTTGTGGAGAAAATTCAAAAGAAAAACATACTTGTAATACTGCTTTTGAATGGATGACATTTCCACTCTCAGAATCTGTTCCACCTAGAAACAGGGAAGATAAAATAAGAGTATATATTAAAATGATTTTTAAAAATCTGTTAGATCCCAAATTACCAGAGAAATTTAGAGGATTATAATGCGGATAATTATTCTTGAGAACAAAAGAAAAGATATATCCCACAACAGCAAGCAGTTAACTATGTGTTATCAATAGGTTCATTTTTCAGTAATTGGTGCATACCTGCATGCATGCATGTGTGCTTGCACAAACACACACATACACAACTAATCTGATTATGTAGGTAACTTTAACCTACAAAAAGTAACCAAGTGGAAAGTAAACTATTTAAGTGAGTGTGCATTTTAAAAAATAAATATATTCTTTAAGAATTTGTAATTCTATTATTTCAACTAAAATATTGTAAAATAGAACAAATGTTGAACTGATTATTCAATGTTACTGTAGATTATGTATGTAGATAAAGATGTTACTCAGAATTTTTCTTTATGAGGTTTTAAACAATAAGTTCTGTTTAACAAGTACAATTTCTTGCTTTTTACTTGTACCCAGTAAAGTAAACAATTCAGAAATTCAATTTAAAATTCACAAATCTTACTCAAATATATGGGTTTAAAAACACCTACTTTAGCAGGAAGAGATTTCTCTACATCTTTCTTTACGCGGCGCAAAAGGTAAGGCTCCAGCTGCTTATGCAGAGCTGAAAATCCCATACGATCCTGTGAAGCATACTGTTCCTCAAAGTATGGCCAGCTGTCAAATCTATCAGTGGAAAAGATAACCAAGTAGATAAATTAATTATAACATTTAAATTACAACTTTTGTCCAATTTACCAAAACATATACTATTGCTTCAGAATGTCATTAAAATCAAAACATATCCAATTAGTAACAAATATTTTTTCTACAATGCACTTGTGAAATGCAAAATATTAGCACTTAGTTGATGGACAAGAGAAGGTTTATAAAAATGTTTGATATTTAAACACTTTGCTCGAGCTGCAGTGACCTACAACACGTGTCAAATTCACAATTTTTTAACAATGGATTGGGTAATAAATGTGTTAATCCCCGACTGTATCCCTTCAATGTTTCAAAGTTTGAATTAATTTTTCTCTTTTCTGCCTGTTTGTAGAAAACTAAATAAATGAACAAATGCAACATAATTAAACCATATCCCATAGAACGTACTTGTCAGGCATGATGAAATGCAGGAGTGACCACAACTCTTTCAAAGAGTTCTGCAGTGGAGTTCCTGTTATAAGGATTCTATGGTTGGTATCAAATTCCTTCAATGAACGATAAAGTAAAGAATCATCATTCTTTAACCGATGAGCTTCATCAACACCAAGGAAAGCCCAAGGCACACTTCCTAAAAATGACTGCAAATTAAAAGAAACATCAGTTAAAAAGAACATCTTTACATATTTGTTATCAGATTACAATAAAATATTGTTGTGCTTTCTGTAACAGCACTTTTTCGGTGGTCTGCTTTCTTAAGATACATGTGCAATGAAAATACAGTAAGTGTCAGAAAAGACCTGCAAAGTGATGTTTGGATTTGGGTGGTTGAGAGGAGTGAATGAAAGATTCTTTAGAGGATTATATAAACCTTCATGCGAGTGGATTACATAAACCTTCATAAACGTCTCTGGCTATTAATCATGTTGAAGAATTTTCAGTAATTCTACATGATGGCACCATGTTCTCTGCAATGGAGTCTCAAGCAGCAATAAGAACTCTGATTCTGTATTACAGTTATGACCAATGTTCTCTCTAAGATGTGTGGCTGCACAGCTCATTAGAAAATGCCATGAAGTGCAGCAGTTTCAAAATTCCACACACAGCAAGCACAAAAACCGCCAATTCCACGCACACAGGAAAAATATTTGAGGGAATGTTGTTTATAACTTTCAATTTTCTTTTTTTAATCTTTAAAAACTGGTGGCTATTATTACAAGAAACACTCTTTCAAAACATATAAAAAAAAATTACATTTCTTTTTCATGCTGACATACTCATTAGGAAATGCTGTGCAGCAGTTTCAAAATTCTGCACACAGGTTTTTGTAGCAAGCACAAACAACTACCAGTTCCATGCACACAGGAAAAATATTAGAGGGAATGTTTGTTTATGACTTTCAACTCTTTTTTTTTTAAATCTTTAAAAACTGTTATTCAACACAAGACAAAGGGAGCCTGTGACATTGTTGAAAAAAAAACATACCAGAGGACTTACATCAGGTCAAGTAAATTAACTATTGTTCTTTCAAACCTGTTCTGAATCAGTGATCAAACTCACAAATCTAGAAGACTATTGTACTATTAGGATAGAGACTGAATAAGTGGTGGACGGTACCTGGACATTCATCCTCAGTAGCAGAACAAGTGCCAGTCTTTTTTTTTTTCAACTGTATTCATATTATGTAGGATTGATGATTTAATAAATTTATTGTTGTTTCTATTTGTCCTTCTTATGCATACTATTTAAGTATGGAGTAAATAGTGGGTGGATGGGGGCTCTTTAAAATAACTTAACAGATGGATCTAATTACTCCTTTAGTAAGAAGTTCCACCTGCGAGAAAGAATTATGTGCCAGTAGATCTCTCTCTCTAACTTAAAAATAGAGTTCCACAACGCCAGGAAATCCACCAAATGAAAGGTAAGTTGGTATCTTATTGGAGATTTGTTAATATATATAAATAAAGATTTCCAGCCACTTGTATTCACTTATGAATACATTATTAAATGATAGTATATCAATAATAATAATCATAACAACGTGGGCATCTTCACACTTTTCCTTTCAAGTATACTTACCACCTTGCTTTCAAAATATGATGAGAACATTAAATAGTTTATAAATGTACATCACCTTGTCTTTTAAAAGGATTTCGTATGTTGTGATGAGAACATTGAATTTCAGCCTCTTATTCCCAGGATGACACCATTCATATTCTCTGATCTAAAAAATACAGATGCAAGCAAGTAATAATTTTCTTTTAAATGGTGGTTTTAAAAACAATGAATTCATAAAACAAATATTTAGGTATTCAAACTGTGACAAGTTCAAAGACAAAAAATGTAATGCCTTTTAAAACAATTAAGATTGGGAAAGATAATAATAATAATAATAACGAACAGTTTATAATACATTAAAACCATGGGGACCGAAAAGATTGTCATAAAATCATGCTGACAAAAAACCCACCATGTTACGACTTGTCACATCACCAATGTAGATAACCACATTCAACTCCGGTGCCCAGATTTCACACTCCCTTTGCCATGCATTGACAGTGGAAAGAGGGACAACCAGCAGAAATGGACCAAAAAGCTGCTGGACGTTGAACAAATAGGACATGAATGAGACAATTTGGATCGTCTTCCCAAGACCCATTTCGTCTGCAAGAATCACACTGTTCTCTCTGAAGAGGACACAAGATAAAATAATATAGTTTAAAAATTTTTGTTTAAAAAAAAACAAAAAACAAAACGGGGAAAGGGGATTTTGTTTGTATAAGTAGTACTAATGTATTATATGTGCAAACCCATAAGTCACTGAACACCTCGATTTTTAACAGCTTTTACTATTTACAGTTATATAAAGATATTCCTGTCAATAATTTGATGTACATATGAAACCAACTTTAAAAAAAAAAAAAAATTATCACATTGAATAACACAAAATATCACACATTCTGAGTGTAAAAAAATTATAAGTAGGTAATATATTTTGAAAACAAAAATTACAAGAAACTTATTTGTTCATGGATACTCATATAATGTAGAAAAATTACTATAGTGAACTCAATATGAAATCTAAACATTATCTGGAAGAGCTTATGTTACAGATTTTAAATGAAACTCATTCAGGCATGGCAATGTACTGATGGAGGAGAGTAATTTCAAAAAATTAGAAAAAAAATATATGCAAAACTTGGCATCTCCTTCACCAAAGTGTCATAAAGCAGATTTAATTCTGTTAGTAATACAAATTTTTATTATTACAGAAATCTATTAAATAATTAATATTACCATAAGAACCTGGTATATATATATATATATTACCAGATGTTAATTATCTATGTAAAATAATTATCTATGCCTGAACCATCATAACAATTTGTTTAAACATTTGTTACAAATGATATAAATTAAAATGAAGACTGTGCAACTTTTCCTTTGCTAAGAAATTAGTTGTGCATTATGTAAACAGGTCACAAGCAGTATTAGGTTTCTTTTCGATTCACATAAATTCATGTTGAATAAAAACAGCTACTAACTTTATCCATGCATGAATAAGCCAATTCAACCCATCAAGCTGATAGTCCCTCAACCGATTTACATCAGATCCTAGAAAGGTTGGCTGAGTTTTCAGAGTGACAAATTTAGGACGCACTTTGAGTGCCTGCACACAAAAGAAAAATATGCTATGAAAAACGTATCTTTCTGTAAATTCATACTTCAAGGCAAAGAACTCTTTTATTATAATTGCAGTAATGATTATACAATTATAATAAATGATACATCAGCAAATTTTTGAAATATCAAAAAACAATATTAATACAAAATATTTCCTGGAGATTATTTTGCATATATTTCACACATTTTAAATATAGGATGAGTTACAGCTGTTTTTATCTAAAATCAAACTTTCACATAATATACAATAAGATGGCTAGACCACAGTTAAGTGATAAAGAATAGTGCTTGTTTCAAACAAAACTGTACCACTAGGAAATAAAAAGATAATTTTGTAGAATGAGTATTAACAAGAATAAATAAGAGTATTATCAAGAATATATATAATAACATTCACAGATTGGAAAATTATAAGATGAGCTATTAACTGCAAATGAAAATAAATATCACTAGGCAAATAATTAATTATGCAGATTATAATTTACATAACAAAAACAAAAAATAATATAATTTTTATTTTATATTAAATTCTATGGTATGTTTTCAATCATCAATTTATGGTCATTGTTGAGGTCCAGTAAAATGGCTAATCTTTCTCCTTGATATAAAATATAAAAATAATTCATCTTAAAGCAATTTAATTAGGGCTGATTGTGGCGCTACGACAGGGGGCCGCCAAACTTTCACTCATCTTTCTAACTCTCAGGACCACAATCTATTGTCAGACTTGAAGAGGACTGAATTTTAGATCTCATGTTTTCACCCTTACCTGTTAACTTCTCTCTTGCACAAAAAGCCCTGGTAATCTCTGGTAAAATTATTCTATCTTGGCAGATCTAGAAGGTAAATTTGTACTAATTTTCTATATACAGAGAAACCTGGCTATAACGCGATAATTGGTGTCCATAAAATCAGATCACGTTAATAGTAGGGTCATGTTAATGCATGGTTTTACAATATTTTACTATTTTCCAAAAACATATATGTCTGTTCATCATGTCTAATGTAAAAAAATTGGGTTATTATTGGACCAATATTAAATGGAATGCATTATTAAGATATATTCAAAATAATGGTTGGGCAATATATTTATAGGTTATTAGTTTGCGTTAAATAGTTTTACTAATCTTTATTTGTTTGTACAATAATACACATTGACTGATAATACCCTGACATATCATGTGTGTATCAACACCATCGTGCCATGCAGTTCATCGTAATGCATGTAATTCCATTGAAAAACCACACACAGGTTAAAAATATTAAATAATTTTGTTACAGATCATTGCGTTTGAATTCAACATCTATACATACATGTACTAAAAGTACATTTTCCCCATATCATAAAAATACACATACATGAATTTCAAATTTCAGGAACCATGCCAAGATCGTATTACATGTATATTCAAATTCATAAGTGATCTCATCCCCAAAATGAAGTTAAATATTTTTTATAGTCTTTTTCACGTACTTTGAAAAAAATTAATGTGTGAATGAATATATGAAATTTTGGGTGCCATGCCATGACTGTGTTATATCCAAATTCGCATTATTGCATGGTTCTGCTGTATTTAGCCTGACTGACCACATGACCAGCATTCATGCCATAAACAGCCCCAAACTATCAAAGTCACCTTTGCCACCATAAGAATAGCTTGTGAATGTGATTTTCACAAACACCACTCATATATAACAGGAAATGCTGATTCAAATAAAAATATGTTAGCTTAGGATGGCAAGAAAATCAATGTTATATCTTGGGCAGAGAAAGAAAGAAAATATACATTACATACTGACAAAATTATATTTTTAAGAAAATAACAAAGAAAACCTTGCTGAGCTTGGTAGGAATGCGTTGAGATTTTTGGCGTGCATGATATGCATCTACACAGGGCTGAAAAAGCCTTGATATCAATTGTCCATCTTCCCACGTGCACTCTGAATATGGCAAACCAACCCACTTGCACATATAATCATTGTTTGTGTGACCTGCAAGATATACAGACATATTCAGGGTAATAAATCTTGATAACATACCTCTAGAAAAAATTAATTAAAACTAATGTCAAGCTTCATGTCAAATTACTAATAAACAACTTAGTAGTTTGAAACTAAAAGTTCTATTTTCTTAATATAGTTCACCTTATTTTTTAAATAACAAAAATTAATAACAATCTCAAAATATTTGGGATTTTATGGCCTTTATAAAATTATAAATCTTCAATGAGTAGTAATGTGAAAATGCTAAACTGTTAGCAGAAATAGGTAAATTTATAAAATTATACAATCAGAAGATACAGCCTGATCAGACAGATTTAATCACAATTTCTACCAAATTATTTTATAGGCTCTAGACAGCTAGACAACCCCAAATGTTGCTCCATCATTTTTCTAAATATTTAAGTAATTTTTCAGGTATATCAAAAATTGTATTGTTTGCTGTTGTTGGACCTAGTTTCACTATGCATACAAATATAAAATGGCTAATCTATACTTGTTACTAGAGAACATATGTGTTATTGCATGCGAAAATCCAGCTAAAGTCGCTATAATTAATTATATGCTACTTCATCTAGTCGTTAATTTTTATAAAAAAAATAATCAATTATGGGTTTACTTTAAAAAAATCACTTTGTTGATCATTATTTTTCAATAATTAAAGAGTTTTCTTGCTGTTTCAATATTATAGCTTTTTAAAGCATAAAATGACTACTGAAGGGTCAACTCTCTGATCCAGCATGGAACTACTTCGTCCCTATTAACACACAACCTTTTGCATGGTATTTTTTAGCAATCGGAGGTGCATATGTGTCATCTTGAGTGAGAAGGCTCTTTGTTTCTATTTATAATATATAGGACATATGGTTGCACATGAATCGGACACAGTCACCTAAAATATATTGTTATGGTACTTCACTTGCTTCATTCCAACTTTGGCCATGCATGTTTTAAAAATTAATTAAAATTAGATTGAAACTTTATTTTCTAACATGCATTTGTAATTTATTTATGGTAGTGGAGAATTGTCTATAAAATATTATAAACGTGCAAAATTGTGCTATCTGGGGTCTAAATTAACTAGTTTTAGAAGCTAGGTATCAGGTTGATACCAACCGAAAATAAGCTTTGATGGCATGTACCACTTGTGTGTTGTTTGCTGCATTAGCTAGACAGATGAACAGAAGTGTTTTAGACAATAATATTGACATTTCTGATGTCACAGCCGACTATTTTGACTCTGACAGCAGCAGTGACAATGATAAAAATATTAAAGCAACCAGGAAGCAACAGGTTTGTGCAGTTTTATCTGTTGTCATCAGGCCTACACACGTCAACACACTCGACTGTGACACTACCTGCTCAGCCAGCACTGTCACTCAATCAATTTTAATTATTCTTGTGTAGTTGTTAACTTACATAATTTTAGTAAAATTTATTATACCTCATGTTTTTCAAAGATAAATTAAAGGTATTAAATAATGTTTAACTGTTAAGCAGTGGTCCCACAATGATATTCATCATTCAACACACCCTAAAGTTTAATTGTAAGTGTAGGGCTAACCTAATAGCTTAGTACTTGTCACTATCTAAACGTTCTATAATTTTTATCATTTTTTTTCATTTTTTTTTTTAAAAGCAAAATCTAGTTGATTTTATTCAGCCTTGATGATAATAATAATAAACACTGATTTCAAGATCAGTGAAACAAAAATTGTTTGTAGGCCCTTAAAAAAAAAAATCAACAAAACATAATAAATGTTATCATTAAATAGAACTAATTTAACTTTTTTGTATGTTTTAGCATTGTATCAGATATTAGGAACAAGATTTCTCAAAAATAGCGGTCATATTTGAATGAAATTTTCCAAATTTAATCATTATAGCGTTATTTACATTGTGATATAAGATAATTTAGATTTGTTAATCAATTTTTATTCTCTTTCACTTTCAAATTCAGAATTAGCATTAAAAAGTTTGTCATTTTATCACCAAAAAAATAATTAAAAAAGTAAAATAGATAAAAAGAAATCCTTCGATCACAATGTAGATACAATCTCTATGTATATAAAGTGGGGGGGGGGGATGAAATTTTTAATTTGGAAACTCCTGAGATTTCTAAGAAATCAAACATGGTGGCTGACCTTGGTTTCCATAACAATGGATGGTTATAATACAAAACTGATGGTTATTTTACATTCGCAGAACCAAGAGTGACAAATCAAAATTTTACTGCCATACAATGCTTTCAGATTTCAGTCAGTTTTAACAACAAAAAAAGGCATATTCAATGGCAAGCACCAGGGATGTTGCTGTGCAAACTATTTTAGTCAGAAAAGAAATTAATATTTCACTCACAAATTTCCTACAGTGCTGCACGCTTTCAAAGTTTTGTATAAATTATTGATCAGTACTTTATAAAATAATCATATTATAAAGCAATATACCCATCAAATTTGTATAATCTGCTGGAAATAAAATGCTTGAACTCACCAACAATACGGTCTAACTGCTGATGTGACTCATAGAGGTCTATCATCATTTCCTGCTGGCATTCAAAATATTCTATATCCTCTGGTGATGCCATTTCCTTCCTGTCAAAATACACAAATAAATACTTTTTCCTTTATATATATATATATATAAACAGTAAATACAATTGATTATAAATAGATAGCCCAATACAAATGCAAATTCCCTTTCAAAGGAAACAAGAAAAATTTAACTTGCATTGATTTATATCTATTTCATGCTGTCCATGTATGTCAATCAACTTATTGCCACTAAGTAAGTTAATTTCATCAAATCCATTATTACTATAATTAAGTTAAATTAAAAATTAAATGTCTGAAATAAAGTGCAAACAGAGAATACACACTTCCACCCTTGCACTCAACATAAAAAATTGCAGCCTTAAGCGAAATTTACCAATCTCGGATTTCTTCTTCTCGTTTCATATAGTTTTCCAGTTTCTTCAGACCATTAACCTTCTGCTCATACAATGCCTCAGAAGTTTCCCATGTGTTATGTATATGTGCCCAACCTTTCCATTTGATTAGGTACTGCTTCTCAAATTCTTCAGCCTTTCCTTCTTCCTCCTTAATTTCTTTCTTTTCTCCATCCTGAGTAACTGATAAACCTTCTGATGAACCTGATGTGTCCAAAATAGTGCCACTAGTGTTAGGATCTCCATACTGCATGACATTATAGTGTGTAGTTTTGCTGCCTGTTGCTTTAATCAGAAAAGTGACATTAAACAATTATTCCCTAAAACAGTCAAGTAAGGAAGAAAAACACCTTGTTTTAAATCAGAAAACCATTGAATGAATAATTATTTCTTAAGGTACTAATTGATTCAAAATTCTTTGGTTATTTTTAGAGTAAAGAACTGCTAATAGTAAAGTTTAAAAAAAAATTAACCTCCACTATTTAATGGAAATCTAAACTCTTCCCAACATTTCCATAGTCAACATTTCATATATAATAACAAAAAGTTCTTGTCCTGCAAGACCTCACATTTTTAAACACCAACTCAGTTTATGAAAGGCTTGCAATCACAAGCACTATACCACAAATATTCATTGTAATCAGAATTACAAATTATTATCCTACCTTAAAATATAATAATATAAATAAATCAAAGCTCAAAGCCTCAACAGTTCAAAATACAAAATCCACAGTTGTCATTATACGATATTTGGAGATCATAAATTGCTTTATAGTTTCTCATAAATATGTAAGAGATCCCAAGCCATCTTCAACATGTGACTGATTCCACATCAGAGGTTATTTTGCAAATTATTCACTTTTATAAATTCTCTTAAATGATCTTTGAGATAGAATATGCTAAGAGGTAATAGTTTCCAAAGCCAGGGTTTGGAATCTATTTATTCTTTCATAAGTAAAAATAACAATTAAAGTTGAATATAAAAAAAATACAATTCTAGTATAACTAAATGTCATTCAAAATGGCTAAGACCCATGAGAAGAAATCCTATTCCAGAAGTAAGATGTGATGTTTTAATTGTTATTTTACTGTGCTTTTTATTTCTTTAACATTTACAGTCTCATACTTTTAAAGATAATTTTTATGAGACAGGGCAACTTCAAATCGTGATTCATAAATACATGTAAACTTCACAAACATCAAATTGTTTACTAATAATGTGGAACATTATTTATGCTTTGTAAAGTAAGACTCAAGCGTGAACAAATGGTTCAGAGCAAACATATGTGTTAAGTAAAAACTTTGAACATTTCTATGTGTTTGTCTACTTGAATGGCAATGACAATGAGTTAGTTGTTGGCATTTTAAAAAAATAACATTTTTATTACTTACCCCCCTTCCTTCCCATGCGATGATTTAGAACCCGTTCAATAGTTTCCCGGTTGTCGTCTTCTTGAGCTGGTGTAGCTGCCTCAATCAAATCATCTGAATCAGTCACATCTTCAGAATCTTCTTTGTAACTAAAAGATTGTGGATGGTTTTTTTAAAAAGGTTTTGGAAATATGATTATAAAATAAATCAATCAATTAGGACTAAAAATTGGGTTTAATCATGAAGAGAAGAGATTTCAAAAAGAGTGCATCTCTTAATTTACTTTGAATTCTTGTTCAGCTCTTTAGTATAACTAAAAAACTTGTAATTATAATCTGAAAATTTTTTTTAAAAAAAACACACACTTACTCAACAAAAAACTGCAAGATATACATGTTCTGTCTTGTAGACCAAAAAAACTTTACCTACAAATTTTAGCTATTGAATTTTAAGTGTTTCATTTATATTTTAACCACAACCAAAGGTCAATTTGTATTTATATTTTGTGTAGGGTATAAAAAGCAACAAACAAATTAATAACAATACTTTCAATACTGACCAGTATAAACAGTAGTCAAATAAAAGAATTATTAATGAAGAAAATATTCAATGTAGTTCAAATTATTTCATAAACCTAGTCATGAAATCTGAAAACAGCTCTGTGTGTGGTCAAATATTCAAAGGACTTGGCCAAGAATTTAAAAATCCATGCTAGAATCCATACTACAGAGTGATCATACTGTTCAAGAGATCCAGCCATGGAATAAGAAAACCCATGTCTGAGTGGTCAAATGTTCAGGAATTAGAAAATCAGTTTCCCAACTTTTTAAGAGAACTAAGCTTGAAATCTGAAAACCTAAACTCCAAAGAAGCTAAACTGTTCATCAGACCAAGGTCTGAAAGTTTAAAATCCAAACTCCAAAGATGGTGTATTGTTTAGTTTCATCACTATGCAAGAGGTCTAAGTCTTGAAATCTGAAAACCCAAACTTAAACGATAAAATATTAGTCAACAGACTTAGGCTCAAAATTGAAAACCAGTACTCCAAAGATGTTGGATATTTATTTATTAGTGGACAAATTACTAAATTAATAGTCCTTAGATACTGATGAATGATTAAATGAATTTAATGCAAAAATATTATCTGCAATCAAACTAAATGGTATATCATTTAAGGGTACACAATGGAGCATAATCTACTGAGAGTAAGTTTCTCGTCTGTAAATAAGACAATTTCCCAAGTGTGGTATGCGTACACCAAAAGTAGATTGTTGACCAAAAAGATTAGAAGTAGATGGCAAAAAAAGATTAGAAACAGACTGAAAAAAAAAAAAAAGATTTTTTAAAATAAATAAATTAATAAAAATTAACATTTAAGAATGGGCACTGGGATGTGAAATAGTCTTTAAATCCAAAAGCCTATTAAGGGTATACAAATATTTTCAATTTAGAATATAGCATTTATAAAAATAGCCTATTTCCTACTTCAATGTTAGGTTGTTAATTTCAATCAAACAAACTACTTTTATGTTAGATTATAAACTTATATTTAAATAAATATTTTTTTAAAAAACTTTCATGTCTTCCTCTATTGGTTTTGACATATGAGCAACAACATTACTTAATTTTAATTAGGAATAGAACTATTACTCGATACATGACACCAAAGTAAATAAAATAAAGTAAGTTTAGCATTTAAAAAAAAAAACTTTATATATGGGAGAGAAACAAAATTTATTCATATAAAGCCCTAGGAGATTTAATTTTTGAAACTTAAGCAATGGTTCTAAAATTATACCCTCATAAAGATTAGCACTCTACAAATGGACTAAAGTGATCTGCCACTGCTTCTTATTATGTTATATATAGGTTGGTTTTATAGTTGCAAAACCAATAAATGTATTATGCTTTCACTCATAAAGATTAGCGCTCCACTAAAATGATCTGCCACTGTTTCTTATTATGTTATACAAGGCTGGTTTTACAGTTGCAAAACTCAATAAAGTATATATATCCCCAATTATACACTGTGAGAGAAAAATATTTTTGATACAAGTGTAAAATGAAATCTCAATAGAAGGCAGGAATTGTGTGCTTGCAAAGTCACAAAGCAATCAACACTTGACATCGCAATGTGCACAAAATAATATTTACTTATTGTGTATGCCATGTATTTCTCCCTACAACAGAGACACTTCAATGTGAAGCAACATTTAAAAAATGGCAGACATTTTCTGTTATGCATTTAATTAACAGTCCCACTCATGTCTTTCTACTTAATATTATATGGAAACTGAAAGTAGTCATGTGAGCAAATTTTAATGAAAACAAGCAGAAAAATGTAGTACAAAAAGTGTAAACAAATAAACTGTCATATCTCTAAAGTTATATATCATATAAAGTTCACAAATCAAACTGATCAGCAAACTACACTCCATCGAAATATATGAAAGATAATTATTTTCTGACTCATTTATTAATTTATACATTTCATTATTTTATTGTACAATTTTATTTTACAAAAAAAATTAAAACTGAGAAACTATCAGATCCCTGTAACTATACAAAACAGTCAGGGTTCATCTATTACAATGATCCGCATATTTTTAATTTAACTAAACAACAGGTAGGTTATGTAAGACATTGTTTTAAAATGTTATAATACCTTTCCTAAGTATTTTACCAAACTTTCTAAAAATAAAAATAAAAATAAAACTTTCTAAACTTTGTAAAATTATAAAATTGTATGCTTGATATATACACATTCTGTATACCTAAATCTGATATAAAAGATGTTAAACATATGCTATTACTAATTATACAAAAATAATTAGCAAATATATCTTTATACTCTGAATGTTTTGTAAGTATTAAAGTACTGAAAATATGCACAAAAACTATTGCTATAAAAGTGCTAAATCCTTGAGAACATGAATTAAATAAACAGTACTGACATATTAAACACAATTGTTGAGTATGAATAAAAAAGCTATTTTAATTCTGTGATATTTATTTCAAATAATGAATATTCACAATAAGATAAAGCACACACAATAAGCATGTAATCATAACAATACATGTACAACTGTATAGTGAGTTCTGAACAGAAGTAGTGTACTTAAAAACAATCTGTGGTTTCACGTTGGTGAAGTAAAATAATGAATACCACAGGTTAATTTTCATAAAGATAAAATTCTTGAAAAGCTCTATAGTCCATAGCTGTCCAAGTTCTTCGGTTGGATGTCTCCACTTAAAAACAAACTTGGAATCCACATCATCACAGTCCATGCTAACACCCCATATAAAAATATTTTACTTCTGTAACCAAGAAATATAAAGTTAAAAGAGCAAACTGCTCCTCAGCTAAAATGAATATGCCATAAAATATTTAACCCCACAATTATTAATGAAAAAATATGCAAGAAACATTCAATAAAATAACTGCACACTTTAATTAATCTGCTGCCAATAATAAATGTGAAACCAAAAATACATAGTGTTTAACAGCTAGCAGGACACACACACACACACACACACACACACACACACACACACACACACATTAACTCTCACAATTTAGCTCTTTAAAATAGAGTAAAACATCATGCAAAAAAATATAAAATTTCAATAAGAATAACAGATAAATTAAATAACCAGCTAACAAACCCCTCAAATTAGCTTATTCTTCATGTATGTAACAGTAATGAAATTAAAGATTGTTAAATGAGACTAGCAACAACAAGCAAAAGCTAAAATTAAATTAAAAAAATTGAAAAGAAAAAATGATGAACAAAAGACAACAATTATTTATAAAACATACACAAAAAAACAAACAATAAAAAAATGAATATCTTTAGTTTTATGCTATAGTTAACGCAATGCTTGAAATAAATACAACATAGGCTCGTTTCTTTTACATAGCATTAACAATTATCTTTTCTTTAAAAATTATCAATGTTTAAAACATTTTTTCCAAATAATAAAATTATCATCCATAACTAAAATTCAAGCAGTAAAGTAAAATAATATCTATAATAAACTACACCTTTAAAAACTAATTATTTCAAGAAAATAGAACACTACCAACTTTTTCAAACAAGTCATGCAAAGAAGACTGGCCTACATCAAAGTAAGGAAATAGCAACTCGGAGAAAAATAAATTCTACTTTTAAAATGAATATATGTGTACAGAAAAAAAGTTATAAATGAAACATTAATAAATGCTTCCAAACAGATCTTACCAATAAGGGGTTTCAGCTGACCATATACAGCAGAAAAAAAACAGCATTAGCATCAACACGTGTCTCAGAAACGAAAGCCCTGTTGAGTGTGACAGAAAGGGTGCGATGGGATTTTTAAATTAGAATAAATTACAAGGGTTAATAACCTGACATTATGTTGCATCATTGGAAAGATGTTGAAATGCTGAAGAAAAATCAATTCTGTCCGACAATTTTATGATAAATATTTGATTCAAACTAATCTACTTTGAACTTTACCAACATACTTTTATAGATAAAACAACAATCTTTATTTATAATTAATATGGTTAGTTCAGGTTCAATGTGAAGAAAACTATTGTGCAATAAATTTTGTGCTAGTGTATTTTACTCTGTAAAGCAGTGATATTTAGACTGCCTAATATGTGACCTTATACAACAGATCTATAAATGGGTTTAAAAATGTCTTCCTCTAAAGTAACTGTGTAATCTATAATCTCACAACAGTATGGGTTTCGCAATTTTTTTAAAAATCACTATATACAATATATGTGTCTATTTATCTATCTATAAAATATACATTTCATGACCTTAAAATTCTCAGCAAACATTATTTGAGAGATGACAGTGTTTATTGATATGATCATGTAAGAGAATGGAACTTCCATCTACAAATGAAAGAGTGTAACATGAGATTTAAAATTAAAAATGCTGTTGCAAGGCACACAAGAACGAATAAACGAGATACATAAAAATATTTATGACTATTTTATGACTAAAGAAAGACAGCAATAAAATCCATTGTTAAAATTATATTTATTTATCAATATATATATATATATACACATCAATTAAATTTACATGCACTCATACTGTTTAAATTAAAATGTTACAATATAACCTAACAGTAGATTGATTTATTAATTAAAATATTTATAATTTTTAAAAAAAAAACATTCATGATATGTAAACACCATTACACCATTAAGCAATAAATAAAAATACAACTAGTGATATAAGTGCACATTCACAAACATGCAAATAGAGATCTTTACCACAATATATATATATTTTTTAATTGTGTTTTCTTCTATGTTGTGATTGCTTTAATTTTCACACTATTTGAAAAAGAAGAAAGAAAAAAATATCTGACTATACAGTTCTAGAAGAATATTAAAAAAGGAATTTTTTTATTAATGAACTTATAATTAATCTTTCTGTTATATATGTTATTAGATTCAGGGATTAGTTACCAAAAAATTGAGCATTACTATTATAGTACTTTCACTAGCTTTCTTGAACACACTATACAAATGCTATTTATAGTTTTATATAAAAGAACCCTAAGATGTAGTATGGTCCTATTTCACTACCATACTAGATCAAATTTGTTTATTACTTATGCACAAAGGACAAACAATATAGTGTGATCCTACTCCACCATTAAACTGGATCATACTGACACCATATTAAAATATTATTTATAGCTCTAATCATATAGAGACAAAGACAATGTTATAGTTCCAGTAATGGGGCCCAAAACAGTTTTTCTCTTTTATCATTATACTAGATCACTTTGGACAAAATTGTCAAACTTACTTATAGTTTATTATAAATCAAAGATTTAATTTTGTCCCATTCCACCATTACACTAGATCACAATGATAATCATAATCAAATTTTATTTCTATGACTCAAAGACTGAGGTCTTATTCCACCATTAACTAGGTCATATTGGACACCATCGTAAAATAAGGATTCGGGTACAAAGACTTAGATCCTATTCCACCATCAAACCAGATCACAGCAGACATCATTCTGGTTTGATGGTGGAAAAAAAGTCAAAGTGAGGTCCTTCCCATTCCATCATCATACCAGATCATTATTCTGTGGAAATGTTTAACCAACCAAAACATAAAATCAGTCTTATTTTAATGCATGCTGACTGCTGTCATTAATGAAAAATGTTTTTTTAAAATACCTGTCTATTTTATCTCTTCCTAAAATGTTTTAAAAAGCACGATATCTAATATTAATATTAGAAATAATATAAAAGTTAACTGGTTGTAAATGTAGTTCTCTTGGCTTTATTCATTATGTGTTATAAGGCTAGCTTTTGTAAAAGGGGCCAAAATTACAATATATACAAGCAAACTATGATTAAAATTCATTTATTTAAATAATTAAACCATACATAATTTCTCTATCAACAATTTTCTACAGCACTAGAAGCCCTACCTTCATTTTGAATTCTACCCAATCCATGATGGAGATTTCCTTCTATACAACTCTGATTAAAGATCACACTAGCTTGCAAGAATATTTGACTTAACTGAAGAAAAAAAAATTCTTTTTAAGTATAACTCTATGTATTTCTTAATATGAGCCTACAATATTTTTTAATGTAATAATAATGATATAAATCTAGAACATTAAGCTAATTAATTATTTTGTTTCAGCAGCTAATTTAATTGCATTGTTGTAGCCTTAAACAGAAAGACTGAGTCAATACATATTAATTTTAAAGGATTTTACAACAAAGGCAGGTGTTGTGAGGAAAAGGAGTAGTTAACTCATAAAGATGCATTTAAATGAAAAAAATATACAAAAAATAATAATAAAAGTACAAGGATTAATACTGATACTCTCTGTATATCCTTATACACTGGAAGCTTATCTACACATGGAATAATCTAATTACCAAAAACAAAGACCAAAAAAAATGAATTTTTTTTTAAAGCTTGAAAAAATTAATGTCTTGTATATCAATAAAGTCAATAAAGTCATCTGGATTTGGTATTATTCATTTATGAAAATACAATATTTATCTGGAACATAAAATTCAGCAATGGTATTCTGTCCTGAATACTACCACCTGTGTTCCCTATCAACTGTTTTCACTTCCCCAAAAATTTATAAATTATTCACCGACATGATACATGAATTTTGTTTTGATCCACAGGTTTGACAAATAAAAGATCAAACACAACACTGAATATCAGAGTAGTGAAATTAATGACAGACTACTCAAACAAACAAAAATGAACAGCCCAGAGTGACCAAAGTACAAGCACAACACTAGAGCATAAACTGAGATATATATATAAATGTTCAAGTGTGTTTATTTTTTAAAACCAAGCAAAATACATTGTCCCACTTTGAGTGCAAACCAGGCAATGAGGCAAGCATTAACAGAGTTTTATATCAATTCCAATCTTACCTAACAGTTTTCTTTGCAACTTTCCTTCTTGTTGGGCGAAGTTTGTCTCTGTAAACATTGGCAGATTTTAAGATTTTTATCAGCCTTTTCTTTTCTCTTTTAAACACATTTTGCTCACTTCTTATACCTATTAAAAAGGCCGATCACCTATGAATGATTCTTAAATCTCAGTTTGAACAATCAAGCTTTATAAAAACTTTGAAAAATAATTACCTTAATATAGAGCATAAAATCAGAAAAAATCTTGAAAAATACTATCAAATAAAAATTTAAAATACTAATAAAAATAAAATTTAAAATACTAATAAAAATAAAATTTAACATAAAATTTAAAAACAATGATTATTTAATTTTTAAAAAATGTACAGTATACATAAAAAACAAATGTTTTTTAAATAAATTTTCATAAACTTATAGGGAGAGATGAAAATTTATTTCATCTCTATTTTATTTTAACTTTAGTTCTATAGAAGGATATGAACAAAATTAAAATGTTCTAAATTCTGTAAAGTCCTGAAGAATAAGTGCTAATATTTATTTAGTTTATATGAGCTAAATAGGAAATAGGACTGAATGTTAATGGTTAATAAATGGTGGTTCATTGATTCCTCACACACAGCATCATCAAATAATGAAAAGTGACCTTGAACAAATTTACACTTTAATAAACTGAAACTCAGATAACTAAAACTGTGCATTCACACCTTCAGCACTAGCAGACAGACACACATACAAACAACCCTTGTTTATATTATTTATAAGGATATTAAGAACTAATCCACATTTGGAAAAAGAACTAATGTGTTAAAAATCTACATCATTAAAAACACACACACACATCTAATTAAATACTTCCTAATAAGGCTTTAACGGTCAACAATAATAAGATCTAATTGTTTAGATGAAACAAAACCACATTATAAACTCGTAGAGCACTGACAAACTGATATGCTTTTTTTTGTTCTAGTCCCAAACAGAAAAATATTAAAGTCTTCTGTCACAAAATACATCTTTTTTACCAGTATTAGTGCTATATTATTCTATACTAGTCCTCTTCAAGTCATATATAACCCTAAGAGACAATAAATAGCATAAGAAAAGTGTGGAAATCAGCAAGCAAATAAGATAAACAGGATAAGATTGCCAGATCAAAAAAACTGTTGGTTAATCATATTATTTTATATAGCATACATATCTTTTTTTAAAGTAGTGTATATATGTGTAGCTTTAAAAAAAAAATTATTGTATAAAATTGTTAGAAACAACACAAAATCATATATCACAGTTCATCTTCCTGAATATTAGAAATAACTTGAAATAGTTTTTAAAAAAAACAAATATAGTATTTATAGTTCTTTTTCCTTATTTTAAATTTAAAAATTTAACATGATTTTTTTTATACTATCGGCACTTTTATTGGAATCAATTAACATTCAGAATAAGAATGTATAGAAGTACAAACCAAGGTCCATACAAGCTCGTGAGCTTGAAATTCCATGACTTTTAATGCTCCTTTCAAACATTTTCCAGGACATTCAGACATAAAAATATAAAACCAGCACTTACCAAAAGAAACATTTCTCTACACTTTAGTAGCTATTTGGGTTCACAAAATAGTTGATTGATATATTAAAACAAAGTTGAAGGCAGACTGTCAAAAATGTAGCAATGTTCAATACTAGATAATGATAAATTAGTGCAACAGCACAAACAATGAACAACCAATATGTCTATGAGTTAACTATTTCGTCAACCTTAGTTTTTAATTCTTCATCCCCTTTTAGCAGTTCGTCTTCTTTGCTTTTGGCCAATTTTTGCAAGGCATTAGACTTGGCTAAAAGATTGAAATCTCCTCTGTTTTCGGCCTTCTCTGCATATTCATCAGCATGCTTGTTTACTGATTTAATGCTTGTGAAGGATGATGTGAGGTAACTTTTAACGTCCACAGAATTTCTACTTTTAATACATCATATCTTGACAGGCACAATGAATCACAACTTTCAATGTTTAAAACTAAAACATGGTAGGCACTAGTATCTGATAGAATTTGTCGATGGATGATCGGTAGTTGAAATGTTATCAGCAGAACTACAGCCTGGTTTACAAAATTGTGATATTCGACGGTGATTTAGAGTCAATTTCTTATGCTCTTGTGTTCTGCTCCTTTCATGTGACTTTTCAATGCAACTTCACCATGTTTGACACATTCAACGATTTTACACACACTTTATAAGTAGCCATGGTTCGGAGAGTTAGATGTTCTGATATCCAGTCTTTTAGTCAGCTACTGAAAGCCACTTTTTGCTAAAAGTGGCACTTTCCAGGATTTTTGGGGGGAAATAAAATCACTCAAAAACTTAGTCAAAGTGCATGCAAAAATGGTGGCATAAAGAATAAAGCTGGTTTGTTTAACCAATTAGAGCTCAAGACATAAGTGTTAAGAAAAAGGCATCCAATCAGAGGTGTTGTAAGATAACAGAGGTAAAACTTTGATAAGCAATGCAAACAGCACTTTCTGGCTCCTCTTTTTTTTCTTCCTTAAGATTCCATGACTTTCCAAACCCATTTTTTCTAAATCCAATGATTTTTTCAGGATTTCATGACCCCATAGGGACCCCGACAAATGTCATAACTGTATGAATGATTGGCACCTTCAATGCATTCAGAACAATCATGAAGACATCAAAATATTACTGAAATCAAAAGCAAGCTGACATTGTACAAAGATAGTACAAATTTTCTCCTTCACAGAAAGCTGATTAATTAGTGTCACTTGTGTCTAAACAATGCACGGCAGTACAATCACGATCCCCAAGAAAGTTTGGTACCAAGTGGAGGGTGATCACCCAACACACATGTAAATGAGACCAATTTGTGTAAATCTTAACTACCAAATTATTGCATCTTTTGGCAAATCAATTCTAAAACGATGTCATAGTTTTAATATATCCTTATGCATATAAATTTATACATTTACTCAAAGCAACAATATTTATTCACACTGATGACCAAGGATGAATGTACTTGTTGTACTGATTTTAACCACAAGTATAAGCATTCATGTATATTTAAAAGATGAAATAATCTGTTGTCTTAATTCATTCCAGTAAAATAATGTACAAAATTACAGCATGGTCCAAACTTTACTGACCTTATTTTCTGAGAAGTATTTCGCCTTGTAGTAGCCCGTCTAGAATCACTATCCTCCTCTGAGGAATCCGTGGAAGAAACTTTGCGTTGTCTATTACGCAAAGACTTGGAGGGCCTGCCTCTAACCTGACGCTTGCTAGATTTAGTGGCAGCTCTTGCTGCAGCCCTGAAATAATTTATAAATTACAACAAACCTGTTCATCTACATTCCACAGTTTTAGTTTCTTGCAATTATGTTCAATTTTCATCTATTTTTTATTTAATGTAAATAACAATCAAAATGGCTTTGAATCCTGCATATAATAAATAATAATACACTGAAGTCACATCTTATACTGAGGTTTTGTCAAAGAGAGCATATAAACCAAAAAATCATGTATAGTCCGAATTCCCCTTGATCTACATATTTTCATTCTGAAGGGTACCCAAAACATTTTTAAGCATATAACAGTCATATGGCATAAATAAAAAGCATTATATTGAAAAAGTGCTAAAGAGGGTAAGGCTGGGGTTGCCCCTACTATGTAAAAGCAAACACATAATATGAATTGAAGAAACTTAGAAACTTGTAAAATGCCAAATTAAATGTGAACTGTGGAATTAAACTGAAAGTTTTCAATCATTCAATAGTCTCTAGTTTGTCTTTAAAATTGTCTAATAAAAGCAATATGTATACCTCCGAGGCAATCCTCTGGACCTGGAAGGTTGAAAGTCATCTTCAGAACCACTTTCTTGCTCACTCTCATCATCATCTTGACTGACACCCCACTCTTCTGAACTGTAAATAAATTTTTTCTGTTCTTAATTATTTTTCATTATGTATAAGAAAGAAACCAAATTTCCATCATTATTTTTGTTGTTAATTATTTTTCATACTGTATACAAAAGCAAATCAAATTTCTATTAGTATTTCTGTTGTTAATTATTTTTCATACTGCAAATGAAACAAACCAAATTTCCATTATTATTTCTGTTGTTAATTACTTTTCACACTGTATACAATAACATATCAAATTTATATAAATATTTCTATTTTTTATTATTTTTTCTGTTGTTAATTACTTTTCAAAAAGCATATGAAATAAACCAAATTTCCATTATTATTTCTGTTGTTAATTATTTTTTATACTGTATATAAAAGAAATCAAATTTCTGTCAAATTATGCACATATATAAGAAAGAATAAAAAAGATAAACTTAAAAAACATTTAATATCTATATCATGATCCTGCTAAGAATCAAAATAGAAAATTTTCTACTTATCATCAAATCTTTTTAAACTAAGGAATCTTAAAAGTATTATTTTAAATGTATTTCGAATTCAAAAACAAAGAAATAATGAAAAGTTTCTTATCTTTATGTTGCACTTGCGAATTTCGGCATCGTTTTTTTTTTTAAACAAGTCTACTAAAAAATTTAAATCGACTGTAATTATTAATGGATTTAAAAAGTTTAAATTACTACTTATTATAGACATACTAAGGAATCTTAAAAGTATTATTTGAAATTTATTTAAAATTCAAAAACAAAGAAATAATACAAAGTTTTCTTATCTTTTTGTTGAACGTGGGAACATTTTCACAGATTTTTTTTTATACTAGTCTACTAAATAATTAAAAGCAAGTATAATTCGTACAATTCTAAAATGATTTTCAAAATAAGTATTATGGGGGATATTTTTAAAGTATTTATTTAAATTTAATTACTGAACGTGTTGTGGTTATTATTTTTATTATCACATGGTCACATCCAAAATTTCAGTAGGCTGGTTGCATTTCATCTAGAATTTATTAGAATTTACACACAATAAAGTTCATTAGATAGGATCAAGCAAACAACTGAAAATCGTCCTTAAAATGTGCCATGCTATCAAAACCTTCGGTTCAAAATGGCGGCTCAACTTCAACAATCGTGGGGTGACTGGGGATTTCTGAACTTTTAATGATATGACTTTCTAAAAATAATTAGCCAATGATAAAATTTAGAGCAGATTGGCTGCTGAACCCAAACATGTCTTTCTCCTTGATCTTGATTATTTTTTTAAATGTAGCATCGCTTTTACAGTGAGTGAGCGAGCGCCCTTATCAGGGCTAATGACAGACAAAAACGTGACGTCATGAGGACTTATAAGGGCTAGTGTCGGGCAGCGAGTTAATCTTGACTATATTTTATATTGTTATGTTTCACTTATGATACTGGAATGTATGATGACCATGTAAGTAAGAGAGTTCTATCAGAGAAAACGTGGATAAATTCTTAACCCATGTGTATTTTACTGGCAGATCGGCACTTTATCTTGGATGCTGATTTCGATGAGCACTGAACCGCAAAGCAACTCCAGAACAGAATGCCAAAGACCTTTTTCAAACAACCACATGCATGTTGTCCACAACATTCACTGGGAATCTAGACAACATGCCAGGCAATCCTAAGTGACTACAAAGTCAACAACTGCACAGCTTCAGTCAACTTCTCAGGTTTATCTTAGAGTTTACTAGGAAACATTCAGTTTACTCTTATAAACTTATTTATTAGTTTGCTCATACGAATCAACTAAATAACTACCACAGTGCCTTGGGACTCAAATGAACATTCTCTTATGACACCACATGGTCGTGATTAGAATGATATCTATTTATAAACTCTAATTGTAACCAATGAATTGTTTACTCTATGTAACATGCTGTCTTCTTTTATTTCTTGTTCAATACATTTAATATTGATACTTAGACTACTCATGTTGGCTTGACTCAAGTATGTTGTAGTCTTGTCACCTGTATTTAATTACCATACCTGGCTGTATGTATCGGGGGCTCAAGCTATCTTCTATATAAAAGGTTGTGTATATGTGTGTTTGCTTAGTTTATTGCTATATAGATGAGCTGATGATAAGAAATAAAATTTGTCTGTATTTTACAGTCTAATGCCTATATATACAACATCTTAACAACAAATTTTCTGCTGCGCTGTTTACGCCTGACATTTTATGTGCTAGCCACAATGCCAGAATGAGAAGAGATAAAGTACATATATGGTGCTACACTTGCAGTTAGGTTGAACAATTATAGGTAAGAAACCAATTATAGGTAAGAAACAAAATGGGCTAAGAACTTACTCTTTTCTTTTCCCACGAGGTTTCCGTCGGGTTCCACTCTCACCATCACTTCCACTACCCTGAAATAATTAAAACTGTAGCATGAAGTAGTTTTCAAAAAGACTGCTTAGAATGAAGCATGTGCATCTGTAATTGAAATAATATACTATATAAAATATAAAGTATCAGAATGTAATGGTACAGAGAGGTGATTCATAACTTCAGTTACTCTGAAATAATTGAAATATGAAGTGGTTTTCCAAAGGTCTTTTCAGATTGAAGCAGTAAGAGTATATAAATGTGCAAAAGAAGTAAATGGAGCAGTTTGGTCCTTTTTTCAAATTTAGCTTTAGATGCAGTAAAGTAACACCATTACAGGTATTCACTATTAAGCGAAATGTTCAGAGCACAATTATTATATACCAGAAAGAGATTACCAGAAAGTGTTATAAACATGCAGATTAAGATAAAGAAATAAATCAGTGATACAATTTTAACATCTGGGAAGTATTTCTAACATAATTTCAGAACTGTTAAAAAATATCAGTTCTTTTGCTATTGTAACAGTCAAGAATACACAAGGAATGTACTCTACCTGGGTTAATGTTGAGCACTTTGATGTGAATTTACCTAAAATAGTAAACAAATAAAATGAAAAAATATTTTTTAATTTATATTCTTGTACCTGTGTTGGGGCATATCGAACAACTTCTTTTCTAGAACGCCCTGACCGACGGATTCCATACAAGTCAGGACGCTGGTCCCATTCCTGAAATTGCATAAATGCTATTTAAATTCACTTCTTGTATCAGTATCAAGAACAGGATGAACAGTCAACTGTAAATATAATACAAACTGGAACAACAAATAAGATATCAATAAATTACACACTTTATCTAAGACTCAAGGTTTCAAAACACATGGCTATACTTACACAATTCATTTCAGAATATTATTGGTCATAATTGTGTTCTATCATTTACTAGTTTCTTCCATACATAAGATTCAGCAATCCAAACATACACAGACATAAAAATAGAAATCTAGAAAAGTGACCACTCAATTTGAAATATGAAAAGACATAAATGATTATGACTGAGTCAATTACAAAATCCCTTCTCTCTCTCTCAATTGAGCAAATGGTTCTAATACTTATTTTTGTTTGAACTTAATAAAAGTGCAGTTGGGCAATTTATTATATCATCCCTGATGCAAAACTATTTTAATCCATGGCTAATCCTTTTTATGAACTTAATAAATATGCGGTTGCAGCAATACGAATCATCTCTGATGCAGGACTACTTTGGTCCAGGGCTAGTCCTTCCTGTGAACTTAATAAACGTGTAGTTGTAGTAATATAAATCATCCCTGAAACAGGACTACTTTGGTCCAGGGCAAGTCCTTCCTATGAACTTTTTATGTGTATTTGTAGTATTATAAATAATTCCTGAGGCACAACTACTGTAGTCCATGGCTAATCCTTCCACAAACAATTTTGGGAAAATTGTTCTAATGTTATTGCAAGATTTTAAAGAAAATGCTGTGCATTATTAGGACTCTATGACAGTTTGTACCACTAAATTAACTGCAGTAAAGATTGCTGCTTTACTCAGTATATGGCCAAGCATTTTGATGTGTTTTATCAGGCATTTAAATGTTTATAAAATCTGTCATAAATCTATATTTTTCCAAACACTTTAACTTTTAAAAAACAACTTGATTTGAAGTAAATAAAATAGCTCCTCCCCATACAACACCATGAAAAGAGATAAATTCAGATGAAAGGATGCTTCAGATTATACAATTGAGACATTTAAAATTTTCTTTCACAACTCCTCTACCTCCCTTCCTGTACAGAGGAACCAAACCAATCAAAGCGAACTCAGAACAGATATTCTTCCCCACTCCATACTACTGCCTCCAGGTTTGGAGTTGCAAGTTTATTGGTACAAGCCATAACCTCTTCACTGCTTGAGATATATTAGTTATATCCATATGACTATCCTTTTCTAATTAATGTGAGCTAACTATATCAAAGTACAGATCATCTAACTCTAATGATTATCATAATACAAGTTATGAGGCTATAAAATTTCTGATATTTCTGAAACTAGTGCTGTTTAAAACTGAGATCAATAAATAATAATCACAGATCATAAGCAATACAACTTTCCACCTTTAATGATTGAATGAGGGGGCGGGGGGAACTAATGCATTCAGCAGAACAATAAAATAACTAATGTTATTAAAGGAAGAAAAAACGTGTGGTTCTCATTTAAATGTTTACCTGCTTTAATTCTATCAAGCTAGTCTTTCGGCCACATCTGTTACTACCCTGTGTGTCTTGTGAGTCAGTGTCTTCAAATTTTGGTACCTGCCTAGCAGGCTTTTCTTCCTTTCTATCAACAGTCACATCATCTGAATTAGCATCAGACACATCAACATTTGACTCATCACTGCCTGACTTTTTGCCCAAAGTAATAGATGTTTCAGACTTTGTGGATTTCTTGGATGAATCAGATCCAGAGTCAGATCCAGACCCAGACTCAGATCCAGAACCTGACCCAGACTCATCAGAAGAGTTACTGAAAGAAAAATACAATTACTTAATTAAAAACAAACCATTTGCATTAAAAATTAAACAATATTTGTGCAATTGACAAAAAGATGCTTAAAACAAAAATTTAAATTATTAATTCTCAGGCAAAAGAATTTAGATACACCATTCAAAAATGGGTACTGCAAAATGTGCTAATTTTAAGTTGGAACTTTCAACAAAAGGTAGTTTGATCATTTGTGTGTACTTTAACAGCTTTTTGTCTGTTACTGAACACAGAAAATGTATCTTTATCAAATTACTATTAGTAAGTAATCAAAAATATATGGCTCATTAAGTCATTCTCTGGGCAAGTTACCACAAAAGGTGGCCCCATTTGAAATGTTTCTAAAAAATAAAGCTTTGAAATATCAGGTGTTTCTATTCTGTATATTCAGAATTGATGTGAGAAATACATAAGATAGCTGTGTGAATGTTTATTTATTTTGTAATTATTTGTAAACAAATTTGTTTTGAACTAAAAAATGACACTCCTTTTTGTTACATATAGCCATTTTCTTTAATTGTTATAAATAATCCAAACCTACTATATCATGGATTTTATTTATAACAATGAAAATATGGGCAATATTTAATGCAACATTCAATATTCCTTCTATCTTGACAATTTAGGTTAAACTTAATCTGGATATATATTTATTCAAAATGGGGTAGAAAACTATAACATCATAATATGGAAACCTTATTAGTCTTCCAGTTATATCACAACCAACATAAACATATTTTTCTCTACTAAACATAAACATATTATGCTGCAAAGATAATGTTAAGCAATAAACAAAGTAATTATTTAAATATACTATTTTTTTAAAATATATAATAAACCTAATCACAATTTTTTTCATATTCTTGTAATTCACAGGTTTTTCTACCCTGACTAGTTACTAGCTCAGTTAAAATATACATATAGCTGTGTGAATCTTTAAATGCAAAAGAAACCATATGGATATGTACATAAATACTTAAGCTATTTTCAATTTTAATCAAAATATATTGAGATTATCAGAAATCTTGGCTGTTTTGAAGCGTTGATGATTCCAAAAATTTTCCCGCCTATAATAATTATATTCCTTATTTTAAAATATTTTTTTCCTAGTAAAATATGTCTCAGCCTTATTTTCAAAGTTTTCAACAGAAACATCTGCTTTTTATATATTTCAAACTCCTTTAATGTCAACATTTTTATAATTTTTTTTTTCTTATATTTTTATGTGAGCATTAGACCCTGTTGTAGACTTTAACATGTAAAACAATTAAATTTAATTCACTTTATTTTCTGCACTACATGTAACAAAATGGTACTCTTGCTCAGAGAATAAGCTATATACTATATATTATATATACACTAGAACAGTGATTTCTAACAGTGTCCATGAGTGCCACGGCACTTGCTGAGGCATACACATGCGCCAGCGATGAGGTGTGAAAAGTAATACAAATGTAGATTGTTCCATCCAATCTAACACTACTTATTTTAGGTTCTGTAAAATTATTCAAAGCAGAACTGATCTTGGAAGACACATATGATGAAGTCTCTTTGTACATTTTCCAAATATGAAGAAAATGGTATGTGGCAGTAATTTTAACTCTTCACTACATTCAAAGACCTCAGGAGCAGTTTAAAAAGATATTGAAACAGTTCATCATCAATGAGTCTGTACTTCCTTTACTGGGAATCCTTTTACTTGCCAACTAGAGGTAACAAAAATGGCTACATTAACTGCAGGTCCCATTCAAGTAAGAATTGAAGTGGACCTTGAGGTTTTGGACCTTCAAACTAATATTGTTCTCAAATTGACCACCAACAGATGATAATGTTTGGAAACTACAGCTTACATAATAAAATCTTAATTCGATTCCATTTGTCTAATTATGAGCTTATTAAAGTCAAAACATAGGTGGATACCCTGATGACTGCTCACAAACAGGAATATTATTTTACAAACTGAACTGATAAAAACTGACTAATGAAATACAGTGCCCCAAATCATACTTATAATAAAAGCAAGTAAATTAATAATACCTTTTCTCTATTCAGTCTTGGTGAGCACTTGTGAATATTATTCATATTTGTATCTTTATAGAAATCTGGATACATATAATAAAAAAAGTGTGCTTAACTTTTCATATTTGTGTCTACTTAAATCCATATACATATAAAAATTGTAAGAATTTTTTAAATTAACTATAACTGGATTCTAGAGTAAGTATATATATATATATCTTTTTTTTTCCAAACTCTATATGTGTATAATGCATTCCTTCAAGCATGTGAAAGTTGGTGTTTTCTTTCCCTTGGTCAGCTTTACCTGCGAACATGTGGGATTTTGGGGAGTGACGCTAAAGCATCCTTGAACTTCAAGCATGTGGGGGGGGGGCGTTTCGGGATTTTTTCACATGGCCAGCTTTTATTGCACTGTCGGTTCAAGGTACTCATTAAAATTTTTGTAAAATGACAGTCAAGGTCATTTTCTCAAATTTTCACCCGCATTATGACTTTTTCTTTACATGGCCAGTTTTATGTTGCATTTGTTTGTTTGGGGAACTTTACTCTGTCACACTCTCTAACTTTAAAAACTTACCTTTCAATCTATCTCTCCACCTATCTATCACTGTCTTCTTAAGGTGATATTTAAATTCCTCTTGCTTTACTGTTTAGAAATATGCATGTAAATGTATTATGCTCTCTCTCTCACTTTCTCTTCTCTCTCTCACACCATAAAGTAACATTCAGACTTTAAAACAACAAAAAGTATGTGTTTAATTGATCAAACCCTTCAATTTATACTGCAACAATATGCTTGCTCTCTCTCTCTCTCACTAACAGAAAGAAATATATTCAGACATACAGAGTTTGTACAGTGTGTTCCTCTGATTAAATGTTTCCATTTATTCTGCTATAAGAATTGTGTGTTGTATCTTCACACCTTTCTATAAATTGTGTAAATGACAACTTCTGTTGTGATGGTAAACAGCATTCATGGGAATGAGAAATAAGAAAATAAGTAATTGATAAATAGTGCTTGAAAATTTCTTTTTCCCATACAAGTATCTTTTCACATGGCCAGGGAGGGAGGGAGAGGGAGGGGAGGGAAAGGAAAGGAAAGGAAGAAAGGAAAAGGCAGGCTTGAAAAAAGGAAGGATGGCTTGAAGGAAAGAAGGGAGGAAGGCTTGGACAGGGATAGAAGAGGGAAGGAAAGTACGGTCAAGGTCATTTGCTAAATGCTAGAGTAATTTTCACTCACAATTTGACTTATAATCAAAAATCTTCCAATAAACAAATTCATTTATGTTCCTATCAATGAAGTGTGGAAAATACTCTATAAATATATTTTGGCTGGCAGTTCAACAATACTGTACTTTTAAAATAAATAAAATGAAAACTGGCTGCTTATGATATTTATTTTGTAAAAGCTATTTCATCTTTTCCAGATAAAGAGCAAATCCACATACTAATAGTATGAAAGAGTAATCCAATTGAATGGTATAGATACACATATTACATACTACTAAATGGGATATGATGTGCATATTATTTAATGTCCAAAAATAAGCTTTGAAGAACTGATGGTGTCCACAAAACTCTTCTGATAATTTGAATGTGCTCTTGCCACAAAAGGGTTGGGAA
Organism: Sinotaia quadrata; assembly: GCA_028829895.1. NCBI lineage: Eukaryota > Metazoa > Mollusca > Gastropoda > Architaenioglossa > Viviparidae > Sinotaia > Sinotaia quadrata. The sequence goes on along the minus strand of CM054177.1, from coordinate 143,361,372 downwards.
CCACTGGTGTAGAGAATCCCTATTCCACCACCACCGCAGAAATCTTTTTTAACAGATGAAAACCAAACCAACCTGGAAGCAGATTCTGATGCACTGCTGTTCTTTTCATCATTAGTTGCTTTGATTGGTGACTTTTTCTTAGAATTTACATCTTTACTATTGCTTGCTGAAGAACGAAGGGAAGCAGATTTTAGGCCAATTCCACCACCCGTTTTACTGGGTTTTGCTGGCCCAAACAGCGGAGTATTCAAATCATCAATGGGTAATATCTCTTCCTGGACAAAAAAAGTTTCAAATTATATTTAAATAAATTATAAATTAAATACTCTTTTCATTCTTTTAAAAATATATAACATAAGAGAAGACAGGTAGATAAGTGAAATAGAATTTTCATATTAGTGACATATGATAAATTTATTTATCTAAGCAGCCATTTGTTTTCCTTATTAAGTGATTTATTAGTAAAGATGCAACAAAATATTTTCACCCCCTAAAACCAGGAATAGCAATCAGTTGACTTCTTTAGCATGAGGGGCAACAATCTGTACAAATTTGGGTTGTCCTAACTGAATGGATTTAGGTTTTATTTAAATTGTGGGCTGACACAACAAAGTGCACGATCCGATATTCCTCCAACAGATAGGTTTAAAAAATCATGAGTACCCAAAAGAAGGGAAACAACTCTTAAGTTCTTGTGGTAAACATCTAAATCATGCATTTTTAATCTTGTCCTAAATTGAAATAAAGTTTAAATATTTATTTTAAACATTTTATTTCCTATGTAAGACATATATATGCTGTGAAATACATATTCTTGTGAATGCAATAATTCCTTGCCAGCAAGAATAAGGCAATATTAACAGAGCCAATAGCTCTGTTGATCCCTAGTCTACAATGCTAACATATCAAAAACTGACAAGGTTTTAAGGATTATTGCTCACAGAAATTGATTTTCATAAAGGAATTTTCAGCCAATATCAATCTTATGTCTAGAGGACATCAAATGTGACCCACCATACAAACAGAGTCACTTTACATCTAACTTCAATTCCCACTAGCAGCTAAATAGTCTGGCAAGGTTGATTTTGATATTTCATTTGATCTGGAAAGTTTAATACCTATTCTATAAGAATTTATTACATTTTGGCTACATTTAATCTCTAAATATTAAAATTTAAGATACAGCCGTTTTCTTTCTCATGAAAGGGTGCAAAATGCACTACTTTTCAAACTCATTTCCCCTTTGTTCTGAAATGGCCCAGCTATATATCAGTGGAAAATTCTGACCCTCTAGTATTTATTTTGATTGCACTTCATTGGATTAAAATAATTGTCCAAAGTTCGAGAAATAACACATCACTAGGGCAGATTGTCCTTTGCTGATTCAATGATTGTGTCAAAAATAGTTTCCACATAGCTAAAATCAGAAATCATGTATCTAAAACATTTTCTGTCAAGTGATTAGTTTATCTGTATATACCTCACTCTTTTCACCACATTTATTCTTATTAAAAGAATAGAGGAACAAAAGCATTTTAGACAGTAACATGTAAGGTTCTTACAGAATAGCAAAACTAATTACATGACATCCAATGCTGAATTATTTGTTGGTGGATACAATGCCAACCAGGACTCTTAAGACAAAGATTGGATAATAATGGATACATTTATGTCCAGGATTGATTTAGATAACAAAAGTTTTTTTAAAATATGATAATGAAACTAATTATCAATTCTTCATTCTTTTTTAAACTGTTATATTACAAATTTGATAATGCACAATGTACTTCTATCTCCGATAGGTATGCCTGCATTTTTATGAATGTTTACATTCAGTACAAATAAGAACATGTAAAATATATTGTCTCAAACTCATTATTTTACTTAGCATGCTCGTGTCATATGCAGTATTTCTGTTATAAGTTTAAACAATATTCTAATAGCAACCATATTCATTGACACACCATGTTTGGCACAAGCATAATATAACTTAAGTAATTAGATTCCAAATTAGTGTTGCAGTATCTGAAACTGTTGCCTGCTTTTTAAGATTTAAAATATATAAGGAAACAACACTGCTGCATATGCCAGGTAAGAAAGTGAGTTTAGGACAGTATTTTTCAATTTGTACTCACGTGTTAATGCCCAAGTGTATGCATCACAAACCATTTAAAACCACTAATAAAGTTGTCTCTTATTGATTATCTTAGAAATTTATTATTCTGTAAGAACCTTACATGTTACTGTACTAAAATGCTTTTGTTCCTCTATTCTTTTAATAAGAATAAATTTGGTGAAAAAAAGTGAGTTATATATAGATAATCTAATCACTTGACAGAAAATGCTTAGAGACATGACTTCTGTTGGATTCTAGCTATGTGGAAACTATTTCTGACACTTTATAAAAATTATGACCAATGTTAAGGCTAAATGATTTTGTCAGTAAGTGAAAACAATCTGAATTAAGTTGCAAGGATTAGAAAATTTAAAACTGTTGACTGAATTCTTTGCTTATAAAGGTCATAATTAAAATTCATCACCATATATTTTTCTTAGTAGGCATGAACAAGTGTTGTCTCTGAACCCATTCATGCTGACAATTAAGTTTTTAGCAGAACTTGCACAGCTAAAGTAAATTTACTCAATCATCTTTACAGTGTAACTAGCATTTTTATACACAGCTTAGTTATTAGAGTTTTTTTTTTATATATGTTTAAAAGTGCTCAGCTCACTATTATATATATATATATCATTCGTTTTAGCATATATTTATATTAAACTTAATATTAATAATAAGCAATCTATGTCAAACAGAAATCCTCTTTCAAACTGAATACAAAGACTTGCATAAAATTTTGCATCAACACAACTGATATTTGTAAAATGTCAGTACTTAATTAATTCTGGATGCAAAAGACAATATCCAATTGATATCTAGACCTAGTGAAAGGGATCTGCCTTTTACTTTAAGTGTGTGCAGGTATGGGTGAGCCAATGCAATCAGAGTTTGAACCACCACATCTCCTGAGATCATACAGTCTCTTCATTTGTTGTTCTGTACAAAGAGTTGTGTAGCTGACATAACAGCTTTTTCAAGTGATGAGAACTTTAGAGATTGTTGTCTCCAGTAACTTATAGTTTAAGAATGAACAGTGTTGTCCTTTAAGTTTTCTGAGATATTTGAATCAGTGACCTAGTTACAAAAGGAAAGTGTATTCAAAAGAAGACTTTTTTTAGAAGTAAACATTAAACTTAGTTTAAAAAGAAGAAACAAATCAAAGTTAATTTTATTGACATTATATACTGCACCACCTGTGACACATCCAGTCTTGTCCTAGAGAGTTAATTTTCTTATAAAGTTATGTCCTAAAAACCAATGTACCTGTAAAATTAAACTTTTCAAAGTTGTTTTCTGTGGTAACCATTCAAATATGTCACCACAAGAGGCATCATGATCTGCATATTCCTTTGGAATTGTCATTTTTATGCTTCAGAATCAAGTCAAAAGGTTATTCATATTTTTGTTATAATGGGAGCTAACTTTGTCAAAACATATATGTCATTTTATTGAGTTATATCCCTTATATCTCATCTTAAGCAGAACTGTATTTCTTTAAGTGTTTATTTTTATGATGTGATCATAGCTATTGACTATTAATAAATGAGATTGCACTTTTCAAATTTTCTGCAAAATAATCAGATAAACAAACCTTTTAAGAAATCAAAGTTTCTCAGGTAAGAGATTTAAAATTAATCATTTTACAACAATTATTAATAAAATTAAAATATTTTTTAATTTAACATACATGCAGTCCCCTATTGACAAATTCTATTTTCGCTTCCACCATCATCTTTAGCACAGTCATGCTAAAGTCTATCATATATTTAACCATTCTCCGTGAGCCTGTCTTCTGCCATGGTGCGAGACTTTACTCTCGATACACGGACAAAGGTAGTGTGGCACCAAACTAAGCACCTTAACTATGAATTTCGTGCCATAAGGCAATTTTAAACATATGGACAGAGCGCCATAACTTCAAATTTGCTGTAAGTCGATCCATCATTAACTTGGTGACTGCCTGTACTTTAAGGGAAATAACACTGTCAATTTCCATGTGCTTTGTTTTGTATACATTTTTTTTAAAAAAAGAAGAGGCAGTAAATCATGACCCAAATGCATGCATTTTCAACTTTTGGCTTCAGAAACAACTTTCTTAACACAGAATGGCTTTGAAAAAATGTATTTATTTCAATCCATGGAAAAAATAAATAAGAAAACTTTATATTTTGTTGTTGCAAAAAATCCATGTGCAAATATTAAAAATATTTCAAACTTGAAAAAGTGAATTACAGGCTGAAACTCTTTAGTTTGGCACCCTTGGGATCTTAATAGTGCTGGATCACAGAATCTACCAAATGAGAAATGTGTTTATAGAGGGATTTAATTTTGCCAGATCACTCTATGCAATTATTGCTATGTCATAAAAGGTACAATAAAGCTTAAAACAGTTTTCCAATACTTCAGTGATCTTTATCAGCAAATGTTATAGAACTCACACAAAGCCGTTACTAATGTCTTATCTAGTTTCTTCAGTAAAACCACCTTTTCTAGTACAGATAATGATTTCTGGTTATGCTTAATCATCTTGCAAAACTATTGGTCTATTAGAAATAATGACATTTTTTAATACAGGCAAATCTTAAAAGATTTTTTTAAAATACATGGACAAAATATAATGATTAACAAATATCCTTTAGCCACCTAGCAGATGCTGGGTTTTGTTAACCAGTAATGAAGATGTGTAGGAAAGTACAATTTTTTTCACTGAAAAAAAATCTAAGTTTAGGTATTCTGAAAACTGTCCATCTCTGTGAATATCAATTAAAATGTATAAAGGAAAATTACAGTAATAAGAGGTAAGTCTGCTTTAAATAATAAATGCAAACACAGTTCATATTACATACTAACCAATGTAGGTCAATCAAGCAAAGTATGTGATTCAGAAATGTTCAAAGGCGTCCACCTTAAAATAATCCTAAATCTATCAATAACACTTAATATACATGTGCAATAAAAGAATAATGTAAGAATAATAAGGTCCAACCTTAATTATGTATTAAAACATATTTTACAATTCTTGTACTCAAGTCCAATATTGTCAAAATGAACCTATGTAGCAATATTATTTCACAAAAGTATTCTAGATAAAGACTCAGAAGTCAATTTAAAACATATGTGGACTACAGATAATAGTTTTCTTTGGCAAACATTATGTCACTGTTTTCATTTAATTATAATGATAATAGTTAACTTTAATAAAGGAACTAAGGTATATGAATATAATAAAATCTAAGTTCAACTATTTTTAAAATTGTCTACCTTATCAGCGAATTATCACTCAAAATACACAAGGAAAACTACATTAATGAGAGGTAAGTCTGCTTTAAATTATAAATGAAAACATGGTTCATATTAGGTACTAACCAATGTGGGTCAATAAAGCAAAGCAAGTGATTCAGAAATATTCAAAAGGCGTCCACATGAAAACAATCCCAAACCTATCAATAACACTTAATAAACATATGAAATTAAATAATAATTCAGGAATAAAAAGGTCCAACCTTAATTATGTATTAAAACATATTTTACAATTCATGTACTCAAGCCTGATGTTGTCAAAATTAATCTATGTAGCAATATTATTGCACAAAAGTTTTCTAGGGGTCTCAGAAGTCAGCTTTAAAATACATGTGGACTAAGATAATAACTAAAGAGTTTCCTCTGGCAAACATTTTATAACTGTTTTATTTAATTACAATTATAATGTTAACTTTAATAAAGGAGCTAAATGAAAGTTTCACGTATGTCCAGAGAAGAGGGGAATAAAATCTAAGTTCAACGACTTTTAAAATTGTCGAACTTATCAATGAATTATCACTCAAAATATACAAGGAAAACTATATTAATAAGTAGTGTACTTTAAATTATAAATGTAAACATGTTTCATATTAGGTACTAATCAATGTAGGTCAATAAAGAAAAGTATTTGATTCAGAAATACTCAAAGGCGTCCACCTGAAAACCATCCCAAACCTATCAATAACATTTAATAAACATATGAAAAGAAAGAATAATGTAAGAATAAAAAGGTCCAACCGTAATTATGTATTAAAACATATTTTACAATTCTTGTACTCAAGTCCGATGTTGTCAAAATCAATCTATGTAGCAATATTATTTCATAAAAGTTTTCCAGGTAAAGTTTCAAAAGTCAGCTTTAAAATACATGTGGACTAAAGATAATAACTAAATAGTTTCCTCTGGCAAACATTTTGTTGCTGTTTTATTTAATTACAATTATAATGTTAACTTTAATAAAGGAGCTAAATGAAAGTTTTGCATAAATCCAGAAAAGAGAAAAATAAAATCAACTACTTTTAAAATTGTCGAACTTATGTGAATTATCACTCAAAATATATAAGGAAAACTATATTAATAAGTAGTGTGCTTTAAATTATGAAAGTAAACATGTTTCATATTATGTGCTAACCAAATTAGGTCAATAAAGAAAAGTATTTGATTCAGAAATACTCAAAGGCGTCCACCTGAAAACCGTCCCAAACATATCAATAACACTTAATAAACATAGGAAATGGAAGAATAATGCAAGAATAAAAAGGTCCAACCTTAATTATGTATTAAAACATATTTTACAATTCTTGTACTCAAGTCCGATGTTGTCAAAATTAATATATGTAGCAATATTATTTCACAAAAGTTTTCTAAGTAAAGTCTCACAAGTCGGCTTTAAAATATATGTGGACTAAAGATAATAACTAAAGAGTTTCTTCTGGCAAACATTTTGTTGCTGTTTTATTTAATTACAATTATAATGTTACCTTTAATAAAGGAACTAAATGAAAGTTTCATGCATGTCCAGAAAAGAGGAGAATAAAATCTAAGTTCAACTACTTTTAAAATTGTATAACTTATCAGTGAATTATCACTCACAATATACAAGGAAAACTATATTAATAAGTAGTGTGCTTTAAATTATAAATGTAAACACGTTTCATAATAAGTACTAACCAATTTAGGTTAATAAAGAAAAGTATTTGATTCAGAAATACTCAAAGGCGTCCACCTGAAAACCGTCCCAAACCTATCAATAACATTTAAAAAACATATGAAATGAAAGAATAATGTAAAAATAAAAAGGTCCAACCTTAATTATGTATTAAAACATATTTTACAATTCTTGTACTCAAGTCCGATGTTGTCAAAATTAATCTGTGTAGCAATATTATTGCACAAATGTTTTCTAGTTAATGTCTCACAAGTCGGCTTTATAGTACATGTGGACTGAAGATAATAACTATATAGTTTCCTCTGGCAAACATTTTGTTGCTGTTTTATTTAATTACAATTATAATGTTAACTTTAATAAAGCAGCTAAATGAAAGTTTCACGTATGTCCAGAAAAGTGGAGAATAAAATCTAAGTTCAACTACTTTTAAAATTGTATAACTTATCAGTGAATTATCACTCAAAATATACAAGGAAAAACTATATTAATACGTAGTGTGCTTTAAATTATAAATGTAAACATGTTTAATAATAGGTGCTAACCAATTTAGGTCAATAAAAAAAAGTATTTGATTCAGAAATACTCAAAGGCGTCCACCTGAAAACCGTCCCAAACCTATCAATAACATTTAATAAACATATGAAATTAAAGAATAATGTAAGAATAAAAAGGTCCAACCTTAATTATGTATTAAAACATATTTTACAATTCTTGTACTCAAGTCTGATGTTGTCAAAATTAATTTATGTAGCAATATTATTTCACAAAAGTTTTCTAGGTAAAGTCTCACAAGTCTTAAAACATGTGGACTAAAGATAATAACTAAAGAGTTTCCTCTGGCAAACATTTTATAACTGTTTTATTTAATTACAATTATAATGTTAACTTTAATAAAGGAGCTAAATGAAAGTTTCAGGTATGTCCAGAAAAGAGGGGAATAAAATCTAAGTTTAAATATTTTTAAAATTGTCGAACATCAGTGGATTATCACTTATAATATACAAGGAAAACTATATTAATAAGTAGTGTGCTTTAAATTATAAATGTAAACATGTTTAATAATAGGTACTAACCAATTTAGGTCAATAAAGAAAGTATTTGATTCAGAAATTTTCAAAGGCGTCCACCTGAAAACCGTCCCAAACCTATCAATAACACTTAATAAACATATGAAATGAAAGAATAATGTAAGAATAAAAAGGTCCAACCTTAATTATGTATTAAAACATATTTTACAATTCTTGTACTCAAGTCTGATGTTGTCAAAATTAATCTGTATAACAATATTATTACACAAAAGTTTTCTAGGTAAAGTCTCAGAAGTCAGCTTTAAAATACATGTGGACAACAGATAATAAATAACTAAATAGTTTCCTCTGGCAAACATTTTGTCGCTGTTTTATTTAATTACAAGTATAATGTTAACTTTAATAAAGGAGCTAAATGAAAGTTTTGCATAAATCCAGAAAAGAGAAAAATAAAATCTAAGTTCAACTACTTTTAAAATTGTTGAACTTATGTGAATTATCACTCAAAATATATAAGGAAAACTATATTAATAAGTAGTGTGCTTTAAATTATAAATGTAAACATGTTTCATTTTAGGTACTAACCAATGTAGGTCAATAAAGAAAAGTATTTGAATCAGAAATATTCAAAGGCGTCATACTGAAAACCATCCCAAACCTATCAATAACACTTAATAAACACATACAATGAAAGAATAATGTAAGCATAGAAAGGCCCAACCTTAATTATGTGTTAAAACATACTTTACAATTCTTGTACTCGTCATTTGTGCTGTCAAAATTAACCTATACAGCAATATTATTTCACAAAAAATATTCTAGGTAAAGCTTCAGAGGTCAATTTAAAACATGTGTGGACTACAGATAATAACTAGTTTTCTTTGGCAAACATTTGTCACTGTTTATATTTAATTAAAATTATAAAGGTTAACTTTAATAAAGGAACTATATGAAGGTTTCATATAAATCCAGAAGAGAATAAAATCAAAGTTTAACTACTTTTAAAATTGTCTTATCAGTGAATTATCACTAAAAAAAAAAATATACAAGGTAAACTATATTAAAGAACAGTAAGTCTGCTTTAAATTATAAATGCAAAACATAGTTCATAATATTAACCAATGTAGGTCATTAAAGCAAAGTATGTTTGATTCAGTAATATTCAAAAGGCGTCCTCCTGAAAACCATCTGAAACCTATCAATAACACTTAATAAACATATTTAATGAAAGAATAACATAAGTATAACAATGCCTGACCTTAATTATGTATTTAAAAATATTTTATAAATCTTGAACTCAAGTCTGATGTTGAAATTAATCTATGTAGCAATATTATTTCACAAAAATATATTAAGTCTTAGCAGTCAGTTAAAAATACAGTGGACTAAAGACAATAACTAAATAGTTTTCTTTGTCAAATATTTTGTCAGTTTTGATTTACTTATGTTTATGTCTTACAATTATAATGGCTAACTTTAGTAAAGGATCTATGTAAAAGTTTCATGTATGTCCAGAAAAGAGGGGAACAAATCTAAGTGCAACTACTTTTAAAATTATCTACCTTTTCAGTGAATTATCACTCAAAATATACAAGGAAGATTAGAGTAATAAGAAGTCTGCTTTAAATTATAAATGTAAACATGTTTCATATTAGGTACTAACCAATGTAGGTCAATCAAGCAAAGTATGTTTGATTCAGAAATATTGAAAAGGCGTCCACCTGAAAACAACTCCTAACCTATCAATAACACTTAATAAACATATGCAATGAAAGAATAGTGTAATTAAAGAATGGTCCAACCTTAATTATATATTAAAACATATTTTATAATCTTGTGCTTCAGTCTGATGTTATCAAAATTAACCTATGAATACTATTATATAAAAATTATGATAGTTAAATCTCAGAAGTCAACTTTAAAATATATACGGAGTAAAGATAATAATCAAATAGTTTTCTTAGACAAACATTTTGTTACTTCTTTTAAAATTACCATTTTACTGGTTAATTTTAATAATAGAGCTTATATGAAAGTTTCGTGTACGTCCAGAAAAAAGGGGAATAAAATCTAACTTCAACTACTTTAAAAACTGTCTAACTTTTCAGTGAATTAATAACATTCAAGGAAAATTACATTAATAAGTCTGCTTTAATTATGAATGTAAATATATCAAAAACAAAGTACATGTAAATCGAATATACTCAAAGGCATCCGCTTTGAAATAACTCCAAATCTGTTCTTAATGCTTCATACACATGCGCCAACAAAGAATAATGTAAGTGTAGAAAGGTCCAGCCTTAATTACACATTAAAACATGTTTCACAATGTCTACACAAAACTTCAATTTTATAATTACACAAATAAGTTATATAGTGATATGTTACCAAAAATCATACACTGTGTAAACTTTCAGTGGTCAATTTTTTTATTTTTTTTGGGGGGGGAACTTGAACAAAAGATAAACCTCTAAACATAATCTTTCTGCCAATTAATTACACTTAATTACTATTAAAATGCTATCTTTAATAAATGAGATTGAATAAATTGATTGATTTCTAGACAAGAAAAAAAATCTAAGATCAGCAACTTAAAAAAATTATCTGCATGATCAGTGAAAAAACATGATATAAAGAAAACTAAATTAATAAAAGGTACATTTACATTTATAAATATAAACATACTAGCCCATGGAAGTTAAATAAGCTAACTACATAAATCAAAACTACTCAAAGGCATCCTACTTTTGAACCAATCCCATACCTGTCAATAACAGTACACTTATTAAACATATACAATAAAAGAATAATGTACGCACAAAAAGGTCCAATCTTAATTAATATTAAAACAAGTTTCACAACTTCTGCACAAGAATTCAATGCTATTTAAAAAATAAAAATAAAGGTATATAATAATAATACTGTTATCCATATCATACATTGCATCAACTCTCAGGGGTCAATTAAAAAATATAAATAAAAACAATCATCTGAATTGAACTTTTTTGTGATTTATATTCAATTACTATTAAAACAGTTACCTTTACTGAGACTAAAGAAAGTATATATTTCGCAAAAATATTTAAAAAATTTTTTAAAGTTCAGAAATTTATAAAACTATCTGCCTGATTGGAAAATAACATCAACACAAATACAATAAATAAAATTAAACCAATAAAAGATAGTGTTGCTCTGTATTTTACATTTAAACAAGCATAATTAAGGTATTAATCAATGTAGGTCATCAGAATAAAGTATATAATAAATCACAAATACTCAAAGGCGTCCACCTTGAAACAATTCCAAACCTGTCATTAACACTTAATAGACATAAATAGTTCATGAATAATGCAAGTATAAAATGGCCCAGGTTTAATTACAAATTTAAATGTTTAATAAAATGTGCACAGTACAAATGTCTAAAATAAGCTACTGATAATACTGTTATCCCAAATTAAGCATTATGAAAACTCTCAAGAAATTTATTTTTAATTATGGACAAAAGATTAAACAGTAAATTATATTAGGAACTTAAAAAATTTTAGAAAATTAGTGCAATAAGTAAATAAAGTGGTCCAATATTAATAAACCAAATTTTAAATTGTTTAACTATCTGTAACATGCAGCCCAATATTATCAAACTAAATTATGGAGTAAACTTCACAGACCACCTTAAGCAAATAAACTATTATAGACTAAAACCATTTCAAAATAGAATCCATTTCCTAATTTTCTTTTATTATAAAACGAACTGGTTGACTTCAAAACTGATATTTATGATGGTATAACAATATTTCTAGAATTTAAAAAATCTAAGTCCAACAACTGTTTTATTAAAATTTATCTCCCTTGTCTGACAATTTGACATAGAAGTTTACAAGATAATATATATATATAAAGACAAGTAGATATGCTATTACAGTATCAATTTAAACATGTAATGAAATGTATAAATATAAGACACAAATAAAATGGGTTGATTAAGCAGAGTACGGCATGAAAACTCAAAGGCGTACATCTGGAAACTAACTCAAATCAGTTACTAACACTATAAAAACATTAACAGTAACAGAATAATATAAATACAAAGTGGTCCAACATTAATGAGACAATTTTTTTTAAAAACTGTTTGCCATTCCTCCTTCAGAATTTCAATGACACCAATAAAGTACATATGTCAATCTGATATAAAAAAAAAAAACCACAAACTGCAATTTTTTTTAAGGCAAACTTAAACAAAGAAAAAAATTAAAATAAAAATAATAAAAATATTTTATTTTATTATAAAATTCTAAACATTTAAAGTAAAGTGCTTTCCTTTAACAATGTGATGTTTGTAGATTTAAAATAATATTTTTTAAAAATAAAATTATAATTAAAGTCTTTCACATTTCAAACTCAAACAAAACCAATTAAATCAAATAGTTAGAACAATTAATTTGTATAGCTAAATTAATAAAGACATTTAAATGAAAAGAAATATTTGTCAAACAAAACATTACAAATGCTTATAAATAAATGGAGTAAATAAATTTCATTTATACCATAGGAGACAGTATATACTGAACCATTTAACAAGAACAAAATTTATAAAATAATAATCTGAACAGTATTTGAAAACTCTGACAAACCTCTTTTAATTGAACTTTTTTCTTTAAAAAACAAATATATATATATATATATAAAATGCACAAATATATTATTATTCATATTAACAGGTTGAACAGGTTGGGTTATTTTTAAATATTATTCTTTGCTAAATTATTATTTATCCCAATTTATTATTGTGAAATCAGGACAAATACACAGTGCACTCAAGTCATTGCTATTGCATTTTTGAACCAAAAATACTCTAAGTCCATTAACTAAGTAAATATGGGATAAATTACTTCCCTTTACTCATACAAGGCTTTGATTATATGAGAATTAACAATAATGTGTGGTAATTTTACTGCAATGGGCAAAAGTATTTTATATTTTTTAACAAAAATACTTATTTATCTCTTAACACATTAAAAACAAAATTTAAAATGTAACATTCCTACTTTAGCTTGAAAGCATATTCAATTTTTCTTTTTAAATGCCCAAAAGAATATTTTTCTAGTTTAATTAATAGTTATATACAATGCCAATTCAGAAACCCTTATTTTTTTTTAAATTAAAAATATTAAAATAATTAATAAAAGTGTAAGTGATGTTTTCTGGCAAATAAAGTTCAATATCCTAAATAAAACCAGGACTATGAAAAGAGTTATTTTCTTTTAAAAGAATATTATTCAATTAATAGGCATTCCTTTTAGTCAGTTATTGATAAAAGATAAAGAATACTAACAAATTTCATTATATACAGCTATAATATAAAATTCAATATAGAATGGAGAATATTACATACCAATGTTGATAAATACTAAGAGAAAGAAGAGTCAAGGTTATCTTACCAAATGAAACAATTACTTTAGTATTATTTTTATTGTATTTGTTTCAGGATAAGGAATGAAGATATGAGTTTAACCAAAGAACCCAACATGACAGCCACAGGAGCATAATTACAAGGTGTAAAACATCAATTTAAAAATCTATCATCACTTTCACGCAAAAAATAATTATTACATATCATATTTTTTTTATTTTTTAATTGTATCACTGAGATATATACAAAATAATATATAAAGTAGTAGTACTATAAGCTTTATATATGTAATAAACAATAAGATGCAAAACTATCATTTTAATAGAATTATATTGCTTTCAATTTATAGAAAAATGTATAAATGCCTATTTTTAAAAGCTAAATATATAATATCATCATCATATAAAAAGTTATAAATAACTGAAGCTATATAATATTTAAATTAATAATCTATATCAATCTACTAAATAAAATATCATGGCAAAGTGAAGAGAAAATAAAACATTCCATTAGTTCATTATTTGTTCAAGAATTAATTCACTCATATATGTAAATCAATAATTTAAATAAATACACCCAAAATACAAGTACATGCACATTTTTTAAATATAAAATGTCTCAATGCTTACATATAACTAAATTAATTATTTTTTTTAAAATCAGCTCCAGCATTTTATAAACAGGAATAACACAAAGCAAAACTTCAGTACTGTATGGACATATCAAATAATTTTAATATAATAGCATTACAAGTAACTTAATACTAAAAGCTGTAGTTTTAAAATCAACTAAAAATAAACAAATAATCAGCACTCTATGTTTAATTTTTTAAATAAGGTTTTGCCAGCAAAAAAGGTGTTAGTAAATTAGTATATCAAATAAGAGTATAACAGAACATACTGTTTCTACCTTATGCCATCATTGTCTTGCATGACCAACAAAGGCAGCAGCAAGTATTTCAATGTTTTCAGTTAAGAAATATGTGATCAAATGAATCATCAAATAAAACAGAATATTTAGCTCTTTAACATCAATAAATTGTAAGTAAGCTTTAAGCAATATGAAATATTAAAACATAACGATAAGATGATTCTAACTGTTTGAATATTCATAAAAAAATAAGAATTTACAACAAAATTATATCAGAGATATAGCAGTTGACATTTTAAATCAAAATTATCTAAAAGGGGTCCATAAAGGAACTTTTTGAATTGAAGGTCATTTGAAAGTCAATTATCTAGAGTGATGAAAAACACATAAATTCCAACGAAACGCTAATTATTATTACATAAAAATTTCAAAATAAACATTGAAAAGTTATGTTTACAACAGATTAATGAGAAAATGGACGATTGTTATTATTTTCTTAAATAATAAAATACCACAATTAGTCTGATTTGTATAAAAGCATATCGTTTGAGAAAAGAACAAATTAATAGTAAAATGCTATTTTTTTTTTTTTAATAGATTACATTTTATATCAAATTTTTCAGTTTGTAAACACGGCTCCGACTACCTAGGTTTCCACATACCTAGCAATTTTCATGAACAATTTCTATATGCTGTCTACGTCTTATACTATCCAAATGTTAAACAAATCCAACAAAAAGCACTTGGACTTAAACATAACCAGTAATAAAACAAAATATGAATAAAAAGAGAAGTTGATTTTTACAACTATACGTTGCATACCTGGTTCATCTTGCTTCTCGATCTTTTTCCATCATGGCGTCCAAAGGCCTAATGCACAATACAATGAACAAATTCTTTTGCAAATCACGTGCTCAGGATGTTCCAACTACGTCACAGATCTGCCCAAAATATCGTTGTGAAATTAAGCAACAAAACTACACAAGCATGTAGCCGTATCAGATTGAAAACGACGAAAAAAAATGTTTTTTTAATTCCAAAACAAGAAGCAACCTTTCTTTTCACATCGTAAGTCATTGTACATATATATATCAAAATCTCCCGTATAGCTGCATCTCATTAAATTATGCTCATTAAATTAGACTTGATAAATAGAGCGATTCAAACGGATTAACACACTTACGTGCTGATACTCGAATCACGGATTATAAGCAGCTATTAGTAAACAAACGTAGAGTAGGGAATTTTACACCATTTTCAGTATGGCGGCCCTTGTTCCTCATTGACTTGCTCCTGCTAATGCATGCTGGGATCGCCATGAGTGACGCACATATTTCTAGGTCAGAGTCTAGAAGCCAGGCACGCACAATTACTATCAAAATGAGCATTTTCAATTATAAAACTATATACATAGTCAAAACATAACTCTTTGCTGAGATTAAATAATTTTTTAAATCCCACAAATCAGCATTCTCTTTCCTTATTAATATTCTGACTTGACTACACCTAAATGTACCTAACGTTTGGATGCAACCTAGATGTCAAGGACAAGCCTTGTTTATTTTTTTTTTTAATCTGACATTAGTTACCGTGACCGTTTACGAACACCTACGATATATCCTTTAATAGAGTAGGCCTATCGAAAACAAATACACAACTTCATCGGCATGAACACTTGCTCTTAAATAAAATCCTTCAGATCCGATCTCGAATTCCATTAAACTACATTTATTTTATTTGATTGTTTTTCACAGTGCTGTATTATGCATAGTTCGCAGTAAGGATTGGTATTGTATGGTTAGAATATGTGTGCCACTAGCTGACCCGGCCATACAACCATATGGTCGTACATCGAAGCACAGAATTCTCGGTTACATTTCGAAAAAAAAACGGTCGGCCTGCTTTTGCTGTTTGTTTGTGTGTGTGATTAATATAAGAGACATCTTTATGTGGTATATTTTGTTTGATTTGAGAGTTTTTCTTGCAATTTTTCTTTTTTAGGGGGAGGGAAGTGCATAAGTCGGATAGTCGGTCTATCGAATTGAGACCGAAGGATGCACTGCTGTATGAAATATTAGTAGCCACTAAATAACAGTTAGTCATCTTTCTTTAGCCCACCAGCTTGCCTATTTTTTTTTCCCACTTCGATGCTGATGATATTTCGATTAGTGTGAATCGATACTAAGCACGTCTTATTATTCACTAAATAAAGGCTTTGGTTCAAAATATGAGGAAGCCAGTCAGAGATAAGGGAGTATGGGAGAGAGAACAATTTTTTGATGGATGCTCTAGGTAGGTTGTATGCACCCTCCATAAAAACTAAACGGAAGAGGAATGGTTTTGTGCGGTTTGTTTTCGTTTTTTCTTTCATTCTTCACTTTGTTTTATTCGCAGTGCGGCCGTAGTACTAATGAGGCACGTGACGAAATGCGGAAAGAATTGTCATTATCCTAGTCACTAGGTTTACAACGACTTATAAATTATTAAAATGAATAGCCCCCCCCCCCAATAAAAATTTAACAAAAAAATTTCTGAGTATCAAAATCAACTGGACAAGTGAAAAGTATATTTATTATTGTAAATGTGTTTATCAGGCAGAAAGTGAAATGAAAATTAAAAATACATATGTACTCTATATGATCATGACTTTCGACGAAAACAATAGCCAGCACTGAAATCATGGATTATACAAATTTGTTTCAAAAGGCAAATTCTTAATATCTGACAGATGGAGGGGGGGGGGATACCCGAAACCATTGAGAATTATTTTTCATTTAAGATAATTTAGGCAGCATGATCAAAATAATATATCATTATTTTTTTTTTGTGTGTGTGTGATCTGTAGCCATAATTTTTTAAACAACATTTTAGAAATTAATATTACATTTTATTCACGATGTGGTTTATTTTTATGAAGTCACATATTCTATTTTATTATAAAATTCGTTTCTACATCAGACCGTTTTTTTTTAATTTTTATTTCAAGATGTTATTAATTTAATTGTAAGTGTAATGATATATATCATATTCATTGTATAATATAATTGATTCGAATTTGTAAATGAATTTGTGAGAATCTCATACCATCCAATATATAATTTTAAAAGGGGACGAATTAGAATAATATCATTGAATACGTAATGTACGTGAAATAATTCCCTTATCATCATAAGGACATTGTCAGTCACACACTGGGTGTTACGTCAATATGATGTCAGTAACTAGAAGATAGTCCTGACTTATTTTGATAGTGATGTGCGTTTGGTTTTCCAGTTTTTTTAAAATAATTAAAGTAAATATATAAATGTTCGTAAGACGTTTGTGACTATGGCATGAATTAATATTGCTGGGTAATTAATTAGAAGCAGCTCAGTGCTCGAATGACGTCGTTAATTGTTTGCAGGTTCCTGTGTACATAGACTTAGTGCGTTATATTAATAGCTCCGTGAGTTAGATGCGCCGGTGAACTATGGAAAAAAAAAAACGTAAAAAAAGTACTACTTAACGAAACGAAAGAATAGATGTAGCCCCATGAATGATTATTCTCGTTCGGACCGGTTCGGGTGTTTCAATGGGTGCTACGGTTAAATTAAATTAGCGTGTCGGAATTCATAAGGACTTGTATAGAACAGGGAATTAATGACTCAACCTAATGCATGTCCATAAAATATGCCACCCTCTGGGGATACAATTTTACACCTTCCCCTCATGTCACACCGACCTGTACCCACTTTTAAATGCATGTCATAAAAGCAGTCACCGCCCCTTGAGTAAATGAAAATCGCAAAGACGTGCATTTTTAAATCGAGGACAATCGAAAAAGCATTTCACCAACATTGCAGTTTTATTCTAATATACGTGGCACATACTTTAAAATCACTGGTGATCAGTTAGAATATAATTAAATCTAGTATACTCAAATTTTTATTGAAAGCACGATGCCCAAGTGACCATTTGCAATTTATTCCAATAACTGCGAGTTTTCTCCTACTGGTCGACAGCATGCGATGTGACAACATGACAGAGCCAGTCATAGTTATGCAAATAGATTGACCATCCCTTATTAGATAGATCAGAAGCTTATGGTCGTACTATCAGTTCAGTTGGTTTGGGTTTGACAGTGTTTGTGGTACAAAGGAAAAATATCCCCTAGATTCGGGTCACACTGCAGAGATATTTGCGTTGGTGACCTCTAAGGTTAACAACATTGGTGAGTTGGGTGACGTTGAATCACACGAATACCTGATAAGTTTGTATTTTAATTCATGGAAGACCAAGGATTATATATAATAAGACAAATGTCAGAGATTGTTAATGAACACTAAATAAATCTTTAAGAAATTTGATTTCCACTGCTCGTGCAAAAGAGATTGTAAAGACGAGATTTACCATATTCATTTAGCTGGACATTGATGTTTTGCATAACTGGTATAGTACCTGACTAAACTTTATGTGTACATAGAAGGTTGAAAATCTAACTTACAACGCTAAATAGAACAGAAAAAGAAAAAGTTACGTTATGAGAATTAAAATATATAGAACGTTTAGTACATCCTAAAATTGCACAAAATAGGATTTAAGTTGATTTCGGGATTGTCAGTGCATTGTGTATCGTTTAACAATTAGGAATACTAAGAAAGATAAATATACTCCTCATTTCTTATCACTTAAAGGCTGTTTAAAGTTTACATAATTACCTTAACGATCATGGTTTGCATGCAGTCTTGGGCATCAATGTTACAAAGGGAATTAATCACTTGAGTCATATTTATTCTCTTACATTAATTCTGCCGGAGGCAAAAACAATGATTGTTTATGTGTGTTTATGCAAATAACAATATTAAAATTGCTACTTTGCTTGTATTATTTCAAAATAAGTGTATATTCTACAATAACACCATTTCATTCTTAAATTTAAAAGAAATAATGCATAAAATACACAGATTAGAGCTCGCTGACTATATCTTTGCAGATCTTGTTAATAAAACTTTCTCCCATATGAAAAGAAAAAAAATAACGATACAGTGAAACTTAAACCAACAGATAACAAATTGATTTTGTATACTAATATGGAAGTTTGGAGTTTAAAAAAAAAATATCCACATAGACTAAATTATGTTAAATTAATTTAAATATTTAGGTGTGCCTAATAATTTATCTCGTTGATATGATTGAAATGATGTAGTAAATTATTTTGTACATAGTTTACGTTCGCATATACTACACCTACATACATATGTGTGTGTGTCTATACATTTCACACACAATAATGCAAATGCACATATAAACACACATACGTAAGCGCACACACACACACACACATATATATATATATATTACAAAACATATAATTAATAATTCATATACACAAATCACAAGCGTACATCTTACACATACTTACTGCAATATTTTATTTTCCAACACTGTACAAGATTGATGCATTTGTGTGTGCGTGCGAGTGAGAAAAAGTATTTTACCAGCACCTTGGCTGTATATCCCCAGTCTATTTCTCTTCTAAAAGTCCAAAGGGCAATGTGCAGTAAACAGAGCTTAACTGCCCACTGGATGGCTGGACTGTGCCTATGTGACACTTGCTGACCTTGGTCCCCATGGTAATACGTAATAAACCTAAAAGTTCCCCCAAATGCTGGTGTTTTCTTGAAGTTGAACTCAGAGGGTTCACACACACACACACACACACACACACACACACACACACACACACACACACACACACACACACACACACACACGGCTTCAATCAACTATTTTAAGAGGACATGTGCATATAACAGTAAAATTAAACTGTTGCCACCTCATTAACAAAATTACTTTGTGCTGGAGTTTATAATGCTGGAACACTTCCTACAGCAGTGGTTCTCAACTTTTTTTTATCCCATGCACCCTTTTTACAATATGTAAGAATGTCATCCCGTTTTTTCAAGATTGTCTGAATCAAAAAGTGCATTCCAAATAATATGCATATAATATTGAAAATCTTTAAAATTTTCTCTCTTAGTACATATACATTTACTTAGATTATTTTTATAGTGGAGTTTTACAAATTTAATAGCAATAGAAAATGTTGATGGATTTTAAAACTTGAATAAAAGTAGTGTTCTTATATTGATAACTAACTAAAGTGAAGCATACTTCAATAAACAAAACTACAATAACACAGACCACAGTTCCTCTACACAGTCTCAGAATGATTTCACTATGCTGTCCATAATTACGCACATAGTCCAGTTCACAGTCCTGGTACAATTTGTGGCTATAACAAGCGCCTTGCTTATTGTTCCACTCCTGCGTGTTCCACACATTACTCGGCAGAGTTCAGATTAAGTAACACACTGCTACTTAATGTTCCACTCCTGCGTGTTCCACACTTTACTCGGCAGAGTTCAGATTAAGTAACACACTGCTACTCTCCTTGTAACTTTACGGCACTTATTCGACAGAACTGATTTCCTTTGAGCAAGTACCACCTAGCTAGACATAAGTGAATTTCCGTCACCGGTGTAAATCTACATGACACACCTTTCTGGTTTGGGAAATACTCCAAGTCACAACTCCCATGTTATGTCACATGCATCTCTCATGGTGCTCTGTACTTCTCACCAAATGTGGGTTAGGGTCTTGGCAAGAATTCCACTGCTCATTGTCCTTCTCGTTATCTTTCTCAGATCAACTGGACTTCAGTAGCAGGCTGACGGGTACCAAGCGAAAAACGACTTTTGATGCTACAACATAACAAGTGATTTGCGTGTATCAGTTTGTGTTTTTTCAAGTTCTAAATCTGTAATTCCATTCTCGATTCTAATATGCTGTATTCATTATGTTGTATTCATGTATCAGTTTGTGTTTTTTCAAGTTCTAAATCTGTAATTCCATTCTCGATTCTAATATGCTGTATTCATTATGATGTATTCATGTATCAGTTTGTGTTTTTTCAAGTTCTAAATCTGTAATTCCATTCTTGATTCTAATATGTTGTATTCATTATGATGTATTCATTATGATGTATTCATTATGTTGTATTCATGTATCAGTTTGTGTTTTTTCAAGTTCTAAATCTGTAATTCCATTCTTGATTCTAATATGTTGTATTCATTATGATGTATTCATTATGGTGTATTCATTATGTTGTATTCATGTATCAGTTTGTGTTTTTTCAAGTTCTAAATCTGTAATTCCATTCTCGATTCTAATATGTTACATGAATACATCACAATGAATACAACATATTATCTTGCTAATAAATACTTTGCAGGAAACTGTAAGTTGAGACTTGAGTGTAAGAAAGAATGGAGTTAGGGATGAATAAACTGGAAAACTTAGTGTTTGACTTTAATGTTTTGGAAGAGAGAAAAAGTTTACAGCACCTGCATATCCACCAAGTGAGAAAAACGAGCTGAGTCTTATGGAGAATTATTAATAACATAAATTAAGATACTCATCACGTGTAATTAGTTATGGATGATTAATAATAATAATCATCATAACCAATAACTATTGTGGCGTTGTGTCACAATGTGTTTGTGTGCGTGCGGATATATGAGAGAGAGACTGCTGCAGTCTGGAGCAAGGTTTTGTTGAAGTTTCTCGTACAAATTTGTGAATGAGTGTTACAATCTAAACGCGATTAAGTTGTGTGTGTGTGTGTGTGTGTGTAAGCTCTGAGTGAGTGTAGAGCAGGGATGCAGAAATCTTTTAGGCCAGTGGGCCAAATTTCCAATTGTTAGTGCGTGGAGGGCCGCAAGTCAGATTGCACATGAATGGCCAAGTAGAAAAAAACAACAACACAAATAATGAAATAATGTGCTTTACATTCGTTTTACTAACCTAGGTTTAGTCTTTAGTAAGAAGAGTGAGCTTAAATGTTGTTAACAACTTTGTCAATATTTGGTTCGAGTTTTGTAGTCGCCAACCTCAAAATGTGGCCCGCGGTTTGTGCACCCCAGGCAGAGGCGTAGCTATGGGAGGCGGGGCAGGGGGGTACATATGTCCCCGGGCGCCAAGGTACTGGGGCGCCAAAATGAGGCTTACAACGTTACATTATAATAAGTGAACAAGGGTAATAAAGGGTGATTAAACGGGAGGGGGGGCGCCAATTTTATAGTTCGTCCCCGGGCGCAAAATATCCTAGCTATGCCTCTGACCCCAGGACTATATAGCGAGACTGAGTTTCTTGTATGACCGCAGTGAGCAAGTATTGCAGTCTAAAGCAGCACTTTGAGCTTTTTGTGCAAGTCTAGCAGTCTATCGGAACACTTTGTGAAGTCATTTATCCGTCTGTCTATAGAGAGAGTGACAACTATTTCTTTTCCTGTCTATTTTCATCCATACGTGAGATCATCGTAATGTTCCAAATGTGACCGAGATGTATGTCTTGTTACATGATGCATGTCAAATATTCCATTTAGTCATTTAGGTTTGGAAACCTAACCCTTCCTTTACTCAGTGAAGTTGTAATGCTCACCTGTCGGTTCCCATCTTGGCCTACCAGCAGTGAGCAAGAGTTTGCAAGCGCTGACAGTTAAATTGCCTTCGTCCTCCGAGCTGGGTGTTTTACTTGCCGAAGATCAATCAAGCAACCTGCCACGAGCCGAGTGTAGGCCGTGCAGAGTTGTTCTCATTTGCAAAGATCTGTTACAACCCCACTCTCACGACCTGCCTGGTAACGGTCACCCTTCCCATCCTCCGCCCCCTGCACTTAATTACAGGCCATGACCCCGGTTCAACAGAACACAGAAGGGGGACCGATGGAACAATGCTAGTGAGGTCACATTCAGGGCAACCTACTCAATCACACTGGCCAGCAAAGGGGACAGAACTTGTATGTCTAGTTGTGATTTGTATGGAAAATTGATTCAAACGAACAAATAAACAAACAAACGAACGAACAAACAAAAGTCTACAATACACTTCGCGACTAGTACCTTTCTTCCCAAAGAATGACACTTGGAATACAAGGGTGTTTAACAAAGGAAATAAAGTTTATTAACAATGAAGACTTTTCTTTAAAAAGCTGCACAACATAAAAATTAATCATTTATTCAAATACAAGTAGGGATGGACATGACATATACACATTGCAAGTCTACATAGTTCCAAGTCAAGCAGCTCACTTATCGATTGTCTATAGCTGGATACCTTTCACAGCTTGGTATTAACCACAAATTTCAAGCAGTGTCCGTCCATTCAGTCCTCATAGAAATGTTCACTATCAAGTGACAGGTAAATGATCACAATGATATTATGATATCACAGAGAAAATTGGGTGACTTTTCTCATAAAAACATGACCTGAATCATGGTCTTACCCTCTCCTATGTCCTTGCCCACAGTGAGTGACGTCATAAGGTAGGGGCCTTACGCTTTCACTGGCATGCTGCTCAAGGTCATAGCATGCTTGCTTGCTATCAAATTCAGAAGTAGAACAAGAAGTCCAGTCGAAACATAAAGAAGCACTGTTCACTGGTTTCTGGGGGAAAAACATTTAATCAAATACAAGTAAGGATGTACATGACATACTGCAAGTCTATTTTTTAAAAATTCTGGCTGGACTCCATTAACTATCTCTCTCTTTAACAACTGATCTTAATTTAATAGTTATGGAATCCAATTATTTGGCTCACTATAGGCCTAAGTTAAAAATGAAAATATACTATATCGTTACAAATTATTTACTCTTCCAAACATAAATAAATTATACTACATGCCTTCGTTACAAATAATTTACTCTTCCAAACATAAATAAATTATACTACATGCCTTCGTTACAAATTATTTACTCTTCCAAACACAATCGCCTATAAATAAATGAAGCAATGTTTTACAGATTAAAACTGTACTACACAAAAATCTCTAAATCATTAAATGACACCTTACAGGGATCTAAGTCTGTTGTTGTGTCAGTCTTACTATAGTATAAGCTCCAAAACAGTGACTACATACTCTTAATTATACAAATACCTTAATATTGACTTAAATCACTTGACGCCTACTACTGAACCAAAATAAACTTAACAAAGTATCTCAGAATTATAAAGCACCATACAAAGTTACATCTGAATACAAATACATTACTAATTAGCTGAAAGAAAACATGAAATTACAAATAAAATAATTACAACTCTGTATTTTACTCACATTATGATATTGTCACTCAGCTTCAAGCAGAGACTGTTAGAAACACGTCACTTAGATTCAAGCAGAGACTGTCAGAAACACGTCACTCATATTCAAGCAGAGACTGTTACTGTGTTAGAAACACGTCACTCTACAATTCTACATGTAGGGTCTCTCAGTGGTGAGAGCAAGAGATATTTTCTACAATGCGGATTTGCCCCCCCCCCCCATATTCCCCTAGCTCTCATTGGTTAGTTATAGTCAGCCAGTATGTTCCCATTGATCAGTTATGACACCTCACTTGATCTGTCTGTTAACTAAAGTTGCTTAGTATCATAGATAATATAATTATCAATGACAAGGCCTAGCGGCCAAGCCTGACTATTTAAATGGAGGTGGACCGCTGTGCTTGCAAAGAGTAAAGCAGATTATCCTTTTAACCCAGAATGTTATCTCAGGGTATCTTCTAGCCACCGTTAGAGATATTCTTTCACTTTCCACTACATTCTACTCTTAACGTGCAGTGCAAGTTCTACTTTAAAACTTCACCATATAAATGTTAACAACACAATAAAATGCACCACTTTTTACAATAAAACATTTCATAAATAAAATGTACACGGAAATAAGTGACATTAGTACTCAGATATGTAAATCTATATTTTGGATTTTTTAAAAATAACATCAAGCCCCTTTTGAAATAATAGAAATTTTAAAAACTTAGGAAAGGAGGAACATTGCATACCCTTTATCTTGCAGACGACAGTTGTGGATTATAATCGCCGAAGATTGTTGTGTATTAAATTGATAAATACTGATGGCTATATTCTGGAGACATAAAGGATATTCACACATTATCATCGTTGCACACTAGAAGAGTGAAACATAAAATTTATCTTCAAATTTCTACATTTACTTTTAATTATGCAAACGAACATATGAATGCTTGTAAAGTGATTTGGGTATGTGATTGCTGTGGTCAAATTATTTTTTAAAATTTATTCTCGACATACATT
The DNA here is from genome assembly GCA_028829895.1 of Sinotaia quadrata. Taxonomy (NCBI): domain Eukaryota; kingdom Metazoa; phylum Mollusca; class Gastropoda; order Architaenioglossa; family Viviparidae; genus Sinotaia; species Sinotaia quadrata. The sequence continues at coordinate 143,335,827 of CM054177.1, read as the reverse complement.
TGATTCACAGAAAATATTTACTGGTTTTGTTTAATTTATATACAAAATGCACTCCAGTGAAACTCCAGCAATCGGTACAATATACAAAGACGTTTGTTTTTTGTTGTTTTCTGCTTTTGTGAACGCTCTATTCTTTTCACGCCTCGTTTTCGTTTTTGGCTAGCCGAGATTGAAAGCAAATCAGCTCCTTGCGGATCTCCCGCTTTCCCTCTTGTGTATGATATCTTGTGAGCATTTAGCAATATTTTTTTAGTGCCTCACATCTCCGACTTCAGGAGCCTGTTTTACTGCGCTGTAACCCCATTTGTACCCCATATGCATGTTTTCGATAGAGATGTTATACGTAAAACCATATGTGGCATTTACTTTTCTATATGTCTGAATTTTTTACCTGTTAAATTTCCTTGTTCACCTGAGAATATATATTTAGCCCAGTGCTACAGAAGGTACAATAAGTACGAACATGCATGATCGCTAGCTCACTCATATTACGTCACGAAATCCACTGAGCAAGCAAGCTCTATCGATCGAGCGTGCCTACGAGTTTGAGAATTACTGAACGCAGCCCGGTTGCTAGAAGCCTAAGAGTAACTACTGGCATAATTCAATCCTCACTTACTGGACGCTGCGGAAGCAAGCAAAAAAATCGAGTCTACAGCTAGTCTGCACAGCGTGCACGTTTACCGTAAGACTACACTCAGTGACATTGTTGACAAGCTGTACAGCTGCAGAGTGCCTGCTGAGTCACTCTGGGGCGAGACATATGTCATGTTTACGTGACATTTACCTAATGACTCTAGCGATGGCTATAGGTTGGAAAGCTCAATTGCAACTCAGCAAATCATTAGGAAGCTTAGACAACAAACAATATCCCGATTTCTTGAATCTTAGTAGACCTATTTGCTTGTTTGATTTAGGTTTCAACTTTCGTTTTAGTTGAGCTCGAAGACGTGCACCAAGGGAGAGATTTATGCTCTGGAAGTGTGTTTGTGAGTGTAGGGGGCGCTTCCGGCTTCCGCCGCTTTCGCGCTGGGTGAGGGGGTTGTGGGGGAAAGGGAGGGGACATGCTCTGGAAGTGGACATGCTGGTATTTATAAGTGTAGAGAATGACTGAATATTGATTGAGTGAGTGTAGGGGGGCGCTTCCGGCTTCCGCCGCTTTCGCGTACAATGACTGAATAGATTTGCTGGGTTGTTTAAGTACAGGGCTACACGGTCTATCCTCGCCGATTTTTAACTGCCAAAGAGAGATCGTATATATGTGTGTTGTGACTTGCTGTCAATTTTTATTGTGTAGGTAGGGGCCCAAGTGCAGTGCTTTGCCCGCGGGCTAAGATGGCCCTGGCCCACCACTGGCTTCAGCTTGGAGACCGAAAGTCTTTCACTCCGAACAGAGGCCAGTCCTTCCATCTGCGCTATCGCGTGTCCCTAGTGGTAAAGCAAACAGGTGAAATTTGCATTACCAGCTGTGTGAATTACAAGATGCAAGCTTATTTTTCACACTGCACCTCCGGCCAGATTCATTTTCAAAAGTGCACTATCTGAACTTCTTATCTTTATGTCTCACAAAGCTGTACATACATTAGCTCTCGCTAACTGCTTTTTAACTTGACAGGAGAGAAGGGGAGAGAGCTGTTATGTGATGGAAAGTTTAGTATGAAAAATAATCTCGCCAACCAGCTACATTCTAAACTGTATTCGGATCAGATCGAAGTACTACATATAACCTATTCTGATAAACAGATGTTTAGTAGACAGAACCGTTTTAAATTGCCTGGTTGGATGCAGGTTTTGAAAATTGTTTGATATGCTATGGGAAATTTACGCTAATGAATTAAAAATTCCCACAGCTTCATTTAGATAACAAAAGTCGACCATGTATACTTGCAGTGCATATGCACACGGCACTTAAGGATTCGTTTGCCGTGTCATATTATTCTCTTTCACACAGTAATGCACTGTGCTGGGACAACGTAGCTGACCTACATTGCTTCCTCAGTTACGAGACATGACTGTTTAGTTAACCAGCTCGAACTGCTTGACTTTTTTTTTTTTTTTTTAATAAGCCTTCGATCGTTTTCGCCTTCATACCGGATTAGTGTTACAATGATTCGGTTTCGTGACGTGTTTGCTGACAAAGCCACAATCAAGGCAACTTTGGATTTTAACTTCGGGCCGTATATGTATATATCCATAAATTGCGAACAAGCAAAAAATGCCATATAAAAATTAAACATATTGCATGTATTAATAATTGAATGGATCGAAGGGGCTCTGCTTTAAGTAAAATACATTTTTTTTAAAAGAAATATCTAAGCTACTTCAGACAGCAGACGTTTTGTTCACTGGACATGGCCAAAAACTGGTTAGAAGACGTCTTTTTCACTGAAAGAACGCATAGTCCAAAAGTGACTAGTAAAGTAAAGTAGTAGTAAGTAGACTGTTCACTGGACCAAAATGTACGGTCCCAAAATGACTAGATGTTTTGTTTAGTGGCTCAGATAGAAGAATGCATTCTCCAAAACTGACTAGCAGATGTTTTGTTTAGTGGATCAGCTAGAAGAATGCATGCTCCAAAACTGACTAGCAGATGTTTTGTTTAGTGGATCAGCTAGAAGAATGCGTGCTCCAAAACTGACTAGCAGATGTTTTGTTTAGTGGATCAGCTAGAAGAATGCGTGCTCCAAAACTGACTAGCAGATGTTTTGTTTAGTGGATCAGCTAGAAGAATGCGTGCTCCAAAACTGACTAGCAGATGTTTTGTTTAGTGGATCAGCTAGAAGAATGCGTGCTCCAAAACTGACTAGCAGATGTTTTGTTTAGTGGATCAGCTAGAAGAATGCATGCTCCAAAACTGACTAGCAGATGTTTTGTTTAGTGGATCAGCTAGAAGAATGCATTCTCCAAAACTGACTAGCAGATGTTTTGTTCACCAGACCAGGACGCACGGTCCAAAACTAACTTTGAGACCTTGTATTAAAAGGTGCTTTGCTCTCTCTCTCTCTCTCTCTCTCTCTCTCTGTGCACGTTCACCCGTCCGCGAAAACAATGTCGAATACGAAAATTAAGCTCAATATAGAACAATCACAAATAGCCTATTTCAAAGTGCTTCATGCAACGCTGTGCTTAGTATTTACTTTTCGAATACAACAACCACATCCGATTTACAGAGAAAAGCTTACAACCCGTATAAAACTTTCCCCGCAGCCATAGCGAGGCTATGCTGACACAGGGACGGTGCATGTTTTTCAGTTTAACAAAAATAACATGATCACCCTGAGTCAGCTTTTGGCATAGTTTGCAAGTCGTGAAGGGAGGAGTTCAAATTGTCAAGATGTGCAAATGAACACTGTGTTTATGCACTTGCCCCATTACAGGCGTTCATCCCTCACCCCACTAGGGGCGTGTACAGAATTTTTTTTTTTGCAGATGGTATTAGAAGGTAATGGGGAAACTGTGCGTGCGTGCGTGCAATGTATATCTTTGACTAGATTTCCCTTTATGTTCTGTTATAGTTTGTAATTTGAAATTTTGCGAAATAAATTATTAATGCACTGAAGTTATTGTTTATATAAAAATAAAACAACATTCCTTTTCGGACGATGTACTAGGAATCCCATACTCAAACAATAAAATCTTTTTGAAAAATCGACAGGCTTGATTATGAATTAAAAATTTCAAAATTTAATCCTGGAGATGAAACGTTCATCGACTGTTGTTGTGCACCTAGTGAGACAAGAAAGATATTGGGACAAGAATGACATTGATATAAGAACAACTTTGAGACAAGAAAGACATTGTAACAAGAACGACTTTGGGACAAGAACGACATTGTTAGAAAAATAATAATAAATATTCGGGTGAATTTTAAAAACGAAACATAAGCTTCAGTGATACTTTAGACTTTCTTCGGTTTGAAACAAACGTTGCAATGTAATTATTATTTAATATTACTATCTGGTCTTGTCAATTCTCACAACGTCTTCCTTGTTTAAACCGTTCTTGTCACGTCTTTCTTGTTTCAAATCGTACCTGTCACAATGTCGTTCTTGTCACAATGTCTTTCTTGTCTCAAAGTCGATGTTGTCACTGTGTCTTTCTTGTCACAATGTCGTTCCTGTCACAATGTATTTTTTATCACAATGTCTTTCTTGTTTCAAATCGTTCTTGTCACAATGTCTTTCTTGTCACAATCCAGTTAGTGTCACTCAAAAAGTGTAAATAAAATTCAATACAATTAATTACGTTTAGGTTACAAAAATGACTTTGAAACAAGAAAGCATTGTAACAAGAACGATTTTGAGGCATGAAAGACATTGAGACAAGAACGACATTGGGACAAAGATGGTATTTTTTATTATTCGGATTTTTTTTTTAAATAACATTTTTTTTTTAACATTAGATATTTTTGAAGTGAAAATAGAGAAAAAACATTAAAACTGCCAACAACCAACATCCATATTTGTTTACTCGAAAGTCGTACGCAAATTTTCGCCCCGGGCATGTAAACATTTTATTTGGATTTATCAAGGTTTGCGGATTATCAGTGAAAATCATTATTCTTTAAAATAAAAATCAAACATATTTTTTCTGAATAATATGTAGAAGTCAGAGAAAGTGGAAATCAGACTGGAACTCAGCAAAACCCGCCTACCATTTCAGAAACTGAATCAAGTTTGTCACTTAAATCAGTAGCCAATGCAACATTATTTTACAAATTATAAATTTAAGTGTTTATTTTGTGTTTAATTACTATTTGTAAATTATTTTCTTTGCTTATAAGGTTTAAAACCTAACAGTTATGAAGTGTTTTTTTTTTAACATTTCGCTTATAAAGATAAACGTATCAGTTGTGAAGAAAAATGCATCGCCGATGTACATGTAATAGAGATTATTGCGAACTGCAAATGAGCGTGGTAGTCACACAATGAAAGGGTCGCTACTGTTAGGTCACAAAAGTCATGCCGAGTTGTCTCGCATTAGAAGGTGTGGTCGAAGTCCAACAATCGTATGTACAATATATAGATTTAATGTAAGAAAGCAGTCAAATTCGAATAACTAAAATATTATAGATTCTTGGTACACATGCGTAATAGTAATAGTAATTACCATCCAGTAAGGGTATTATAAATCAGAGGCACAGCATTGATGACACGTTTTGTGATAGTTAATATTAATTTATTTCATGCGTAACTCGTAAGGTTTTGTTGAAAATAATAAATATACAATAAAACAATAGATCTATTGGTTAACAGCACATATTTTTTTCTCTCATCTTTGATTAAATATCCCACTAACTTCGACATCATTACATGAAACTTTGCAGTCTGCTTACGGATAGTAGCCTCAATATCAAAGCTTGTGAGGTCGTGTCTAATGGGATATTTGAATTGTTCGTCAATTGTAATTGACAATTAGAAAAATAAATTTAATTCGTATGCATATTTTTGTTTATGCAATGTTAAAACCTTACATTCTTTAAATTAATTCGGCATCACAGAACCGTGAATCAAGCAACGTTGCATTTTAAAATAAAATGCACTAGCCATTCCCCCCTCTCTCACACAGCACACACGCTTCTGACCTATATTTTTCTCATGTTTTTATGCTATCGATTACATGGAATAAAATACACAATTTTGTTTATATAGTGCAAACTCAATACGTATTACAAATATTTATACTGACAGTCAAAATTAGCTCATATGCTAACATCTATAAACTGATAAAGTATGTGATTAACATAATTTTCTCTTTTTCTAATTTGCTTTGAAAATAACATCAAACATGATGTGTGTGTGTGTGTGTGTGTGTGTGTGTGTATGAGTGCAACAGATAAGAAATAAACATAATTTGCCAGAGTTTTATGAACTTGTGTTCCTTGTGTTTGTAGAGGCAGAGGAAAGAGTATTAACTAGATTTAAGCCATGGCTCTGAAAGGAATCAAAGTGGTGGAAATGGCAGGTCTGGCACCAGCTCCCTTTTGTGGCATGGTACTCTCTGACTTTGGTGCTAAAGTTGTCAGAATTGACAGAGTAAGAATGATAGATCCATAAATGCTGATATGTCAGTAATTTGTTTGAACATTTATAACTGATTTTTCATTGCTTCATTGCATATGGACATCCAGTGTGTTTGCCTGTCTTAAGAGATATAAGCATACGTACACACATTTTTATATAAAAGCTCCCACTTGCAGCTTCCCTTGAAACTGACTTTTGCGTTAGGTGTGTTTTATAAATTGCTGCATTCTTCTTATTTTTAGTACTGTAGTTTGAAAATGTCACATGAAAATTCAAAATGTTTTCCAGATGGTCATTTGTACATTTGACATGTATGCAAACTGTACTTGTAAATTACCACAAAATAAAAATTAAATAACCTTTCATTTTCAGTTTGAGAATTGATACCTAAATATAAACATGAACAAAAATATGACTATGTTTTTCATGGTGCTGTTGCTTGAACATTTCTTTAACAAAAGTATGATTGCATTTTTTCCTCTGTGCTTTTGCATGAACATATCTTTTAAAAAGAATATGGTTCATTCATGGTGTTGTATGAACCAGGTAACATATTACATAATGATGAAAATACTGATGCTTATAACTCTATCTAAACCCACTTCTGATTTTTTTTCACTTCCAGGTTTTTCCAGGCAGCATCACAAATATTTAGATGCACACACTTGAATTATATGCTTAGAGTCATGTACATAATACTCGTAACTCATCACTAAACAGGAACACACACACACTTTTTTAAATTTTCAAATATGTGTACTTAGTAGTATACTTATTTTTTTTAAATGTTACGGTACAAGAGTAGTAAATAAGGTACACCATACTTTTACATATAAATCTAATAAAATGCTTCAAGTATTAATATGCATTGTAACTTTGTCAGTGTTTGCTACAAACTGTCTGTACTATTATGCAAATGTAAACCTTTTAAATGGCAGACTTACAAGCTGGTTTTGGGTCTTTTTCTTTGAGAGTCTCCTGATTGAATCTTATTTGCAATCATCAAACTTTTGTAACTCCTGAAAATAGTGTTAATCTTTCTCTACCAAACTGGAGCTGTAGAAATGTGAAAATGCAGTGAGAGAAAAGTATATGGTTAATGGAGCTGTGGAAATGTGAAAATGCAGAGAGAAAAGTGTGTGGTTAATGGAGTTGCAGAAATGTGAAAATGCAGAGAGGGAAAAGTGTGTGGTTAATGGAGTTGCAGAAATGTGAAAAAGCAGAGAGACAAAAGTGTGTGGTTTATGAGAGTTAGGTATGTTTCTTACTTTTTCATTGTTTCAGCCTAAAGCTCTGGACACAGACCGCTTATGTCGTGGAAAACAGTCACTTATTGTAAATTTGAAGAGAGAAGAAGGAAGGGATGTGATTCGAAGGATGTGTAAAACAGCTGATGTACTTTTGGAGCCCTATAGGCCAGGTAAGAAGTATTGGTGAAAAGACTATTAACATGTTGCTGTCACTCTAATCAAAGATTCAATTATATGTGGATAGCTCTTATTTTAAAAAATAGAAATAAGAAGTATCCAGAGACAGTGCTGACCATTATTATAATTATAAGTCTGCTCTGTCAAAATGTTAGAGGTACAAGCAGTTTTAGTATACATTTAAATGGAGTGTAAACATTTCCATGATAATAACTCCATCATATATGTTTAAAGCTTTAAAATCAGAATGTTCAATCATTTGTTGATTATTAATATTACACTGAAGACAAATGACTTTAGTTCTGATTTCTAAATGGAAAAAAATAAAATTCAAATATAGAGGATTAATTAATGTTATGTCCTGAATATTTACCAGATGTCCACACAAGAGTGTAATATATACTTGGTGCATTAGAACTCAGTAGGGCTTCACAGAGACCCTTAGATAAAATGAGAGTTTGAAGATTGCTCAGAGTTTTTTACCTCTTGTCTGTACGTGTAATAAAATTGTTATGATTGTGGGTTTGTGCGGGCTTAAGTAAAAAGGTACTGAACAGATTTTGATTTGACTATTTCTGTTATACAGTGGAACCCCATGATAATGTGAATTTGGATATAATGCGGTCATGGAATGGCTCCCAAAATAATGCATTCTATTGCAAAACCCTGCATTAACATGACCCCGCTATTAACGCGATCTGATTTTATGGACCCCAATTATCATGTTATGGTGAGGTTTCAATGTATATCTTGGTGCCATAAAATCAAGATAGGCTATATAAACATCACTCTGTCCCATAAGAAGCTTGACAGTGGCCCTAAAACCACTAAAATTTTCCAAAAAGTAAAGCCTGTGCATGCCTGGTAGCAAGCTACAAGCAAGTACAGATGAACACCAACAAAAGAATCAACAAACAACAAACAGACTTCAACTTTACATGCCACTACTCCATGGGCGCAATTGTCGATCTGAAACCACTGGCCTAACACCTGTGGAGAAAAGAAGAAAAACCTACATTGCCTTCAGCAAACAGTCTACACCAGTTCAGTATATGCCAACAAGAAAACTGCTATCCTCAAATGCAGATTCCAGCAACAGCAGCACCATCAACATTATATTCCAATGCTCGACACTCACAAAATCTTCAGCCTTTAGTTCGTCAGCCCAGCTACTGATGGTAGACTCAATCATCATCATATGTGGATGGAACACATATCATCAGGATTGAGCATAATCGCAATTATGTGTGGAAAGGACAGAAAATACAGCTGGTCAGTTCACTGGTAGAGACTGATAGGAAAAAGATGCAGTCTGCAAAAATGAACTTGTTAATCTTTTACATCCTGTGTGAAATAGTCAGTGCCTTTTCATATAAGGCTTGGAAGAGAAGGTTCTTTAGCCATTATTATCATTATACAATCAACAGAAGCTGCTTTCAGTCTTTCACATGGATGGTCAGTTAGTTGTCTGTATATACATGTATATATATATATTTCATTCATTTCAAAATTTATAATTTAATTTAATTTTTCATATTATAAAATTTGCCTGCTTTATGGCTTGCCTATAAATAATTTACATTGAGTATTTATGTTTAACCGAATTGTATTAGGACTGCTTTAAGAGATAAATTATAGCATACATGCAAATTTTTTTTTAGCCTTGTATATAGGATAATATGATATTAATTAAAGGAATAAATGTTCCTTTTTTTCAGGGGGGATGGGGAGGGGACAGTTTCTATTCCAGTTATGATAAAAAATTTCTAGCTAATATACAAAACTGTAAAAGGCTTGATTCCTTGTTCACTGCAGTTATATTATGACAAATGAAGAAAATGTTTTGTGGGCAGCCTCTGCACTTTATGGCTATTAACAACTTTCATCATGTGGGAAGCAGACAACACGGCATGATTTACGTGAATCATTGCAGTTGCATACATTATGTCAAATGCTATTTAAGATTAGTGTTATTAACTGCAATTAAATGGTGAGAATTTGACAGTGGTTACAAGTTTATGGCTACAAGCAAATGAGGGCACTGAGTGAAAAGTACACAATATCAATCCATATTCTGCTAAAATTCTGCAAGGATTGCACTAGTTAGGGCTGCACTATTTTGATTGTCTCAGTTACATAATATTTAGTATACAATATTAAACCATATTATGCTATAGTTCTGTGAAGATTGCACTAGTTAGAACTGCAGTATTTTGAATTTGTCTCAGTTACATAATTTTAGTATACAATTTCAATCCATATTTTGCTATAGTTCTGCAAAGATTGCACTAAAAAAGAGCTGCAGTATTTTGAATTTGTCTGTTACATAATGTTTGGCACACAATATCAACCCATATTCTGTAAGTTCTGCAAAGATTGCACTAGTTAGGGCTATAGTATTTTGAATTTGTCTGTTACATAATGTTTCATCTCTATTTCATATTTGGAAGGGGAGCAGTGGGGAAGTAGTCAGTTAATGAATTTTAGTTTTAGAGGTTAAATATTTACTGCAAATTTCATTCTGACTAAACAAGACCCAAATTGCTGAATATTTTTGTAATGTTTTAATTTGAGTAATTATATATAATATATATATATGAGACCTTACAACAATTGTTTTAATGACTCAGATGTCTGCAACAACATATTTTACAAAATACATGTATAACTTGTTTAAGACTATGATATTTCTCATCTATATTCTGTACAGAAAAAGAAAAATATTCCATGAAATTGTACTTTTTTAAAAAATTATTTTAGGCGTCATGGAGAAATTAGGTTTAGGACCAGACATTATGTTGAAACAAAACCCTCGCCTGGTGTATGCACGCCTGTCAGGGTTTGGCCAGTCAGGGCCTTTGGCAGTCAGTGCTGGCCATGACATCAACTATATTGCTATATCAGGTACTTTTGTGTTTGTAGAGTTTTTGAACCTGATAAATATTTGCATATATGCTGCAAAAGAATTTTCTGTAGTGTGTCAAAGATATAAGAGAGAATTAATAATGCTCTGTCAGTAATTTTGCATTTCTGTTGTATATTATATGTACACACCTACAAAATTATGCATTAGATAATTCACAAACAATTAATAAACTCAAGAGACATTACTTGATCTGTATTTGAAATTAACAAATATTGTTAAGTGGCATATAGCTTTTAGAGTCATTATAATCAGGCGTCAGTAATATGACCTACCTTTGACTGAATAAAGGAAATACTTTATGAAATAAATGTGGGAAACAAGCACATATATATCTAGGAAGAATCCCTGCCTTCGTATTCTTTCTACTGACAAGACTTAATCAGTTTTTAAAAAATAATTCTTTTGTTGAAGAAAATATATTTTTTTTCCAAAATTTTATAAACATTTATAAAAATATATTCATATTTCATTTTAACACTGTCATGCAGCAGACACGACATTGAAAAGAGCAATAACTAGATGCACAATACATGACTGCCATATAAATAGTGTTCTAATTATTTTGATAAAGTACTGTTATTTTTCAAAATTAATGAGCTAGATTTGTAACTGTGTACACTAAATTTTGATTTTAAAAAAAAATTATATATATAAGTAGACTAGAATAGAGTTTGTGAACAGTTTCAAAATTTTTTATTGGTGTTATCATTTGAGTATGCTTGCTTTCATAGCCAGATTAGATTTTATACCAAATTAAAATTTTTAGGTTGATTTGTATATCCTATTTTTATATGACATTAAGACTAAAAGTAAAATGAATTGACACATATCACTCATTTTTTTTCAGGTTTGTTATCTATGTTAGGCCGAAAGACTGAGCGCCCTTACCCACCCATTAACTTACTGGCGGACTTTGCAGGGGGTGGCTTGATTTGTGCACTTGGCATTGTAATGTCACTTTTTGAACGCCAGTCATCAAACAAAGGACAAGTAGTGGATGTCAGCATGGTGCATGGTTCCGCTTATGTTGGTAAGTGAGAATTGGAGGATCTAAACACTGAGAGCATAGAACTAAAGATAAACCAGGCAAAGCAGATAAAGCTGTTTGAATCACTCATGAATTTAAGTTTTACAGAATCTGTGGCAGATGGGATTTCTAGGATTGAGAAAATTGCCTGACATTATTTCTTTCTTATTTCCAGTTTTCGTGCTCTTTAATTAAATAACTTATTTCAAATCTTACCTGTAAAGAAAATATTGAACTATTCAAACTGAAACCAACCACTAATTAATCATTCCCAGTTTGTGAATTTAGCTTGTAACAAACTGTGAGTGTAATTACTTGGGACCAGTTTGATGCTGGGAATTCTTGCTTGGGGCACTAAAACTTAACTGATTTAAAACACAATATCCTCTTATTGGAATGGGGTTTCTTCTCTCATGTCATAAATATTTTGAATACTTTTGTTCAGTAAAATCAGAGAGAATTTTTTGTGACACTATTTTTTGTTTATTTGAACCAAACATATCTATAACTTAAATGATACAGAAGTTATTATCATATTTTGTATCAAATGATGATTTAAGAGAATTTATAACAGTAAATAATATGAGAAATAAACAGCCATATGGTAAAGAATTAGTCATGTATTGTGACAAAGATAGAGGTTTCATATCTCTAAATTAATCAGAATATACTCTAAAGAGCATATAATGACAGTCATAGATTTTGAACTTTGGATCATTGAGGCCTTCAAATTTTAGCTACGTTCATTATAAAGTATAATAATATTTGATTCTGTTATTTCTGATCATAATATTTTTCTGTAGCAATTTGTGAACCCTAATATGCCAGTAAATAAGACCAAAGTGGGAGTATCCTCATACATTGCATTTGGTGTTTTGGAGTTTAAAAATATGAACATTTTGCAGGATAAATGCATTTTAGAATTTTGAATATTGCAATTTTTCATGTAAAATTATTTTGGTAACTTAAAAAAGTGACGAATCAAAATCAAAGAATTGTGGTGATCAGCAAACAAGTTCTATGTAACAGTTGTCATAATTTGTATATATATTCATCGCTTTATCACAGGAGCATTTTTATTTTCAAATTCTCTGTTAATTTAAGAAAATATGTCATTTGTTCAATATTTAGCACATTTTATAACACTTATAGTAACTACATGTTTATAAAATACTAAAAATTATTTCTTTTCACCAATGGTCAAAGGCAAGAAGATATAACACATAAAATTCAACAAAAGAATATTCTCCTATTTCAATATTATGTATTTATAAATCTTTCAAAAGAAATTTTCACTGTTTAAAATTATGAACACATACTTATTATCCACTTTTCCTTTAAAAGTAATGAAGCATCATGATATTTTTAAAAACTTTAAAAGCTATATCAGTTTCAAAGTGGACAAGTATTGCTTCTCTGATACTGCTAAAATAATAATCCATTCTATTTATGGATAAGGTACATTTAGGATTTAGGTTTTCATACTCCAGATCAATCTATCCATCTAGTGAAAATCTGTTTGCCTATTGGGCTCTATATAGCACACAGTGATATGTTAGTATAAATTGGGCTAACTTGGTAGTGCACAGTGTTCTGATGTGTCTAGTACACATTTGATCTATTAGAACAGATCAGACTGTGCAGTGCACATTGGTCTCAGTCTTGCTGTCTGTGTGGTGCATATTGATCTATTGAAACAAATCAGCTTGTCTTTGTAGTACATTGATCTATTGGAACAAATCAGCTTGTCTTTGTAGTGCACTTTGATCTATTGAAACAAATCAGCTTGTCTTTGTAGTGCACTTTGATCTATTGAAACAAATCAGCTTGTCTTTGTAGTGCACTTTGATCTATTGAAACAAATCAGCTTGTCTTTGTAGTGCACTTTGATCTGTTGAAACAAATCAGCTTGTCTTTGTAGTGCACTTTGATCTATTGAAACAAATCAGCTTGTCTTTGTAGTGCACTTTGATCTATTGAAACAAATCAGCTTGTCTTTGTAGTGCACTTTGATCTATTGAAACAAATCAGCTTGTCTTTGTAGTGCACTTTGATCTATTGAAACAAATCAGCTTGTCTTTGTAGTGCACTTTGATCTATTGAAACAAATCAGCTTGTCTTTGTAGTACATTGATCTATTGAAACAAATCAGCTTGTCTTTGTAGTGCACTTTGATCTATTGAAACAAATCAGCTTGTCTTTGTAGTACATTGATCTATTGAAACAAATCAGCTTGTCTTTGTAGTGCACTTTGATCTAAGTCAACTTGTCTAGTGCAAGACAATCTGTCTGCCTGGTGCAAGTCTTTCTCAGTCTTCTAATGCAAGTGAATCAATCTAGTGTGAGTTAATACTACCCTATCTCATTCTGGCCAATGAGGTCAGTGAGAAAGCAGACTGTCCCTACTAAGGCCATCTCTTCATTGTGGTGACATCACAGTCTCACATAAAATGATGCCATTGATATATGTAGACAGAGACAAGTATTGATAAAAACTTTTTTAAAAGCAAAAAGTCTTAATAGAGAGTAATTTTTTCTTCAATTTCAACTGGTATAATCCAAGCATCTTTAAATTATTTTAAATATTTAATAAATTATTAAATAATAATTCAGAATGATCAAGGCAGGATTAAAGCAGATGTTTTTGTCCATTCATCTCTGACCTTTTTTTTATCCACAGTATTATAATTTTCAGCCCATTTGATCTCTTCAAGCATTTTCTGTTATAAATGCATTGTATTAGTGATAATACTGTTTACTTGACTAAATGAGATATATTTGACCTAGATGGTAATATTTAGCTTATGTCATTTCAACATGAGTTGATTTATGAAAATTATTTCAGGCAGCTTTTTATGGTCTACACAAGACTTACCCCTAATGTGGGGTAAGACAAGGGGAGATAATCTCTTAGATGGTGGCAAAGCCTTCTATGATGTCTATGAAACAAAAGATGGCAAATTTATGTCTGTTGGAGCTTTAGAACCACAGTTTTTTGAAGAACTTTTAAAAGGTTTGTAACTTAGCTAATATGTTTTTATAGTTATATATTCTGAATGGAGCTTCTTTATAACACATGACATTATCAGTTCATCAAATTGTCAGGAAAGATGCCATATAGTTTTATTTAGAATTGAAAGCATTAATTTTTCTTCATTTTGAAGAACTGGGGTGTGTATTTTTCTAAAGAACCAGTTATGTTCATCTCCCCTGTATTTATTCCAAGATTTTGACATGCTTTGCATATATGATCAAGATAAACAACAAAACTCCTACAATTAGACTTTCTTGTGAATAGATTTCATTTACTGTTTTGATTTATTTTTTTACACAACAGGGCTCAATCTAGATTCCAACAAAGTGAAGCAGTTAGATGACCCATCTAGAATGCAGCAGACATTCCAAGAAATCTTCAAAACAAAATCCCGTGATGAGTGGTGTCATATATTCGAGAAAAAAGATGCTTGTGTGCAGCCAGTTTTAGAGAGGGATGAGGCACATCTCAACCTGCACAATAAAGAAACACACATTTTTCTGCACGATTCTGCGAGTGGAAGGCATATGCCAGCACCTGCACCTGTATTATCCAGAACACCTGGCATAAAAGAGAGTCTGCCACAACCCAAAATCGGTCAGCACACAGTTAGCGTTTTAAAAGAGTATGGTTTTCAAGCAAATGAGATCACAGGTCTTTTAAAGAATGGGATTGTTGAGGAGTGCAAGGCAACATCAAAGTTGTGAGCTGTCTGGTAGAGTGGATTTACTCCAGTTCTGGATAATCAGAAAGTGGCCACACTGATTTGAAGAAATTTTCTTATCAGGTTTTCAGAGCCGTCTTGCTTTCATTCATGAGGGGTCTCTTCCAGTTTACTTATATCATTCAAGTTAGTCATCTGTTTTTGATGAGGTTTTATACATGATATAATCTAAAGTTCAATCCTTATCTGGAAATAATAAATGCAAATATCTTTACATTTGAACACGCACTCAGTTGTGAAAGTAGATGTATCATTCCGGTTGAAAAACATTTGCATGCACATCTTTTCTGCCAGTGTGATTTTTTCCCCCATATCTGCGTTTGTTGTGTCATTAAGAGATAACAAAATCTGCAGAATTTCTTTATATTAAGCCAACAAGAAAATAAGTACAGTGAAATCTTAGTTATTCAAAGATTGACTATCTGACTCTTGTATTAACTTGTCTATTTTTAATCAGGTCATTTTCCTTTCTGACAAATAAAATTTACTGTTAACTACATATAAGCTGTTTCAGTTTTGCTAAAACCTACAACAAACATTTTAAATTTATGGTTACATATGCTTGAAAATGCAGGGTTAGAAAGTAAATGGAAAATCTTTTAAAAGATTTTTTTAATTCGTTTTGTTGAAACTGGTGTAATATGCCTGGTGCTATCTTGTTGTATAGGGGAAGGTTTCATTACAAAAGTCTGTTGGTGTACACATCAGAATATATTAAAACAAACTATCTTTGGTGTGCATGCATTTAAGACAATGACAACATACAGAGATGGCTTCTGCTATCATGTGTATGTACTTGCATTGGTAGATATGTGATGAGGGTTACTCTATTTGTCTGTTTTCATTTCAAAATGAACTCAATTTATTTTGCTTCTTTCTTTCCTTTGATGTTTTTGTTTCCTTCAAAATGCAGTGTGGAGAAAAAAGTCTAGGGACTGCAAAAATGGCATTGATTGGGTTACTGTAAACAAACTGGGTTTTTTGCATAGCTGTTTTCTACTTCTCATATATATATGCCCTGTATATCTATGACCAAGTTCCCTTACCCTTTGATCATCTGAGGGCCAACTCATTGCTTCCCAGCAATGGTTGGATACTTGAGGTTTCACCGCATTTCTGTTTTACAAAACTTTGATCATGTACTAATTGTTCAGTCAAGTAATTAAAGGACTAATTCCAATTCTGCTTCAGCCCCATCTGATAAACAGATTAGTATCACTCTTAAACAGACAGATATTTAGAGAATGATATAAAGTACATGTGAAAAACATTTTTTCTGTTATTTGACATGAAAGTAGATATACATGTAATGGCAATAACGCCATGTTAATAATTAAAGACCAGTATGGCAAATGTTAGTGGCATTTGTAATTTTGTCTGTTTTCATTTAATACCAGTAAAAAGGCTTTCTCTGTAGGTAAAGTGGTGGTCTCAAAAACATTTATGTACTCTGAGGCACCATATAAAAATATCCATTGTATATCTTAAACTCTTCAGACTATGATAACAAATTTTGTATTTGATTCAGGATGATTTTATTGTATTTAATTATGTTAAATTTTGTTGTATTTCATTTTCTTGAACTTTGTTGTTTAATTATAGATTTTATTGCATTTAATAATGATATCTTTTTGTGTATTTAATATTTTTATGTATTTAATTATGATACATTTTGTTGCATTTAATTGTGATAAATTTTTATGCATTTAATTATGATAAGTTTTAATTTCGACAAAATAGAATATAAAAATTAAGTGATTTTAAAAAAGAAATAAATGCATATCTTAATGTTATTGTCTTCCAGAGTTATTGTTAATGATCTCATAAAGAAATATTATTGAATTCAGTTTGCAATTTGTTATACTAAGATTGGGTTGCTTCATTTCAGAGATATAGAAATGTTGTTTAGGTTCTTTTTGTTTCCAGTGAATAAGAAACTGTTGAATAAAGATTATTTTCTTCTAAAACAAAATTTGTCATTACTCTTTGTAACTGGTTACCATCCATTTGTCAGATTAAATCTTCTTGATCTCATGTTGTGCCTGTTTTGGGGGCATGTCCTTGTGTGAAAATCAGATGCACTTACACTCATGGAACAAGTGAATTATTGGATATAAATACAGGCGAGATAATAATTTATGAACCATGCATGATAAATTAAAGTCTGAGATTTTAAAGACCATATAGATAGGGTGCTGTTAATGCTAATGATTTTATGAAGTGGCTTTAGTTACATGGACAAGGTACACTACTGCATTAGCTTTAAGCAAGACTGGATTATATCATCTAACAAGTTTGATATTAGGTAGGAAGTGCATTTAAAAGCTATCAGTCAGAAAGATATTAATGGTAGTGCATATGACACTAATGTGTTCCAATATAGCTGGCAACTGATTGTGACACGACTTCTTTGCAAATGAACACCAGTCTGTCCAGCTATTTGTGTACAGAGGTCAGCTGCTGCACCCAGTTAGATAACCACAGCAGTGGAGAGTAAATCTGGCACCAGTTCATTGAGTTCAGAAGAGTGTTTGTTCATTGAGTTCAGAAGAGTGTTGAAGTTAGTCAATGCCAGACAGTGAGAGCAAACTGGTGCCCTTAGTTTAGAATAGAAAGATGCTACTCAAATCTGTGGGTAGGATTATATATTATATGCAAATCACAAAAATCAAGTGCTTACTAAATTTTACAAACAGTCATTAAAGAACTGCTTTAAAACCTTACATACATAATATATGCTCACAAAAATCAAATTGTTTACTAAATGTCACCTAAAACTCATTAAAGAACAACTGCTTTAAAACCTTGCAATCATACATATGCTCACAAAAATCAAATGCTTACTAAATTTCACATACAATCAGAAAGATTGTCGTCACACTGAATATTAATCATGTATTCAGAGACACAATGAATGATTTCTTTTTAAAATTCTTTTCTTTTTAAAATTTTGCACACCCATGCATTCACATACCTATCAATGTCACATATAGCCACAGAGAGTGTTTTCCGCTGTCACACACTGAGTCACACAACGTTGGCCTCCTAAACAGCACACTCCGTGTAATAAATAGTTATTTTCTGACTACACATCACATACAGCCATATCAGACTCTCTCTTTTAAATGTCATTTGTTTACAGAATGTGTTTTGAGCTAAACTCCACACACTCAGTTACCCTATAATTATTGCCTTCAGTCATAAAGAATTTCTGCAAAAATAAATTTCAATGCCATTCATTTTTAACTATACTTACAAACATTACAGGACTTTAAAGAAATTTCACATAAAAGTTTTATTACTGATTTACAGACAGACCAGTTATCACATCCTCATTCAGTCTATAGTTGAAAGTCATGGTTTATTATAGATTTACAGACAGACCAGTTATCACATCCTCACTCAGTTTCTAGTTTGAAAGTCATGGTTTGTTGTTGATTTATAGACACTTAGACCAGTTATCACATCCTCACTCAGTCTCTAGTCTGAAAGTCAAGGTTTATTATAGAGTACAATAACCAGTTTATTATTTAAATATGAAGTTCAAACAAACCTCACCTTCCTCCCTTAACCATAACTGTTTTTTAAAATAATTTTTCAAACTGCAAATTTTTCAAACTGGAAAAAAATGAAGAAAGTTATGCGGTCCTAGAAATGGAAAAGTTGTGAGATAGTATACCAACAATGATTAAAAGTTGATAACAAAAAACTAATTTCCACAAATTCACTGAAACTGGTGTACCCACAAACAGTTGGAAGTATAAATGCAAGTGCTATATTTATATAGTTTTCATTAAATGTCAACCTGTTTCTTAGACATTCATGATACAAATATAAAATGAACAAATGTATTATACAATTTAAAATTATAAATAAATTATACAATTTACATCTGAAATTCATTATACATTACATACAAAAAATACAAACATTTCACTCTTTAGAGATGAAAGCGTTGCCCAACTGTTTTGAATAAGGTTTTTTCTCCAACTTTTCAAGGCACAATAATACAAATTTAATTCAGGCAACAGAATGTATGAAATAAACATTATCTTCTGCAAGCAAATATTGATCTAAGAAGAGGCACACTATAATATTTTGATTTTGTATATTTAATTGCTTTGGTGGTAGTGCAATGAAATTTCCCTGTTTTTTTAAGTGCTCAAATCAATGATCATATAATTCATGTTTCTTTTCTTCTTGTCTTTGACATGTTTATTTTAAAACCCAAAATTTAGGGTCTTCAGATATCACTTTATTTGGTTAACTGTTAACCAACAACTTTTCTCAAAGACCTATATATCTTTGATCTGTACTTATTTCAAATTTATGAACACGTTCGCCCTGCTCCCCTGATTTATTAGCTTATATGGCCAGTGCCCCCCCCCCCCCCAATAAATAAATATATATATATATACATACATATATGTTTTCTATTTCCTGATGAAACTGGGATTCTGATCATCTAATGTCAGATACCTGATTTACCCCCCCCCCCCAGACAGACAGAAAGTAAAGAAACTTTACACGTGTTGCCTATATCTTTTAATTTAGTATTTATGGAAGACAGACTGTAACAGTTGTACAGGAAATAAATAGAGGTGGTTTTTTTTTTAAAGTAACAAAAGACAAAAAAGAATTGAAAGGCGACTTAAAGACTAATTCATATCTGTCAACCCTTTCCACATGTTGGTCTTATTTAAAAAAAAAAAAATATAAATAACAATTTCTCAGCCTGTATGTTATGGCCTCATCCTTCTTGAGTGGCGATAACATATCTTAAGCTGGCTCTATTTCAATGTTGTTAAAGACATTCTGAAATGATGCATTCTTTCTGGTTGTTTATAAAGATATTCTGAAATGATGCATTCTTTCTGGTTGTTTTTAAATACATTCTGAAATGATGCATTCTTTCTGGTTGTTTATAAAGAAGTTGTTAAAAATATAGAAAATTTATTTTAAAAATTCTTAGACAAAATTCTTAGACAAATAAGCATACAAAGAATAGTAGACAATAATCAAAAGACAAACGACTCTTGCCAATCACTGATTCTTTTCATCATCAAAGGGCTCATCAAAAAAACATGGGACCAATGACCTCAAAATAATTATCAATCAATGGTTCCTTTCATTGTTGAAAGATCTATTCCAAAGAAAATAAAAAATAAAAAACCCAACAACACCTGCCTATTGATCATGCAAATACCTGGTGTCAAAATGGGACAAAGTGCCCTAAACAATTATCACTCACAGATTCCTTATCATTCAAGGATCTATCAAGGAGAGCAGTGAATCAATAAATCAACATATTAATCATTGATTTATGTTATCCAGACCAATGAGTTAATGTTTATCAATCATTAATGCTTATTAATTTTACTGCTTATGTGAATATCTACAACAAAAGGAATAATAAAAATTATTGATTCACTTAATCACTGACAACTCTGCACCCATGAAGTAGTTTCAGAAGTCTTTTCCATAATTGCCTTTAAAAGTCACACTGAGAAAAGTACAGGACAAAAGTTACTGATGTAAGATTGAGTTAACATTACTATTAGCTCTCCGCAACAAAAATTACTGACATAAGATTGAGTTAACGTTACTATTAGCTCACTGCGACAAAAGTTACTGATGTAAGATTGAGTTAACGTTACTATTAGCTCTCTGCGACAAAAGTTACTGATGTAAGATTGAGTTAACGTTACTATTAGCTCTCTGCGACAAAAGTTATTGACATAAGATTGAGTTAACATTACTATTAGCTCTCTGCTGAATTTAATTTTGATGTTTTTAAATTATTTTTAGAGAATGAATCAGAATGTAAGTTGTATTATTAAGATTTTACCATTATATGTTGAATGTATATGGATCTTCATGTTATTCCTTTGTATAGTTTAATTATTTTATTAATACTAAAATTATAGTTGCAATGTTTACATGGATAAACAATGTAAAAAATGTACTCTCTATAAAAAGGGCACATTTAATTGGAAGTGTGTTTATTGGTGGTTTCATTGTAAATCAAATTCTATTTTTATTTATTTATCCATTTATTTTATATTTTTGGTGCCCTGCTTAAATAAATATTGCAATTTAGCCATATAACCTTAAAAGAAAGATAGAAAACAAAGTGGAGAGTACTTCTTCAAAACAGTTTGTCAGCACGCATAAAAATACAATACAGTTTCGTAAGGCAACCTAGCAGTAATAAATTCCCAATAAAATGAATGTAATGTGTTGATAGTAAATTTTAAAATGATGCCAAATCAAACAGAGTGTATAAATATATCCAAATGCATAAATAGAAAGAAATATGATTAATTCAGTACACATATATTGCTTCCTGAAGACAAACAAAAAGTATATATCTATATCTATCTATATATACATATCACAGAACATAATCAGATCATAGTAACACCAATCTTGCTGAAAATAAAAAACATTCTCAGCAGCCTATACATAATTTTACAATAAATGATATTAATATCAAATCATACATTAATATCAAAATGCAACAACTAACTACAACACAGCTGACTGGATTTTGACACCTGTAATGGTCCCCATCATGATCTCAAAATGTGATGATTAACAAAGCCTTTCTTTTTAATGATCAGTGTGAACAATGTAAAATAATATAACAATAAGCAAATGAAAATAAATTAATCTCTGAAAGTGCAAAATATTCTGAATAAAACCTCAATTTTCTGGTTTCAACTGAATTTGTTTGAACTTCTTCAGCAACTTTCAATCAATTTAATATTTTCTGCAATTAATCTGATAGTGTGTATCATCAATGACTAATTGCTTCAATTATAAAGAAATAGTTACCCTATCCTGACTCTAAGTTATTTTAATGGAGTAAGTAATCTATTAAAATATGTGTAAAATTAAAAACAAATAGTTACCCTATCACTGACTAATTATTTTAATGGAGTTAGTAAACTATTAAACTGTATGTGCTTCAAAATACAAATAGTTACCCTCTCAAAAACAAGAAACAACAGAAATGTCTGAAGATTACATGACTTCATCAATTATGTCATCATTTTATAATATAATTTGTTGCCATGTCATCATTTTATGGCGTCTTTGGGTATGTTACAAACACATGTGAATGGTGTAAAAATCTCAATAACAAAAGATGGCATCATCAATGACATGTATAATTCATATAATTCAAACATTAGCATTTTACATCATAATTTTTGTGGGATATAATTTCCTAACTTACATATACATCTTATAATCTCATGAAAAATGATATAATTGATATTGGGCACAAAGAGTGATGTCTTAAGCTCTTGTTAATTCTTCAAATAAAATAGTTTAAATATAAATGAGAAGCTGTTTGTCTTATAAGAATTTAACTATTTAATTTTTACTTGCTAAATTTATATTCAAATAAATGCATGCATACCATTTGATCCTTATTTGCAAGAGTGGCAGAAAGAGTTGAATTCCAAACCAGTGTATTCATCTTTAATTTATCACTACAGTGAACAAGGCTAGTCTTTAATTTATCATTACAATAAAAACTGCTAGCGTTCTTTATCACTAAACACAGTTTGTGCTCTTCATCACTACCCTGAACACAGTGCTGAATAATTTATGCAAAAGAACATCTTGTTCCCTCTTATTGCAGTTTAATATTGCCTTTAACTTCTTTCTACACCGCACATAATTAGTACTGTTTAATTTATGCAAATGAGTGTTTGTGTTCCCTCTTGACTGCTGATTTTAAAAAGCACATCACATCATATGGGCTATCTATTGCCAGAAACCTGCTGGCGCAAGCGTGATTTGTGTGTTGATGTTTTGGGAGTTTGAAGGCTAGATGATCTGAAAAACACAAACAAAACAACAATCCACATTTATATCAGATAATCAACAAAGGTATAATGGGTATTAAGCAGAAATAAATAAAATAATCCAACAATCTACTTCAAATAAAGACTAAAATTTAAAGTTAAATCAGAGTGATTTTAATGGCATCTGAAAAACCATAGCACCTCAGTTGTCACCATTAAGATGAAGTTTTCTTTTTTTACATTTTTTAGATGTGATTTTTCTGATTTGATGGTATAAAAAAGTTGAATTTAATTTAGATACTATAAAGAAAACCAAAGGTTGTTTCGAGAATAAGTGAGAGTAATAAGAATGCTTGTGGATATTTTTCTACTTCTGATGATCATAATCATGCTTTTTATGTCTTTTTGCTTTTTTTGTTATGGGTTTTCAATTACTTGTTATTATATTATTTAGTTCAAGGTTATGGGTAAGTAGTGCTTCAGGTTTAATGCTTAAAGGATCTACTCCATTTTATTTTGTATTTTACACTGAGTATGACTGAAAAATCTCATTCCATTTTTACTGTGCACTGATGAAGAAGACACACTTGCACTTGTGCCACTGACTGAAAGAAATTCCACTTCACTGCACACAAAGCCTGTGTGACTGTACTAAAAAATTATTGCTCAAGTCAATTCCAAAAATTATTCCTATTAACTATAAACAAACCTTGATTTTTGTAAAAAAAAATTTAGTTTAAAAAAATACAGATTTAAACTGTTATACTATCTTTACTGGAGTTATTTTTATCTTGTGTTTACTGTAATATTAATTAGATTAGACAGCCCAAAGAATTTCTTTCTTGGTCATCAATGTCAATATTTAATATACTAACTGAAAGGGGAATAAGGCAAGCCTAGTCTCTATTTGTCCCCTAGGAAGTAAGTCTGGAAAATGTCTATCTGTGTGTGTTCTGCTAAGCCTTGCCTTTTCCTTGAGCTTTTCCTTGAGAGATTCTTGACTAACCCCAAAAGACCCAGAAATGCTTTTGGATGTGATTTTGATGTCATGTTTTGGGATGTGATTTTGACTGTCATGCTTCTGGTTGTGATTTTGATGTCATGTTTTGGGATGCGATTTTGATGTCATGTTTTGGGACATGATTTTGATGTCATGTTTTGGGACATGATTTTGACTGTCATGTTTTGGGATGTAATTCTGATGTCATGTTTTTGGATATGATTTTGATGTCATGATTTGGGATGATATTGGAAGTACTGTGATAACAAAGCAACCTGTGGCCAAATCCCCCCCACAAAACAAATAAGTTTGTGTAAGTCAATCTTTGAAAATTGCCAGTCACTGGTCCAGTAATGCCAGAAGAAATGATAACTCTGTACAAATGACTAGAGTCAGTGAATATAATTAGAAAATAAAGTTTAGTAAACCAAATAAATTATATTTTAATAATAGGCAAATGAAAAATGAACTGCAATTCCAGAGATGGCAGGATAAATGAAAGTTTACTTGATTGTTTTGAAAGATGATCTTGGGGTGGCTTTTTCTGGAGACCCACTCTGACTGTTCCATGAATACGATAGTTCAGAGTCCTCCCTAAATGACAAATTCATTAAAGACATAAATTCTAGACTGCCTTAAAAAAAATTAGACAAGGTTGAAATAAAAAAATAAAAGGAAAGAAATAAAATTATTATTTTCTTGGTTGTTGAATTTTGGAAATCAATATAAACAAAGCATTTTAAATTTAGATTAATTAAACTAAGTGTGTTGTTTAATAATTATCTCAGCTATACATTACGCAAGAACTTTGTGTAAAATTCTTAATTAAGAGAAGTGATTATCAACATAAATTATTATAGTATTTATATATTAAAAGAATATGTTAAGAGTCTGTTTATTAAAGAAAATCTATTTAACTTTACAGACAAAAATAGCAATTACTTTTTTTTTATAAAGAAGAAAAAGATACCAGCAACTTATTAAGATAACATATACAAAAGATGAAAAGTTATCACATCTTGCCTGAGAGGTCTGAAATCTTCTTTACTACTGATGTCAGTATGAGATACGGACGGTGTCAGATCATAATCATCTCGTGTTGGTAAGTCAACCTAGCAAAAGTAAGCCAATAAAAATCATAAGTTTAAAACAAAAATTATTAGGATCTTTAAAAAGTGTATCTTAGCTTTCTTTTCAAACGTCACATAAGGAAAATAATCATTAACCTTTTGCCAGCCCAAAGCAAGATATAGCCTGCAAAAATGATATAAATATATACATAACTCAGTTAAGCTTGATCATATATCTTGTGTCAGTTGTTTTTTTCTTTCTTATTACCATTTCATCCTAGTTTTTGCAACAGTACATACTGCTGCTGGCAAATTAAAATAGGGAGATAATTTCTTTTATAATCAGGCAATATATGTTTTTTCAGTATAATTATACAGTATTACAAAACTTAGAAAATGAGCAAAAAAAGGATAGTAAAGGATAGTGAACTTTTTTTTTTTTTAATTAAACATAATTAATTAAAACAGGTAGAAGCCTTATATAAGCTGCACTGAATAAATTTCACTACCATTAGTAATGCTTACCCAGATGTACTCCAGACATAGTTTGTATGAGTACACCCAGTAATTATAACCTTATGATTTTCAAAAGTGAAAAATACAGATATTTTAATGAGGATAGCAAATTCAAATACCTCATTATAAATGTTTAAATGTATTCATATGCAGTGTTCTTGTTTACTCAGAAGAAAATTGGTGCTGAGAAAAGTACCTCATTATGCACGTTTAAAATGTTGATATGCAGAGTGTTCTTGTCTAATCAGAAGAAAACTGGGTGCTGAGAGGAATGAAAGGCTTCCAGTTAAAGTTACCAATTTATACCTGTTCAGCGAATTCTCGATGAACTGCATCACTGAGCTCACGCTTGAGTGAATTGACATGCTGACGCAATGAGGCTGTTGCTTCTTCCAATGTACGGATACGAGCTAAGGACTGGTGATACACATCCACAAAAGCGCCAACAAGATTCTGGATGCACAAAAGAATTTTAAGCAAAGAATTTAGTTTGAGTTAAATAGATTTTATAATATTACATAGTCAGCAATTCATCATAGGTTTATAAAAATTTAACAAGTTTTCTTCAGATCAGTATTTAACAAGAGGGGTTATTCATATATGAATTAACATTTACTAACATTTACATTAACTAACTAACTAACATTTACTAACATTTACATTAACATTTTGATCACTTCAATTTATGCAATTTCATTTTAACACTTTCTATAATGATGGGGTAAATGTGATTTTTGTCAGGTGCTCAATTAACACTGCAAATGACAAACACCACAACTGACAAACATCATGGCTAACAAACACCACAACTAACAAACACCTCAGCTAACAAACACCACAACTAACAAACACCTCAGCTAACAAACACCACAAGTGACAAACACCACAAATGACAACCAACAGGGCTAACAAATGTTATTGTTTGAAACTCATACTGCATATATGCACTCCAAATTTTAAAAAAATTTATAAATAACCATTACTTAATAAATATAGGTGTAATTTCCCCCAACATTTGACCTCATTATTTTAGATATAAAAATTATAAAATACCATACCATGGGGAAATCTAATGATAATGCTGATAAACAATGTTTGATATTAAAAGCTTTCTTTTGCTTAAGAGTACAATTTTTTGATGAAAATGTTAATTAATTTTTCTCAGTAATTAAAAATATGAAACAGATAAGGCAAATAGACAACAATAAGTGAAATACGCTGCAGTGAATATTCACCACCTCATGAAAGAATTCAGTAACTGTGAAATAAAATATTTTAAATCTGACAACTAGTTTGTCAGCTATTTTGAATTTGTTTAAAACTCAATATTTTACCACAAAAAAGAAACACTAGTAAAAAAAAAAGTAATAATTTAAACAACTTCAATATTTACAAACATGGTAAAGAGTTGTCAGTCAATGGACTGTCAATAAAGAATTAGCACCCATCGCTTAAGTGAATTTCTTCTTACAAATGTTTAGTTAATCATTTTAAAATAATTAAATTAAATATTGAAAAGAATTTTATCCTTCTTAACGAATGTCGACATGGTAGAAGTTCAAGTACCTCGCAAAACTACTTTTCATTTCCAAAAACTTCTATTTATGTCAAAATTTAAAACTGCAATTCTTGCACAAATTGAACAGTATCTGCATTTTATTTTTTAATACGACCTATTTAAAATATTAGTATAATAATGAAAATGTTAAGTTAGTATGGAGGACTCCCTACAATACAATGCTAATGCAGTATGAAAGACTCATTACAATACAATGTTAAGTTAGTATAGAGGACTCCCTACAATACAATGTTAACCCAGTATGGAGGACTCATTACAGTACCTGACAAGCAATCAGCTCTGGTCCAGCCTTCCCAATATCAGATGGAATGAGGTCTGCATTGAGCAACATTTTGGACATAAGAAGAGTCACATCACTGCTGTTAGCAGTGGGGTCTGAAGGATGCACCAGTCGTGACTTCACATCTTCCAATGCACCTTCTACTCTTCTGATGTAATGAGACAAAATCTCTTTATCCCTAGGAAAAACAGAAATGTTTAATCAAGACTTTTGTTAGTGAGACAAAATCTCCTTATCATTAGGAAAAACAGCAAGTGTTTAATTAAAACGTTAGTGAGACGAAATCTCCTTGTAGCTTGGAAAAACAAGTGCTTAAATCAAGACTTTCATTAGTGAGATAAAATCTCCTTGTCCCTACAAAAAACAGCAGGTGCTTAAACAAAACTTTTGTTAGTGAGACAAAATCTCCTTGGAAAATCAGCAAGTGCTTAGTTAAGACTTTCATTAATGAGACAAAACCTCCTTATCCCTAGGAAAAACAGCAAATGTTTAATCAAGACTTTCATCAGTGAGACAAAATCTCCTTGACTACTTTGACAGAGATAAAGTGTCTATTCGAAGACTATATCTGTAAGACAAGATCTATTTGTTTTGACAAAAGAAAAGTCATTAAAAGATGAGTAATAACTAATATAAGATCATTTGCTTAAGAAAAGCAGGAGATTTCAACCCAAGAACTGATTAGGTCTTCTTGTCCCTGAGAAAGAGAGGCAGTTTCAACCCAAGGCCTGAGTAGATGTTCTTGTCCCTGAGAAAGAGAGGCAACCCAAGGCCTGAGTAGATGTTCTTGTCCCTGAGAAAGAGAAGCAACCCAAGGCCTGAGTAGATGTTCTTGTCCCTGAGAAAGAGAGGCAACCCAAGGCCTGAGTAGATGTTCTTATCTCTAAAAAAGAAAGGAAGTATCTAAGAAATAAGATCTTTTGTCCCTAAGAAAGAGAAGGAATGTTTATCTAAGTCTTTTATTAGTGATACAAGTTCCCCATGTGTATAAGAATAAACAAAACTGAAAATGTTTACCCAAGGATTTTAATAGAAAAAAAGGTATTTTTAAAACTGTAAAATAAAACTTTTTGTTTTACTACATACCAGAATAATGGGAACTAGTTTGCTCCAGTGATATGTCTCAATCACCAAAACAGAACTAGCTTACTCCAGTGATATGTCTCAATCACCACAACACAGAACTAGCTTACTCCAGTGATATGTCTCAATCACCAAAACACAGAACTAGCATACTCCAGTGATATGTCTCAATCACCAAAACAGAGAACTTGCTTACTGCAGTGATATATCTTAATCACCAAAACACAGAACTAGTTTACTGCAGTGATATGCCTTAATCAGCAGAATAATAAGAACTAGCTTACTCAAGTGATATGTCTTAATCAGCAGAATATTTAGCATGACTTTGCTTGGGTGACATATAAGACTTATAACAAATATGTTATAAATGTTTGTAAAGAAATGTGATATCAATAAAGATATAAAGTAATCAAACATTTACAAAAGTCTGTAAAAAAAATCTAAAAGTTTGTGAAGAAATCTGGCATCAATATGTAGATAAATGTTGATACAAAAGTTTGCGAAGAAATCTGGCATCAATATGGAGATAAATGTTGATACAAAAGTTTGCGAAGAAATCTGGCATCAATATGGAGATAAATGTTGATACAAAAGTTTGCGAAGAAATCTGGCATCAATATGGAGATAAATGTTGATACAAAAGTTTGCGAAGAAATCTGGCATCAATATGTAGATAAATGTTGATACAAAAGTTTGCGAAGAAATCTGGCATCAATATGGAGATAAATGTTGATACAAAAGTTTGCGAAGAAATCTGGCATCAATATGTAGATAAATGTTGATACAAAAGTTTGCGAAGAAATCTGGCATCAATATGTAGATAAATGTTGATACAAAAGTTTGCGAAGAAATCTGATAAAGACACAGTGAGTTTAGAGAAGCTTTCACGAAGAAATCTTACATCAACATAGAACGAGTTTAGAAGACAAGATTTCTGACATCAATAAAAGCAATATACATAAAAATTTACAAATGGTTATAAAGAAATATGATATCTATGAAGGCAGTAAATTTGGAGGGGATAATTTTACAAAAAAATCTCTGACAGTAAGTTTCAAGGATAAGATTTCACTAAGAAATCTTTGACACCAATAAAAACAATATATATAAACATTCTAAAAGTTTATGAAGAAATCTGATGTCTCAAAACACAGTAAGTTTAGAGAAGATTTCACTGAAAGGAGGCAAGCAGAACGAGAAAACTCACTTGGCAGCCGTTCGAAGAGCATCCTCTGCATCTTTCAAATTGGTCTGCAGTGATTTACACTGGTATTCCAGCTGAATGACTTGCTTCTTGCTCTGTCTTAGCTCCTGGTCCTTCCTTCTCATGTCTTCCTTCAGTTCACCAAGACTCTGAGACCAGAGAAATAATGCAGCACAACTGACAGTTCCACTGGTTAGTCTCAATGAAACAGAATTTATCATTTTACAGTATGCCTTTTAAATGTAGTTTTCTTCAACACAATGGATACTTAAAGAGTTATAGGAATAACATCAACACAATGGGTACTCATAATTAAAGAGTTAAAGGAATAACATCAACACAATGGGTACTCATACTTAAAGAGTTACAGGAATAACATCAATAACCAATCTAATACCAATAAACAAAAAATTCTGTATTCAAGTTTTCTTTTTTAACAAACAATGAACTGTGTTCATAGAAATTAATGTCATTAACAACTGCATATATCCACCTGGAACTAATAGTCTATAACAAATGCATACAACTACCCAGAACTAAAACAGCTTACATTCATAGCTTCTGACAATGTCTGTAGCTGCTGAGCTCCTTGTGTGTCAGTGAATTCTAGGCGCATTGTTAGCTCCTGCAGCTGCTGACTCTGATCTGTCAACAACTGCTGAGCCACCTGCTCTCGCTTTAAAGCATCATTCAGTTCATTGCACACTCGCTCAAACTTGTCCATGGTGATAAATTTAGCAGTCTGCAATGGTAAAACCAAACAATCAAATTTAAAGTTTTAAAATTAAATGGAAACTACTGTCAAATCTCTAACTGAAAAGGCCATCTTTCTCTGAGACTAACCTATTGGTGACTAAAAAAAAACCATCTTTCCCAAGGACTTAACAACACCGTACTAACTAATACTCTTTCCTGAATCTTCACCAGAGAACAAACACTTTATTGCTGTTAAGTTAAATATTTGCAAAATAAAAGGCATCTGCCTGTATGTAGTTCCTATAAATTCTCACTTTATCTCCAGTATTGTGAATGGAGCTATCAACAGAAGATCCCAGGCCAGCGATTTGTGATCTGAGGCTACTGAGTTCTGTCAGCAACTGGCGTCTCTCTATCTCAACAGAATGAAGGCGTTGAGTAAAGTCCAGAATGTGATTCTGTAGAGCTATCATCAACTCCTACAATACAACAAAACCAATACAGGAATTAAAACAGCTAAAAAGCAATTATTTGTTTAGAAAAAATCAAGAAAATGGAGCCAAAACATGTAATCCACAACTTCTGTCTCCTGGCTTATCTTGAATCAATATCCCTATCTTTCTTTCAATTTCACTTTATGTAAGCACAAAATTCCCATCTCGAATCAGCTAATCTTTTCTTCTTGAATTCAAATTTAAAATTAAATAAAAATGTGAATTTATATGCACAATAACGTACTATTATGCACTTAATTTTCCAAAATATGGTATTTTGTTTTTATGCTTTTATACAGAAGAAAAAGTGTAAGAGAAAAGCCTGAGAAAAGATTATGAAAATTTCAACTGTGGTACTTAAGACGTTTTAAAAAAGAAAAGACATAAATTCACATTAAAAAAAGCTTGAGAAAAGATTTTGAAAATTTCAACTTAAGACGTTTTAATTAAAAAAGAAAAGACATAAATTCACATAAAAAAGAAGAATGAAATGTAATATGAAACAAAAAATTTAAATTTTCAGTTTCTGCACCAACTAATTTAAAAAAAATTATAAACAAACCCGAAACAATTAAACAATGACATAATGCTTACATTAAAACAATGCTTAAATTAAATTTATACTGTTAATTATTTAATGAATTACAAATCTGAATTAATTATCAAAATTAAATAACACTAGATGTGGACATTTATGTGCAAAAGCAAAGTACAAATTAGTTTCTGAGGCATTTAGTCCTTTTGACATAGGAGCTACAAATGTGTCATAACCTTTGAACCCTGGACATTTTTGCAGTATGAATAAACACAGAAAAAATAAAATTATTCACAAGCAGAAGATATATAAAGATCCTAATTAATACCAAGTATGGAGAGGAACTTAAGTGCAACAAAGTTGAAAATAATTCTGAAGCCATTATAAAACTATGTGCAATGCAGCTCGGTAAAATAGATGAACAAAGTAATAAAAAAAATTATCATAAAAAAGGAAGATATTATAAACATAAAGGTAATTACAGTGATTAAATGCAATATAGCTGACTCTTGAGTACTTGGGTCAGATTATGTTTTGCAGATTAACCAAGTAACCAAAAACCCAGTCATGAATTATATCATGAGTGACACAGACACTCAATGTGCTAAATATGCTTTTTTTACTCATAATAATTATAAATTATCAAATTAAGTCATATCATCTTTAAGCATCAAGACAAGTCCACAATGTCAGAAAGGTGCCTGTGACAATACATCAAGGTCTGATGCATTAATTGTAAAAAAGAACAAATTAAACTTTTGATAAAATCAACTCTCATTGGAATGAGATGTTCAATTCCAAATTAATCACAACCAAGAAGGTAAAACAGAACAAGTAATTATATAAAAATACATACAGAATGATCTACAATTAATACATTATTTATGACTTTCAAAGCTGAGACACTGATGTGATCAACAAGTCACACTGCTGACAAAAAAGATTTATTAACAAGTCATTATGTTAGTAAGTGATTTTAAGAAAAATTTAAGCAATATAATATTTCATTCATGATGAAATTTTCTTTCTTTTCAGGATTAAAGGCATAAAAACTATGAAGTGCATTTAAGCACATGGCTTATTAACAATTTTATATCGTCTGGCCTTGATACATTTGCTACATTTAACCAACCTGTGATGAGACAAGCAAATCCTTTTCAGTAACACTTTTCCCTTGTAGCGATCGAGCCAAAGTGCGAGTCAACCGTCCACATAATGATCTGCGATCTCGAACCCCCACATTAAGCTGGACTGATGGAAAGAACTGTGCTAAATGGTCCATCATTTTAGAGAATGAAGACCTAGCAGCTGCCACCAAAGCTCTGTGTTCAACTGGTGCACCTGAAAATACGTCAAATAATTAAAATGCAAATAACAGTATTACACGACAAAAGTCCCTTACCTGAAGGATTGCACCCCAAAATTGTCAACCATACCCAAAAACAAAATTGTCACACACCAAAGTGCAAAGCCATTCAAAACTGACCTTCATCTTTGATACGGTAAGCAGCATCTGTGACATCAGCCATGCATGAAGTCACCATGGCAGCTAGAGTGGAGTTTGTCAGCCAGCCCAGAAGCTGAGCCTGACTGGGTGGAGGAATGCTTGGTAAAGGTATAAGAATTGTCTCGTTACTCTCTTGCAATGACTGGTCTCTATCTGTGTGATCCAAAAGAGAAGATTATTTTATGAGAAGTATTTATTTGTTATTTATTTGTTTCATTAGTATAAAATATATTTACGAAAGAGTCAAGATGTCAATAAGTGCTTTAGTTCAATGCGCTGGAGATATTAGAATTGATAAGATATTGTTCCCACCATCATTGATAATAATATGAGCATAGAGACAAATATAAGATAACCTGATATTTAATCATAATGAAACAGATATATAAACAATACAGTCTAAGAATAAGTAATCAGTTGAATAAAGAATAAAATAACACCAAATTTACATAAATTATACAATAATTGTTTTGCTTACAATGTACCTAATCTTGCTGCAAATTTCTTTACTTAGTACATGCTAAATTTGTATCGCATTTAATAAACAAAATCATTGGATAAAGTATAAAGTCAGTGAGCAAGAATTTACAATAGCAAATTCTTACTCTCATGGTTTCACTGAGATGATAGAAAGATGATATCTAGCTGACATTCTTTAATTGAGATTATAGAAAGCATGGTGAAAACTGGCCCTCATGGTTTAATTGAGATTATAGAAAGCATGGTGAAAACTGGCCCTCATGGTTTAATTGAGATTATAGAAAGCATGGTGAAAACTGGCCCTCATGGTTTAATTGAGATTATAGAAAGCATGGTGAAAACTGGCCCTCATGGTTTAATTGAGATTATAGAAAGCATGGTGAAAACTGGCTGACATTCATTAACTGAGATTATAGAAAGCATGGTGAAAACTGGCTGACATTCATTAACTGAGATTATAGAAAGCATGGTGAAAACTGGCCCTCATGGTTTAACTGAGATTATAGAAAGCATGGTGAAAACTGGCCCTCATGGTTTAATTGAGATTATAGAAAGCATGGTGAAACTGGCTGACATTCATTAACTGAGATTATAGAAAGCATCGTGAAAACTGGCTGACATTCTTTAATTGAGATTATAGAAAGCATGGTGAAAAACTGTTCTACATAGTTTAACTGAGATTATCAAAAGCATGGTGAAAACTGGCTGACATTCTTTAACTGAGATTATAGAAAGCATGGTGAAAACTGGCTGACATTCTTTAATTGAGATTATAGAAAGCATGGTGAAAAACTGTTCTACATGGTTTAACTGAGATTATCGAAAGCATGGTGAAAACTGGCTGACATTCTTTAATTGAGATTATCGAAAGCATGGTGAAAACTGGCTGACATTCTTTAATTGAGATTATAGAAAGCATGGTGAAAACTGGCTGACATTCATTAACTGAGATTATAGAAAGCATGGTGAAAACTGGCTGACATTCATTAACTGAGATTATAGAAAGCATGGTGAAAACTGGCCCTCATGGTTTAATTGAGATTATAAAAAGCATGGTGAAAACTGGCTGACATTCATTAACTGAAATTATAGAAAGCATGGTGAAAACTGGCTGACATTCATTAACTGAGATTATAGAAAGCATGGTGAAAACTGGCTGACATTCATTAACTGAGATTATAGAAAGCATGGTGAAAACTGGCTGACATTCATTAACTGAGATTATAGAAAGCATGGTGTAAAATTGGCCCACATTCTTAAACCAAGAATATAGAGAGAGCATGGTGACTTCTGACCATTTTTTATTATAGAAAGAATAACACTGTATGTCTTTATACTGAAAAATTACAAACAGTAAGTGTATATTTTTAGATAGTTCTACAATTTCTTCTTTATTGATGTAATTATCATGAATTAATGTTGTAATTATTATTATTCTTTATTGTTGTAATTATTATGAATTAATTATCCAACAACAAGGATTCCTTTCTTAAACTGAGGGCCATCTGTACATGATAGTCATGCACCCAGGAGGGTTCAACTTATGTGATGATTTGTGATAATGGAGTGGGTGGGGGGAAAGAGAGAGAGAAAACCTTGAAAAATGTGACATTACACAAAGTATTTTACATAATTATATTGGTTTTTTCCTCTTATTTAATAATGAAAAATTTTCTATGCTAAAATACAAGTAAGTTTCATTGGAGATTTTTGACATACTCTTGTTTATAACTATTGTTTAAATCAGCATGTCCTTTTATCCAAAATGAACCATATGGGTACTAAAAGAATCAAAAAACAAATTAATAATCAAATGAATTAGTAACTAGAATGCCACTGACAAAATTTTTTATATTAATTGAAAATTAGAAAAAGATTACCTGTTATGGCTGTCTGAAATAATAATGCTTATAATAAACAATACCAACATCTGAGCACACACATGCTGTCATTATCAAGTTCAATTTTCTACATCTATTATTGTATTAAACTGATTGTGGCTTGAACTCAGAGTCCAGAAACAATATTTTTATATCTGCTCCATATGACCAATGAATTCTGGTTATTCATCAACTTTTAATGTAAGAAATTACACAGAGACACAATGTAACATGTTCCCTGCATTTTCCTTAACCAATATTTTTTTCTTTAAACTATAACCCACTCTTGAAAAGCTTTCTAAGATTCCTTCTTGAATAATGGGACAACAAATCTTTTCTCACCCACTCAAGACCTCAAGTAGAGAGAGAAGGATGCTGTTACTAAGACACAGAATAATAAAATCATCTGTTACGTTCAAGCAGAAATATTTCAGTTTCACTTTAAAAAATCTAGTTCATTGTACTTAGAATTTAAAACGTAAATACAAAAGGTTATGATGAACAAGTGATACTATAGTGTAAAAATGACTAATTAGGTGAGTAAACGAATAAATAAGAATGAATAAATATGTTACATTATATGCTGCTTTACTCCACAATTACAATATGACAATAAAATTATAACGAAAATAAATAAACCAATAAATAACTCCCCTCTTAGTTCAGGTAATAAAAGAAATTCTTACTATCAGAGGCAAGAACAAGAACTCTGAATGTACCTGTTTCAAGTGCCTTGAAGGGCTGCTTCACTCCACCAGTACACACAGTAATGCCATTCCCAGCAGATACAGAGTCATATGCAACAAAACAGCGACAACAATTATGTCCAAGTCGCACAAGGCGGTGGGCTGCTAGAACTGCAATAACTCCAACACGAAATTGTAGCAAACGATTTCTTCGTTGCTTGGAAGGTTGTTCTCTTTCAGACTCCTGAAATCACATGTTATGCAAATGCTAAAAGCCACAAACTGTACTTTTAATTAAAATTCTGTATATTGGAATGTTAAAAAGATAAAGTGCACACAAATTTTTCCAGTGGTCTACTAAAATGCAGATGACTTTTAGTAGTTTTTTTTATTTTAAATGTGTTAAAAAAAAATAAAGAATACAAACAAAGATCTTCTTGCCTTTGACATCTCGCTGTTTAACACATTGACAAGATAGAGTGCCCGTTCTCTGCAGTTATCCCACAGCATCATCTGTTCCTCGAGAAGATGGCGCTGGGCTGACAAGGCATTGAAGCGTGCATAAAGAGGATACACAGCACCAGAGAGAAGGGCACAAGCTGT
Source organism: Sinotaia quadrata (assembly GCA_028829895.1). Lineage (NCBI taxonomy): Eukaryota > Metazoa > Mollusca > Gastropoda > Architaenioglossa > Viviparidae > Sinotaia > Sinotaia quadrata. The sequence goes on along the minus strand of CM054177.1, from coordinate 143,299,236 downwards.
GAGCAAGGAGTTGGACTGCATCTGGGTTTCACTCAGTTTCTGTCGGAGTGAAGCACACTCGGCCTCCAGCCCTTGCTGTACCCCACCTGTAGCACGCATCTTTTCCCATGCTTGGTCTGCCATGGCCTGACTTTTCTAATGATATGGTAACAGATAAATTTGTAAATTTTTTCAGTGAAAGTTTTATCACAATTTCCTGTTGAGTACAGAATAAGCCATGTTTTTAAAAAGACTGCCAGCGAAGGAAGGAAGTGTAATACTGGTTTGAATACTTTGAAATATTAATAACCTTTGTAAGCATTCTGACCACCAACTTCAACACCAATGTAAATTTTATGAAGACTTCTCATCTCTCTAATATTTCAGAATTGGGACCAAGCTAGGGATGGTGTATTCATTGCAAAAACTCCAAAACTCCAAAACCTCACCACCACCACCCATCTCATTATGCATGGTCACTACCCAGACTTCATAGCCACCAACACTCCACAAAATGAGATCTGTACTGTTTCTGTTAAAGTATCTTTAATATAATACTTATAGCTATTTCTCAAATTAAAATAAAAACATAAACCCACAATTCCTTTTCCTATTATACAGGGCTAAAATCAACATAAAATCTTTAATATAATATTTATAGCTATTCCTCAAATTAAAATAAAAACATAAATCCACAATTCCTTTTCCTATTATACAGGGCTAAAATCAATATGAAATCTGACATAGCTGTACAAACAAAGCCTACTTTGGTGCGTGACTGAAGATCTGACAGAAGCTGGCTGTAATGCTGTTCCATTTCTTCTTTCTGTTTGGTCCATGTAGCCTCACGTTCTCGTGCCAATGACGTCAGACGTGATAAGTGTTCTTCATGAGACTGCTGTAGTTCTGCCACCACTTCATCACGAGACTTCAGGTTTTCATTCATATTCTTCACCTGAAAAATAAATCTTCTAGAAATAATGCTGCTAGTGGCAATGTGGTCAAACAGATTATCAGGACAGTATGTACACATACACTGGACTCCTGTTTTATTTTATTAATCTGTTCCAGAGACCCCCTCATATTTATGAATTATATCATAATGTGAACTTAAATACATTGTTTTGGGTGACAATCTTTAATTTCATTTATTACAGTACAGTTAACTTTATTTTATTAAGGAGAGTCCATCATAAAATTATAGGATTGTATTATGAACCAATCATAAAGTGGGAGTTCATTATAGTAAAAAACTAAAATAACAAATGATAATACAGATATAGTTGCAAACTAAAAATAACAAATGATAATGCAGATATAGTTGAAAACTAAAATAACAAATGACAAAACAGATAGAGTAGTATACTAAAATAACAAATGACAATACATATATAGCTGTGTGTCGGAGTAAATTTGCCTATCCTATTTCTAAGCTTAATTGTTATATAAAATGTTAAATGTCAATATGACCCGACCTTGGGTACTGGTTAGGATAGCATTGTTTTGTAAGTGTCAGAGTTGAAGTAAACAACTCAGGTAAACAATATGCTAGAATTTGGTGATACAATCCAAACCAGTTCCAAATAAGTAGTTTGTCTGACTAATAGCCTCACACTTGTTCATAACAACTTCAACCAATGGGGATGGATCAAAAATTACTTTGTTGACTTTTTGAAGTAAGTCTATATTCTAATCACTTTGATTCTGACATAACTTGAGTTGGTCATAAAGGCGATCATTAGCTTATAGTAATATAACTTTATGACTTATAAAGAAAGAATGGACATAGAAATATTTTGCATGTTTGCTATTGATCTATGATTTGAATTGAAGAATGCTTGTGTAAATGAACCGTTATTTCTATGTTCACTAATTTGATTACATTGTACATGATACTTGTGAATTTTGATTGATGCTATATTTCTTATGCTGTGTGTGTATCGGGCTAAAAAAAAAAATGTTGCAGGCTTTGTAAATTGAGAATGTTGGTAGGAGAGAAAGAAGATGAAATATGCCTGAAATTTAGTACTGCCTTAATTTGAGGAGCATGCCTTTTTTCTTTGATGCTTTTGATCCACTTCAGACCACAGTGACTACTGTACTCTACTGGATCACGTTGCTGTGTGTATCCAACGTTATCATCAAACTTATCAGTAAATATGTTGCTGTAAGTTGATACACATGAATTCTGTTCAAGAGCCAATATGGCAAAAATTGAGGCTTTAGTTTGGTCTCGAGAATTCATGAAGATTAATTTGAAAATTCCTTGTGGTGTGTTGAGTAGCTCACAGGAGGATTCTAGAAAACTCTGCATGATGTGCTTTGATAGTGCATGTGAGGTTCTGGATGATTCTCCAAGGCATGCATTGTGAGCACATCAAAGATTCTGGAATAGTTGTGTAATGCGCCTAGAAGGGTTACAATTGGACCGTCATCTAAATAATAATGAAAGTGACCTGTTGCAAACCACATGATTGTGAAACATGCTAGTGACTGCAACCATCATTGAAAAGGTTATGTACACTAACTTTAATTATCTCTCTAAAACTCCACTCTCATTTCTGATATCAATGAATTTGATTTTACATACATATATGTTAATTTGACTGCTGATGTTCTATGCTGGGATAAACTGAACGATTGTCTAGTATTAATTGAAAATTGTTGTGTGATGTAAAGGCCAACACTCTTTTCATTTTATTCATATGTTGTATATTTGATTGTTGATTTAATAAATGTTTTGTTAAATTTATTAACCTTCTTGCACATACATTAAAACAAAATAACAAGCAACTAAATACAAGTAGCAAAAGATTTCAAATACAGTCAGTAATGCATAAGAGTGCAGTGGGATTTAAAATCCCAGTCTTAAGAAAATAATTGTTAATAATATGAATTTAACATAATATAATTTCTCCTTGTCCATAATCTAACATATCTATTATGAATGACTCTTTAAGATTTATTTTAAGAATAAATGATTCAACTGACAAAATAAAATAAAAATATTAATAACATATCTTTAGAAAAAAGTTTTCATTTAAACCAGAGTAAAAATCTATTTCTGATAATATTCCTTTCAAGCTTTAATAGTCACCCCACCAAAAAAAAAAAAATAACAAACTATTTAAATTTTTAAAAGAATTTTACATTAGGTTTTACCTGAGAAAAAATTAAATATAAATGAATACAGGGATTATTAAAGTACTGACTTTTTCTTCTGCCCGCTGTAGGGAATCCACAATGGTGCTGACTTGTTCATTTACCATTTCTGTGAGTTCCATCCATGAGAACTGGTTTAAAGGCTTGTCCTGATGGGTTACCAAAATTCGTCCCACAAGCAATCGCTGATAAATCCCATGTAAATAAGTTACTCTTTCCTGTGAACAGATATGAGTAATAAAATTATATGATTTGCATGAATAGGCATGTTAAGCAGTACAACCTTTTTTAAGTGACTAGAGAAAAATCTTGTTGACAACTGCATTCATTGTGACTTTCTATTTTAAAAAGTTTCTTTATTACCCACTCTACCCAAAGTTACATGTCAGTACACCACATGTCCATTTACATTATGACAATTCTAAAGCAAGAAGACAAAAGATTTCAATCCATCAAGTAACAGTCCATCAGTCATAAATTTTCATTAAATCGGGTTGAACTAAAGCTGGGAAAAAGAGTAGAGCATGAATACATGCTAGCTTTTAATAAACAAAAGAAATTATATAAACAGCACTGTTGTCTAAAAATAGAACAGTAAAATTCTAAAACAAGCAAATAGCATTTGTTTCTTTCTGTCAAAGGAATAAGCCATCTATTTAAACTAGCAGTGATAAGTTTGAACCGAACATTTCCACTGCATTGCACGGGCAGGCATTCTGTCCAAGACATCATCATTTTGTGAAAATAATAATATACTTTTCAATAATGAGGCATCATTTTTATTTCGCATATAACAAGCTCAGTAACTTTGTCATTCTGTTACTTGGCACAGTGAACTGTAACTCCCCTTTTATTCAGTTGCTTTGTTTTAGCCACTTGTTATTAATGAAATATCAATTAGTTCTAGTAATAATAATTTCTAGTCAATAATACTGTCTGTAAAGATCACAAAACACATTAAATTTAATAGGGAGATGAAGAAACCACATTATTGTAGGCAATTTTTCTTAAATAATGTTAATTATTTCAATTAATACTAATTAATAGTCTATGACATTAATTTTAAAAACCAAAAACAGTATTTAAACCAATTTAAACTTATGGGGAAGTGAGGAAACCACATTAAAGCAGGCACTTTCCACTTTTTCATCAGTCAATATTGATGGAAGAATGCAATAGAAATGCTAAGAATAAACAAAATTCTGTGCATAAAATTAATCAAATTTCATTGCTTTGAGCAAAATTATTTATTAATAATAAAGTACTTGCAGTAGATGTAGCTGTAAGAACTATGGCATGACTGGTGAACTTTAAACATAAACAAATCTGAAGACATAAACTTTCTCGTAAAACTGATGCTTAGTGCATGAGAGTTCTAGAGAATTTATTAACTGGAAATATTTTATGGAAGAGAAAAACTTATCTTTTCTAATGCATACCTCATTTTCTTGCTTGTGCTTCTTGACCAGTTTCATAATCTGAAAATGAAATTTAAAAAATAAATAAATATAGGAATGGGATATATGTGTGACACCTCTGGGCACCCATCACTCATTAAGGTTATTATTAATTAATAACACATAACTAATTACAAGTGACTAAGAGCCTTAATTTATAGTTATTAACAGTTCTCCCAGACCAAAATTTCTTTCACATGGCAGATTATAAGGGTTGGAAAATTCTACTCTTTACATAATGATAATACAGATGTTTTACTGTCACATAATGTTTCTGCAGGTGGAAACTTCTTACTAAAGGAGTAATAAAATTTGTCTTTTATTCATATTAAAAGAGCACCACCCTATCCACCTGCTATTACTCCAAGGTTTTAATACATATGCAAGAAGGTTAATAAATTTAACAATAAATTAATTAAATCAACAATCAAATATACAACATATGAATATAATCTAAAGAGCTTTGACATTTACATCACTTCACAACACTGTTTGATCAAATGTTAGACACTTATTCAGTTTATCCTAGCATAGACATCAGCAGTCAAATTAACACATATATATTTCAAAGTTCATAAATATAGTTTCATCACAGAAATGAGAGTGAAGTTTTAGAGGTTTCTACAGGCTGGGAGTCTTTGGAAGAGGTTTCTACAGGGTGGGAGCCTTTGGAAGAGGTTTCTACAGGCTGGGAGCTTTTGGAAGCAGTCTCCACACAGTAACAAGAAACTTTATTAGTAGTTTGATATGCTGGATTTGGGTTTTCTTTGTTCAAAGCTGGGCAGTGCTTGGGAGGTGGTTCATGGCCTTTACAGATGTGGGTCAGTCTCATCTGGGAGAAACTTTAGCAGCAGTTTGGTGCTGTTATATCAGGTTTCCTTTCTTCCATGAGGGCAGTTTTTGGATGAAATGGATGATTACTTTGAAAGTTTGTGCATTTTGGGCCAATCTGAAACTAGGATTCTTTCCAGTTTGCACAACCACAGTGATGGAACACGTTACTTCAGCAAATCCATGTTGAAATTGTGTTATTTATGCACTCTGGGTCAGTTTCATGCTGGGATTTTCTATGGCTAACAATCACAATGGTGACATGCCTTCATTCCCCAACAAATTGAAGCCCAACTTGTTGCCAGCTCAAAGAGTGAAGAGGAGCTGATGCATGAGAATACATCTAGAACCATTCAAAGTCAGTCAGCATTAAAATGAAGAGGGAATAATGTTTATTGAAGGTCAAAAAAGGAACTGGTATTGTGGCTAAAAGACCCTCTTGTTGAGAAAATTCACTTAATTTGTATAATGCCTTCTTTCACATAACCTAAGCCAAATCTTATATCATCAATACTGCAGTGCAAGTGACACTTTCACAAAGTTTCAAGTCATGTGGAAGAACACCTGTACAGGAACAGACGCTAGAGTGTTACTTTTCAGAAGTCTTCACACTCAGTGAACACATTGCCACTTGTGAGATGCCTGTTCCCACCACTCACTCAAATAATTATTTTAAACAGAGACTCAGAGGAAACCAGGAATAATTTTTCTTCAGACTGAGCAATCAGAAAAAGTGGCCCTGAATTAGCAGAATCATTATCCAAGCCAAGCCAAATGTTACAAGATATTTGGTATTTTGTTTACTCCCTTTTTCTTAATTTCATTACCAAAACTTCCTATCCATCACCTAATCCAACAAAGGGATGAAGGGTTTTAAAAAAAAGGACCCATGCACCAGGGCTATTCTAGTAATATACTTGGCTGAGCCAATTGACCCTTAGCCACTCCTTTCTGACATAGGATATCTAAACATATATGAAGCTTATAAAGTTATATAATTGGAAAATAAATAAATTAACAGGCTTCATGGGAAAAAAAGAGAATGTTTGGAAATATGGAGATGCCTATCTCAAAACTTTGCTCAACCAAAAGAATGAATGGGAGAGACCTCTCCAACCTCCTGTGTTGGTGAACTGAGAGCCCAAGAGATGCATGCACCTGCCTGACACAACCAGGTATGATAATATAATCAATCATTAGTATATTTTACAAAACAAAGGAGTGCTACCCTATCAGTCACCTTCTACATGAAGGAATGCTGTCCCTACCAGTCACTTTTCACAACACAATGGAAGTGGATTTCCTGTTCTTGAGAACCCTGGAATCCCAAATGGGTCTGAGGGTTCAGAGGTGAGTTTGAACACGAGTGCAATTCTTTACATGGACATTTGGCCAGTATGATTAAAAAATCATTTTGCCTATCTGAAAAAATTATTTTACTTTTTTATTTTATTTTATTTGATAGTACATAGTTAAATCGAGTTTAAGTGTGCAGCAAAATTTTCATGTTTCTGGAAGCTAATATTACCTCCCCTTAGTATTCTAACAGCCACCTACTGTTATGACATTAAATATGCATGTCACATTAAATATGCATATTAAAAAGACATCAATTATTACTAAATAATTTTAATACTCTTTTTAGTAATGCAGGGAAAAGTAACAAATATAGCTCAAATAAAATGAAAATATAACCAACCTCTTCTGACAAGTCATGAATGCGGTTGCGATCCTTTCCTTGACTAGATGCAGTATTTTCAAGAGTGGAGCGTAATTTTCCAACCATAGCTTCCATCTCGCTGTAATTTCCACGAGTTTTGTTTAACTCTTTAGCAGTGCGTGTGTAATTCTTCTGGACTTCCTGCAATTCACAGCAACAATGAATTTGCATGATGAAATGAAAGTTATACTTTTAAAATTGTATAGGAAAATATTCAATAATCTGGCCTATTACTATATATATGTTTTTTTTTTAAAGTACAGGAAAAAATCCATTAAACTGATTCTACTTTTGAACAGACATTTTTTTAAAAAATTTATTTCCTAAGTAAAATATTTCATTTTTTGAGTGTATATAACATGTAACAAGTTTCTATAGACATAAAAGCCGAGAACAAAGGACCCATGTAAATTAGTAGATGCAGTAAAACAGTAGAGAATAATCCCCCTTTATTACCATACAGGGAAGAGTGACTATCATGTATGCACACCTGGTAAATATTGAGAAAAAAATTATTTTATTTAAAATTTAACAATATGATGTGCACACCATACGAGAATGATGAATAAGGAGATCAGAATTTTCTGACATAAATCAAAACTAGTATATAATGGGCTTGGAAATATGAGTATCTTGCAAGAAAAAGACCTCTATCAGATTGTTATTTTCATTAAGAAATTCTGAATATTGAAATATATTTACTTTACAGTATAGTAAAATGTCATTACACCAAACTCTTCTAATACTAATTTTAAAATAATACTTTTTTAAAAGAAAGAATACACCAATGAACAAACTGCTTGGCTGACCTCCAGAGATTTGTCCTTGGTCTTGATTATGTCTTTGCAAGAGTCAACCTCCTTTGCTAGCTTTTCACAGGATTTTTTACTTTTAGACAGCTGCAAAATAAAATCAATCTACCAATTTCAGGTAAAAGAGAGAAATCTATTTAAATATAATGCAAATAAATTAAAATTCTGAACTCAGGATTATTTTACTGAATTGTCCAGAAAATGTCATTTACATCAAAGGTTGGGTAGATGCATTATTGTCAATTCTAATGAAAAAAGCAAAGTTTGACTGGTTGATGTAATAGAGTTCTTTTCTAATGTTGCCTGAGTTTATAGAATAAAAAGCAGTAATGAATAATAGTTAATTAAAAACAGTAATGAAGAATAGTTAATAAAAAACAATAATGAAGAAGAGTTAATAAAAAAAACAATAATGAAGAAGAGTTAATAAAAAAAACAGTAATGAAGAAGAGTTAATTCAAAACAGTAATGAAGAAGAGTTAAAAAAAACAGTAATGAAGAAGAGTTAATTCAAAACAGTAATGAAGAAGAGTTAAAAAAACAGTAATGAAGAAGAATTAATAAAAAAAACAGTAATGAAGAATAGTTATTATCCAAAACCGTAATAAGTAACAAACCTCATCAGTAGCTGTGTCCAGTTTCTTGCGGTAACTGGCCAAAAGATGCTTCAAGCTTTCTACTGAAGCTACTGGTGCTGGTGGTTTCTTGTCTTTGATTTCTTCTTTTCTGCCAGAAATAAGTCCTGTAAAGCAGAAAGACCAGAACCTCAGCAAAGTGGCTGTTTATTGTCTGGGTAAAATATGCTTGATCTAAGAGTATACTATGATGGTCATTTAGAAAATTATTTTAAAATAAATTACAGGTGTAAAATACTACGCCCCATCTCCCCCATAATCAGGACTAGGCAGGTAGCAGTTTGTAAAAATTATATACGCTTTTAAAAGGCTTTTGAAGCATTGACATGGCCATATCACTTTATTTAAAATATCTGCAAATGTAGATCTCTCTCCATTTTCCTCAATACAATATAAAACTGAAACTGAAATCCTAGATTACTCAATAGTACAAAACAAGTTATTTAAATTTCATTAATAAATAAATGATGTCTCAAAATGTTGCTGGACAGTATCAAAAGGAATACTGGGAGAGAAAGAGGAAGGGGAGGAGAAAGGGAGGGAGGAAAGAAAAGGAAAAGAAAGAAAAGGAAAATAATTTTAAATTGTGTAATTTAGGAAAAATAAATTACCAATAAATAATAATAAAATGGTGTGTTGGGGTTAATTACGAGGAAAGCAATAAAATATATACATGAGATGGTGTCTTACTTGTCTTTTTGCCTTTCTCATCCATGTCATAATTAAGAAGTAGATATTCCAACTCTTTAAAAGCAGTTCCATAGGTATCTTCTAGGAAAGCTTGGCGTTTTTTAGCCTGACCATAATAAATAAATATTTTAAATGTTCACACATATAAAAAGAAATTGTAAAAAATGTTACTATTTTCCCCCCAAATGTACCATGTTTGATTAATGAGATTTATACACAGTATAGCCATAACATTCCTTTACAATTTCAAAGAAAAGATAATTCTGAAACATAAAATATTCTGCACAAATACAAATAATCTAAAGTAATCAAATAAATAAATAAATAAAAAATATGCCAACTATCAATTTGAATATTTTCATGTTCAGCAACTTTTCTTTCTGTCCAAACCTCAAGGAATTATACCACTAGTGCTAAAAGAAAACATGGAAAACATGCTATTTCAGTATTCAAAATTAGATTTCAGAACTCACAGAAGATAAGTTGGCAATACAAAACCAAAAGAAGGATTGCATAAAAACCAAAACAACAAAACAACCTGTGCACAAAACCCAAAACAACAAAACAAACGTTGCAGAAAAAAACAGAACAACAAAACAAACATTGCAGAAAAAAACAAAACAACAAAACAAACAGTGCACTAAACCCCAAATCAGTGCACAAAATCCAAAACAAACATTGCACAAAAACTAAAACAAAACATTGTTCAAAACCAAAACCAACAAAACAAACAGTGCACAAAAACCAAAACAACAAAGCAAACAGTGCACAAAAACCAAAACCAGTGAAAATAAATCCAAAACAAACATTGCACAAAAACTAAAACAAAACAAACATTGTTCAAAACCCAAAACAACAAAACAAACAGTGCACAAAAAACAAAACAACAAAACAAACAGTGCACTAAACTCAAAACCAGTGCACAAAATCCAAAACAAACGTTGCATAAAAACTGAAACAAAACAAACACTGTTCAGAACCCAAAACAACAAAAAACAAACAATGCACAAAATCCAAAAAACAAAACAAACAATGCACAAAACTCAACATAACAAAACAAGCATTGCACAAAAAAATCAAAACAACAAAACAAACAGTACAGTCAGAATGAACAGGGAAGAACAATTTAGAGTTGATTGGGTTTTGAAGGGGGGAGGAATGCTTTCAGTAGATGATTTTGGTTCTCAGTGATTTATTTTCATTTCTATTGCTTAAGATTAATGATCAAGAAGTATTTTTAGAAATCTTAACTGTGAAGCTTTATTTAATATTGTTTGTACAGAAAAGAGTAAATATGTATTTAAACTTTTTTTTTAAAGCCAAGCAGTATTCTGCTGTCAGCAATATCTGAATGGTTCTCACTGTGTATGTAAGCCCATACACAGCTTGCAGTGATTACACAAAAGATATGGAAACAGATATATAAATAAGTTCAATACTCTACACCTTTCAAGCCCAAAATATCAAGAACATCTCTGTAGATAGTTTTAAATGAGAGCTGTCAAAGTCCTATGTCCTATGTGCTCATTCTGCAGCTTGAATTTCATGAAAATCACTATAGTTGTCACTATAGCAGTCACTATAACAGGGATGTCCCCATATTGCAATTCATACCTCTACTTCAAAACTGTGACACAGACTTTCCCAACAAGATCTGTTCTATCCCCACCCAGACTGTAATTTTATCTTTATGGAGAGACTACACTCACTTTCAAACTGCAATTCAGATTTTCCCAGTAAAATAATCTCCATCCCCAAATTATAATTTTATCTTTCCAGAAAGACTACACTCACTTTCAAACTGCAATTTAGACTTTCCCCATAAAATAATCTCAATCCCCAACTTATAATTTTATCTTTCCAGAAAGGCTACACTTTCTTCCAAACTGTGATACAGACTTTCCCAGTAAAGTCACTTCTATCTCCAAGTTGCAATTTACACATTCTTTTCAAATTTCACATCAGATCTATTCTTCAAAAAAACTGTGATTCAGACTGACCACACAAAATGACCTTTACCAGACTTGCCTACCCCCCACCTTAGGAAACCAGAAGATCACTGGTCCAAAACCAGAAGATTTTGAATGGAAACCAGAAGATTTTATGCGGAGTCTGGCTTTTTAATAGAAATACCAATAATATAAAATAAATGCAAAATAAAAAAAATAATGTTAATATTTGTAAATAAACTTACCAATAATGTAATGATTAATGCAAAGCACAACAATTTGTCTACATTTTGTCCAGTCTCCATTCCACTGTTTATTTTAGATGAATTTTTGTCAAGCACACCAAGTGTTAGGCAGTTTTATTTAGATATTTCTTTAGACTTCATTTGAAGAAGGATCTTCACATTTCAGAATAATGGGCCATTGAAGTACCGCATCATGATTTTCACTTTTACAGAAATTCATTAAATATTTCATAAATGGATTTTTTTAAAAATATATATTTAACTTTTTATTATCTAATGTACAAGCCACAAAAAGGAACATGTGCCTATTGAAAAATTTTAAGAAAAAAGTTATGATTTTTTTTATTGTACCCATCTAAAATATATATTTTGGGAGAACATGTAGAATTTAAAAAAATAAAATTTACTTAAACCTAAAGCATATTACAGGCTTTCATCCTTGCACAACCTTTTAATTTTATGTATGAGAAACTAGTATACCAAATTTCAGGGACATGGAATAATTACAACTATTCAAAAGGGGTCTTAGCATTTAGTTCAACAGAGGAAAAAAGTCATTTTGAGAAAAACACATTTAAAGTAAAATAAAGACAACAGAACTTTAAAAGTGTTCAAGTGGTTTATTTTTTTAAAATAAATATACCCTATCCGTACTACATTGGACTGCTCTTAGTCATTTAGCTCTCTCGGAATTAAATATACTAATACTATATATTACTATCCTTTACATCCTCAGTGTACAGTCTTTTTATTTTCTAATACTACATAGAACCAGAATATTGCAAAGAAATTTTAAAAAAAATATATTTATCAATCCACATTAATAAAATTTGGAATATATGTTGTCTTTGTTATGAGAAAGCAATACCAGTTATTAGTTTTAGAATATCTGGTTCAGATTTTAATTTATAAATGATTTAAATATATAAAAGTTAAAACACCTGTATTTTTCTAAATTTACATGTCCATTAGACTAGAGAAAAAACAGTGAAAGTCTTCCTGTAACATTTAAAATGTTATTAAAAAGACATTATTCTTCAATAAGCTTGCTTTGTTAATTAAGAATTGGATATGATTAATATTATTATTTTTAATGTTTTATGCATTTCTTTTGTCTTCAATGTATGTGTATTTATTATCATGCCTTCTAAAATTCTATTATAATAATGTGTGTACTGCGTAATCACAAAATATCAACGGCTAATTTACAAATACATGTATATATATAGGCCTATATATATTTCTAATTTTTTATTATTTTTTTAGCAGAAATGATTAAAATAAAAAATTTGACTAAATCAAAATGTTCACAATTCCGTAAATTACTTTCAAACAAATTTGACTCAGGATCATTTCTTTATCGCCGATGATCTTTTGTTTTAAAACTTGTGTCACTTTTAAAAAAGAAAAAAATTTGAAGCCTTACATATACAACGGATTCTAGAAAAATGATTATTTGAACCTCAATGCGGTTTCAAACATAGGCCTACTGTTATTGAAAACGCCAATCTTTTTCCTAGCATTGCAATATAAAGTAGCTCGTTTTGGACGGATAATTTCTGAAAAAAATTGCATAGACTGTCTTACATGTAAGTTGAATGTTATTTATTAAAGTAAATATTTCGTAATTGTCACGCATATACTATCGCTACATGGCCGCCATTTTGAAAAAGCGAACTATGTCTATCGGTCGAACGGGCAGTAAAAACGTTATGAACCGAATTTGCTTATCCTGAAAAGCTCTGACTTCTCAACATAAAAAATATATAAAGAAAATGTTTATTTCACGAGCGAAATTCTGTTTTGTCAACTAAAATTAATAACGGCCGACGAATAAGATTCCAGAAGTGTTAGAAAAGGACTCGTATGCTGAAGAGCTCATAGCAGACGACAGAGAAGCAGTCAGAGTTACGCCGCCGTTAGCTCTATTGAACGCACGGTAAGTTTTTCGTCCTGTCATAATCGATCGTGAAAAAAAAAATTGAAAATGAAAATGAAAGCGGAAGATTTCTTTTGGAAGCGGAAGAGCGGGAGATTCGAGGTAAAAGCGGGAGATTCTTCCGCTAAAAGCGGAAGGTAGGCAGGTATGCTTTACTCCCAAATTATGATTCTGAACTTCCTGGAAAGAACACACATTGGAAGCTGGCTCAACGAGTCCCAAAACCCTACTGATATTTCCAGTTATGGCTCTACTCTTTCCTGAAAGGTCAATGATATTTCAAAATTGTGACTCTAAAGAATCAAAAAAAAAAAAGACCACTGATAATTCAAAGCTGTGATTGTCATTTTTCCTGAAGAACACAGAATGTTCTTTAAAAAATAATATTTTTTAAATAAAAACTATAATGCCTACCTTTCCAAGTTCTGTTTTCAGTTCATTGAAATTCTTCTGATGGACTTCTAATTCCTTGGAAAGGCTGCCGATAACAGTTTTTTTTTCTTCCACTTGGCCACATAGTTGTCGTCTTGCTGCAAGGTACTCCTTTTCCAACCTTGAAAAAGAGGAAGTTATAAATTTGTTCACATGTATTTTCAAAACCATAAATAAATGAGATATAACCTTATGATATTATTATTAAAAAAACTAATTTTTATTATTATTCTATGCATGGTTGTGTTGTTTTATATTTTGATGCTGCATTTTTTTTAAGTTAGAAGAAAAATATTTTTCTAGCAAAGAAAATCATACAAGCCTAACCAAAGCATACTCCTGTAAGACATTTCTTGCCTTGAAAAGAACAATGAGTTTTAAAAATAAAAATTTCATAAATATCCTGAAGAAAGATCTTTTGTCTCAGGGCATAACTATTTATTTTGCCATTACATTGAATGTTCTAATCATGAACATATGACACTAACAAATGAGTCCATCACCTATTGTCTACATCAGGCAATGATCACCAAAAGAGAAGTTATTACCTGGGATTTCCATGCAATACTTCATGGGTGAGATATTTTCTTACAAGACACTATGTTCCAACAATGAAAGCCTATTAAAACAATGTCAATCGTACAAAGTGGTGCTTTATACTGCCACCCTTTTTAAATGAAGACAACATGAAGGTAAAGACAAAAGCCCATGATCGATTATGTTTGTCTAGGTTATTAATACACTATCAATGTAAGAAGTTGTTTAGCAGAAAATCTATGACAGAATAAGTCATAAATGACACCTGAAAATTCTACAGTGGATTTTAAGTTAAACATAATCTACAATTTTACAACAGATAATAAGTCATTAAATATTAGTAAAGTTTACACTCTACCAGAAAAATGTCTACAAGTGGTAACAAATCACTAGAAAAGACAAATAACTAGGCACTTTCAGTTAAATATAATCTACAGTTTGACAACAGACAAAAAGTCATATGTACAATACCAGAAAATGTATGAAGGATATTAAATTAAAAACACTACAAATGATAACAAATCACTAGAAAAGACTATGACAAATAATTAGCCACTCTGTCAGAATGACAGGTACAATAAGTTACGTGCTCTCATCCATAAAAGTCTATTATAGAATTGTTAAACCTACAAGAGAGAGAGAATGTCTCTTTATGCGTGGAACAATGTTTTGTATATAAAATATTATGTGATGTTATGTAAGTAGTGTGATGATTTTTTTGGTATGATATGATGTTTTGTGTATTGTGTTGTATGTCGTATGACATCTTGCATATGAGTCATGTTCCATGTATGTACACATAAGTTTACTGTCAATGGAGAACTTTAAATTCAGTATCTCAACTTATTAGCAATTTTATCTTTAAAAAATGAGACTGCATCCTTTTCAAATGGAAGAAATGCTATTTTAGTTTTTGAAAATGAATTACATATTTAACATATTTAAAAAGAGAGTATATCCTATTGAAATGGAAGAAGTAATTATTTTCAGTTGCTGAGTCTCCCCATGCCCTTACACTTAAAAAGCACAAATAGTTTAAAAATGAAACACATTACATTCTGAGATTAAACATACCACGTGAACAATGTTTGAAAAAAAGGTAATCTGAAGAAAGAAGACAGAGAAGGAGAGAAAGAGAGAAGGGACTTTCACATGGTAATACTAAATATTCAACAAAACATGAACAAAGTACTTTTTAATAATTTAATAGGATTTAATAATAGTGCTAACATAGACAATGTACTCACTTATCAAGCTTATTCATAACATCCTTCTTAGCCTTTCTCTCATCATCGTACAGCTGTTCAATTTCCCTACAATGTCAAAAGTTTAAAGTTTGCAAAACTATAGTTAAACAGTCTACTTCTTTAAGACATAAATATTGTCTTTCTTAGTTTAATATTAACACATATAAGCCAGTGAATAGCAAATGTTTCATGAAATGAGACTTGCAAAAGAGCTTAAAATAATCAGTACCATCATAAATATATACTTGCAAAGATTTTCATTCTAAATTAGAAAACATTTTAAGATAAGGCAGTAGATTATTTCTAATATTTATTTTAAGGAGTTAATTTATATATTATAAAATGTACAGTGTGCTCATTATGAACTGGGCATAATAAAAAAATTATCTCTTTATCCAGCCAAGTCTTTTGTTTTGCCTGTTGTTGCCTGGGACTTCAATAGCCTGGCTGGCATATCTCATTATTCACTCAACATAATTTTAAAAGGTAATGTATGTTGACTGTAGTTGAGTGAGACTGCTCCAGGCTGACTGATGTAGCTCAAATCATTATTTACTCAACATAATTTTAAAAGGTAATGGGGGTATGTTGGCTGTAGTTGAGTGAGACTGCTCTAGGCTGACAGATTATCTCATTATTCACTCAACATATCTTTTAAAAGGTAAAGTAAGTTGGCTGTGTTTAAGCAGAACTTCTCTCGGCTGACAGATATATCTCATCATTCACTCAACATATCTTTTAAAAGATAAAGTAAGTTGGTTGTGTTTGAGTGGAACTGCATATGACTGATGTATCTCATTATTCAGCAAACATATTTTTATAAAAAGAAACATGAGTTGGCTGTGTTTGAGAACTTCACTAGCCTGACTGGCACATGAGACTGTCAACTGAAATAGTCAGAGTAAAATTAAAATAAGAACATAATGATGTTTAAAAATGAAACAAACAGTATTCATTTGATGAAATGACAGAATTCAGAAAATAATAATGTTACTTTGTGACTTAAAAGCAGAGCAAAAGTTCTTTAGTTTCCATTATACAAACTAGGTATCCACAATATTGTGACATTGGTATATGAAACAAAAGGAGTTGTCTTAGCCACTTACAAGGAACAAATGGAGTTATCTTAACCACTTACAAGGAACAAATGGAGTTGTCTTAGCCACTTACAAGGAACAAATGGAGTTGTCTGAACCACTCACTCTCAATATCAGTACATACAACACAATATACAGAAAACTCAAAAGGCCATAGATCTACCAACTGAATAACAGGAGAAACCCACCATCTTGCAAAAGCACAACACACCAGTAAAACAGTGATATGTCAGCAAAGACAACAAACAAATGTCTCTTACTGGAACAAAAGATTACCTCATGCCAGGTCTGAAAAAAACACAAAAACCTTCAACTAACATAGCAACAAGAAACAGTTTACACTTACCCAACCTCTCAAAACAGTTGTTGGATAAGTCTTGTTTATAGACAAAGAAGACACACTGAGGAAAGGGTTTATACTGAGAGAGTAATGAAGTAAAACATCAACAGCTGTGTCGACATAAAACAGTTGTTGGATAAGACGTGTTTATAGACAAAGAAGACACACTGAGGAAAGGGTTTATACTGAGAAAGTAATGAAGTAAAACATCAACAGCTGTTGACATAAAACACAAACACAAAAGAAAGAAAACCATACCTCATTAGAGGGTTTATGCTGAGAAATTAAAGAAGAAAAAATTACAACAGCTGTCGACATAAGATTTGTAAGAAGGAAGGAAAATATATTTGAGTAGAGGGTTTATACTGAGAAAGCAAAGAAGAAAACATTAAACAGCCATTGACATGAGCAGAAAAGGAAAGAAAATATACTTGTGTAGGGGGTTTATACTGAGAAAATAATGGAGTTAAATTAATGAAATTATTAAGTTTGAATCTTCCTCTTGGCATCTGGGCTGCTGAGAACCTGGCTGTAGTCGGAGACAAACAGGTGAGTAAAGTAATTTGAGTGTTGTGGAAACCATTAAAGTGAACAGTAATCTATTTCAAACATATATATATATATATATATTATAAAAATCAGATATTTCAGTAATATCTACATTTCTAAACATTTCTGGCAAAGTTTAAGCAGCCAGAAACTTTTATAAATGTTATTGTTTCAGGGTTAAAAATGAAATAGAAACCAAAACTCTCAACCGCTCACAAGATCGCCACATGATGGCATAAAGTGGCTAAAATGCTCTGAGCTACAGTCCAGTCCAGGCTGTTTCTTTGTTGTGCATCAGTTAAGGTTTGCAAGAGCACAAGACATTTGTGCAGAGCTCATTTTTCAAATGCCATATTTTCAGTACAAAAGAGTAGCTCTGTGTTGTCATTAATCTCATTTGTGTACATTGGTAACAAAAATAATCTTGCAGAAAGATGATCTTTTATCACATATATTGCAATATCTATTGGGACTATGAATAAAATTGTACATAGATATCAGAAAACCTAAATCTATTGACTAAACTCATTTGCACAACTGACCTAGATGCCTCTTAACTTTGTCTTTAAATAGTACAGGGAAAATATATTTAAATGAAAAAATACATTTTATAGAGCAGTGGTTTTTAAACGGGGGTCTACAGATTTCAGGGTGTCCATGAAAGTCAAATAAAAATGTAACATTTATATTCACTACATGTGCATTTTTTAGGGAGGGGGGGGGGGGGCCATAGCTTTCTCCAGATTTTTGAAGGGGTTCATGACTCAAAAATGGTTAAGAACCACTACTATAGAAAGTAAAGAAGATTTTGAAAAATTATTACTGTAAAAAGTGTGCAATGGGACATAATCAAAGGACATTCCCCACATTCATCTTTGAAACATCCAAATATTTCTGGCATTAAAGCACTCACTTTTAAATTAATAAACAACCTCAAAGTAAAAATAATGCTTTAAAACATAAAACATTTGCAAATACTCAAATATTTATTTTGTTGCTATTTTAAAGATACAAGTATAAAGAAGATAAATAATAAATATTTTAACAATGGTTTATAAAGTAAACATACTCTTATGCATAACAAGCCAACAGTATAACAGTTCAACAAGTTTTTGTTATTTTTGTTGCTGTAAAACAAGTTAAAATCTTGCAGTTTAAGAATATGAAACAATATACTCTTATGAATTAATAAAAAGAGCTGTTAACTGATTAAAACCACATATATCAATGCAGCCCCTCCATACAACCTACCATTTACAGCAACGAGAACAAAATAGTACCAAAAAATAGTACTAAAATTCCTTAATCCAACATAATTCTTAAAGCCAAATACGGACCTGAGTTGTTTTGAAAGGCGCTCTATTGCACGGTTGGCTTCACCATTAGCAGATTTTTCCACCTCTAGCCCTCCTTCCAAGTCTCGCACTCGTAACTAAAACCAAATAACAAATTTCATAGTCAACTATAAATAATCGATTAACAAATCTCATGTTTGTAACTAAAACTAAATGACAAATCTCACACCATAACTATAATCAAATATTAAATCTCACATTCATAACTTGTAGAGTCAAATAATAAACCATAAACACTCATAAATATAATTATATTCAAATAATAAATCTTGTACTCTAATGAAATAACAAGTTTTGCAATCATATCTACAACCGAATAACAAGTCTTGTACTCATATCTACAACCGAATAACAAGGCTTGTACTCATATCTACAACTGAATAACAAGTCTTGTACCCATATCTACAACCAAATAACAAGTCTTGTACCCATATCTACAACCAAATAACAAGTCTTGCACTCATCTACAAACGAATAACAAGTCTTGTACCCATATCTACAACCATATAAAAGTCTTGCACTCATCTACAAACGAATAACAAGTCTTGTACCCATATCTACAACCAAATAACAAGTCTTGTAGCCATATCTACAACCAAATAACAAGTCTTGCACTCATCTACAAACGAATAACAAGTCTTGTACCCATATCTACAACCAAATAACAATCTTGTACTCATATTTATAAATAACCAATCTTTCACTGACACCTATAAACAAAATATTAGTCTTGCACTCATAAGTACAACTAAATAAGAAATCTAATACTATAATACAATCAAATAACAAATATCATACTCAAAATTACAACCAAATAACAGATCTCACAATTGTAACTATAACCAAGTAACAAATCTCACACTTGCAATACAACCAAGTAACAAATCTCTCACTTATAGCTACAATCAAATAACAAATCTCACACTTATAACTACAACCAAATAACAAATCTCACACTCATAACCTCATAACTACATATAACAAATCTCACACTCATAACCTCATAACTACATATAACAAATCTCACACTCATAACTATAAATAACAAATCTCACTTGTTACTACACACCAACCAAATAACAAATCTCACACTAAGCTGCAAGTGAATAATAAAAAGAAATGTTTATACAGCCTAAAAAAAGAAAAGAATCCTCTAACATTTTGGTATTTGTTAACTGACTGCCCAACTAATGAACACAGTATATGGAATGAAAGGATTCTTATTAATATGAAAAAAGTGTGATTGAAGTATGAAACTATTTTCTGTGTGTTTTGTGCACTGATATAATGACAGACTGTAATTAAAATATAATATTACTCTTTTTGTGCACTGATGTGATTAAATGAAAAGTACTACTTAGTATTGTTCTGCACCATTGTACCTTGTGCTAGATATTGTTCAATGAGAAAATAAGCACTGAAAGTACGTTATATAAAATATGCCAATAAAAACAAAAAAAAAAGCCATTAAAAGTTAACGAACTACAATAGTCTTTGGATGTGATTTCTAAACTCCTAAAATTATATAATAAAACTTTATGCAACAAATAACCCAAAACCAAGAGTCTGAAGTCCATGACATTAAACTGAGCTAACATTCTAATGAATGAGATAAATAGAGGGAAATATAAAATACTTAGTGCAAGAAATTCATATTTTCATATAAATTCATAAAATTTTACACAACTTTTTTGTACGTTAAAAATTGAGAATTCTGTCATTCTGACACTAGTATAGGCACCTTTTCATGCTGAGTGTTCCAAGATGTCTTTACATGCTGAGTGTCATGGGGCATTTCTGAGACTAGCATAGAATCTTCATAAGTGTCACAGGAATATCTATATATGTCTATGTCTACTATACCTGGATGATCTCTGAATTGAATTTGGTCTCAAGATGAGATGCCCTTTCTGCTTCTATGTTTTCTTCCAAAGTTTTGATTCTCATCACAGATGCCTGAAAAAAAAAAAAAATTTAAGACTTAATTTCTTGTCCCAGGTATCCAAAGAGGTATCTAAGATTTATCTGGTGCCAGGAAAACCAAATTCAATTGCTATCATAAAATAAGGTAATTTTTTCCTTTCTAGCTTTGCTGAATTTTTAATAAATTATGTAGATTTAGTAAGGCATTAATTACAAGGAACTTACTGTTATATAAGAGTGATATGCATAGTCATAAGCAACATAAATCATTCTTATGTTACAGTGTAGCAGATTAGTGAAAGGGAGATGATAAACTTAGTACAGCTTCCCAGCAAATGCCCCAAAAGCAAGTACTGTTCTTGCTAGCATTCTTTTAAACAAAAAATTGTACTATTTTGTTACGGATAATACTGCTGCGCTACAGATTACATTCCTGAATTTTAGATCATACTGTTGTTACAGTATATATATTAAATATTAATGTATTATACATCATACTGCTCTGCTAGAGATCATACCACTGTATTATATATCATATTGCTGTGTTATAGATCATTCTACTGTATTATAAATCACAATGAAATGCTATGAATTATACTAATGTATTGTCAATCATACTATTATGTTATAGATATGCTACTGTAATACTGATCACACTGATATATGCCATGCTACTGTACTGTCAATCACACTATTATGTTATAGATATGCTACTGTATTATTGATCATATTGATGTATTATATGCCACACACTGTACATTCAATCACACTACTGTGTTATAGATCACACTGAAGTGTTATAGATCACACTACTGTGTTATAGATCACACTGCTGTGTTATAGATCACACTACTGTGTTACAGATCAAACTGCTGTGTTATAGATCACACTGCTGAGTTATAGATCACACTGCTGTGTTACAGATCACACTACTGTGTTATAGATCATGCTACTGCCGTATAGACCATGTTGCTGTAGTATACCATTATGTTAAGATCATATACTGAGTCAGAGAGCATTGTATTGATTTACAAAACCACACTATTGTTTTTGACAGCTGTATTATAAATCATATTCTATTAAGATCATACTGCTGTGTTATAGATCATAATGGTGTAAAAGATCAAACCACTGTCCTATATACTGCTATTCTCAAATACGGTATACAATTGTGACAGGTTAGACATCATTTTGCTGTGTTGTTAGAATATACAGATTTGTTATAAACTTATTGTGATGTGGTGTAGTGGTGTTGTTGTTGTGGGTCAGATGAGGATGATGCCAATACCACAGCCACAGCAACAGAGGGCAACATGCAACACCTTTTAAAAAATGCAGTCTTTGCAAGACTAGAAGGCAAATACAAATAAACTGTCAAGAAAAGAGGTATGAAGGTTTATTTAATGCTTAATTTGGTGGCAATTTTTCTCTTAGAGATTAGGATAAAGACTTTTTTTAAAATCATGTATTTAGATGGAGTTCTCATATAAACTATTCAAATATTTAAAAATGTTAGAAAATTATATTTCCATAAAATTTATGGCAAATCAGTAAAGTAACAAGAACTACAAGTATTTCTTATGCTAACATAGTGATTAATTACAGACAATTAACAAAATCAAGAATAACAATATCTACTGAACACACCTCTAGATCTTTCTTTAACCTTTCTTCTCGTTCCTTGCAGAATTTTATTTCAGCCATTGCTCTTCGCAGATCATCAGATTGGTTTTTGTGCTCCGCTGAAGTATAAATGTAGAAAAACAGAAGGTGCAATTTCAATAATGTGAACCCAGGCTAAGCCAAATCTTTGTTACCTGTTTCATTTGATATGTATGAATGTATGGTTATGATTTTTGTTTTAATAAATTATCTTAATAGAATAAAGTTAAAATCTATTTGAACATTTCCAATAATGAATCAATAAAAGCATATTATATCTCATAGAGTCTATAATATTTAATCAAATCAATCCATAGCAACGGGAAAATTATTAATACAATTTTACGAGTTGAAATCTTTTGTTAAAATTTTGGTTGAACAATTATTGCCAAATGAAGAATTTAGATATAAACTAAGTGCATAGCTAATAATTTATTATTAAATTAAATAGATAATTAATTAATTAATTATATGGTAGCTTACATTCAAACTCATGCACCTTTTCACCAAAGTCATTAATTGTTCTGAAACATAAATCATAAGTAAAGTATATTAAAGTTAAATTTAATTCACAGGATAAATACTCCTTAAATATCAAAAACACATGAACAATGGAAATTAGCAGTAAGACATACAGAGGAAGCTGAAGTCATGGTCTCAACAGTATATTACATTCTTCGACTCACCACTTCAACATTCTCACAAAATTGTACAAGTATGAAGTGCAGTCTGTCAACTACCATATATCATTAGACAACAATGAATAGAGTGGTTTTTGAATATGTAAACTTTATTTCATAGACAGTTCATTCGGCTGAGTACCTTGTATTATACACCCTAAAGAAATGTGCTTTAGCATCTGACCAGAGATTCAATACCCGGGTGCTCTCATTTAATACTAGAGTCATGCTCATTATGTTAAAATACCAACTACCTCAGACAAAGATGTCTTCCATAAAGTCTGTCTGCACTAGTTATTTTCCTTCTTGTTTTGTATTTTTCTAAGGTACATATTCAAATCATCAGTTTCCAGCACTCCCTCCTAGAAAGAGAATATCTTGGAGAATTAATAGTAAAGTTTACATAAGTATATTTGAAAAAGAGAAGTAGGATGTCTATTTTGAGAAGCTAGTTATGTTTTGTCTCCCCTTGATGAAGAGGAAAGTTATTTCTATCTATGTCAACAAATGAAAGCATTATGGAAAAAGTTGACATAAAGACAAATATTAAAAGTCAAACAAATGTTACGCTTCTTGTTGTTGACAGACAGCCATGAATCGATCCTTTTCATTCTTGCAAACCTCATTTTCGGCTTGTAACCGTGCTACAAAGAGATTCTGCAACAGAACCAAGCTACAATGAGGTACTGAAACAGAACCCTGCTACAGAAATTCTGCAAAAAGTACAATAACAATATATGCCTAATGTAAATTAGGCAATAACAACCTATGCTTTTCTCATGTGCATTTTTAATCTGTAATATTTTAAAAGTTTTAAAATAAGTCAAACTAATTTTACACGGCTGAATAAGCTTGCTAACCATATTCCAGTAAACAGGCATGCTGTTCAAAAACTTAATACAAAAATTTATAATAAAAAAGAAAAGATTACCAACAGCAGCAAAGAAAATAACAACCCCCAAACAGAAGGAAAAAGAGAAGGTAAATCAAAAGGCATACTTGTTCATTGATTTCTGCCCGAAATTTCTGCTCCTGCTCTTCAGAAGCTTCTAGTGCACCCTGAAGCTTCTGTTGAATTCGCTTGATTTCATCAGTAAGATCGCTGATCTTTTCTGAAACAATATTTGTGCACATTTTCAAATAAAACATACAAAATCTTTAACATGTCATACAATTAATTTCTGTTTACTGAAAGCAGTAAGAGTCAGGTTTTACTGTATTAAAATAAAAATCAACTTGAAGCTATTAAGATATATTTTTTTTCATGCACTTACATCATTATTTATGAGTAAGTGCTTGAATTTTCACAATTGTGGTTATTGATTTTCACATTTTTAGTGACTGATTTTTAATAATAATTTATTATTAATTTTTATTTTAATGTTTTCAAAGTCCACTAATGAGCATTGGTGCATTTAAGAGACAGTATGGGTAATTTTCTATAATAATAGTAAAAAAAATTAATTAATGTAAAAAAATACCTTTCTTTTAATCTTAAAACAAGAAATATTATTTCTTTTTAAAATGATATAATGTGAAGCTAGCAGCTGCTACTGATAAGACCTGAATATGGGGCAACTGTCTTATTCTTGGCTCAGTTAATATTAAACACTATTTCACCAATCAGTCTGCCATATTATGAAAATATGGGATGTGTGTTTACAAAGAAATGTAATGCACAAGAAGATGTGACTAGTTTATTAAAGTACCTGTACATGATGTTTTTTGTTATAGCAGTAATCTGGAGTTTCCTATATAGTTATATTGGTATTAATTTCTGAAAGAGGTAAAAAAGAATATATTGTGCATCTTACGCCGAAGTTCATCATTGGTTTCCTGCAGGGTAGTCTCACGCTGTGCATGTTGCTGTTTGTGCTGAGACAGTTCTCTCTGCACTTTGGTCAACTCAAACTCTGTGTTGTGCCGAGTCGCTTCCCCTTTCTCAACCTGTGCACGTAGTTTGGCCAGCTGACTTTCAAGGGATGCAATCTACCAAGAAGGTAATTATTCCAGATAAGTGTGCATGAAGTAGTTAAAGATATGTAAATATTAACATGTACATACTACTTAATTTTACACACAAACACACAAATAAAATCACATACATACAAAACATATGCATGTTCGCGCTCACATACAACATGCAAGCACATAAAATACACAAAGTATTAAGCAACAATAACTCTCTCTCTCTCTCTCTCTTTTTTTAAAAATACCTTACAAATAAAGCTTCATTTAAAAAAAAAATAGCAGCACTTAAACTGATCAAAAAATGCTTCTCTTGGTCTTAAAAAAAAAATTAAATGAAAAAATACAATCTCTTCTTAAGATTAAAATACTTTAGATGTGTGGCTACACAAACAAAACTACAAAATTATGCTTTTATAAAAAAAGAGAGCAATAAACAGTAATTATAAAATAGAAAAGAAAATCAATGCTAAAAACAAAAAAAAAATAAGAGTTTAGCTCACTTCTTTGTTACTCTGGCTAGCTGCCTCCAATTTTTGCTTTTCTGCATTGTTTATTCGTTTCCTCAACTGGGATACTTGTTCTGTACAATAAAACAAACATTTTAAAATATAATAGTTTTGTAAAGTTTATAGTATACTTTATTTTGTCAATTTTATATGAAGGAATACAATGAATCTTCATTTTATGTATATTTGATTTTAAAATATATATTGCCACATGCGAACATCACAGTTATAAAAAGGGGTAAACTTTTATGATCATTATTGCTTAATTACTTTTAAATTTAATTATTAATATGCCATAATATACATAAACACCTCCATAAATAACACCAAACTATTAAGAGATACTGTCAAGATATTCATAAATATTATTATAGAAAATTTACAACTAATTTGTTTATTACATGCATTGAATTAAATATTTTCTATTCTAAGTTTAGTTTTAATACTGTTAACTTATTAAGACAATGAATTTTTAAAAATTATTATTAAAGGGGGTTGGTTAGAAATGTTAGCCCCAAAACATGTGGACCAAATAATATTATTTTTGAAGATGAAGAAAAATGTTAATGGTTAATTTTCTATAAGAATCATGTATGTTATGCATGACTGCACACATCTTTAAAATCAACAATTCCTTTTTTTATTTGCATGTGTCTCATTACTTTTAAGTTAGATGTCTGTGATAATTAGCACTATTGTGATTATTAAGTTAGGTGTCTGTGATAATTAGCACTACATGTATTGTGATTATTATTATTTCTATTTTACTCTCATCAGCTCTGATGCTATTGAAGTGTGACATGGATATAATGTGTTGCTACAAAGTTTAGATGCCTTATACCAAAAGCTTGAATGATTATATAATTAGCCATCCCACTCATAACTATGGATTGACATTCAAGTCAATTAAGAACATGTTATATGTCAAATATATATTTATATATTGGTGTAATATTTATTTTCAAAAATCAAAAAATGCTTATTAGTATTATTCCAATCTAAAAAATGCTTATTAGTATTATTCAAATATGTACCCATTCAAAAACAAACCAAAATAAGTAGAATTACAAGTATAGTAAAATATAAAACATATCACTTTTATATTCAAACAAAATGTACTTTTGTGAGTTTGTTTATCCATGAATTCAATTATTAACATTTTCCTTATCAAAATTCTACATGAATAATTCAATGTAATCTTCAATTATCAAGATAAAACAACTGATCAATTTGCATCAGAAATGACAAAATTTAGTAATTCATCCTGTAATTCTGCCTTCTGAAAACTAGTGAATATGTTTAGAAACATAAATTATATAAATGAAAGCATACATAATAAATAAATATGCAGCAATCTTGAAATATTTTTTCTTAAGTTCACATGTATCATTGTGTCTGACTTATGGTATGTTGCTCTTTTAATGTATGTCTAGTGTAAATGTCACTGACATAAGATTTAGCATGGTACCTTGTTCTTTTAATCTACATACATAGTCTAAACACCTCAGTGTCAAATTAAATGTGGTACCTTGTTTCGTTAATTTGCATATAGAGTCTAAGTGTCATACTTGTAGTGTCAGATTAAATATGGCATCTTGTTTCTTTAATTTGCATATAGAGTCTAAATGTCATAGTGCCAGATTAAATACTATGGGTACCTTGTTTCTTTAATTTAATATGCATATTTAGTCTAAATGTGATATAATATAAATGTCACTGAGTCAGATTCAAAATGATACCTCATTTCTTTAAAATGTATATATAAATTATAATTAGAAATATCATTGCATCAGATTTAACATGATACTTTTGTTTTATTGATATGAATGTTGAGTCTAAATTTCATTTGTCTGACTTAACGTGGTACCTTGTTCTATTAATATGAATGCAATCTAAATGTTACTGTGTCAGATTTAATATGGTGCTTTATTCTATTAATATGAATGCAGAGTCTAAATGCTACTGTGTCGGATTTATTTTTGTACCTTGTTCAGCTTGCAGATCCAATTTAAGTTGCTTGTTCTGAATGCGTAGCTGGTTAATGTCAAATACAGAGTAGCTGGATGTGTTAAGAATGGGGGAAAAGGGCATTCCATCACTTTTAATTTCCTAATAAAGAAAATAAATAATAAAACATCAATTTGGCACATCCATTTTGTTAAATAAACAGATTAATATATTTCAAACAATATATGTAAAAAGATTTGTTTAAGTTATAAAGATTACATTTGGACATAATAATACAACTAAGAGGAAAATAGATAATCTAACATTAACAATTATACACTGCTGAAATAATTAAAATTATTAATTCTGACAGTAAAATACAAATTACAATTCATCTTTATTAATATGTATGAATATTCATCATAACTTGATCACCAGCAAAATTATTCCATCAAGATGTTTATAATATTAGTTCTTAGAATTAGGCTGTATAACCAATAAGGAAATTTTATCAGTTTTCAATAGGTACTGAAGCAAAAACTAGCCATACCTTGTTGAATTCACCAAAGGATTCACTTAGTCTATTGGCATTTCTGTCTTTTTCATTTTCTCTGTCCTCCGCCTCAGTGTCTTGGTCAGAATCCATTGTGTAGTTGTTTAACACTAACTCTGAACGAAAATTAAATATTATGATGCTATCCATGAACAAACTTACTTATCTATAGTATAATTATTATACAATTAAACATAATTAAGACGGTCCTCTTGACAATAATAAGTCTATTATTTTACATAATACAATTTACTTTTGTATGAAGTATAAATATTTACCATATGAAATTGATTGACCAAGACACAACCATATTGACAAAATAATATAAGTTTATCTGATATAGGTTTCTGTCTGCTTCCAACTTTTGATAATTGTAAATTCATAAATGAAGCAATATACTGAGTAAGAGATTTAAGTTCATGAATAAAGTAATATACTAAGACTGTAAGAGATTTATGTTCATGAATGAAGCAATATACTAAGAGATTTAGGTTCGCAAATGAAGCAAAATACCAAGTAAGAGATTTAAGTTCATGAAGGGACAAGGTGATTGAGTATTACTTGCCTATAGAATCTTTCACTTTACTGTCAGCTCAACAATCCAACTTATTAATTAAATCTACTTCTGTAAATTTATTTTACTTCAAAGCAGTGGGATGACTAGCTACAAATTTAGACCTTCACTGCAGGAGTGGAGAAAGGCATTAAAGATCATGTTGCCTCTATAATACTTAATAGTATATTGCTTATAATGTTATATGTTGGTAAAAACAATATAATTTCAGTCTACAGAATACATTATTTTCCCTTTTTTTTTTTTTTTTTTTTGTCCACACCAGATTGCCAATCCAGTTAAGGACATGTATAAATCAGTGAATATAGAGTGATTAGATACAGGTCTTTTTATTTCACCACCACAGTAACATTTAAACTATAATTAAAGAGGGAAATGGGTGCAAATCAGTCTCAATTGGGTCAGTTTGGTACTTCAAAGAAATTAAAAACTTCAGACAGCAGCAGAATGGCACAGGTTAATAAAATGATTAAGTAAGCTATCAGTAATTCACTAAATGGCACAAGAAAATATCATTGTCAATTCATCTTCTATTCTAGTTTTTCTACAGTTAATTTCATGACAGTGCTTTTAAGATATAATGCAATTAATTTTTATGTATGTATATTATTTAAAAACATAATTTAAAGAAAACTAGTTAGGAAAGATACTGAAGAGTTTAGAATGAGAGAAGGGTCTATTGTTGTAATGATGCTGTATAGAGCACAGAAGTGTCAATTACCCAACAAAGATGATGGTTTCAGAAATTCTGTAATTAAACATTTCTATCACATACACCCATATGACATCTGATTTTAAGCATCAATTTTATAAACAATTTTTACAAGTTTTAAAGTAATTATACTCTTGCATATATATGTTCTTGATTTAAAAATCATGAATAAGATCATTGGAAAATAATTTTTGACTATTTCTGCCATTTAAGCTTGTAATTGGTATAGATGCATACTGCTTAGAATTAGAATTTATAATATTATACACTACATTGTAAAATTAAACTAGTTTATGATTTAAAAAGCACACAAAAAGTTACTATTTTAAAAGAGTATTTATGTCCAAATTAATAGAATAATGGAGTGTTATGAAAATGCAGCATAGAGTAATCAAAGCCCTTTAAAAATCAGTCCCCTCAGAAGTGCAATAGTAACAGTACTTACACTAATACTAACACTAGTAACCCTCCTAAACGCAATAATAAGCTTTTTTTTTTTAAATAATGTCTTGACAACTAATTTTATTAATTGGATTAATAATTACCTTGACATCGACTTTTATTTTTATTTTTTGTAAAGTATGGCCTTCTTCACAAAAGAAAACTGATTGTTAATTAAAACTGGATGGATGTTTTTGAATGAATATAAGAAAATCTACATTAAGTCTCAGGTAAAGCAAGTCTAGACATGGCAGAACATAGTGGTAAGTAAAAAGTTGTTAAGACTAAGAGCGTAAGTTTGTGTTCCAAGGTGCAAGACGTGGACAATACAAATTGTATTCTAAATGTTATTAAAGGTGGTTATTTAAAAAAGCGTCCTTTAACTTTAAATATAATTTCAGCAAAATATCCAACAGACGAACTAATACATACATTGGTTTATACGAATACCGCCATTGTGTTTATATAGGATTTCCGGTGAAGTTACGAAGTTATGAAGTACTTTTCTCATGATTGGATATTTCTTCACTGTGCAGTCTAGGGCTACCTATGACAATATTTGGCATTTGTAAACAAGTACGATGTGTTTCTTTTAATTAATTATTACTTTTTAAAGCTTCATTTTGCTTGCCAAGAATGATCCGATAATATGAAATTTTGAAAATAAATTATGTAACAAGTCTGAGTTCATATAAAAAAGTATGTTTGATCATGCATTGAAACAACATGAATGGTAGGGCTCGTAGGTTGAAAATAGTAATCGATAGTGTAAGAGGTTGAACTCGTCAGAAAAATATATTGTGGGTTGTTGCCACAGTTGTAATTAAATGGAAAATGATAATGCCGTTGAGTAGGTTGAGAGCGTGACGTTTTTGGGATAAGTAGAAATGATGTGCCTTAATCTTTGAAAGCGAGGGTGGGGACCGGGAAATGGTAATTTTTACACACGCACCCTCACACATACATACATACACCTTTTTTTACATCCTGTCAGCCTTTCTGTATCTCTTCTAAAAATAAGTTACATGCTAGGTTAAGTAAATATTCTCGAAATATCTTTTTGCATTGATTTTAATCGATTTATATGCGGAACGAGGTAAAACTGCTGTCTACATAGTACATTGAACAAAACAAGCACAGAACGGGCGTCCATTGCTATTGTAGTATTGAATATATGACAAGTTGCGTTTTTGTAAAGTGGTGCAGCTCACTAATTGATTTAAAATGAGTATAGAATATTATAAACAAACAAAAAAAGAAGGGAATAATTTAAATAGTCTGCTACTTTGCTAGTTATTAGTGTGCCCTGATATTATTAGCAGCAACCAACCATTTACAACAATATTGAATATGCAAATTTGTTTTTAAAGTAGCTTCATATTTTGACAGTGGTTGGTGACAATATAATGGTAATCATGTTTATTGATTAAGTGGTCTCACATTCATGTACACACAACATATTCATACAAATAAAAATAAATTGTAAAATAATAAATGAAATAGAAACATGATCTCACAATTCCCGAAGGAATGACATTTAGTGGCCCAACAATTTCAGATGAAACATTTCTGCTTGTTAATTTGGTTAAGAATAAGAAATCAAAAGATTCATAATCATCTAAAAAGTAAAATCTATCACTGGATATATGTTTAAATCAATTGTTCAGCTGCAATGTGCTCAGCAAGAGAGATTGATTGCAATTCTGGAAAACAAGTTTTTCAGATTTTGTCATTTTAGTAATAACAACTAACATGTAAATTGTTATTTTTTTTTATAGAAAAGGCAGGTCACTAAAAGCTTATTTCTTGTATGGATTTAAGAAAACAAAGTATTACTTGAATGATTTTTATTAAAAATTATGATGTCTTATCATAATTTTATGTTATCACAGCTGATGATTTTAATAGGAATTGTTGTTTTTTTAAAGTACACTTTCTTTGTACTCCACTTGAGATAGATAAAAACACACAAATACACACACACACTTTAAAATCAGGGAAGGCAGTTAAGTCTTTGCAACATTGCAGCAGCAAGCTCTCTGCATCCCTAGCTCATTTTTAAAGCAAAAGAGTGTGCATGCATAATCAATCGTATGTTATCACATTTATTTTTGAATCAACGTGTTGTGTGCATGTTTATGTTTGCTCACCAGCTATTAAATCAATTGAGGTAACCTTACCAGTTTTTCAAAGTAAAGGAGGTCTTTGCCTCTTTGGGCCTATTTCAGATCATGAGCAACTTTTACAAACCACAAAACAAAAACAAAAAAACTTTAGAAGTTTCACAACTTTTGCTTTTCTTAATAAATATTTCTTTTTAATTAAAAGTTTTTTAAAAAAAATAATTATCATAGATTTTCATTAATAAAATATTTTAAATTACCAAAGAGTACAAAGCAAAAAGATCAAAATTGATTTTTTTAAAAGCTTTGCAATGCATATACTTTTTATATACAAGCAAAATGAGCTTTCTTAAGGATGTTCACAACTCGATTTTGTACATGCAATTTGTACATAACAGGCGTGCATATTGGCCGAATAGCGAACAAGTGCAAATGATGGCTTAAAATAGCACCTAGCTCACATTGCAAGTTTTTGTATCCATGTCAGAACTAGTTTGCCTCAGTTTCTAAGTATGGATTGAATATTGTAATTCAGAATTTGGGCTTTGCAGGCTTGTTTATATCAGTAGATTGTGTAACTCAAGACTGCCATAACCAGGAATTTGCTTATAACTCTACACTTAAAATTTTTTAAAAAATTATTGCACTTAAAAGTAGACTAAAAATTGGGTCAGATTTGGTGTTTGAAATAAAAGTGAACCGCTCCATTTTACTGCATAATATGAAACACAATACTAAAGAGTAATTTAGAAGCAAATAAATAGGTAACTGAGTACTACCAATACCGAAGAGTTTAGAATTATAGTATTAACATGTTCTTATCACAGCTACCCACTTTTAATCTGCACAATGAATCTTTTAACAGTTTTTGTTTTTAAAAAAAGTGTCCACTAAGTGTCCCTTTATTTTAATTTTCTGTATGTTCATTGACTTTTTTTTTTAAAAGAACGTCGTCGACAGGATTCGAACCTGTGCGGGAAGATCCCAATGGATTTCTAGTCCATCGCCTTAACCACTCGGCCACGACGACTTAGTAGTAATGTTGACATACAAAAGATATACAAGATCAAACAGTTTAAATTTGCCATTTCTATTGCTTTTGTAAAATAATTTTATATAAAGTATATTTTGTATGTTAATAAAAGTTAAAACAAATTGTTAATATACATTTTTTCGCAATCTTTTAAATTTGGGGGGTATTTAGTATGTAATTTCTAGACGATCAAATCATTTTGTGAAAGTATTTTTTCATTTACGCATGCGCTGAAGTAAAGCGCAGGATCTGTTTCCTGAATGTTTTGGTTTGTAAGTATTATTTTCTAGATGCTGTAAAGAGTGTCACAAATATTCATCAATGGCTTGTTTAGCCAATCTTAAACATGATATCAAGCTACTGGAGTCCACTTTTCCACCAGATCATGACAGATTTCAGATATGTTCGGCTTCTGTCGATGAGCTGACATGTCGATTCGTTGGTCAAAATGGAGAGCACTTTGACATTCAGGCCAACATAACGGTAATTGTTTGTTCCGGATATTTTGTAAACATAATGGTTTTTTATTTATTGTTTGTTTACAATTTATTTAATATATTTAAACCAGATTTTAAACTTGAGAGAATGGCATTATTCATGTTCTGATATGAGGTTTGCACTGGTCATGAACAAGATAAGATAAATGAACTGTGTTGAAAGGTTTGGTAGGCCTAATGGAAGGGTGGAACTGTAAGTGTAAATGCGATTAAGGGAAGGGGGTAATATATTCGGTTCCACGTTTGTTGTTGTAAATTTAGCTTTGAAAGATAATGTACCAAAGATTGTTTATACCAATCATTCAAATCTGTTCATAGAATAATCATAGTAGGTGCTAACAAAATAACAGATTGAAGATATGTTTATTTGGATTTTGAATTGTTATTTTGTCGGAAACACTCCATTCTTCATGGTAGCATCGGACTAAGAATTTTAAAATAGTATTCTTTTTTTAGAATGAAATGCTTTTATTGTCATGTGAATTGCTTCTGTTGACATGTTAATTATTTAATCACGAAGGTTATTCTATGGTATTTGGTAGTAATGACTCATTGACTCACTTCAGGTAAACAGACGTGTACTGTGGAAATAATCAGATTTTACTAATTTAGGTCTGACAGAAATGACACTGGTATCTATTTCAAGACAACTTTAAAAACACAGTCTTATTATTGTTGTCTCTTATGCTGATAGATATAATTATAATATATAGCAGAGATGCTGTTTTTGTAATTTTGTCACTATTTTACTATTATTTTTAGTAATGCAAACTACATTTGCCTTGTAATATTTGTGCCTGCATGTTTGGAGTTTTCCCCAGTGTACAGCTTATGGTGCATTGTTTAAATCATTTAAGAAGATAGGTTTATGTTTGAATTTTACTTTAATTTTGCATTGTAATGTATCCTTATTTTTAGACAGGGCTTTCAAAAAGTAATGCAACCATTATATATATGCAATATTATTATTATTATTATTATTATTATTATTTGGCTTTCAAAAAGTAATACAGCCCATATAGACATAAATTATAATGTATACACTACTAATTAATATCAAGTTGTTGTCTGCATCTGTGGGTCAGTGTATGTCAGCATATTTATGTTTGGTGTGAGCAATGTCTGATGTTATCTGTAAGTAAAGTGGTAGGCACTATTTGCTTAGGATCTAAGTTGTTAGCTGTAAAAGTTTCACAGTGAGAGTTTGCTAATACTTGTCTCATAGAGGAATAATTTATTAGGAGATAAGAGATTATTCTATATAGAGGTGTTTATGTTATGTTATAGTAGTACTGAATTTGTTCCCGTTTGTTGGCAATACATACGTGTGATACATAACCACCTAGTTAATGGTAATGATTATTATTATTAATTAATCATCCATAACTAATTACAAGTGATGAGAATCTTAATTTATGTTATTAATAATTCTCCAGAAGACACCACTTATCTCTCAAAAGTCTCATACTTGGCAGATATGCGGGTACTGTAAACATTTTCTCTCTTCCACAACATTAAAGACAAACATTTACCATCACACAGTATTTCCGTAGGTGAAAAACGTCTTACTAAAGGAGAAGATAAATCCATCTTTTAATCCATATTTAGCTACCCCCCATTCATTCATTTTCTTTTCCAACATGAAGTTATCAATAAGTGTAAGAAGGTCCATAAATTTAACAATAAATTTATTAAATCAACAATCAAATATACAAATAGCAAATACAATGAAAAGATTATTTGACATAAATATTTCCACAAACCATGTTTGAATAATATCAGTATTCACACAGTCTTATATCCTAACACATAATTAAACAGATTAGTGTTAATATAAATCACAGGATAGTCTTTATCATAGAAATGGAGTTATAGAGATTATACAGTGATAATAGTTTGTATGTAACCTTGTCTAGGCAAAGCCACGATAGTCTTCATAACAAAGTCAAAAGCTTATTGTCCCAAGGGAATTGTCAGTTTCACATTTCCCTTGCATGTTGAAGAGCACTGATGTGTCGCTATTTCCTCAAGGCTAACCTGGGTGCTCCACCGTATTAGCTTCCTCATGCAGAACAACAATTGGTGCAATTTCCAGTAACTTCCTTGTACCAGAAATTCCATGATGTAATCAGCATACTTTGCCACCATACATCAACAGAGTGCAATGTACCCTCACACTTTCACACTGTCATAGTAGTTTATAAAATCAGTAAACTGGGAGATTCTAGAACACAAGAAAAGGCTGATGTTCACTGTAAAATATAATCAGGGAACAAACACTAAGTTTCCAGTTTAATCATCTCTAACTCCATTCTTTCTTACAATCAAGTCTCAACTCACAGTTTCCTGCAACAGTATCTATTATATTAACCCAATACATGCATAATAGTTTATGAACATGTTCACTAGAAACAATGTCAAGTATTTAACATACTCTAGTTCATAGTTCATAATATGTAGAAATAATAGCTATAGTCTACTCACATAATATACTTCTACGAATGCAAGTATAACATATCAGTAGCAAAAATGCACAAAATATTTCCTAGTCCATTCTCTCTCAATCAGTCACTTAACTCACCATTAAGCTAATGGCTGCCTTTCTTGTCTGGACTTCTAGTGGTACCTCTCTTCTCTTTGGTCTACCATTATGTTTTCTGAAGAAACTTCAGGAGGTTTAGAACACTTCATCAGGATTATTTTTTAGAACACAATGAATCAATTATGCCATTTTACTTCTTTATAGCCTCTGCTAGCTACTTGTTTGCAGCAGAATACAGGATCTCTTCAGCTTAATTGACTCGTTTCAGCTCTAAATATATGGCCAGTCCTGTGTGTACAGAAACTTGGGCTTATTTTTAGACATACATTTTCAGCATTTTAAAAGCAAAGTATGTTTATGGTCGACATTCATTTGCTTATCAGTGTCCATTTTAAAATCAGCTTCTTTTGAGCGGATACACAAAAAAGTCATGGACATTTTCAAGAAAGATCTTGATTCATTTTCCTTAGCAAGTTTAGAACTTTCACTTCTGTGTCAGGGTTAATGTACAACCTGTATAATCAGGTCTAGAGTAGTACAAAGTGAATGACAGTCTGGTGCTTTGATTTCACATATAATATTAGAAATGTAGAGAAATTTTCTTGTTTAAAATTCAGTTAATATTTCATCATATGAAGCTTTCAGGGATATTTTGAATGAAACACATCTGTGGAACTAAAAATTATGTTTTTAAACAACAGTTTAAAAAATGTTTGAATGGTCCTGAAAATTATTAACCTAATTTTCTTCTAGTTGTTTTTATATAAAGTAAACTTCATTTAACATTATATTTAATTTTGACTATTAATAATTCATGTAATAAGATTAGTTTGTACTAGTGAGTGTTAAGGAATATTTTCCAATTATTATTTATTTTAAGATGTTATTTTAGTGATTAATAAAATAATTCAGTAAACCTTTCGTTTGTTCCTAAAATATGTAGTGGTTTTGTTTAATTTTAGATAAGTAATTTCCATTAATTGATACTTTGTTAATACTTATTACCCACTATTTATAAATTGTTTTCCAAACATCTTTGCCATTATAAATTTATAGTAGAAACCTGAGATGTTCTTATACTCCTCTAATTAGAGTTGATATTTTTTCATTTGTCTGTGTACATATGTAAAATAAACTGTGTCATTTAATATTTGACAGGAAACATATCCTCATTCACCACCTATTTGGTTCAGTGATTCAGAAGATGCTGGTTTATCTGCAGTCCTTGAAAGTCTTGCTGAAGTATCACCCCAGCATTATAATGTAAGATATATTGTTGTTTGTTATTTTATTGCTATTTTTTATTTTTAACATATTTGCATTCCCATTATCAGAAGAATATTTTATTACCCTCATGTTGCTTTATGATGTATAAATATTTTGATAGTGTATACAATTCTTATACTAAAATATTATGGCCTCTTTTTTTTTGAGTGGTTCACATGTTCCATCACCTGCTTGTCGCTTATAAATAATTTAGTAAATTGATACATGTATCCTTATGGTTTTAATCTCAGTGTTTTTCATTAAATGAAAGTGGATATAAAGATCTGTACTTGATACTGTGTGTAGTGGACTAATCCTTGGAAATGTTTACAGTTCTTTCCCTTATTTACTTAGCATTAGGTGCAATAGGCAAAGATGCAAAATAATTTGAAAGTTTACTCAGCATATTATTATTAACTGTTTTGATGTCAGAAGAGAAATAAACTGCAATGATTGAAATAATTAAAATTGTCAAAAAGAATATTACTGGTAACTTGTATATGGCTCATTCTCTGGGTAAGTGTACCACGAAGGTGGGTTCATTTCAAATGTTTTCTTAAAAATAAAGCATTGGAATATCATGTGTTTATGTTCTGTGTATTCAATATTGATGTGAGAGTTACATAAGATAGTTTTGTGATTATGTGTTTATTTTGTAATTATTTGTAATACAAATTTGTTTTTTGAACTGTAAAATTGCACCTCTTTTTGTTACAGGGATACATATAACCATTTTCTTTAATTTTAATTGTTATAAATAATCCAACAAACTTACCATATCAAGGTTTTCTTGGAGCAATAATACATTAAAGCAACATTCAATATTCCTTTTATCAGCAAATGGTCAATTTGTGAAGAAATAATATATTTAAATGCAAAGTTTTTGTAATGCTTAGTTTTTACATAAATCGGATCCAAAACTTATTCTTTTACCAAACATTGAAATGTCATACCAAAATGCATGTGCTTTTTTAAATAATTCATTTACCCAAAGCTTTCATATGCTAATATTTTTCAAATTTATTTATGATATTCAGCTTTAGAAAAACTAATTTGACTATGTTTCCTTTTTAACATGTTATAATGGAAGTAAATATAAAATAATTACGATAATATTGCAAACTGCTTCTTACATTTTTTCAAAGGTGCCATAGTCCGGAAAGATATGTCATTTTGGTGTGATGAGTTTAACTTTAAGTACGAAATAAGAAAAATAACTTTCATTTCCATTAGGATCACATTGATGCAACAATAAAGGCAGGACATTTTTTGAATCATCAATGCTTCAAAACAGCTAAGATTTCTGATAATCTCAATATATTTTGATTAAATTAATTAACGTCGTAAATAGCTTATAAATTTATGTACATATCCATGTGGTTTCTTTTGCATTGAGAGTTTCATTGTAAATAGCTTACGTATTTATGTACATATCCATGTGGTTTCTTTTGCATTTAGAGTTTCACAAAGCTATGTGTATGTTATAAACCTGAGTTGGTAAGGGTAGAAAAACCTGTGAATTGCATTCAAGAATATAAACATCATGATTAGGCTTATTATATATTGAAAAACAGTAATTTTAAATAAATACTTTGTTTATTAATAAATATTGTCTTCATAGTATAATAACAACCCATATTTGTTTAGTTGAGAAAAATGGAGCTTCTTTTACAATGGTTGATAATTTTGTAACTGGGAGACAATAAGGTTTCCACATTACAAAGTTATAGTTTTCTATCCTATTTTAAATGAATATGTATCTAAATTAAGTGAACAAATTAGGTTAATGAAGAAAATATGTTCGTTGTAC
The DNA here is from genome assembly GCA_028829895.1 of Sinotaia quadrata. Lineage (NCBI taxonomy): Eukaryota > Metazoa > Mollusca > Gastropoda > Architaenioglossa > Viviparidae > Sinotaia > Sinotaia quadrata. The sequence goes on along the minus strand of CM054177.1, from coordinate 143,260,020 downwards.
TGAGGTAGTGTGGTGGAGTAAATGTTCCTATACCTATTTCTAGACTTAATTGTTATATAAATTGTTAAATTGTCAAAGTGACCTGGCCTTGGGCACTCCTTATGATGGTATTTTTTGTAAGTGTCAGAGTTGGAGTAAACAACTCAAGTTGTGAATATGCAGGAAAATTGTTGACACAATACAAACCAGTTCCAACTTGATGAATAGTTTTTCTGGCTAATAGTCTCACACTTGTTTTAACAAAATCATCTAATGGGGATGGACCAGAAGTTTCTTTGATGAAGAAGTACTCTATTCTAATAATTTTGAATTTGAACATAACTCAAGTCCGGTCATAAAGGCGATTGTTAGCTTATGGTAAGTTAACTGACTGATAAAGAAATAATGGACTTAGATTATTTCATACGTTTGCGATTGATCTATGATTTGAATTGGAGAATGCTTATGAATTGAACCATTATTTCTTTGTTCATTAATTTGACTAAAAGTACATTATACTTGTGAATTTTGATTGATGCTATATTTCTTATGCTGTATGTATTGAGCTAACAAAATTGTTGCAAGATTTGTAAGTTGAGAATGTTTGTGAGGGAGAAAGGAGTTTAGAGATGAAATATGCCTGAAATTTAGTGCTGCCTTAATTTGACTTTTACAGAACAGAGCAAGGCGTTTTGGTTTGTCACTTCACACTATGATTGTCCAGCATTAATCGAACATTGTTGTGAAGTGATGTAAATGTCAGTGCTCTTTGATTATATTCATATGTTGTATATTTGATTGTTAATTTAATAAATTTATTGACCTTCTTACATATATTGATAACCAAATGTTGGAAAGACAGTGGTGGGATGGGGGCTCACTAAATATAGATTAAAGATGGATTTGTCTTCAACTTTAGTATGAAATTTTCCACCTGCAGAAATATTATTTGATGGTAAATGTTTGTCTTTAATGCTGTGGAAGAGAGAAAACGTTTACAGCACCTGCATATCTGCCAAGTGAGAGAGACAAGTGGTGTCTTCTAGAGAATTATTAATAACATAAATTATGTTCCTCATAACTTGTAATTAGTTATGGATGATTAATTAAAAATAATAATCATAGCCATTAACTAGAGTCATTAGAGTCACAGGTAGTTATATTGCTTATTTTGAAATATTCTTTTCCTGGTAAAATACATCTTAACCTTTCTAAGTTTTCAACAGAAACATATGCTTTTTACGTATTTCAAACTCCTGTAACATCAACATTTTTATAATTTGTATCTTTTCTTCTGTTTTTCTTTCTTGTGCATTAAGCCCTTTTGTAGACTTTTAACATGCAAATAATTAGATTTAATCCACTTAATTTTTTGCACTTCATGTCACAAAATAGTACACTTGCCAGAGAATGAGCTGTCTACAACTGAATGATCATACATTTTAGTTTGTTTGTCCCTGTTGCCATAAGTTGAATGAAGTTTTTTCTTTTATAGCTGAAAATTTCTAGAATTAATTGGTTTGTGTTTTTAAAAATTTAAAGTTGACACTTTTTTAGTTTTTACAGTTGTAGATATAATTACAACTGTCACTCATGATTGTACACACAGCTTCTTGTTTTATTACTTCTACTTCGAAAAGACAACATTATGTTTTTTTATTCCTCACAAATTCATCTCCAAATGAAATGCTATTCTTATAAGGAATCACAATTTATAATATCTAATTTAGGTTATGCGGGTTATAACAATCAAAAATAGTTTACAATAAATGCAGACTGAATGAGCGTCTCACTACATCCAATGTACACACTACAAATTTTATGCTTACTTTTCCAGGTTTAGACACAGCACCATAATAACTTTCTTTTTTATTCATCACTGCAACAAGGATAATAAATTTCTTATAATCACCAAGAAAACCACAGGATCATAGAAAAACTTGCAAATTATGACCTGGATATGCTTATGCAGGGTGAGATGTGGTATGCAGAGAGAGAGAGAGTATGACAAAATGAGTGTATATATGAAATATGAACTTTTTTTTTACTGCTTGAAAATTTATGGTCCATGAGTGTGGTTTTTATAACTACAGGAAACTTTTTTTAAAATTGAACTTGCAAAAACTTTTAAAAATTTTTTCTTATTTCTTTTTTAAGCCCGTTTCATTTCAAAATTACATTGTCTGTAGTAATATAAGTGATTTTTTTATTCAATGCTTGTGTTGAATATTGAATGATTCAATATATGTATTGTGAGTATTATGACATCCTCAGGTTACTCATTTGGGTGTATAATCAAACATGGTATAAAATCTAAATGCAGATTTTAAAATTAAAACAAAGAAAAATTGCAGTATGCTTTTCTCTAACTAGATATAGTTTGATTGCTAGACTTTTTTTAATCTCACTTTTGTGTTTTATTTTTAAACTCATTGTTCTGGTAATATTATTTGGACTCACAGTATAATATTACTGTTTATTTAATATTACTGATGGTATTTTAATACCTATGTAATACAATTGATTTCTTATGCAAAATTTTGTTGACCCTAACATTTGTCAGGATAGCATTGTGCTTTATGTATGCCTTTAAACAGATTTCTTTAGACCCAACTGATAATCCCATTAATAATGATGGTTAAAAAAGTGTTTCTTGAGATTTTTGATTTTATCTTTGTGCAGTATGAACTTGATTATCCTACCTAAATAGGACCAATAGCTTGTTGGATAACCAAAAAGTTTGAATGACATGGAATAATAAAGAGAAAGTGCTGACACAATCCTTGATTATTGCACCATTTGTAGATTAGACACAGTGAAGGCAGAGTCATTCTTCTACATTTAACATCCAACACTCCTGCTTACTGAATCTGCCATCCGTATCATCAAACAAGAAGTGGAAAGAGCACTATACATGTGAATGTCTAATTGTAATAAAATGATTATAATGTATCAAATAACATCACAAGAAGACTATGTACAACACATTTACTGTCGTTGAATGAGTGAGAACTGTCATAAATTTAACTCTCTATACTGCTTGTCTTGGAATTCTTAACAAATTATATGATAAAATCAAGATTCTTTTAATTTGAACATTAATGTTTCTGTTAAATTTTGTGTTTATCACATTCTTTACTATTTCTGTTAAATTTTGTGTTTATCAGATTGTCTTTACTATTTCTGTTAAATTTTGTGTTTATCAGATTGTCTGTCAGGTCAAAATGATGGTAGAAGGACTATGCAACATGTTTGATGTCCCACAAGGTCATGGAATGTCAGTTCTAGATGAAGCCCTTCAAAAAAAGGTTATTTGAATTATTCCTTTAGACCTTTTTGCCTCTCATCTACCTTCTTTCTCTCTGGACTCTTATAGCATATAAACATAAAATGTAAAGTTTTAAACACTATACTTTTGGTTATTCCCTAAAACACAGCTTTCTTGTCTACTTACATGCATACAGCCAGACAAATGTTTCAATACGAAGTCTCTGCTCATTCCTTTATATCAAATGTTGATTAGCTTATGATGCTTAGTGTTTTAGAAACTTAACACATTCATAAAGAGATTTGTAAAATTTCAAACTATGTATATAATTGCTTAAGCATTTTTCTATTCCCTTTTCTAAAAATAAGGAATCAATTTATTGAAGAATTATTGAGGAGATTTTCTTTTTAATTTTCCATTTGAGGTAGTTAAAAGAGATATGGTTTTTATGTGAAATTTGCATGGGTAAAAGAAATAATCCTTGTGTGTGTTTGTTCCTTTGGCACTGCTTTTCTCTTTTAGCCTTACACTTTTTGACAAAATTTTGAGGTAGAAATTTTTTTTGTTTTGTGTGTGCCATAACGAAGATAATCTTTTTAATAATTTTACATGATGAATGAGATGATGTATAAATAATGAAACACCATCAACTTTTGATAGATTTTATGAATTAAAAAAATTAAATAAGCAAGAAAACAGCATAAATATACATGAAGTAAATGAGCTCATTTCACTCACTGGAAACTAGAGGTAAAAGCACACAAGCAGTATTTTATTTTTAGATTAGTTAGAATTTTACATCTGATTAGAAGTAGTTTTACTTTTTTGAGCTTTTGATTATACAGTTATAGTAAAACCACCCACAAGCATGAAGTGGCAATCAGAATGTACTTGTCATTCCCTGGAATTTGGTTAGAAACATGTTGGCAATATACTCTTCTAGACTAGCATTGAAGAAAATGCATTTCTGATCATACTGATGAGCACCTGATTTACCCATTTAGTAATTAGAAGTATTTTTTTCGAGTTCTTCCTCAAATCAAATTGCTTGCCTTAAAAGAATTACAGTATTTGGTGACTTTTTGCCTAAAGTATAGTATTAACATTGTTAGTGTTCTGTTAGCTGTTTTTATGTATTTTATAATTTCTTACTGGTGGACAAGGACCTATAACTTATTAAAAATTATTCTTTATAATCAAATTTACCTTATAGCAGGGATGAATTTGATCTCATTTCATTTTATACTAATATAATCAGGCAGAGTAAGTCTTATAACTGCTTTTATCATTTTCAGGTCTGAATAAATTATATTTATTGATTTAATCAGTATAAATAAAACAAAAATTTAATTTTTCAAATTTGATTAAGATTTATATTTTGTGTACTTCAAAACCACAATATTAAATTACTGTTGTTAAAAGCACCATAATACCTTTTCTTGTACTAGTATATCCACCATATGAGTGTGTACAGTATTCCGATATGTTTGCATGTTTTCTGAATTCTTAATGCCTAGTCACCCTATTTGTTTTTGTGTCACAAAATTCAGTTAGTTTCATATTTTATTTTATTTTATTTTATATTCTTGGGTTTGTTTCGTTTTTGATTTTTTTTTTAGTTTTTGATTTTAAAAAATTCTATAAATTATTCCTGAACTATGCTTTACATTACAGGGAATTCCGCCTCGTGTGGTCCCAGATGTAGCTGAGTCCATGTCTGAAGGAGAAGAGGAGGAAGACGAATTTCACTATGATATGGAAGAGGAAACAGCAACAACGTGAGTTTGGGTTTTTTGTTTTATTCGTAACTTTGTTTTGTTTATAAAATATATTGTTATTGGTAGGCTAAGTATTAATTTGCATCAGATTGGCTGGTTGATTGATTTGGTTTTTATTATCTGTTTTAGTTTGCTTTCACTGTTTATGGGTATGTTTTTTTTTATTAGTTTATTTATTAAACTTGCAGGCAGATTATTTTGCCTAGGATAGAGTATGAAGAATTCCCACATGGTGCACTTGGAACTTAACTTTAACTAACTTAAACCCATAATATCATTTCTACAAATTTGTTTCAATGTCTTCAAAAATTAGTAGGCAACATCTGCATATTGCATTTTTAATAAAAATCATTCTGGGTCAATTGTTCCTTACATGTCTATATTCTGATCACTTGAATGTTCTTCTGTGTGCATTTTGCAAGTGATTTTGTAAATATGAAAATGTTTTTCTTTGTGTATATATATATGAATTTTGAACATAACAAATTTGTACTGTCGATGTTAAAAAAATTGAGCAGAACTGCCTATATAAAGTCATTATATTTTATTCCTGACTTTTAGAGAACACAAATCAAAAGAAGAAGTAGATGGCATCAGTATGGCTAATCTTGAAGTACTTGAACGCTTGAAACAAAATCAGCGACAATCTTATCTTCAGGTAAGCAAATTTATTTGGAATATAATGATTTTGCATTTTGATTTATGTTTATACAAAGTACACAGAATGTTCAGTTTATGTACATTTGATTAAAAATTTGTTGCCACAAAAGAAACCTGTAAATGTCACATTTATGATGAATATTGTTATGATAATTATTGTAGGTAAGCCTACTCACTATATGAGACTGGAGAAAACATATCACATATTCGCTAATTTCACACTTTTTCAAAACTATCTCAGTAATTAGAAGAAAGAAATGGGTGAAAATTATTTTAATAAATAAATGAACCTTCAGTCGTTAAATATGAGTTTTGCTTGTACATTTGAATGAGGTATTTATTACGTTTTGATTGATAAACTTACAGTCGGTAAAGCATATTGAATATATGGTGAAATTTGAGCATGACTCACACCCGGCTTCGTTTTGGGGTATGCCTATATAACCTGTCACAAAATTTCCGGGATTCACAAAGCTTCAATATACAGAGGAAACACGAGTGTTGAAAATGTAGAAAAATTGACTAAACAACATCACAATCAGCCAATTAGCGATGTTTGGAATACCTAATAATAGAAATTTCCACTTGAATTTAGATTGTTTAGTATATGTTTTATATAAATATATTCAAATGAGATCTGTATTAATTCCTTTATCTCAATTAAGAAATCAAAACTATAAAAGTATTTTTTTTTAACATTGAATTTTTGTTATAACTTAATTAGAGTAACAACTTATCTTTCTTCAGTCCATAGCCTTTGGACTCTTTTGTTCTTTGATGTAACTTGAAAGAATTTGATCCTTTCATTTTATTTTGTTATTATTTCTAGGTTTGCCATTTTGTAAAATGTTGTTTAAAAAATATATTTGATGCCACTATCATTCACTTGATAATTTTTATTATTTGTTGAGAACTTCATCCAGTGATATAGACATTTCAGTTCCTGATTTTCAACTCAAATTATTTTATTGTGGTTGTATTTGATTATAATCTTTGATCTTAATATATTCTATCATAGCTTATGTTTTCAGAAAATGAAGTAGTAATCTGGATATTAAATTTTGATCTCGTTTATTCTTATGTTAAGTTTATTCAAATACTTCATATTTCAGGGTTCTGTAACAGGATCAGTGCAAGCAACAGACAGGCTTATGAAAGAATTGCGTGACATCTATAGATCAGATAGTTTCAAGAAAGGTTACAGATTTGTATTCTGATTTTGAATTTAGATAAAAATCATTTGTCATTATTTTACAATTCTTGATAGTAGTTTGTTTCTTTCATGTGCAGTAAAAATCATATTTATATAGTCAATCAGCGTCCTAATATTTAGCCACAGTTTCTGCCTTTGAAACATCTTGTGCCAGATGCCTTTGAAATGTTATATTCACATTCAGCAAAATATGCTCAAAATTACACTCTGATGCATTTTGAAATTGATGCACTTCCAATGGTGCATGACTTGACCTATTTCTCTAGACAGCTCAGTTTGCATTACCTAGAGCTGCATACTCCGCATTTAATATTTTGTTATTTTAACTATTCCTCATTGCTTGACATATTAACAATCAACAAATTTTAGTTACTGTTTACATGAATTCAGTACTGTTTAAATGCTGTATTTACTCAAATTATTTGGCATTTCTTTGAGTTTAAAATCAAGATTTGGACAGAAAAAATACAAATTTTAAAATGACAAATTAGTGTCAGATATTTAATATCACAAATCTTATAAACACTAAAATATGAAGTGCAGACAACAAAATTGAAATATTTAACTGAGTAAAACTATTCAGTAAAATAATTAGAATGGTTTAATGTAAGATTAAACTCTGATGAAGATGCTAGATATCATGAATAAATATATTGATGATGGAAAAAAATATTTTTCTAAATTAAATAAACTTTTCATGATTGCTTAGCAGTTATGCATACTTATAGGTCCCTGCTGCCTTCCAGTCTATAGCTAGCTTGCTCTTGGTTCTAAAGAGATATTAAGATATTACTCTTTACAAGGGGCACATTATCTGGAAACTACTTTAATGTTTTATCTCCCATGGGAACTTAAGCTATGTGGATTGGGGGCCTTTGGCTTTCTCAGTGAGATCAAATTCTACTCTTACAATTTGAACATCTAGAAAGTATTCAGGAAAAAATATTTTATTTAAAAAAATGTCTATTAATATTTTAAAATGCAGATTTGATAGAATTACATATAAATATCTTTCTTTTTCCTTACAAAAAGTAGAACTGAGTAGCAGAAAATGGTATTGAGAATACCATAGTTTGTAGGTAGAACCAGCCTCTATATGGCGATAGCGGACAACTACTAAATTCCGAAAAATTTACCATTTTGTCACAAGCGCTGTGTTTATGTTCCGTATTTATCACGCTTGTGAAATAGTTTGTTGAATAAAACTATCTTTCAACTTTTCATTAATGTATTTTTTATTTGTGAGAGAGTGAGTGGAAGCGTGTACGATCGCATTAAATTAGGTACGGTTGGCGTGTTTCGATAGCCGTGGCAAAAATCTCAATCTCCGGTTTTACCATCGTGTTTTGATATACCTTGCAAATACTAAAACGGGTTCCGCTACGATCGTCCTATCAGAATGTATCTTATATCAAACTAAAGAAAAATGAATGTAGAATGCAACCGTGTTGGTTTCGAATCTGTATTTTTATTTTTATTGTATGTAAAAGTTGATTGAAAAAAGCCCTATTTTTCAATTACGTTTTTGCACGGTTATTTATGAAAATATAGATTTTTTTCTTATACCAGAAGAAAGTAGAAAATCTCCTCTTTAAAATGATATATAGCATGACAAAGTGGCATTTTCGTAGCGGAACCCGTAGAGCGGGAAAGTGTGCAACCCAAGCGTGCGCGAAGTAAACATAGGCCTAACATAAACGAAGCGCGTGATCGCCATGGCGTTGTCGGCTGTGCTTGTTTCTCTGCTGCGAAAGTAATTCACTAAGTTTAATTAACTATAACTCTTGCAGTTGTAAAAAGATTTTAATTAATTATCTGTATAATCTTTTAAGGCTATTTGACGGAAATAAAGATCGTATCTGTACAGACGGCAATGCGTTCGAGATCGTCATGGACGTGAGCGAGAGTCGACAAGTATAGGCCTTAGTTCTAAACAGTCGTTATTTATCATTTCTGCTGTAAATTTTATTAACAATATGTGATAATATCTGTCAGACAATGATCACACATTGATCTTAGATCGTTTTTCCCCACTGGTTTCGGAAATAAAGATCGTATATGTACGGACGGCAACGCGTTCGAGATCGTCATGGACGTGAGCGCGAGTCGACAAATATAGGCCTTCTAAACAGTCGTTATTTATCATTTCTGCTGTAAATTTTATTAACAATGTTTGATAATATCTGTTAGACAATGATCACACATTGATCCTAGATCGTTTTCCCCCACTGGTTTATTAACGGAAATAAAGATCGTATCTGTACAGACGGCAATGCGTTCGAGATCGTCATGGACTTGAGCGAGAGTCGACAAGTATACTCCTTAGTTCTAAACAGTCGTTATTTATCATTTCTGCTGTAAATTTTATTAACAATGTTTGATAATATCTGTCAAACAATGATCACACATTGATCCTAGATAGTTTTTCCCCACTGGTTTATTAACTAAGTTATGATGGATCACGAATGACAGCCATTTAAATTAATTAATCATAACGGGTAGCGCCAATAGCAACAGCCTCAAATACGCATTAATTATTTAGTTTTTGTGAGGCTATACCCCATCATTGTATCTTTTAAGAGTTGGTAATAGGTTAAATTATTGTTAGGGTTCATTTTACTTGTAAAAATTGGCCAAGACTTTGAGGGACCCTGTTTCAGAATACATAATACTATTGTTTTTATTTCAACTTGCCACTAGGTTTCAATTAGCCATCTACCCTTATTTTTAAATAATCATAAATTTTAAAACATAAGACATCAATAAGTGCATTTTAACTACAAATGTCGGCTAATTTTAAGTTGTTATTTCATTATAATTATTTAAACAAGTCAAGTGGAACTCAAAATAAGCAAAAATGCATTAATATGGTTCATTTTCAGTGTTGGCTCAAAGTGCCATTGCTCAATTTGTGTTTTTTCTCATTTTTGAGAATCAATAACTCAAAAATTAAGAAAGCTATTGCCTCAGAATAAATCAGGCTTCATGTCAGCATTGGATACATGAGGTATGCAAAAATTTAGCTCTGTTGGATAATCAGTTTTTACTTTATGGTGATGCAAAAATGGTAAATTGTAAAATACGCATAAAAAGCATTTTTTCCCCATTTTTGAAAATTGCGTTAAAAAAAAAGTAAGAAAGATTATGCAACCATTTTTTGTAAACTGACTTCTTTCACCATGATTGTTATATGGTGTAAATTTCATTCATTTCCAAAAACTTTGAAAAAATAGCTGGTTCTACCTATAGTTTGTTATAATAGTACCATAGTTTAGGTTTCTAAAAAAAAATGTTTTAGATAAAGAAAAACAAACACCCACCTTTCTCCCACATTTTTTTATTAAATTTTAGCTGAGCAGTAAGGCATATTAGAGATCAGTTAGCAATATTTTAGGCATATGGGAGGTTAGTTAGCAATTTTGAGGAGGAAAGAGGAAAGTGTTTCTTTGCAGTATTTGTATTAATAACAGGATATGTTAGGGTGTTTTGAAGTACATGTTTCTTTGCAGTAGTTGTATTAATTAAAGGACATTATATTTCCTTGCATTATTTATATTAAGAACAAGACATTATGTTTCTTTGCTTTGTTAATAACTGAATATATGTTTCTTTTTTCTTATTGCAGAAATTTATACAGTTGAACTAGTCAATGATAGTCTATACGACTGGAATGTTCGTTTAAAAAAGTGAGTTGATGTATACTAATTCTTTCTGTGTTTTTTTTCTTTAATTAATATGTATTTTTTATATCTTTGCAAAACTATTTTTTTCATATGCATTTTATGAAGATTAAATTTATATATATATATATCAATAATTTGAATTTAATCACATGTATTACTAAAGGCCAGTGATTTGATACTCTTATTTAGCAGATTTTGTTTATGACACTGAACATATTCATTTTTTAAAAGTATTATTACATTCTAAAGTGCAGAGGGAGTGGAGCATTGTTGTGCAAATTTCATAATTGAAATATCACAATATATCACAACTCAATTAAGATTTCTGATGTAATGTTATCACAATTATTATTAAAGATGCTTTTTTCCTTTCTGTTAAGTCCTTGTTAATACCAGTATAATTTTATAAGTATTCTTGATAATAACTTTTAGAGATTTGTGTCACAGAGAAGGAAAATATTTATTAATTTTTATTATTATACTGTTTAGAATGGCATTGAATAACATTTTACCTCATAGAAATCATTAGTTCAGTTTGTTTTAATATTTTAATGGTTTAATTTCTTTTGTTTAGAGCTCAGAGGCTGCACATAACATACAAGAAATGTACAGAAATTATTTATAATAATTTAATTTGCAACAGTAGTATCTAAATGCAATTTCTTAGTTGGGATACATATCATCATCATTTTTGTTGGTGGTAGTTTAATTATACAGGTGGATGTATTAGAATAGTCATATAGTTTTTGGGTTGTTTTTTTTTTTTAATGTCTGCAAATAATGGTGGTTTCTATTTTCTCAAAGAGAGGATAAGATGTTCTGATTTATCAGCAGTGTTGTACTGGGTCAGCACGTTCTTTCATCTTAATCAGCATATGATTTGTGAAGAAGCTTTGGCATTATTACCCAAATTTTATTTTTATATTGTCTCAACAATGGGGGGGGGGGGGGAGAGGATGATTTAAAAATAAAATTGTATACATCTTATTCATCTTTCTTTTAATAATTCCCATCCAGTCAATCCTGTCCACTTTGTAAGACTATGTGAACAAGGATTGGTTTTTACTTCACTGTTTACCTAGCATATTATACTTTTCATTTTGTTTATTGCATTTTTATCAACTCACTGTGTGGTTGGTCATTTTAGTATACATTCAACCTTTAAACCAAAGTACTAATTTTCAAACTAGAAAGGAAAAACAACAAAAAGTTCTCTTGAAATTAATTTTTTGTTATTATGACTGAATGTAGTTCTGTAAATTTACATTTGACATATGTTTTTTTTAAGCGATGTAACCATAGTCATAAAGGTAGTAGTAATATTATTAGAGTATTTTATCATCACAACAAACAATTATTATTTTAAGAAATAAACACATTATTCAAATAATACCACTCACTCCATTACCCTTCGTTTTAGTCCTACACTATCTATACTAACAAAGACAGCTTTTTTTTTTTTATCCATGCTTTTTTTGTTGTGATTTGAAATATTGGTGCATTTTGGGTTGATTATTGAGATCTACATTCAGTCGTTTTAATTATTTTATTATTTTTATATCGTTAATTTTAAAATCAGCATGCTTATAATATGATGACAAACTTTATATTGAAATTGAACTGTTAATTATTACTGCTAGTAGCAGTTTAGTGCAGCATGCATTTAGGTACACATTTTCTTCGGAGTTAGTGCAGCCTCTGGAGATAAATACCATTTCATTTAGGTACATATTTTCTTTGGAGTTAATGCAGCCTCTAGAGATAAATACCATTGCATTTAGGTATACATTTTCTTCAGAATTAGTGCAGCCTCTAGAGATAAATACCATTGCATTTAGGTACATATTTTCTTTGGAGCTACTGCATCATCTAGAGATAAATACTCATTTTGTAGTGTGATATTGTTTCTTAAAAAGCCCTATTTCTTGATTTCTTGAATTTTTTTAGAGTAGATCAAGACAGCGCCCTCTATGCAGACCTACAGTCATTCAAAGAGAAGGAAGGGCGTGATTTTATTCTTCTTAATTTTACTTTTAAAGTGAGAATTTCTCTACTATATGCATTAAAGAATTTGTTTACTTACATTTTACTTTTCATATTTTAAAATTACGGGAAAAGTATACTATTTTGGATGATGTTGAATTCAAATTTGTGATAGAAGTTATATGAGCATATTTTTAGATTTTTGTTTGTTTCTCTTTTTTTTAAAGAAATCATTCTGTTAATAGCTAATAATTAGATACACTTAAGCTTAGTTTATAGAGCATTATTATTATTTTTTAATATTTTTGTATTAATATATAAGAGATTATATATATATATATATATATATATATAATTGTCTTAATTTTGACTGCTTGTACCAAATAAAATAAAATTGTTTAATTTAATCAGAAAATCAAAATAACTTTATCTTCTTTTTTTTTTTAACATTCATTATTTGCATATAAATATATACTAAAGTCATATGATTACAGTTAGAATGTCGATTATCCGAAATAACTGGGACCAAGGTAGGTTTAAATGGTTCATATAATCAAACATACAGAGAATAAGAAACAAAGTATAATTAGTCCTACAGTTAAATTATTGTATGCGAGGTTATTACTCCTGTATTTTGAAATATGCTAACTGCCACCCCTTACACATTCCAACACTCACAAAAGATAATGGTACAACAAACAAATGACACATCAAGGTCACTGGGGACTGTCTTGAGTCACACAATGATGCCAAAATTTTATTTTTAACGCCTGTAATGACAAATAAAGACTATTTCTGTGCTAAACTGCATATATCTTCAAATAAATAATCAGAAACAAAGGCATTAATCAGTAGGATATCTTTACATCCTATTGCACAATGTCGTCATTTGCAACCATAGATTGGAACAGTGTGAACTACACCTACATTGCAAAGACAAAAAGAAGTCTAGGCTAGAAGTGCGGGAAAAGGAAACTACAATGTCTTGGCTAATAGTGTGGAAAGAAGAAACTAAGAAACCTTGGCTAGTAGTGTGGAAAGAGGAATCTTAACTAGTGTAGCATAACTAGTGGGGGGGGGGGGGCGATGGTGGTTCATATAATTGACAGTTCATATCCAGGTTCAAAAGATTTTTATAAAACTATATGTGAATAAAATGACAACATATTAGGAAAATACTTTTTCAGATCATATAATATAATATAATATCCATTGATTCTATTTGAAATTTGCTATACATAATCAGAATTAAACATTGAAGATTTATTTAAGCCTGCTTGCATATTTGACCTAGATTTTTCTTCATGTGTTCTTTAATTATTCAGATTAAGCAGAATCCACTATATATATTTCTTAGTTTTAGATTTTAAAAATTAAATGTTAGTTTATTTTACTGAACATTTATTTTAATTCTTTTTTAATTAATTAAATCAAGATCAGAAATAATTTCTTTCCTAACTACACTGATGTATCAAACTATTTTGTTTTGTTTTGGCTTAAAGGATACATTTCCATTTGATCCACCATTTGTACGTGTCATCAGCCCTGTGGTTTCTGGTGGCTATGTTTTGGGAGGTGGTGCTATATGTATGGAGTTATTGACTAAACAGGTTTGTTTCACCTTTTTAAAAATAAAATTCATAAACTTACTACTAATTTAGTATATTATTGTAGTGTTTACTATAGCATCCAGTTAAAATATTGTAAATGGTTTGAGAGATAGAAAAATGTAATGTAATTATCATTATTTTTATTGTTAATTGGCTTTTGCACCTGATTAGATTGAAACACCTTTAATTCAATAAAAGTACAATGCTAAGCTTTCTGGACTTAAAATATGTAAGTAGACAACCTTGATTAATGAGATGCCTATCAATTTTTAAATTTTTCCATTATAAATGACTTACTTTTAGTCAACACATTAATCAAATGAGCTGCTTACCATTCATCCTCTAAAAAGAATATTCCACAAATATTCAACCCATAAAATTTTCATTAAAGTTTATGCAAACAAATATGCTTTTTCAAAATATTCAATAGGATAACTATTAGTTGCACACTGAAGAAAAAAGTACACACTAATTACTAGCTGAATGAGTAAAAAAAAATTTTAATATTTTTACCCTCATTCTTTTAAAATAAAGTAAAATATCATGCAAGAAATATAAGATAGAGGTAAGAATTTTATTTATAAATGTAAAGATATATATCATATAATTTAATACTGTTACTATAAACTCAGTGCATCTTTTTTGTTTTCTTTTGTTTACTTAAATAAATAATAGCTTCTTTATATTGATTCTCATTTAAGATCAGTAAATGTTTTACTTGTAATTATTATTATTATTATGCATGTGCCTTGCAAATATGATATGATATTATAATATTAATGGTTTTTGGTTGAAATATAAGTGACATTTTGAATAATAAATTTTAATGGTTACTTTTTAATTGTGTATAAACTATTTATTCATTTAATGTATATTTTAAGAGCATTTTTGCATATTTTACTGTACAATATTTGTGATGTATTGGAAGGAAAGAAGGAAGTGAGGGTGGGAGGGATTAAAAGAAAGGAGGAAGAAAAAAAGATAATGAAGAAGGTGTCAAAAGATATACAAAATAAAGATAATTAATGAAGTATTCTGTTGTATTTTTCTTCATAAATAATTTACTTCGTCGAGAATTAATATTTAAACTGAAATTTTCAGGGTTGGACAAGTGCATACAGCATTGAATCAGTTATTCTTCAGATTGCTGCCACACTAGTCAAAGGGAAGGCTCGAATCCAGTTTGGTGCCACAAAGGTTTGGGGTTTTTTGCCCTTTTTTCTGTTTATGATAGATAAACAGTGGATTGTTGAATCACATTTGAGAACTGTCGTTTTGAAGAAACCTCACAATTCTGATTTTGCTCATGTTACTCCATAGCATGCTGCAAACAGAAAAATAAAACTGGGTATTCCCACTCAGTACACTAGGAACTCACTTTAAATGTTATATCCTACATCCAAAATGAGGTTTCTGGATATATCCAGATATATCCAGTCTTTTTCTCATGTGTAGCCACCATTTTATGCGCGCAAGCAACATGACCAAAACTATGAAAAACTGAGAGCAAAATTGTTTAAAATTCTATCTCAAAAGATCATATACAAGAAATTTATTTTTATTTAAATGCAAAACTACCTAAGTTCATAAAAAACGTTGAAATGTAAGTATATCAGCAGAGTAAATCAACAGTTTAGCATTGCATTCAACAGCAAAAGACATATTATTGTTCACAATACCTTTAGAAGAAAACCTTGAAACTATTATAATACTATAGCATTAATTCATATTTTAGTTCCGAGTAATACCGAGGGATGGTAGGGGAGAGAAAATATTAAGAAATAGAATAAATACTTTTTTTTGTTTCTTCCTGAATGTGACATCCAGATTTTCACAAAGTTTGTGAACCATATATGTATTTACATGTACATCTCTCTGCTCTCCCTCTCACCTCCCTCCAACCAATTTTTGTTTCATTATGTTGAGAGAATGAAAACAAAATAAATTTTATAAAGTTTTTTTTCTTTTTCACATTTTAAAAAATGAAATCTGTCCTGCTAAAATTGATCAATCATTTTTATCTGGCATGTTTTGCCAGATTTTTCAGCTTTAGGTGAAATACCACTTGCCATTGCAGTAAGCAAGGGTGATGTTGACATTGAGAGTCACATGAACATTCTTATTTTGAAGATATAACCCTCGACAAAAGCAGAACACTGACACATGTATCTCCTATCATGACCTGTATGTTTTGTAACTGTCTTGCTGTGACATTTTGTTGGGTGGTAGAGACTCGAGTTGTTAATTTGTCCTCTATTGTGGGCTCTGTAACTGAAGGCCAGTCCCCAAAATGCACCTTCTGGCTGGTCGCATGTATTGGATAGAATTAAAGATAAATATAACAGAAGAATGATAGACAAGAGTAATAACTCAGAACCACCTCATATATTACTACCAAGGTTATTTAATTAATGTGGCAGATTGACACATTATAACATAGAAATGAGTCACTCCAGAGTGAGTCATCTCAGTATCAGATAAATATCTGTAAGAAAAAAATAAAAACTGTCGTTAGTGGCTGAATAGTTAACAATATAATACGGGTAATTACAAGTAATTAAGGTTCATTGTAATCATAACTATGAGTTTTTCGAAGGATGAAAATAGCTGAAGAAGTCAAAGCTGAATATTGCTTTGCCAACTTAGCATTAGTATTCTACATCCAGCAGATTTCACTTGTCACATGTCAGAGGGTGGCAAATATGGGGGGGGCCACCCAAACTGTTTGATCAAGACAATTGTTACCTTTATGGCTCAGTGTATAATACAAGTGTATTATGTGCCAATCTGCAGGGAAAAATAGAGGGACTTAGACTTTGCCAGCCTGTATTCCCTGACAGGACAACCTTTCACACACTATATCTTATCTAATCATTTGGATGTACAGTTCACAGAGAAAATGATTATAGGCTTAAGAATAAAAGTATATGTAGGGCAAACCACACACCTTCACCAGTTATCCACAACAGATTGTTGTCCTCTGCATTAAGGTTAGCTGGCATAAAATATCAAATAGCTATATGTAAGCTTATTTGGATGAGCTGGGGGCATCGCATGTGTCTGGCCTCTACTTTTGAGCAGTACTGGTCTGCCAGGTCTAAGTATTTGTTGCATCTGGCTCTGACTGATCATGGAGAGTAGTTAATTATAGCTGCATTCCAGACCATGGGTAGAGAGGTGATTACTCTGTATATGGATAGGGTTTGGTATAGATTATTTTTAGCTTAAGGAAAAGTGTGGTAATATAAATGCCATTATGTGACAGTTATAGATCTTGACTGTGTTGGTAGTATTTGCCTGGTTGCTAGGATTACCTCTAGTGATATTACCTTATAATTACTCAACAAGAGTATTGATTATTGTTCATGTTCAACTGACAGTACTAAAATAACATTTGTAAATGTGGTTGACTACAATTGAATAAAACTTTTATCATGTTTGATTGAAAGAAAATTACATGTATACCTCTGTATATATTAAAATTATTTATATGTCTATGTATGTTTGACCTAGGTTCCTCTTGCTCATAATTTGTTTTGATAATAATGAAAACATTCTTGGGTTCTTGCTGACATTTCAGAATCAATACAGTCTTGCAAGAGCACAGCAGTCTTTTAGATCTCTTGTACAAATCCATGAAAAAAATGGTAAGTACATTTTAGTTTCACAAATGAGTTTTCAGATTAAAATAAGCATCAGCTTTTATTGTTCAAACAATCACAGACATTTAGCTAATTTCTATTTATGCATTGTATAACACCAGTCTGCGAGATAAAATGTCTGTTGACAGTTTAAATTATTTTTTAAGACTTAATACTCTGGAATATGTATTCATGATGTGACATACTCAGCAAATAGTAATTCCGCAAGGTGGTGTCTTTTCATCTCCATGTTCCTTCACCATATGTTTTGACACATTTAGCATGGGTCATAAACTGTTATATTTAATATTCAAGAATACAGGTGAAATAAATCATGGATTATAAAAATATTAACTTTTGTAACATTTATTGTATAACTACAGTAAAATTCTGTTTATTTCTTTCTAATTAGCTCTGTCCTTAGTGCTTGCAATGTAAGTATTTGTGACACCAACGCCATCTAGTTAATGGTTGTGAATATTATAAATTAATTAATCATCCATAACTAATTGCAAGTGATGAGAATCTTAATTTATGTTATTAATAATTCTCCAGCTGACAACATTCGTCTCTCTCACTTGATGGATATGCGGGCACTGTAAAACGTTTTCTCTCTTCCACAACTTTAGAGACAAGCTTTTACCATCCCACAATATTCTGTAGGTGGAAAACTAATTACTAAAGGAGAAGAAAAATCCATTTTATATTTAGCGAGCCTCCATCCACCCACTTTCTTCTCTAAACCATAAGTTTATCAATATGTGTAAGAAGGTTGATAAATCAACAATCAAATATACATATAACAGATACAATGAAAAAGATTACTTGACATCAATATTTCCACGAAACCACATTTGAATAATTTTTGCACTACACAATCTTATATCTCAGAAATACAAATCACAGGATAGTTCTTATCAGAGAACAGAAATGGAGTTATTATACATAAGTGATAAGAGTTTCTAAGTAAACTGATTTAGGCGCTGTCTCAATAGTCTTTCGCACACTTTTGTAACAAAGACACAAGTTTATTGTTCGCCATTATTACCTCATTTCCATGTGTTTCTCTCACACGTTTGTAGGACACTTATTCACTGTTATTCTCTTGAGATTAACTTGGATGCCTTTGCTGTATTTAGCTCCCTCAAGCAGAATAGCAATTTCCAGAAACTTCCTTATACTAGAAATTATTTGATGTAGTCAGCATACTTTACTACCATACATCAAAGGGGTGTAGTGTATTCTTACACTTACAAACTGCTACCCCCCCCCTCTACCACAGTTAGTCGTAGCAGTTTACAATCAGTAAACCAGGAGGTTCATATTATTCACAGAAAGAAAGGCTGGTTTTTCCCTATAAAATATATTCAGGGAACAAACGCTAAGTTTCCAGTTTATATATCTTTAACTCCATTCTCTCTTACATTCAAGTCTCAACTTACAGTTTCCTGCAACAGTACTTATTAGCCTGATACATGCACACAGCATAATAAATACAACATAATATTTATGAACACGTTCTCTGGGAACAATGTTAAGTGTTTAGCATACCATATACAAGCATCTTAGTTCAAACAAGGAATAATAGTCTACTCAAATAATACATCTCTAAGACACAAGTATAACACATCAGTAGCAAAAATGCCTGAAATATTTCTAAGTCCGTTCTCGCCCCACCTGTCAGTTTAACTCACCACTAAGCTAATGGCTGCCTTTCAAGACTGGACTTCTTGTCATGCCAAATTCAAGTGATTAGACAATAGAATTTTCTATAGCAGGTAAACGTTTGGATCTCAGTCCATTGGCTGGTCTCGTTCTCGTAAATCGTAACCATTGGATAATAAAAACTACTCACCTAATTGAACTGGTTTGCATTACATCAACAATTTTTAGCATATTTCAGCTTGAGTGTTTACTCCAACTTTACACTTACAAAAATACCATCATAAGGAGTGCCCAAGGCTGGGTTACTTTAACAATTTAACAATTTAATTTAAAAATTAAGTTTTCAATAGGGATAGGCAAATTTACTTCACCACAGTATTATCAGCAGTTTTATGACAGAGTACATATATAACAAGTGATGCTGTCAGGATTTGCTTGAGCCTATTTTGGTGTTGTTACTTTTAATGCTTGTTACATTGTAGTAGTATATTTGAGCAAATTTCTTTCCTTGAATTTAAAGAGTACTAAGATGTATTTCCAAAACAGTAGAAAATAAAGCACTTTTTCACATAATTTATTGTATATTTTTCATATTTACATATATAGTCCAGTATATAAATCTGAGTGTAAATTGAACCCTAGATTTTAAGACTTACTTCTAAAATTTGTATGACCCAATTATAAGTTGAAGTATAAATGGAAATTAGAGCAGCATTTTTAACAAATTAAAAGATAATTACCATGGCACTCAATAATTATTATTGCAAATTTCTTACAAACAAAGGTAACAAAACATAAAATATAAATTTTAAAATCAAAATAAGGTCAGTGTCTATTGTGTGGTGTATACTAATTTTATTGTATCAAAGTCCATCAAATGCAACCTACAAGTGTATACTAATTTTACTGTGCCATCAAGTCCAACAAATGCAATCTAATAGTAGTGTATACTAATTTTACTGTGCTATCAAGTCCAACAAATGCAATCTACAAGTGTATTCTAATTTTACTGTGCCATCAAAACCAACAAATGCAATCTACAAATGTATACTAATTTTACTGTGCCATCATATCCAACAAATGCAATCTACAAGTATATACTAATTTTACTGTGTCAAGTCCAACAAATGCAATCTATAAGTGGCAGTACTGAAACACTGTCACCAGAACTTATTTCAAGTGCAGGTTATTATAGTGTAAGAAAAAAATTAAATAAAAGATTGGAACCCATTAACAGCTATTAAAACTTGTAAATGTAAATATTGTTAAATGTCAGTAATCTTTAATATTAGTATATTTCTTTTACTGTTAATTTATTTATTCCTAGTGAACTATAAACAGAGAGGCTGTGTATGTCTATATTGCTGTGATGTTTGCAGTCAAATGCATGATTGGAAGTCCATAACTATGAAAGGCATTTTGTTTATTTTATCTATGTTTATCATTTATATAAAGTGGATTTTATATTTTAATAAATACCATATTTATCAACTTAATTACATTAGAATGATCTGATATAATTTGATTTTGAATAGCTACATTCATATGCATAACAAGAAGTTGAAAGCAATATAGTTATGCTAGTTTTCTTCTTAAACAGCATCTGTACAAAAATACGCACATTTTTTCTTTTTATTTTTTTAATTTTAAAATCTGCTATATTTAACAATTTCACCATGAATAGAGCTTTTTCTTTTTCACTTAAGAGAGTTAACTAACAATTACGAAGTAACAGTATAAATTTGAAAATAGTGGCTGTAGCATCAGAAAACATATGTGAAAAGTGAAGTTTGGGCACATGCCATCTTTCGTGTTTATATATTTTTTCTTGAATAGAAGTCAGGGTATGTTTTTACTGTTCAGAAATAGGAATAAATTTCTTACCTTCCGCAGAAAATAAATATTTAATGTACACTATCCAGTGAGGTTTTTGTGTTGTAGATAGAACGAGTTAATGTTGCTTTTGTATGATCTTGAGGTAGAAGCACAAGAAAATTGACATTGTACTCATCTGTTCATTTTTTAAAAGAATGTTTTGCTGTTTCTAATCATGTCTGAGCATAGCAATAGTGATATATGCATTCATAAATTGTATTCATATTGAATTTTTCTCTGGCAAAGCAGAATGTTTTTTTTACAAGAGCAGAAGTTACTGGTAGGAGACACTTTTTTCTTTAAAAGAAAATTTTTTCTTTAAAGAAATGCTGGAAAGAAAAAATAAATTAAATCTGTTTTTCTTCTTTTTGTTTCTTTCACAAAAGCACTACTTATTGGCTGTTCAATAAATAAATCAATAAATCAGCTGATATTTCTTATACATGAATAGTTAAACATAGATTTATTTAATAATAGACAGGCAGAAGACAAATAGATGATAGATGATGAATAGATGGATATTTCTTTTTCTTTCTGGTCATGCTTCTGTTTTTCTGTTGATTTATTATGGCTGCTTTGTTCTGTTGCCCTCTGTAATGAAATATATGGTTTTGTTTCAGGTTGGTTCACTCCTCCAAAAGAAGATGGTTAAAGCTGGATAAGCTTCTGAAGATTATTTTTGTTTTTTCTGTGTTATCATCTGAATTTTATGTACACCATAAATCATTATTTATGAGTGTAACGATGGGACTGTGCAGTAGCTGGATTCAGTCATATTGAATATGGAACACGTAGAACTCCTTTCCATATTAAGGATAAGCATGATTTAAGCACTGTCAGGAAAAACTGAAAAATTTAGGGGCAAGTATTGAAATCTGATAACTTTTTTCAGAGTGCTGTCTCCTATTATTGATTTGCCTGGCAGAAACATTCTGGTTAAGAGAAACTGACATGGAAATAATAAAGCCCTGACACACTGGCTAAAGCCAGTAAACTGAGACACATTGACATTTGTCTGTCAAGGAGTAACTGCTTTCAGTGTTCAACATATTTCCTAGGTGGGAACAAAAAAGGTGTGAAGTGTACAGTTCTCTTTCAAGGAAATAGAAAGATGTGGATTTGCTGGGCAGGGTTTTTGTGATGGAACTGAAAACAACACCCATGTATCATATGGTGTTGTTAGTTTGTCTCACTATTCCTGTGTTCTACCGCTTTTTTCTAATGTCAGTGCCTGCTGTTTCTTTACAATCATTGGTATGAGTCTGAATATTTGAATCTACATTGAAATTTAAGAGTGTATGTCATTAATGAGAATGTGTGTGTGTGTGTGTGTTTCTGTGTGTGAGAGAATACATACATATTCAGGTGCATGCAGGCTAATGGTTGTATGTCTTTGAATTTAATTTACTTGTAGAAGACTTGATAACAGAAGAAGTTAGTTTTCTCTGTGATTCTGGAGATCTAATGGCCCATTAATAACTGAATTTTATTTATTTATTTTATGAGTTTATTCACTGTTTTTTAATTATTTTTTTTACCTTGATGTTGGATGTGTCACCTAAAATAAGTGTCCTGCATGCTCTCAAATACAAACTAAATGAACTCTTTATTTATTTTTTAATTTTATTTCTTTTGTTCAATTTTTTTTGCTTCTTTGCAAAATTATTAAAATTATAAACAGCCTTCTTTAGTTTTTATTTAGAGACACTTAAATAAGCAAATTTAATATAACAATTCCTTAAGTCCTTTCCAATCACTAACAAACAAAAATCCATTGAGAAAAGGTTAAAGACAAATTGTTTTTTCAAAAAAAGAAAAGAAATAGGGACATTCACATTACGAATTCATAATTTTGAAAAAAAATGTAAAGCTTCATTTGCAAATGTACAATGAATTTCCCCCCCCCCCCTCCCCTCCCAAATAATATATATTTTCAGTGATGATAAAAGCAGTGTTTTGCAATAAAAGGTTAATTTGCTTCAGGTGTGGTTGCAGGATTTTTTAAAATTTTTTATTAAAAATATAATTGACACACCTCTGATGTAGATCATAGTTTGCTGAAATGAAAGATGAGTAAGCAAGATAATTAAGATTGATAAATCTGCGAAAAGATATGGCTTTCTAATATTTTGCAGGGAGAAATGAAACAGATCTATATGACTACAGTTTACATGCCTAATTTCTTTAATTTGGGGGAGAGGGATTTTTAAAAAGAAATATTGTTTTATTATTGAAATTAGAAACAGATTACATTGCTGCTTTTCAGTTCTGAAAGCTGTGCAAATGGTTTTCATAATTTATGTCACCTGACATTAAGTTACAAGGTTTCAAAATATAAAGAGCATAGACATGGAGGGGAGGAGGGAGTAAGATCATTGTAAAACATAAATTTTGTTTCTTTCTTTGAGCCAATTTCACCTTACTTAGATGGCAGTTTTACAAATGTAAAAAAATAATGTAAAGTCAAATATACTTTATGCAAATTATAGCTCAGTCTGTTGTTTGTTTGTTTTTTTACTTAAATAAAAGAGCAAATGAACAATGTCTAAGTGGTTACATCTTTGTCCCTCAAAAGAGGTTTAAAAGTATTAGAACTAAATAATTATGAATGTAATAATGTAAATAGGTAGTAACATAACAGTAATCACAATCACTGATCACTGATCTCTTGTCATTGTAGCCTTGTATACCATATTACACATTCTGTAAAACAGTAACACTTATTATGTCAGCATTTCTCCCTCTGACTGTTAAAACCTTTTTTTCATGTTTTAGGGAGTTTGTCTTCTTTTTTTCACCACTAATTAAATAGCAGGCTCTCACATTACAATGCCATCAAATAACTATATTTTAACTTTTTATTTCTTTCCCATAGACTCCTATATTAATTTAAATTTAGAGCAAACTTTTGTTTAAAGTTAATGTTGATCATAATAATGATACATGCCTTTAACAGATTTCTTTTATTTGGTTAGTGATAAGATACATTTTATGATAACCTTTGCATAACTACTTGCCATCTTTAAGTGAGCAGGTTCTTTGTGTACCCATTAAGTAGTCTTGAATTTCTAGAAGACACACATTTGTAAGTTTTTCACTGCAGTACATTCCAAACTATCATACATGGTACATTATGACTGTCAATATAGAACAGAAAACTTGAACATATTTTGGGGGGTAGCCTGTTTGATGAAAAAGAATGAACATTTATTCTTTACTTGCATTTTATTTATTTATTTTCATTGTCAACTAATAAAATAACATTTCATTAAATACAAACAAAAAACAACAACAACAAACTTTTTATTGACAAGTGAAGTGTTTAGCTTAGAAAATGTATTTCTGTTGATCTTATATCTACTTAGTCATAATAAGATAATTATCTGCCATTGAACGTAGACTTTTAATATTGAAATTGGATAGTTTTCCAATTTCTTTAACAAAACAGATGAAATATAATTAGATAATGTTTTGATTTCTTTAACAAAACAGATGAGATATAATTAGATAATGTTTCAATTTCATTAACAAAATAGATGAGATATAATTAGATAATGTTTCAATTTCTTTAACAAAACAGACCAGATTTCCTTCTGACTGTTATATATATAAATGGGGATAAAAATTATTGTGCGTTAAGTTACCATCACAATTAAAACTTTTGTCTTGGCTTAGTTATTATCACTAATTGATCTCTATTCAGTGCGTTTTCTTTTTGGTATGTTGGGGAAAATCTCAGGTTAACAGTGATTATATCATTCAGGTATCATTAATATTGTAAAATTATATAAATGTACTGCAAGTAACATCATTTTTAGTTTTATAAGGATGGGAAGGGAAGATCATCATGTTAGTGTTAGGGGTCATTAACAGTTTTGTTAAAAATTGGTGTCATTGATATAAAATGTCACTTTATTATTACAACTATTTTAAGATGCTAATATTATTATCGAGTCTTGTATTATCAGTAACTGTTTCATTTCTATTTACATGGGCCACTTTCACATAAGTAAATTATATAGCACACAACTGATATGTCTGAAATTCATTTTCTTTGTTGATGTGGTTTAATATCAATAATAAATTTTATGATTATAAATTAATTCAAATTTTTACAGCTGTGCATATTTATTTCTACAGTTTGGTGTAGTTGGTTCAAATATTTATATAGCAATGCAAATAATTTTAGTTTCTATTTTAAAATAGAATTAAATATTTCCTTTGCTATAGGTGGTGTGTGTGTGGTGGTCGGGGTGGGGTGGGGTGGGGATATAGAGTTGGGTTAATAACAAGAACTATTCTTTACTATTTAAAATTAGTGCTTGACTTTTATGTGAAATTACAGGACATTTTTACTCATATTTTGGATTGCTAAATAAATATATTTTAAAAATATTCTGTTAAAGAACATATTTTTAAAACTAAATTATTTTGCTCCTTCCACTTCATTAGGGTTCTCAGACTGTAGAGATTGTGTATAGATATGTTTGGCATATCTTTCTTTGAGCTGGTGCCTAGGACCCCCCCCCCCCCTGCCTCCCCAAAAACCCCAAAAAATGTCATCCCCTATATAAATATACTGCTTTGGTTTCATGAAATAGCTTATTTTGGTTCATTCTTAGGACTAAAGACTTATTGCTTTCAGTGTTAGCTGCTTAATAACGGTTACAAAAAGAAATAAAGAATTAATTCATTTGTTAAATGTGATTTATGTATTTTCCTTAATATTATGAATACATTTTACTAATATCTTCAAAAGCACACAACACTCTTTTTATGCTGTTAAAAATAAAAAGTTAAATACATTGAAACTAACAAATTTTCTAAGTTGACAGATGTTTAACACTATCTAAAGTTATTACAGTTGATTTTTATAACTGCGTTTTGGTAAGGGCAAATATGAACTTAAAAGGTAAAAGAAATTTGAACTTATAAGGTATTTAGATATAAGGAAGAAATATGAATTTATAAGGTATTTAGATATTAAGAAGAAATATGAATTTTAATGTATTTAGATATAAAGAAATATGAGCTTATAAGGTATTTATATATAAAGAAGAAATACAAACTTATAAGGTATTTGATATAAAGACCAAGTAAAGAGGACACTAGATCAACCATACACAAAAGCTAAATGAGTAGAGTTAGATTGTTCTGATAATGTACCAAATTTTGAATCATAGCCCCTTGAAATTGTAAGAAATTAAAAAAGTATATATTTCTGCAAAATTTTCTGTTATCATTATCCACAGAGGAGCTGGAAAAAAGCATGGAGTTCAACAGTAGCTTGTTTATGTTGAAGGTATGATACTTGATAGAAGCAAGACATCATCAGACTTTTTTTGCTATTGTAGAATGAAGAAACAGCCCAGGCCAAGTCACGTGACCAGAGTATTTTGTTATGTGGGGTGATCACATACTTCAACAAGGACTTTGATTTTATTTTCCTTTTAACACTGAAGTTGTAAATGTTGTTAGCTACTTTAACTTTTCCTGGATTTTTAGAGAAGCTTGAAATAGATTCCTGTTCACTGGATCTTTAAAGAGTGTGCACTTTAGATAGCTCATGTTTATCTGATTTGGACTATTTCCCCATTTTCAGAATTCATAACTGAAAATGCAGAGTATTGGATTTGTTTTAAATATTTTAATTGGAAATATAATTTTAGGGAATTGCATTTAAACAAATGTGCTAAATCTTAACTTGAAAGTTTTCTTCATTAATTTATTTTCTCTAAAACTATGATAAAACAAGCTCTTTTTTAACCTTAGCATATGTGCACATATTTCATGGGTGAATTATAATGCATATATTTTATTTACTTAAATTTTACATGTTATTTAAAATTCCAAGTTTTTATTATTATTTTTGTATTTTTTTTTTTGACAGTATTGTGAGGTTTTTTTTCATTTAAGTAGGGACAGGAATGGCTTTGCTTGCTTTGTAGTTGTAGTAGATCTTGTTTCATGCAAGCTCACATTCACTGACAGCATTTCCAGCACCATGTCTTGGCCTTTAGGATTTTTGTTTTATTATTAATTTTTTTTTTTACCCATCCATTAGTAATTATCCAAATTGTCACATTCTGCATTGTGGACTATCGCACTTTATTTTTTTAAACCCATCCATTAGAAATTATCCAAATTGTCACATTCTGCATTGTGGACTATCTCACTTCATATTTTTTTTTTAGAACTCAAGTTATTTTTGTTATACAGATTATTCACCTAAACATTTTCTTTTTTTTTTGTTTAAAGGTTTTTCATCCATTTTTTTTCCAACTCTGATTAGTACTCAAATCAGTCTAATAATCCATGTTTTATACTAAGGTTTGGCTATGGCACTGAGTTAGATTTTTCTTGTTTAAATTATTAAAATATATGTGTAAATGAAAGGAGTTTTCTGAATATTTGTAGAATATGTCGATTCTAGCCTTCAAAATTTACAGGACTACAAGTGTTCCACTTATTAATAGATTACAAAAGAAAATTACATCATATTTTAAGTGGTCCATACACTGTTTAAATATCATAATACTAGCCACCAAACTTAAAGATTGATTTATTGATTTGTAGTTACTCCCTAGCATTAGAGTGGTGAACTCAGTATCAGGTTTGCAGCATATAGCTTGTTTTAGAATACACACATATTATTAATTGTCTCTTTATCTTAATGATGATGAGGTGGAATTTTAGTTTACTCATTGGACTTTATTTGAATTTTTTCTTTTTTCTTTGAAGTGGGTTCTAAGTTTTTTAAAACTTTTATTGTAAAAACAAATTAAAGAATATATATATATAGAGAGTGTGTGCGCTAATTATTTGGATTGCAGTCAAATTCTACTTAGCAATCATTATGAATGAAAATTTAATATAAGCACCTGCATAACCACAATAGGTTACTTTGACTTGTAAATTGATTACATGTATTTTGGTATTAAAGACCACGCAAACAGGAATCCACTTCAAACATATATATATATATACATATGTTATAAAAATCAGATATTTCAGGAATTGCTAAATTTAGTAGCCGGCAACTTTTAGAAATGATATTTTAGTGTTAAAAGTGTAATAAAACCGGAGCTCTTGTTCATGCACAAGACAACACAAGTGTCTAAAATGCTCAGGGCTATGGTCCAGTTAAGGTATGCAGTAACTTCATGCAGAGCTCATTTCCTTTTGTGTTATGTTCATTGGTAACATCAAAAATCTCACAGAAACACATTTATATTGCAAAATCCATCAGAATTATGACTTTTAAACTTTATATACATTATCAGAATACATAAATCTGTTGATTAAGCTCATATTCATGATTGACCTAAATTCCTCTTTATTTGGTCTTTAAAGAAAGAAATAATTCATAGAATATTCCAACATTCTTTATTGAATATACAGTGGTGGGAATTTTGTTAGTAGATTAAGTGATTATCTGCCAAAATAAATTATTGGAATGTGATGCACATGCAAACACAAATGCACTTAATTTCTTAGTACTTCTCAGCACACAGCTTTGTAGTTAATTTCTTACTATTACTTAATATTCTATTAGTATTGCACCATAGGAATATAATTTATAATTGTGTATCATTTTATCATGCATGTGCATGTTCATTGATTGATTGAATTGAATTAATTTGAAAATGTGTGCAATGTTGTCTCTTATTTTCACTTTCTTTTTATTCATTGTGGGACATCTAAGTTTTGTTGGTCTAACAGTGCCACATCCTGCTCTAAGCTAATTTGGATCCAGTCACATGTGATATACCAGCTCATTAATACATCTTTTAAACTTTTTCAGTGTACTGTGGATGGCAGTGTATGTGTTTTAGATGG
Source organism: Sinotaia quadrata (assembly GCA_028829895.1). Lineage (NCBI taxonomy): Eukaryota > Metazoa > Mollusca > Gastropoda > Architaenioglossa > Viviparidae > Sinotaia > Sinotaia quadrata. The sequence continues at coordinate 143,230,826 of CM054177.1, read as the reverse complement.
TGATTGTGGTTCATTCAAATCTGTGGTAAAGATGCTATCATGCAATTGAGTGGAATTTAACAAACTTATTTGTTCATTAATGGTTATTTGCTATTTATGAATTTTCACACCATTTTCATTTAATATTGAAAGGTAACTTAACATAAATACTTAATGAATTTATTTACTTCTTGTGACTGAACATGTTCTACTGTCCCATCTCTTTCAGAATGTTGCTAGTAGACATTAAGATATGAAATATTTTGAAAGAGATTCATTCTGCCTCACCCCCTCCTTGACACAAACTGTGTTTTCCATATTAAAAAAAAATCCTTTAAAACGGGAGATATGGTGAATATTGTTTCATGGGTTAAACATCACTACTTCTTAAAGGCAAACTAGTCACTCTGCAAGCATTGTACAATGATATTTGCAATGAAATTAATCTACCTTTAAAAAAAAAAAGACTTAAGTAAACACAACAGCAAAGAAAAAGAGAAAAAGAAAACCAAACACTGCTCTGATTTTGATTTAGGGTTTTAAAAATTATGATTTTGAACTAGATATTTTGTTTTGCTTGATAATAAAATAAATATTAAGATTCTCCTGGCAGGTAACCACTTTTGAGGTGACCAATGTGCAAAAACTGTGCACCGGATAAACTCTAAACCTAATGCCTTATGAATTAACTATGGGGAGAATATATGAATGTAGCTGTAGCACAGCTTGTCTGCATAATATACATTTGTACTACAACTTGGTATAGTTTAATCCTAGTACCATCATCAACCCATTTTCTTTTCACTTGCTCACTTTATCCCATGTGTAGTCACTTTTCTATTTTATTCATTTGTTGAATTCTTCTTAAATATAATGAAATTTCATAGACTTAACAGGTGCACAAATATTTATTGCAATCTTGTGTTTTTTTCTCCATTCAAATTATGGGATTATGTGTGGGTGTCCCAAAAGTCTGGAACCAATAAGGAACATCTCTGCCCTTTCATCTAGTGATAATGCCATTTTTCATAAAGAAAAGCATATTTTACCATTGGTTCTGGAACCAGTAAGAAAAATTATCCCCACCCCTTTCATCCAATGTTAATGCTATTTTTCATCAGTAAAGAATTTTTTTTTTTTAACCATTGGTTCCAGAATTATTTTTTAGACACCCAGTAGATTAATTCAGATTGCATTTGCATTTGAGGGATGCTGCAATCATGCATTTGTGTAACTTATCTAGAATCTATTCACAACTTTTATTATAATAACTATTGACTATTCTTCTGTTCACTACTTGGAGATGCACTTTTATTTTGACGAATTTGACCAAATAATTGCAAAGTAGCAGATTAAACTAGAATCACACTAAATTTAACAGAAAATTGAACACAGTAACAGCAACAGAATGAGGGAGACAATGCATGATTAGGAGATATGGCATGAATTTTTTCTTACAGACATGTCATTGAAAGTTATTCAAATTCTATTCAATAAATAAAATTAATTTTGTGCTGATATTGATAAATCTACTTGAGACAAGGTTCTCCTTGTATGTTTCAGTAAACATATATGCAAATGAAAACAAAGTGGTTTGCTGGTGTGTCTGAATTGTTTTATTAGTCTTGTAAAAGCTTCTGTCTGCACTTCAGGTTTTTAATTATGGGGAAACAGACAGGGACAATTTTGTCGTGCTGTGGTAAAAATAGAGCTTGAATATAGTTGCAGTGAAAAATTAATAATAAACATTGTCTGTAATTGTATCAACAGGTGCTTATAGTATTTGGTGAATAAAATATGAATCATTAATTAAATAAAAGTGATTTACCATGAACATATATTGTGTCCCATTCTCCTCTCTCTCGAATTAGTAACTGTTTTGAGGTGGGAGGATTTCTTTTGAAAATTGCTTTGTTTCATTGTGGTCTTTCTTCTTGAATGTCCACAGTAAAGAAAATAGCTTTGCTTTTATTTATTTGGACAATGTACTGAAGTACTTATAAAATGTGGGGGAACATGAGACGGTGATATGTTAGCTTTTTTAAAAATTACTCTTCCTTATTGATTAAAGAATGTATCATGTGAAGATGGGTAAATGATGAGTATATGCAGTATTTAAACAAGTATAGAAGTCATAAGTCCCTACTGTTTTTTCCTAAAATTACAACAGTTTGCAAAATTGATTAATGAAACCCTAATATGGACAGTCTGTAAATGTATAAATATGTATAATCTATTCCAATCATATGTACAATCTTTTGTTTAAAAAGCAAAACTTTTTGTAAGTTTACATTTGATATTTATCCCTATAAAAATTATCCTGACAGAAAAAGATTTGTTAATAAATAACCCCCAAAACATAACATTATATTGGTGATAAACTAATAATTTTAATTTTTTCACATGTATCTATTCTGTACAGTTACGTGTATGGTGGCTAATGATATTAAATGATCTATCTTCTATTGTTTTTTAAAAACATAATTTTCAAAAACAAAATATCTTTGGTCCAACAAACAGAAAAGTTTTCACATACAAAGCTCTTCTTTTTACCAGATAATTAATTTTCATATCCAAAGCTCTTCTTGTCACCAGATAAGTATTAAAAAAAAGTGTAAGCATTTGAAAGTCTTTACATGTTTTTTTTTTTAAACAAACCGCTACCATGTGGCAAGTAATAGGAGTCCACTACAGTGTTGTAACTGAAAACAATATAATGTGGCTGGTCAGAAAAACTTGCAATTTGGCCAGATAAATATAAAAAATTTGGATGCTCTTGGTGAAAATATTACTGAATGAATAAACTGTTGAAATCTTTAGATAATGCATTGTCATGTGTTGTCACAGTTATGATATTAGAATATGTTGATAGGTAAAATTGTAATAGGTGGTTGCTCCCAGTTATATGTTTTTATGTTCCTGGCTATCTAGCACTGGAATCCATTTTGCTTTCTGTGGAAGCCATTAATTACAGTGTTGGTTTAGTAGGTATCATATTATTCCTCTTCTTCATTTGTCCTGGCACTGGTATATGGCAGGTAATATATGCATTACCATCATACAGTATGATACCATCATGAACTGGATTTTGGGAAAGTTAACTTTTGCCTGAAGTTTTGAGAAAGAATGAAAAATATGTCACAATACATGTAGTAGTACATGTAGGTTTGTTTCAGAATATCATTTCTGTTTTCAATTCTGATCTGGGTCAAATAAACCACTTCATATTACATGCATTCTTTTGTGTTAATTATTTATATCAGTGGTATGAGTTATAAAGAGTTTATAATTTTTTAAATGAATAGAAATATTTCTTGCAGAAGTTATTGTAATACAGTGTGTGTGTGTGTGTTTAATATCAGTTTAAAAAACAAAATTAGTAAATGTTGTTCAGTGTTAAATTAAGAAAGACGATGTAACTTTAAATTATGCAACCTTTGAATACAAAATGGGAAAAAAATTTAATTGTTGACACATCATGAATGCTTTTTATGAGCTGTTAACAGGCTGTTTGGCCAGAAAATGGTTATTATGTTTGTCTTATGAATCTACTTTGAAAATTGTGTTAGAAATTATATTGCATTTGTTTTGAACATCTTGTTCATAGTACAAAATAATATTCTTTATTTTTTTTAATATTTATATATATTCCACCAGAAAGACAGTACCTCATTTCTTTTAAGAGTAGGGCCAATAACTCCATAGCTTTGACTAGCAGAGTGTTTAGGGGTGGAAAAGTGCCTTGCCATTTCCATTTTTTAATTATCATAATTGTTTCATTGTGATGTTTTTATTCATCTGTTTATCAGCTTGGCCACATTGGTATTGGTACCTAACTAAAATAGCATTTCACCCCTCCTGGTGTAGTTATCTGTATTGTACCCTCTAAATTTAGTTTAGCACATTTTACAAAGGAAGATTTTTACCTGTTTAATCTAGCTTTTCAAATAACTGTCTCACACAGCCTATTCAGTAAAATAAGACTGTCACACCCAAAAACCTTTATATTCTTAATGTCATGGTTAATGAAAGAAAATACAGGAATAAACCTAACAAGACTGAGTATATTGTACCTATAGACCACAGTTTTCTGCATAAGAGTACTGTGCTTAGAATGTGATCACCGAACTCTGAAATAAATTAAAGATTTATTAAATTACTTTCTTAAATTTATATTATGATTTATTAGAAAAAATATTAACTGTAAGCTCTTAAAAAATATAGCAAAGCAGCAGTTAAAATTTTCACACTGGCAAGTTTTAGCAATTGACAATTTCATAAAAGCAGTTAGCCCCACAACAGTTGACCAAGCAGAACCACATTTCTAGGAATTCTTTATTTGCAAATTTTGAGCAAACACAAATTCCATCTTCATCTCAGCTGTTGTTACATTAATATACGTCATTTTACTTGGACATTTTATTTCATATTTCTCATCTAACAATCTCACTACACAACAAGGAAATAATAAATTCTAAAGATTCTGCAAATGTTCAAAAAACAAAACTGCATCTAAGTGCAAATGAACTTCCTTTTCTAAGTATAATTTTTAGATGCAACATATTAAGTATAATTTATTTTCAGGCTCACTGTATTGAATTTCTGCCTTAACTACCAGACACCTGAACAGTTAATTAACATTTGATATTGTTTGATAGGCTGTACATGTATGTTGGGCTAATGAATACTATTGCAGGAAATTGTAAGTTGAGGATGGAATATAAGAGAGAATGGAGTTTTATTGTGATGAACAGGAAACTTAGGTTTGCTCTTTAATTATATGTTACAGTGAGCAAGTATCTTGCTGACAAGAGTTTCAACTTTTGAGGTTGAGTTTGAGTTCAAGTTTCAAGGTTACAGTTAACCAGACTACTATGTCAATGTGGCTTCTGTTTTCTCCTTTTCTTCCAATATCTCTTTATTTTAAGAGTGTATCATTTTCTTCAACAGTATGTTGGGTATAAAGTTATTTTACAGTATATACTGGTATATTTTTCTGTACTAAGAGTAAACATCCTTATAAAACCAGAGCCAAAATGGAGGAGAGGGGTTGATGGCTAGGGAGCTAAAAGATTTTAAGGCTAGGAAATCAAATGCTTTTTTAAAGGTTGCAGACTACATGAACTCCAGTCATACCTCCATATATATTAATATCTTTTTCTTTAAGACTTGTTCATCTTTGCAGTAGATGCAAATTTTTAGTTGAATGTGTTTTTGGTTCTTGGCCCTTTGCAGAAAGAAGGCCATCAGCAATAGCAAGAAATTGCTGAAATGAGGCTGTCGTTGCTACACTATTAGAAACTGCTAAAAGAAGTCATCTCTATATTAGTAGAAATTGCCAAAAGGTCACCATATCTAAACTAGTAGAAACTGCTGAAGGAGGGCTGTCATCTCTACACTATTAGAAATTACTGAAAGAAGTGTCATCTCTACATTAGAAATTGCTGAAAATTATCACCTCAACATTTGTGAGTATTTCTGAAAGAGGACCCTGATCTCGTCATTTCAAGACAACAGTAAAGCCCATTATTACTCTTTCAATAAAGCACACTGGTAATATGATTTTTAATACCTAAATCATCCATCACTGTTTTGAGTTTTAATTATGATTTGCACACAATATAACTAATGCTGTGGAAAAGAGTTAATTATGTAGTGCATACATGTACATTGTAATTTACACTTTGTTCGCAAGAAGTTATTAATAATCAGATGTCAACAGGGATGTCATATTTAATTTCAATATCTGGGTAGGTGAATTGATTCTATTATTCTCTAAAGTCTACCACCACCACCCCAACCGGGGTTCCCCCGATTTTTGCTACATCTCGTAGTCTTATAATTAGAAGGGTTTTGGTTGGGGTGGGAAGGGAAAGACCAAACAAAACGGGATGGGGTATCAGTGACGCTGTCATAATAACTGTAAGACTATTAAGAGTGATCGAACTTTACCATATACTGTGCTGTTTGCAGATTTGCGTCAATTCGCAAAAGTACAAGACCGGGGAGTAGCTAGAATAGGAATCTGAACCATATTGTGACTAGTTGACCAGTTTATGCATCGTTCTCTGCAATCTTATTTTTATTCTCAACTTTCTCTGAGTCAATCTTTTGCGGGTGACTGCTGCCTAAGTTTAACAAAAGCTTGTTGTTGTTTTTAAGGTTTATTTCAGGTACAATGGGTAACATTCTACGAATGGCTCAATTCAATGACACGGCTGAACAGCCAGATGGCTGGGCTGCCAGTGTTTTGAACTGAAGACGTTCGAAATGATTGACTTCTTTCAACTGAATATAAGCCTGCTATTTTTTCAACTTAAATCAGCTGAAACCGCAGCACTCCGCGTGCTAGTCGATATCCGACCGGCTGTTGTAATCCTATGATGTCAGAATAACACTCGGTCGCAGTTACGCCGCTTGAGGCAAGTACGCGGTGCCTACTATCGATCACCGTGTTTACGGGTTGGTAGCTTGGTTACTACAACAAAATATTGGTACCACCAAAACTCTGATGACGACAGTTCAGCGACCTCGTTTTAAATAACGCACGGAGGACGCATTTAGCAGCCAACGCGGTTCGAACCGCCTTTATGATGTCCGACATGCACTCGCGGACAGTTGTAAAACAATGACAACTAAATAGCAAACATGATTTGCACCCAGTGATCCCCAGTCGGCAACGCCAAGCAGCTTCTTGCAATTAACGTCGTGTTCTTTGTCTGCGGACAGCGGCGACGTTCCCCGTACTGTACGTCTCAACCGGTTCCGGATATCCGTCGGACTCGCAACGTTATGCTGAACCAATCTAGAGTATAATGTGGTGACCCGTTAATCACACACACACAGACACATGCACACGCCTAATATGCATAGGTTCGGGATAAAAAAAAAAAATTACGACAGTCTGATCCACAATCACTCCTTGCCCTAGTGTTGATGGGCACAGCGACTAGTCTGTCGGACGGGACGATAAATTGGTTCGGGATGAAAAACTTAACAACAATCTGATCTACAACCACTCCTTGCCCTAGGGTGGTGGGCATAACGATTAGTCCATCGGATGGGACGATAAATAGGGACATAGTGCCATGTGTGAAAAGATTAGCAGTTTGGGTGAGTGGATGCTCTAAATGCAATTTTGTCCTGGCACCTTTCCGATTAAAAAAAAAAAAATCTTTTTTGCTCGAGCACCAAAGTTTAGTAGCGCATGCGGCTTGTCCACCTTCCAGATCATAAAGACCTCTTTCGGCGCTCAACTGCGAAATCAGCGAAAGTTGGGGCGGACATGAGACGAACATTATCAAAGGCAATAAAAGCAGATATTTAAAGGTGAGTTCGCACGATTGAGTCACGTGTGATCTACAATTACATGTGCACTTCAGTGCCTGTCTGGTGCCCCACCCAACTTGAAATTGACTCGCCTATGGCTGAGTCAGCGATCTTTCTCCGCCAGCAATTATGACTTGTAAATCGTGACTGAAAACTGGTATGATGCCACTAGCCGCACAGACTGACAATCAGTAAAGTAGAGGTCACGAGTTCATCAGACATTTATCACCATGAGTGGATAGCCGTATAAATTAGTCTTTGGCCTATTTCGTCTTGCAGGTTATTATTCACTTTCACCTACTGACGTAAGTCCAACTTAAACACAACACGCACTGGATCTTTCGGATCTTTCATTGGCTTTCGTCAAATAAAAAACCACTCGACTCCACTCGGCCAAGCAGCATTTGATTTATCCCTTCCATCCGACAGAAGACGAAGTGTCAGGTAAGAAATAGATACTGAAGTAAATTAGGTCTGAGCTTTCGCATTGCTGAACTCAGGGGAAATGGAGGGAGGTGGGTGGGCTGCTTTCAGTGGCTGGGATACGATGACGTAATGTACAGATAACCATTTCGGCTCTCTATCTTTTCGTTTTGTGGGTGTAAGACTTCAACAAAAATGTGTACATTGTAAAGATTATTTTATAATGAACCATATCCAAACTGATAATATTGATATACTTTGCAGCATTAATCATTAATGTGTATATAAAATTAACCTTTTTAACGGAAGTTTAACCGTTATGCACTAAACACATTCAGGATCTTGAATATAAGATTGCATGGGACTTTAATGCATTATTGGCATTTCTTGTCATCAACAATCCGCGTTCAACGTTGGCGTCAATGCTCTGCAGAAAACATGCTTTCTTTGGAGGCTTGCGCAAGTTAGAAGCATCATCAAGTTCACAGGTGCCGGCTAATCCTTTTCGTTCTCCTCTGGCAAGGGGAGGGGGTTCTGTCTCTCCGTCATTATCGATATCTGCATGGACTTCTATTGCTGGCTTTATAATTCTATCAAAGCTGAAAATGCATTTGGATATACCTTTTTCCAACTGGCATTCACAGTGGAAGCCTTGATGTCCGCCCATACAGCGTTGAGTGTTAGTGATGGCGGCCATGTAACTATACTGTACATACTTGCAGGATTGACCAAGGGGAGCGAACTATGCGTTGAAGGTTTGCTTTAAGAAGAGCTTTTTGAAAGTCGAGATGACTCCAGGGATGTTGTGCTTTATGATTTTGTTTAGATTTGGTAGCAAATGGTTTGGAGTATTGTCCACCATTATCATTGTTATGTACGGAATATTCTGCCGTGCCTTTCTCATTTTAATTGTATGTTTGTTTTTTTCTTTAGATTGCGTTTTCCTTCTCTTATCCATTGTTTTTCACCGATTGTAGTCTCGCTCTTTCTCTCTGTTTTCATTGTTTTTCACCGACTGGAGTTAAGCACTAAGGTTATTACTGATGGGAAACAATGCAGTAGAAAGACAAATAGATCGAACTCCTAGCCAACCGCAGCAGTCCAACGTACAAAGGCGATCGAACTTTTTAGCAAGAGTTGGAGAGTATGACATGATCGAGCAGTGTACTGAAAGGTAATATACGCTCTTTTGTGCTGCAGTGCGTTACATTGATCAGCATTACTATGCCATACAGTGCCCTACATTGATCAGCATTACTATGCCATACAGTGCCCTACATTGATCAGCATTACTATGCCATACAGTGCCCTACATTGATCAGCATTACTATGCCATACAGTGTCCTACATTGATCAGCATTACTATGCCATACAGTGCCCTACATTGATCAACGTTATTATGCCACATGTGCCCTACATTTTCCAGCCCAGCAAGTAACGTTCAACTGACTAATCTAAACAGTGACTGCTGAATGGCAAGTACAAGTCAGCTAACTGACAACTCTAAACAGTGACTGCTGACTGACAAGTACAAGTCAGTTAACTGACAACTCTAAACAGTGACTGCTGAATGACAAGTACAAGTCAGTTAACTGACAACTCTAAACAGTGACTGCTGAATGACAAGTACAAGTCAGCTAACTGACAACTCTAAACAGTGACTGCTGAACTAATTGAATGACAGCAACGTAGTACTTCAGACACGTACATGACAGTTGGTGGTGAATGAATTGAATCCAGTGGCGTAGCAATGGAATGTGCACGTTGTGCAATGCACAAGGGCCCCAGCGGTCATGATAGTGAGCGAGTCTATTTTTTTTTCTTTTACTTTCAGAATGTAATCGAAGGGACCCACCACCGAAGCTCGGCACAAGGCCCCCCCCCCCAAAAAAAAAAATCTTACTACGCCACTGAATGAATCGCATTCACCCGACGCTGCAAAATCACTTGTGAAGCAACTGCCTTATAAAACTGTTACATATATGCAAATACATAAAATTGAATAAATATATATATTGAATAAATATATATTAGGCAATAATATCAATTCAGCACGAAGTTGCTATGCTATATCCACCCTAAGCCCACCATAGCACTGACGTACTGGTAACTGAATTATAGTTTACATCTCTGCATGTGGCCCCTTTTAAAAATCTCACTTAATGAAAGAAATTATGACATTATACATCATTCCCTATGATTTGGTAAATGAATTACGGTGTAATATATATCCATCCTTAACCCTCTACAAACACTGACGTACTGGTAAATGAATTATGGTTTATATCCATCCTTAACCCTCTACAAACACTGACGTACTGGTAAATGAATTATGGTTTATATCCATCATAAGCCCTCTACAAACACTGACGTACTGGTAAATGAATTGTGGTATGTATCATCCTAAACCCTCTACAAACACTGATGTATTGGTAAATGAAACGTGGTATATGTACATCCTAAACCCTCTACAAACACTGATGTATTGGTAAATGAAACGTGGTATATATACATCCTAAGACCTCTACGAACACTGACGTACTGGTAAATGAATTATAGTATGCATCTCTGCATGTGGTCTCTTTAATAATCTGACTTAATGAAGAACTAATGACATTATACATAACCCCCTATGATTTCATGAAACTGATATGATGACAAAGGAATTACTGAATACACCATTCCCTATGATTGTACAAACACTGGCAAATTGTTAAAGAAATTACAGTTTAATTCTACAAATATTGACTTACTAGTGAAGAAATTATATTATGCATCACTCCCTATGATTTCGATAAACAGTGATATTAGTAAAGAAAGATATGGTGTAGGACTGTAGGTCACTCTATGATCTCTGCAAACAGATAATAATAGTGAAGGAATTTACAATGTAACTATATTCCTATGACCTTTACAATCAGAGATACTAGTGAAGGAATTTAGTGTAAATCACTATCATCTCTGCAAACAGAGTGTGACACAACGCCACAATAGTTAATGGTTATGATTATTAATCATCCATAACTAATTACAAGTGAAGAGAATATTAATCTGTTATTAATAATTCTCCAGAAGACACCAATCATCTCATTGGCGGATATGCGGGTGATGTAAACGTTTTCTCTCTTCCACAATGTTAAAGACAAACATCTACTGTCACACAATTTTTCCATTGATGGAAAACGTCTTACAAAGAAGATGATAAATCCATCTTTAATCTATATTTAGCGAGCCCTTATCCACCCACTATCTCTCCAACATAAGGTTATCAATATATGTAAGAGGTGTGACGCCAATGCCACCTAGTTACTGTTTATAATTATTATTATTTAATTAATCATCCATAACTAATTACAAATGATGAGAATCTTAATTTGTGTTATTAATAATTCTCCAGCAGACACCACTCCTCTCTCTCTCTCTTTCACTTGGAAGAAATGCAGGCACTGTAAATGTTTTCTCGCTTCCACCACATTAAAGACAACATTTATCATCACACAGTATTTCCATATGTGGAAAACTTCATACTAAAGGAGAAGACAAATCCCTCTTTAATCTATATTTAATGAGCCACATCCACCCACTTTCTTCTCCAATATAAGGTTATCAATATGTGTAAGACGGTCAATAAATTTATAAAATCAACAATCAAATATACATATAGCATATATAATGATAAAGATTACTTGACATCAGTATTTCCATGAAATCACATTTGAATAGTTTTAATATCTATAGATCTTATATCCTAATACACAATTCAATAGATTAGTGTCAATACAAATCACAGGATAGTTCTTACCAGAGAACAGAAATGGAGTTATTAGAGATAAGTGATAATAGTTTGTACATAACCTAATTTAGGCACTAATTTAGGCATTGTGTGATTTTTGTAACAAAGCCACAAGTCTGTTGTTCAGTTATTACTGCCGATTCCACCTGATTCCCTCCTCACATAGTGGAACACTGATCAGTTGCTATTCTCTGGAGCTACATGGGTGCTCCTTCATGGTACCAGCTCCCTCAAGCAGAACAACAACTGTAGCAATTTCCAGTAACTTCCTTGCACCAGAAATTGCTCAATGTAGTCAGCATACCTTGCCACCATACATCAATGGAGCTTAGTGTATTCGTTACAGTTACACTCTGCAGTAGAGACTCCATGCATCTACAAAGGTCATATTAATTTATACTCAGAAGATTCAGATAATACAAGGAAAGACTGCTTTTTCCCTGTTAAAATATAATCATGGAACAAGCACTAAGTTTTCTGTTCATTCCTGTTTAGCTCCATTCTTTCTTATATTCAATTCTCAACTTACAGTTTTCTACAACATTAATTATTAGCCTGATAAATGTTCATACAGCATAATAAATACAGGGTAATAAGTTATGAACGGGTTCACTAGAAACAAGGTCAAGTGTTCACTATACTACATATAAGCATTATTATTGTTCACAATTTGTAGAAATAATAGTCTACTCACATAATACATCTCTATGTACAACACAAATATAGCACATCAATAGCAAAAATGCCTGAAATATTTCTGCAAACAGTGACAAACTGTTTTAGAATTCCAACTTACTTTTTTTTAATTACCTCTACAAACACTGACAAATTGTTTTGGGATTAAAACATACTTTAAAAAAAAAATTACCTCTAAAAACACTGACAAACTGATGAAAGTCTTGATTTTTACATCGTATCCTAAGATTTCACCAAACAGTTCATTCTGGTGAAGGAATACATTTTATTGTCTTCTAAAGACATAATACTTGCAGGCGAATGAATTTCTTCTCATTAGTTCGCGATCATAGAACCGTGAAATAACATGGGGGGGGGGGGGGGGGGCGGCGGTAAGGAAAATAAATCGAATCACTAAATGAAGTAAAATAATATTATATTTGATATAAAGAACTATTAAGCGACAAACGGCGCTGATGCGATCAAAAGGCTTGTGGAATTTATTTTTGTCAGGCTGAGACTAACTGGCAATTTGACTAGAATCTGAACATAAAATCAATAATAAATAGTAATATTAAACTAAACTTTATTTTTTTCTTTTTCTCTTAAAAAGAACAATATAATGCTTTGCCATTTTTGTTCAAAGGCATTTGAGGTACTGTGATTAATCGGTTGACCCCAGGATGTGTTCATAGTCATGAAGGCAAAAGGTATAAACTACAAATACAACTGGCGACAGAGAGTTAGCCAGTCAGAGAAAGACAGCAAATAGCTAATTAGATAGCCATTATCCAGGCAGATACATTGCCAGATATCTAATCAGATACGTGGACAACCATTCAGAGAGATATTCAAATAGATAGGCAGACATACATTCAGATAGCTAATAGAATAGACAACCAGCCAAATAGCTAATAGGAGAGACAGCCAGACACAAGGCCACGTAGCTAATCAAATAGATCGTCATCCAAACAGTTAATCAGATTGTATATATATGCACTAACTTCTAAAATGTATATTTGTTTCGGTAAGGTTATCGTATGGTGTGGTTTCGAGGCCCTTTGGTGCTTGGACGGCTTGAATTATGTAATACTTATATAGGGCGCGTGAAATTCGGATTATTACACTCCACACCAACATGACTGTATGCCACAGTCAGAGACACACGCTCTCGCGTACATACTCACGCATGTTCCATCATTGTTACTAGATTCAATAATATATTATATTTATGCGGGTGTTAACCTTTAAATAGCTGGGCTTAGGACATGAAAACTGTTGATAGCGTTACTATAGCGTTTGTCAGTCAACAGTAAGAAGACGCAGATCAAACCGGCTGAATCTACTGAGCGGACGACAATATCGAGCAGCAATGCCCTCTCTCTCTCTCCCCCCCCCCCCCTCTCTCCACCCCCCCCCCCCCCCGATCATTCAACGTTGGAAATTCATACTTTTAAAATAAATCTGATGACTGATAGCCTGATTCACACCTTTTCTCTTTTATCTAACATTCGTTGATTTCGCGGTTGATTTCCGTGACCAGACTTAGAATGTTTGATTGAATCAGAATTTCTCGACAGAAATCAGCAATTTATTGTCATCTACTGTTCCCAAGTTGCCATTGTAATCTGGAAAATGTATGTATGAATGTATGCTACATTTTTTTTTTAAAAACAGGAAATCCTTTTCTATTAGTCAGATTCTAAGCATTGTCCTCTGTTGTACACGATTTAAAACAATATAATTGTGGTCCAAAATCTCCAGTTCCACTTGCTTACTTGAATAGGACTTGCAATCTTTTTGTTAGCCATTTTTTTGTTAACCACTAGTTGCAAGTAAAACGATTCACAAGACAATCTTGCTTCAATGATGATGAACTGCTGAAATATCTTTTCAAATTGCTCCCTATGTTTTTAAATGTGGAAACCAGTAGTGAAGGGTTAAAATCATTGTTACAAACTATTTTCTTCATACTTGGGGAATGTACAAGAGATTTCATACTCATTTACGGCATTAACCGATCAGTTTTGCTTTGAATGATTTTTTTACAGAACTCAAAAATGAGTTCGGTGAAACAGCCCCATAACAGAATTTTTACACCTCGTCGCTCTAAAACGAACAGGCCTACATTTGATTTCATACCGCTATACAGGTATTATCGTAGACCTAGAAAGATAGGTTCTACGATATTATTAACCCTTGAGCATACAATTTCTCCTGAGATTAACGAAATGGTCAGAGTGGAATGCCTATCCAAACAGCAGAGCCGTTTCGACGTCTGAGTGTGAGGGTTGATGTGGCCAGAGACTTGAACTGCCATATAGACGTCTCTGTTATCATGACAGTCATTTTAAGATCCGGGCTAAGCAACAGTTAACCTTTTTTTCCCCCTTGTTCTGATTTGTTCAACGTTTCTCGTACTATGCTGATTGGGGAAGTCCAGTGGTGGTTTTAAACTTATGTATTCTAGCCTAAACATGGTATATTACAAACTATATATTATGTATACATAATCCATTTATCTTCTGAACTGAGGTCAAAATAATTCGCAAACATCTGAACTCATTAAGATGTTGGCTTTAGTCTATTATCGGCATGCAACGTTATGTCTCCGTTAATGAACATGAGGTCATGTTTGGCGTCCATTCATATTGAATGTATTTAGCAAATAGCTTGGTTCCTAGTTGCACTTTGCTGGAGGCTGTTCTATTTCGATAGTTTTTAAATTGGTGGCTTTGATGCATAGCCGTTAACCATACTGAAGCAGCCCCCAACTTCAAACCAAGCAAGACCACGTATCCTTAACTAATAATATCCAGTAAAGAAGAGCACACACAGTTCTATACATTTATTTGAATTTCATTCCATTCCATAAAGTGTTTAATTTTGCCTTTAAAAAAAAGAAGTTAAATCATTTCGTAGTCGGTAAAAATACGGTAACGACATAAAACCGGATTTAGCTTCATTCATTTCCGGTGGATGATAACAGCAGACCATTTCGTAAGACTTCTGGGGAAAACAAATCGACAGTTCGAGTGTTGCGAGCGCATAGTAAAATCCTGGTTTTGCACACTGCTGGCTTTGAAATCCCAATGACCTTTCGGTGTCCTCAAATACGGCCGTGTAATCAGTGAATTTCACACTGGTATGCAAATTCCGTATTCATATTGGCGGAATCTGCCACATCGCAGCATCATTTGCAGATCACTCTCTCTCTATCTTCACTTTAGATACTCTGATTTCATTATCACCCTTAGCGGAATCGAATTAACGGATATATATATTTTAAAGTAAACATAACAAAAAATGGCACAACCGGATGTGTGAGTAACTTTCACAGAGCTATGAGCTCATGGTAATTTTTTTAAATGTACACATGCAATTGAGTCTCTGACGATGGTTAAGTTGTAAATGAAATAAGTTACATTGTTCATCTGATCTTCATTATAATATAAGTAATTTGAAATAAGTTTATTGTTCATCCAATTTTTATTATACAAATTACGTAAGTTATAGGTCCTTTAACGCAATCACTGTGTCAGTTCGATTGTATCTTTCTCGGGCGAGATTAGTTTACGTATCAGTCGACAAACACTAATTTCAGTAGGATTGGTGATTAATTTTCTCAGCCAATCCTATCGATATGTAGGCCTATGTATATGTAAAGGGAAACGGGAGGGTGTATGTGGGGAAGGGGAAAGAAGGAAGTAAAATTAATTGGGACAGTCCACTAGCTTTTTGTTGAATATCTGAAGTCGTTATGGGTATATTGCCATATCTGGATTGCGTCATCAGTGAAGGGGTTTTGGCTTGGAAGAAACTTATTTTGGGTGGTGGTGGTGGTGGTCACTCTCTTGTCCTTGCGATATGATTCCTTCCACATCAAGCTTACGGATAAGTGTGCACAACTTCCCTTTTGTAGAGTGGCCGGAAAGTTGCCACTGTAATTCTGTGTTTCCACGATAAATGCAGGTCGCAGTTACAACATCTCTGTATGCTTTCTTGCTTTAGAGGGCGTTATAAATTAGGGTACGTATTTATAATGTCGTTCCAGTTCATTTAATTAATAGGGATAAAGTTGGTCACTTAATAAAGCACTTATTAAAGCTTGAAGCGCTTTATAGGAATTACATATAAAATATGCTACTTAAAGTGCAAGGAGCTAAAGATAATATAACAAAGTACACTGAAGACTCCACATGCAAAGTGACAGTATATATTATATACACGCCTAAAAAAATCAAAATGGATTTATTGTTTGAATAATCAGTGACACATTCATGCTTGATCTTTCTTAAAAAACAGCAGGGTCTCTTTTGTACCTCACCTCAAAGAGCAGTATATTCCAGGTAGATAAGCTCTCCACTCATCTTGGTAGTGGTGGTAATGTACTTCATAACATGAATAAATTGTAACTATGTGCATCAGAATTTATATCTTATCTGAAATGTTAGTTTAAGATAATTCTTGCACATATGTAATATTTATGGAGACTTAGTTTGATACTAATGAAAGAAAGTGAAAGAAGTGCACTACCAAGAGAAGAAAAAAGAAACCCATTGTCATGTCTGTAAAGCCTATAATTAGAAAAAAATGAACATTAAAATTAATGTTTCTCTTTTTTGTAAAAAGAACAGCCGTTTACAGCAGTTTATTTCTCACTGTCAAATCGTAATAATTAACTAAACGAATCACTAACGTGGTTGCATACTTAAAGGCTGCAAAGATGATTGCATACTTAAAAGTTGCAATAGGATCCTCTGTACATAAACATAAAATCATATGTAAAGAAAACAAACTAGGTTAGGTAAATATGCATATATGCATTTTATATGCTTGTCAGTATGAGACAGAAATTTTGTTTAATAGAAATGGTCATAATGCGCCTCCAAGACGTATGTTAAAACTGGCAAAATATTCGATATCTGTCACCTGTCAACCCTCCCCTCTCTCACACATATTGAGTACGTCACGCACGCGCGCGCGCGCGCACACACACACACGCCCCCCCCCCCCCGTGTATTTCCTGTACAAAGTTCGCATGCGATTTAATTGCGAAATTTGACACACTAGCTTATCAGACCACCGCACCAGCAAAGGCGTAGGAGGGGGGACACCACGTGCAAATGAATTTCAAATTGATACGTATAAAAAAAATCGCACTTCCGTGGAGAAATGTATGAAGTATCTCGGCGTACATAGGTAGGCCTATTTCATATTTACTTTTTCACTTGCTTGCATATAGTGCTAAAACAAATTTGATTCGAAATGTGCTTTAGTATATATAGCAGTTTAAAAAAAAGGTTTAGTTTCATTATTTTAGTGAAAGTATATCTGGAGTGAACACATTTTTTAGTAAGTATGATATTAACATTAAAGGTGCCAGTCGGTGTACCTTAAAAAAAAAAAAGGTAAATAATAGGGGCCTAATACGCTATAATCGAGGGATGAGTAGGAAACACGTTAGATACACAATCTGCACGAGCCGAGTTGAGGAAACAACAACACTCAGAAAATGCACGACGGAGAGTGTATTTTATATGTAAAAAGTACATGATCACTACATGAAAAAAATGGTTATTTGCGATCGTCGTATTTCTGTTTTCCTATCGAATTGTTTACATGTTGAGTGTTTAGTTATTAGTCGTCACACCCCTGAGGGAGTATTTATTACTGATGACAAAATCATTTATAGAAAAAAATAGCCTGCATACATTTTTAAGTAGTAATTTGCTTGAATGTCTTTCAAATAAAGCCATCATAACAGTTTGTGATGTACTTTAATATATTAAAAGACGAGACGTATTAGTTAGTCTACACAATCAAGTAGATTTTGACTGAATATCCCTTCTAGCTTCCGCTCTCATTTGCATATCAAGATGGAGGTGCACTGGAATGACCACTTGATACATAGCAGTGTTGTGTCAGCGACTGGTATATAAGTGACGCTACGGTATGTCTATTTTCATCTTACTGATGAATTTTAAGATCTATTTCATTTTAAATTGACGTTTCGTGCTGTTTGTTGGATATTCTCTGAACTTTCTATACTTGAAACGAATGTCAATAGACCGGATATGAACAGAAGCAGACCGCTTGTAAATCAAATCCAATTAACTTGATTTGTAAACATTACAGATTTGTACATGTTTAAAACGAAAAACAAACAAACAAAACTTTAAAATACAAACAAATTAAGTGCTTTCACAGAGGTCTATAAAAAAATAAAATACATTGCTCACGGCTGTCAGTGCACCATAAGAAGACACTTTCTATTAAAATTGTAAAAATCTACTAAAAAATTATCCCACCAAACAAAAAAACCCCCGAAACGTACAAATTAAATTGTTCGCCAACTCCAAGTTGTAAACTGCCACTTTTACACTGAGAACGGGTGGCTTTGATATAAGCAAGGAAAGGGTCTGTACAAAACGTTTTGATTCGTTGATACTGATAGTGATACATTTTAAAAATTAAATTCTCATCAAGTCTCCAAGCTTAGTTCCCATCCTTATACATTTTAAAAATTAAATTCTCATCAAGTCAAGCTTAGTTTCCATCCTTCATGACTAGTTGAAGTGTGGTCGGGGGTGGGGAGACATATGCTTTGAATCAAACGCATTATTTCTTTTATTTTTTAAATGTACATCATTAATATTCATATACTTTTATTATTAAAAACTGAAAAAATTAAAAAAATACTACTAGTAATGGTGAATTAATTGATACAAACTTGACTCTAGAAATAAGAACACTGAAATAATTGAAAGTTATATGTGCTGATATAGCAGTTATTTATTCTCAGTTTTCCAATATTTAAAATGCACATGAAATAGAACAAACATCTAGAGAATTGCTTGCATTTCTAGTTTATGTGATTCTTTCATAATTGTTGGTTTGATTTTCATTTTATACAAAACCCTTTTATTGCTCTAATTTTGTATTTTTTTAATGCTTCATTTTTGTTTAGTAAAATATTAATTATTTTTCATTACTGAATAATGTTTTCTTATTAATAAATCATTAAATGTACTACATCTATGTAGTAATAAGAAGGTGATGAAGTATAATTTATAAAGCAAATAAGTTCATCATTAGGTGAAAGAAGAATGATTTGAGGTCTTAAAACAAAATCCCATACAAATAATTCAAGTTTTGGACATGCTTCATTGACATCTTTAGTCAATTTTGATTATATTAAACATGGTGGAAATTATCCCTTTTTTATTTTGTTGATACACTTTTCATTGAACACCAAAGGTAAAGCTTTTGATAAAATCAGATGTTGATTTGAATGAAAAAACTAAATTGGTTTAAAAGGATGTATGTATTAAGTTTGTTCTCTTACTCTTAGTGATCCAGAAGAATCAGAAAATTATATATTTGAAATTACTGTATTATTTGATATAAATATTATATGACAAACAAATAAGTGTGCAAATGTTTTTTGAGAGTGAGTGAAATTGATTTTCATGTAAACTGCCAACCATCCACTTGGGAAAAGAATCTTTTTCTTTAAGTTAGTTTAACCTGATTTTATATAAAGCAGATTCAAGGAGAAGAAAAAGTAAGTAGACTATATTCTAGATACTAAGTTCAAAAAGTGTCACAGTCGCTGATGCGGTTACATGAACTTGCTTGATAACAGTTTCTGTGATAATACAGCACATGTATAATTTTGTAATATTTTTTCAAGGTCATTTGTGCAATATGCTGATTTCTGTGTTTGAAAGGATAGCTTTTCTCTTATGATTAATTAAACTTATTAAAGTAAGTTTGAGTTAGAATATATGCTTTTTAAAAAAAAGTCTCTGGTAAGTGATGGTGATAGTTGTGGATAATTAGTTACTGTGTGCGATGACTGATTATAAAATAAAATCAAAGCCGATTTGTTATTAATTACCAGATTAATATTTTGAATATTATATTTGGTTGACTGCAAAATTGTCATTCCCTTTTTTTTAATTTTCAAATTGGATGGTTTCTTTAAAGTACTGATTTTCTTATTTCATCAGTACAACATGGACTCAGAGAGCAGGCTGAGAAAGTGAGATAATTATAATTCAACTGACAGCTTTCTTTTTAATGTTTCAGTTGATACCACAATGTAAAACCTTGCTGAAGGGTAGAAAAACCTAAACAATTCACTTGTCCATGATGAGACAGTTTAAATGCAAAGTTTATCTGTCCATTTTTCTTTCTCCAGATTTTCCGGAAATCTAACACTGTAACAGGATCAACTGAAGTTGAAAATCTCAAATACAAGTATACAGTGATAGATTGCTCACAAAGAGTAAAAATATTCATAATAAACTTTCTCCTTATTGTTTGAATAAAATAGATTATTTCAAAAATCAAGTTTTCATTGCATATTCTTTTATAAACATCATACTTTAACTTATAGTGGGGAAAATTTTGAAGGATCCAGAGTAGGTCAGACTTAGTGTATAAAATATAAGTGGTTGGCTGCCTAAATGAAATAGATGTTAAATAATACAATGAACTACCCACTTTGATGTACAGAATACAAAAATAATATCGTCTCCATAAGTGATTCAACTTATTTATCAGACATTTGACTTCCAGAAGGAACTATTATTGTTTCAACAACCGGAATGCTTGCTTTTAAATATAATAAATGATCCTACTGACTGACTAATATGTGGGAACTTTCCGGCTTACACTGATTTTGTGCAGGGGGACATGAAGAGGAGGGTGATTTGGACTCTATACTATCATAAATAGGCTGGTGAAATTTGCTCAGTTTTTCTCCAATGCCATTGTAGTTTTTGCATTTTCTCTCCCAGCTTCTTATGCTTGTTCCTTTTCTTTGATGTTCTGAACTTCCAGGTGACCATTGATCACTGCTGAGGTGGAGAGAGGGTGGAGGTATCTTACAGAGCCCGAGCTAGTACCATACCAAGTTTATACCTAGTGGGTACACTCCCAGATTGTTAAATTGTAGATGATGTTATTGGCTGTTGTAGATGTTTGTTTTCTCTTTTTCATTGTTGTTGATTACTCCTCTCTTGCCTCAGGTTGTATTTATGGGGCCTTCTGTATCAACTCCAAGCTGGTAGTAGAAAGGGTATATACAGGTTCTTGAACATGAGTAGTAGCATTTTGGTGAATTGGTGATTAAAATAATCCCACTGGGGTGGTAATAATTGTTCTCTGTTGTGCTGGTTGTCCAGACGTAATACTTTTGTACAAGAGAGGAGGTGGTATTGGTTGCTGCCTTTGATATGTTGTTGAGGCAGTTGCTATGTGGTGGTTGTTGTTGATGCGGTTGTTTTCTTACCTGTGGTGGTGGTGCCACCTTTTCTTTTTTCCCTATTAATTTAATATATCTTTAGAGATATGTATTTTCATCAGGATTTGAACAATTAAACAACAGTAAAATTATGTTAAACTTAAAAAATAGTTTCTGCTTTTAGGCACAATATTCATAATGGTATATAAATTAGAAAACTTTAAAAGTATTTTACAAATATTTTTACTTTTTCAGTCATCTTGGGACAATATCAGTATCCTAAATGCCAAACATTTCACCTATTTAGGCTTTGCAAATCCAGAGATATTAGACATTTAAATGAATCATTTGAAAAAATTTACTAAATGCCTAGAATAACATATTTTTTTGTTTGAATAGGTGTGCAAAAGTTGATTACTTTCTTTGAATTGTAAGCAAATGAGCAGTGGCCTTTGGTTAGCTAGTGCACAGAAAACTGACTGACTGGTAGGTCACATGAGCTGTTTCTACTAATTATTGATACATCACTATAATCACTTTATCTATGTATCGTATGACAAACAGTTCATTAACATAAAAAATATAGTTTATTAGTAAAGTTACTTTTATTCTATTTAATAAAATACACTTTGATGTTTTTTTCAGTGCTGTTCAGAAATATAATAGTTTGAAAAGCTTAATTAAAAAAAAAAATTTTTTTAATTTAATTTATTTACCTTTAGAATTTGGCATAGTTATGAAAGTATCTTAGGTTATCCATTTAAAATGTATGGCCAGGAATCTTAGTTATCGACTGTTTACTAGTACATTTGGAAACATGGATTTCTCAATTTCCTGCTTTTTGTGTTTATTTGTAGCTTTCAGATGTAAATCGTGTAATAAATATTTTTTCCTCTAGTCTAATAGTAATACTGTTGTCAAAAAGAAAAATCTTTAAAAATATTAAAATTAAAAACCATTCTTTTAATTAATGAAGCATACCACTTCATTTCCAGTTTTTGCTTTAAATAGTTTATTAAAAATGATAAAACTAGTAATATTTATTATTACTCATTAGTATTAGCATCTGAATAAATATAATTACTAACTAATGGTTTTTAAAACAAATGTTCCTTCAATATGATTCATCATTAACATTTTAAAAGCAATCTTCATTTTTACTATGCATGTTTATGGACACAATCAGAAATAAATTTACATATAAACTTATTTAAAAATAAAATGTTGATTTAGGCTATTATACAGGTTTATTATCCCATTAACAAGTAATATATATGCAAATAAGTCCCCCCTCTGACCCTCAGAATTTCAACTCTTTCACTCTTAATTAAAATTAGTGATTTGATCTGGTTTAGGATTAATACTTTTTACATGAATCAACAGTTGTGTGACCTCTTCTTTTATAGCTAATTTATTTCCAATCCTTATTGATCAGTATTTATTTGAGATTGGTTTACCTCCTTGTTGCATATTAGATATATTGTGCTTCAAAGTTCAACAAACCAGAAATGTTCATTCACACTAAGGGACTTCCAGTTTGTTAATTCTATAAAAGAAAATCAGAACATACTAAATTGCCAGTGAAAGTAAATATTTAAGAATACGTTTTTTTTTCATTTTCACCATCTTTTTAAAATTAAAATAAATATTTCTCATATATTCACTGTATTATGGTAGTTAAGGAACTGTCATCTTTGCCATATAATTTTATTTATTTGTTTTTGTTTAGACCTCCATTAAAAAAATTAAAAAAACCAAATGTCACCAATAGGAATGTTTTTTTTTAAATTTTTGCACTAGAGAAAAGTGTGCAGTCATCAATATAAATGCTATGTTTGGAAATGAAAAGGTTCTAGTGATAGCTCTCCTGGGACACGTGGTGATGGGTATGTCTAAATTGTTAGAGGGATGATAAGACAACTTTATTAATAAATTTGGTTAAAATAACATCATATTTTTAGCTGTCTCAGACTCCATTTCATGCATGGTAATTGATAAGTATTTAATTATTCCCCCTTGATCTCTTTGTCTTTCTTTAAATGAGATGTCTGGGGACCTCGATGAAATTAACCATAGTCACTGAAGTATAAAACAAGTAACAATACATTACAGGAAACTTACTATATATTACAGATACAATTAACAATAAGAACTAAACAATGGGTGAGAAGTAACAATAAATTTAATAGTACTCCTTTATGCCAGCAGTATTGTGAAAGACACACTTGGAGCAGCAGCAAGGAAGCAAATAAGCAATTAAATATTACAATTTAATGATTAAAAGGGTATTGTTTTTCTATTCTAGAGTGTCATTTAAGAATTTTGATTTGAAGATTCTATTAACAATCTCATAACAGCTTGTTTACTGCTATTCACTCTCTCCTCTGCTTTACTTTACTTTTCAGTCTGAGAAATATACCATTTTATTAAATATTGAACAGTCATGGCAATAACATGTGGTGTGTTAGAAATGCAGCATTGGCCTGATTGGATAATTAATTATGCATTTTCTGCTTCTTGCACCATAACACAACACACCAGGGATTGCTAATGTCTCAGTAATTGTCATAATTTCCTTTTCTCAAAGGAACTTCAAGGTTCTTCAAAGTAGGCCCCTACTTTTGGAATTCATTTGGAATTATGGCAGTTCTTGATTATCTAGTGATACCCTCCTTGATAGCCTCAAACATGTTCCTTGAATCACAAAGTCTTACTAATTCTTAGCCTCAAACATAGTAATTGAATCTTGACATGGCACCCTTCACTGATTACCCCAAAGCTTCGGTTTAAATAATAGTCAACACTTACAAAGTTACAGTCTATAAGTTATGATACACTAAAGAAAGAATGTGATTAATTTCATTCCGCCATCTCTCCACAGCAAAATCTTAATACATTATGTACATTTCATTGAATAAAAACAAATTCATTCTCTCTTTTATTTCTTACTAAAAGATATATTTACCTTGCTGAGGCTGATTAAGTACTAAATGAATGACTTTATCATCCGTACAGTAATATTTCAAAATATAAACTTTGATGTTTTTTTTTTTTTTTTTTCAGTGCTGTTCAGAAATATAATAGTTTGAAAAGTCTTGCATTTAAGAGAAATGAATACATCTGCTCTCTCTGTACTTCAACTGTAAAAGTTAGGTTTCTTATGGCTCTACAACTTTCATCATTCCTTGTGACTTCAGAATTTAATTATACAATAAATGATTTAATTTTATTACTACCATGCATTCTGGTTTCTCAGACAGATGTCAGATTTAATGAGTTTACTTGTTCTAAAAAGGTCCTGGCAGTCAGAAGTGTAAACAGCTTTAACTCACTATTATTGTCTGATTTATAATCCACAGCTTAAACATTATACTGTTAGCTTTCTGTGTTCCATTTGGCATTGCTAGGCAGTATATCACTGTGAGCTAAGTACACTGAAACTCTTGCTCTTGAAAATATATGATGAGCATGTTTGTTCATAACCACCACTTATGTTTCTTTACTTCATACTGTAAATGGTTAATGCTATTACTTCACATATATCATAATATTAATAAGAATAAAATATTTTTTATATTTTGGATTTGATTATCCAAAGTCATAAATCCATTTCATGACTGTATTTTTGTTAATAAAAATTGTGTTAATGAATTAAACATATTTTCTTGAATAGTCATTATAAAATATATGTATAATTAGTATATGCAAGCTTAATCACATATATAGTGGTTCACAAGTTACACTCACACTTTGGGCAGGATTAAGTACAAATATTTATCAATTTTTGTACACTTGTATATTACTGTACTAGAGACGCACATTCTGTTCAGAATTTTGTAAAGAGCTGACAGATTTTGGATGAATACCAAATTTTAAATTGCATTTGGTGAGTTTTATGAATGTTTATTTAGTACTTTGTGACTGAGATATTTTGAAAAAAAACAGCTTTAATTATTTTTTTTTTCAGTAATAATAAAGGGCATGTCAAGACAAGAGAATAAAGATTTTTGGAAAAATATTATTAGCAGGTTAGTAATCTCTTAAAAAAAAAATCACCATTTTTATTGTTTCGGATAACACTAACAGTTAAGTTTTACTAATATTTTAAATTACAGTAGAATGTAATAGAGTTTCTGTTTTTTGTTGTTTCTTATTTACATTTAATTGAAAATTTTATTTTATATCAAGCTAGTTTATAATAAACAATAATTTTCTGCTAGTGCTACAGCATCAGTTTAAATTGAAATATTTATAAAGTCTTCAAAATCATCAACATTTTCTTATACTTTTTGCTCACCAGGAAGTGATCTCTCAGCGCCTCTTAAACTATTTCAGACTTGATTGCTGACATGATTGTTCATTGAATTATGCAACTCTGGATTATGTTGTTGATGCAAGGCCTTAAAATTCACATTGTACTGTTCAACCTGATTTTAAAAAAAAGACGATTTCCACTTATGTAGGGAATATTTTTTCTCAGTATGTTTTCAAACCAGTAAACATTAGTGAGAGGTTTACCTTTCATACCTCTCAGAAGATTACCAAATTATCATAACTTAAAAAAAAAAAAACACCTATCAATCTTGAAGGCTGGCATTAGAATTTGTAAGTAATACTAATAGTTGACATGATTAGTCCCACCCACTCACAATTTGGGCCACTCATGTAAGGTTCTATATGGGATATTACTTATAACTGAAGAAGTTGGGCTGCTCATGTGAGGTTCTATAGGGGATATTAGATTTACTATATCAGAAGAAATCATAGCAGAAGCAAAAAGTTTAGACTTCAGAATTATTTGCGAGCAGTAACTCAGAATTTACAAAAATAATTTCTTGGGTTACAGATGGGTATATATATATATATGAGCAATGATATTCTAGGGTGTGGACCTCTTGTTGCTGTAAGATTCATTAATAACAAAGAAAATGTACCAAATAATATGTTTAGGATATAAATAATCTCTTCAGTAACACAGCAATAAATAATAACACCCCCAAATTACATATCACTACTTAGTTTTAGTACTAATATTTGTAATAATTACCATGTTCATTTTCCTTTCTTTAGTTTCATTGTTTTGAGATCAATGTATATCTAGCTTTGGAAAATACAATACATGAAATGTACCCAAATACATCTTATGAAATGAATCTTTAAAATTTTGTCAGTCTTTATATTATGATCATTTTAATTTATATCTTTATGTATTAATTAAAGACTTCATTGTGCTGTGTAACAATGACTTGAATTATTCTGATTTCAGCTTCTAAAAGTACATTTATCACTCAGTTTTAAATTACTGCTGTTTGGAATTGAAAGTATAAAATAATTGAGAGTTGTAGAGTAAATACACAAATGCTTGGCCTGCTTTGTCACTGATAACTTGATTGACAGATTGGCATAGCTCAGAAGAACAATATGTTGTTTTGGCTAGAAAAATTTATCTTAGCTTACATATTTTTTTCCTTGAAAATTTTGTCTGCAGAATTTTAAATCGGAAAGTGATTTTGAAAATCAAAAGACAACTGGACTGGCATTGTG
Organism: Sinotaia quadrata; assembly: GCA_028829895.1. Taxonomy (NCBI): domain Eukaryota; kingdom Metazoa; phylum Mollusca; class Gastropoda; order Architaenioglossa; family Viviparidae; genus Sinotaia; species Sinotaia quadrata. The sequence goes on along the minus strand of CM054177.1, from coordinate 143,203,830 downwards.
ATTATTGTATTTCTGGTACACCCCACTCAGTATACTCACATAGATTGATAAAAGATAAGTTGTAGATTGATAATACTTAAAAAATTCATGCCCATGTTCTGGTAATATTGTATACTTGTGATTTACGTGCATTTGAGTTGTCTTTTATGACTAACATTTTGTTAATTTTATTTTTGTTTAGAGTGCAAGAGAAATATTAGCCATGAAGACATGCTGGGCTAAAGAAAAGCCACCAGGTATGTTCTTCAGTTTCTTTAGGAAGGGCTGGGGATTGAAATTGGTCACCTGTATCTCTTTACACAAATTATTTCAGAGGTTTTTCAATTCAAACAAAAAACCCTGACATAGTTTGGATTTGGTTCATTGTTGGATATGTTTGTTTGTGTATTTTGCTACTTTTTATTTTTTTATTTATGTGTAAGAGACAAAAGATGATATGTTTGTGTGTGTATTTTGATAGTTTTTGTGTATATTTTATTGGTTTTATTTTATTTGTTTGTAAGATGATGTGTTTGTGTGTGTATTTTGTTAGTTTTTAAAATTTATTTACATGTAGATATTGTGAATATGAAGCTCTGATAAAAATCTCTCTCTTAATTTATTAAATGTCTGTTGGTTGTGAAGAACTATAGAGAAAGACAACTGCATACAGACAGAAATAGTTACAGCAGACAAATGGACCTAAATCTGCTCGGTTTCAGTTTGACAAAATCAAATGTGATATTTAAATTAATTAAAATATATAATTATTTATAACTGGAGAACAGTTCATCCAGGAAGTAGATGTATGAGGGTTGAAAAACCTTCCCTAATCAGTTGTCATCTGAGACCAGAATCTAGACCTTGTTGTCATTCAACTGCCCTCTGTTTTACATGTTTGTGCACATGACTTTTTCTTATATCATTAACATCACAAAATAAAATTGTAACCATAAGCTTTCTTCTGATCCATTTTTATTGGCATAACTTTAAAACTCATGTTTTGGTAATCAATTAAAAACTTGGCTATTTTGAAATATTTGCAGTGCAAGCATTTGAATAAATTTTCTCCCTACTGTAAACTGTGATGAGAACGACATTCATTCCTCAACAAAACTAATATTTAAAATATCATGTAGATTTGGCTGCGGTTTAGCACAGTTTCTGTTAGGTAACCGAAAGAGCATATGCTTCAAATTCTAGCAATGGCCGTGTCTCACGCATTAGAAAATTTAGAGCTGCAGCAAACTTTGAAAACGATTATCTTGATGCTTGTTATGCTTATATCTGTTAGCATTGCTTCCATTAAATATAGCTCTTTATTGTGTATGAATTTATTTAGTAATTACAGTTTAATTTTAGCAGCTATACAATTGCAAGATTGATGTCTCCTGATCCTCAATTCTATAGTTTATAATTATTTCTTTGCGACAACCCTACACTATTTCAAACCAATTTAAAACCTATATACGAAGCACGCTTTGGTAAAAATAAACCGTTATCTTTGTTTTATAATGGTGTTTATTTTATGCTTAATTTTTTAGACTGTCTTATTACTTGATTATTTGATTAAAAATATTTCTTACTCTAAAGTTCAGTTTTACTGAGATCATGACTATTTATTTTTATAGCGTGATTTTCTATATGGGATATTTTTTTGGTGAAGAGTTAACTGGAAAAAAATAGTGCTATACTTTTAGCAAACTGTGACAATTAAGCTGAAGTATCCTGCAACTTATTTTCATAAAAAATGTATTTTGTACACACATTTCATTTAGTAATAAAACTTGATCAAGCAATTTTATTTTCAGGGTCTTGACTTGACAAAGTATGAATTAGCATCTCTTTAATAATTTACTTGTACATGTAGTAATTAGTCTAGGGCAATGGAATTTACAACTGTTCTGTTAAACATTAGAAATGTAATTTCTAATAGTAACTTAATATCTAAATACATATTATATTATTATTTGTTTTTTTTTTTAAATTATATTTTGGTTTTTAGATGACTTTTACTTTTTAATCATTAAACTTTTTTAATTGCAATTCTTAAGAGGTTAGATTCCCACACCAGCCACCACCACCCTCAAAATTATTTTTCTTTTTACCTATTTAGTTGCATAGTTTATTTATTTGACTGAAATAAAATTATTAAAGAACTAAAGCTGCACACAACCTTTATACTAGTAAAAGTGATATATCAAAATTATATTTGATAATGATTCAATAAAGTGAATGACTGATTAAAAATAGAAATTAACCTCTAACAATTCTCTTTGTTGGGTTTTCCCTTAGTACTTAGCATTTTTTTTTTTAAATTTTTTTAGAAGACCTACCACATTTACATTATTTAAAATCTATATTTGAAGGCTTTACCAGAGAGGAGCAACATGTTGCAGTGTGTTGCAACAATTTTAAAATAAAATAAAATGTATTCAGGGTTTATTATGTTCAGTACAAATCATTGTATTGTCAGTGGAAGTACAGTTCTGAATATTGATATAATTGTTAAACCTTCATAACTTTCTGTACATTCATAAATGCAATTTTTTAATCTAATCAACTTAATAATATAATTTATAATAATTAAAAATAAAAAAAAAAATTATTAACATACTCTTGCAATTAGATGCTAAAAAGATATTTGAATTGAGTTATAAATTATATGATAGTAGATCCTCAACAAGCTAGAATTATAAACTTATGTATTATTTATAAAGCAAACAATAAAAAATAAAACAAATTGCTTTGATACAAGTTTTACCACATTTATATTATTGGAGGATTTTAATAAATTATTATACAATTACTGTATGCATTTTTTTTTAAAGTCATCAAATAATGATTGGCTAGATAGAGTATGAATTCCTCTTTCTTTTAATATTTGAACTTTTATGTTTCCAGAGATATGATATATTACAATTTGTGTTTTACGTTTTTGTCATCTTTCTTCATAATACGTTAAATTTGCTTGTTTGTTGATGTTTGAGACCTCATATATCAATGACTTTTACTTCAGAGTATTTGGAAAAAATTGGGCTAAAACTCCTTGGTACTTTATTATTTAAATTCAGAAAAAATATATTTATAGAATTATACATTTTAATACATTTATTTGAATATTATGGCAGCTTGTATAAGCACTTTATAATATATTACAAGTATGTTTACGTAATGAAGAGCTATGTTTGCACACAGTTTGTAAAATATAATACATTCTCTGAAAAGAAGTTCTGCATTTTTATCATTTAGAATATACCCTTCTGTTGTAATTTTAACTTTGCCATTTCATAACTGAAGATTTTTAATTTGACAGTATATCAAAACTGACAAAAGGAGCATTTATTCATCCCGTAAATTGATGATGACTAACTTGTATATTCAAATGACGATATTTCATAAACTGCTTGAGATTTTCTTTTAAAATTTTGCAAGCAATTTTATATTGTCAAATAAACACCTTTTTTCTTTTTTTTTAAACTCTGGATCAAATTTGACCTGACTCTAAATCATTTGTTTTTTTTACCTATGTGAGTTCTGTCAAAAAGTCATATCATTAATACAATTAAGCTTTTGATGCAAAACTTCTTCTTATCTCATAAGACAAATAAAACATGAAACAAATTAATATGAATTAATTTCCATCCAAAGAATTTTGTCAACTATTTTCAGTTTTCCCAGTCTCATGACTTAGAATTTCCACATAAATTAAATCATTCATCAAGGATCATAATTACACTGCCCAATAGGTTTTAAAAAAAATTTCCATTCCAAAAAGAAGCAAATAGTAAGATTTAGATACAAAACACTAAACAGGTAAATTTCCTACATTGTAATGGCTATACATCTTGTCAAATTAGGCTGCTTTCATAATACAAGCTTTGATATTGATCCTTATTATAAGAATGAAGAATATATAAGACAAAACAATTTTTTTTAAAAAGTGCAATAAAAAATGAAGTTTCCTTACAAGCACTGGGTTTCAAGCTCTGTTCATGCCTCATTAATTTGAAAAGGTTTGAGATGAATAATTAAGATATAAGGTATTGTGTGCCATCCCTGTTTTGTTATTAAACTTATTATAATTTTCCATAAATTTACTATTTTATTTACCCTTAAAAGTAATGTATATAAGACATTGTATTAACTGCAAGAAAACTCTTTATTTAATTTTGTTAAAACTCCAAATTGGAAATTATAAATTCCCCATTGATAAGCTTTCATTGACTCAATGTAAACAATTTTGTACCTTTCGAGCATTGCCTCGCATTTGTTGATAAAGTGAAGGGTCAGAATCTGTCATCATATTGTTATAATCTGCCCATCTCATGCTTGAAGAATATTTTAAATTATAGCTAAGTAACATAAACTTGAGTTTTATAATCATTTAGATTTGTTGTAGAGATAAATAAAATATACAACTAAGAAACAGAGAGAGAGAGAGACAGGCATAGACTGCCTTAATATGTGTATTTTTTTACACTTTCTCATTCTCTAACTGTTGTGTGTAGTATTAGTTAATTATCATATATTTAAGTCAATCTTATAATACATCATCTTTTGCAAATCTTTTTTGTGATATAATTTATATAAACAGGACTAGAGTTTAAAAAGTATGCCTTTTTTTCCAACTATTCTTTTTATTAGCAGAAAGGTTTCTACTGGTGACAGTGATTGATTAATACAAATAGCAATGAAGTTGGCTCAATAATATGAGGAAACAGTGTGACTTCCTTTACTAATTAGCAAATTAAGAGCATGCAGTACTGTAAAATGCAACCTCTTTTTAATCTTTCTTTTTTTTGTAGATTGTAACACTAGTTTTTATGATGCAAAATGTTTAATTTTAAATTACATTCACCTTTAAATAAGCATTAATAATACAGACTAGTAAACTAATTAATAACTATAGTTTTATTTTAAAAGCTAGATTATTAGGTTTAGGCTTTGCTATCTAAAAGCAAAAAATAACATTTTGGTAGCTTTAAAAATAACATTCTGAAATGTTGGTATTTTCTAGCTGAGTGTATTGGATGTGAAGATATTATTTAATCTTATCAGAAGTGCTATTTTAAAATCAACAATTTAATTTAATTAAGTAAGAACAAATTAAAGTAAATGATTTCAGAAATCTTCCCTCTGAAAATTCTGGCATTCTTTAAAATACAATTTATGTATTAATTATTTAATATGTAATTTTTACAACTTGGTTTGTTTGATTATTATAGTTTATTGGGATAGAAATAGGTTAGTCTTCTGAGTTCATTTGTGAAGCTGTTCTTATGCAATGCAGTGTCAACCTGTTACCACAGTCAATATAAGTACATGTGTATGTAAATATTATTGAACCATTTTCATTTTTTTATGCTTAATCATAACTGTAGAGTTTGAAGTCCAGAACACTTCATTTATTGAATTTTATTGTTAAGTTACAGTTTGCTGTAGTCCCTGGTTAGTAATATGTCTACATATACACAATAATACAAAGTGATGAAAAATTTGCATTGTCTTGTTCTAACTAAGGAAAACCATTTTCAAGTGTAAATTTTGAAGAAAACTCAAAATGAATCTACTAATTTAGATAGATAGATCAACCAATCTTAGATAAATATCAACTTTATACACAATGGCAGAATATTTAGTCCAATATTGTATATTATTATGCTATTTGGGTAATCTCAGGTGCTGATGGAGTTCTGCAAATTCTAACACTAAAAACTTATTCATATTGATTTTTTTTTTTTTGGTCTTGTGTCTGTCATCAGCAGTATACATACCCCTATAGATGTTATCAGATACTAATGAAGGAGGGATTATTATTCAATTACCTCATCTTCTTGACTAGTCACATAATTTATTATCACCTGGATTATATTCAGTGTTATTCAAAGCTAATTAATACTTGAAAGCTATTAAATTTAGATTAAAACTGAATGTCAAAACTTTTATGACCTCACTTGGCATCACAGGAGTCAGAGATTGTCCATAAATGTCAAATTAGAGAGTTGATGACATTGAGAAATGATCACAGAAGGCACTCTACAGTTTTGACTTTGCATCACTACACAGTATAGACACAAATGTCAGAATTTAGTACACTCCACAGACTGTTGCCTTTGCATCATTGACACAAATGTCAGAATTTAGTACACTCCACAGACTGTTGCCTTTGCATCTCTACACAGTTGTGACACTATGACAATGCACCCCTTTGTTACTGGTTATGATTATTAATCATCATATTAATAATCCATAACTAATTACAAGTGATGGAGAAATCTTAATTTATTTTTATTAATAATTCTCCTAGGAGACATCACTCGCCCCTCACCTGGTGGATTATAGTAAAAGTCTTCTCTCTTCCACAACAATAAGACATGTTTTACTGTCATGCAATATTTTCATAGGTGGAAACTTCTTACTAAAGGAGTAACAAATCTGTCTTTAACTATAATTAATGAGCCCCCATCCACCCACTGTCACTCCAACATATATTTTATTAATATGTGTAAGAAGGTTAATAAATTTAACAATAAATTTATTAAATCAATTAAATATACATATATACAAATACAATGAGAAGGTTATTTGACATCAATATTCCATGAAACAATGTTCAAGTAATTCCAATACTTATTCAGTCTTATATGCTAACACATAATTCAGCAATCAGACTAGTATTATCATAAATCACAGGTTATTCTTATCATGGAAGAAATGGAGTTAGAGTGATATGGTGACATTTTGTATATAACCTGTTCAATGACTTAAGCTGCAACAGTCTTTGTGCACTTATGTAAAAATGTCACAAGTTTATTGTTCAAAATGGAATAGTCAGTCTTCCATGTGCTTCTGCTAAGCATGTTGTAGAATGTTCCAGCACGTTTGCCATATTAGCTTCTCAAATAGGCAATCACAGTAACAAACTTCCAGCACTCCTTTGCTAGAAAGTTCCACAGTGGAGTTGGACACACTTGCCGATGCACACAAACGGCATAATGAATCAACACAACTGACACACTCCAGGATGGAAATTTCTCTAATCCATCACAAGTGTACAAGAAGAAAGGGAAACAAAAAGAAAGTCTTACTCCTTTCAGAAACATATAAGAGAGCAATGCTAAGTTCCAATTTTAATCATCTCTGTTCTCCATTTTTTCTTACAATCATTCTCAACTTACAATTCCTGCAACCGGTTGGGTTATTGAACTGACCCATTTGCTTTATTAGCATTATCTTAGACATGTTCTTTGTATTCTGATCATTGATATTTTTGTCTTATTTCAGTCTTGTACTGTTAGTATATGCTAATTTTAGTAGATTTAGCAAGTATAAAGTTTAATTTGTAAAAGAGATTTGGCCAAATAGTTAACAAAACATTCTTTGTTTAATGTGCAGAAATTGAAAGGAAGATCAGAGTGAATGATCCAGTGTTCAATGCTCAATTTAATTATGCAGTAAGTACAGTGCTCAGTTTAATTATGCAGTTAGTAAAGTGCTCAGTTGAATTATGCAATAACTACAGTGCTTAGTTTAATTATACAGTTAATATAGTACTCTGTTTAATTATGCAGTAAGTACCTTGCTCAGTTTAATTATATGGTTAATATAGTACTCTGTTTAATTATGCAGTAAGTACAGTGCTTAGTTTAATTATACAGTTAATATAGTACTCTGTTTAATTATGCAGTAAGTACCTTGCTCAGTTTAATTATACAGTTAATATAGTACTCTGTTTAATTATGCAGTAAGTACCTTGCTCAGTGTGTCACATGCCGGGTTATATTTAATGACCCTATCAGACTAATAATTATTAATTGTTAAATTTATTATATTAGCTCCAATACTGACCCAGGCAGCCTAATCTATCTCTCAAGCTCTGTGTCAGACCTGTTCTTTGGGACTTATTCGTCTAACAAAGCGACAGACAAATTAGCTGACATGCCTCGAGTTGGCAACATTATCTTGATTAATTATGACTTATATAACATAGTTCTGGCTCTTCCAGCCTACTCTTCTCGGTCACACAAACAATTAACTAAAATGTGGGTTTAAGATAACAAGAACAAAGAAGATTTAATAATAACAATAAAAATGAAATAGCAGCATTCGATTTCCGAAACATAGGTCAACTGAGACCGTCTATGTACTGTCCCAATGTTAGCGATTGTTTATCAGATTATTGCCTCTCTGGTTGATTATGGATTGTGCAGTTTAACTTTGTGGTCATCAAATCATGTCGTTGTTTACTTGTATGGTGTCTCTCAACTTTTGTTGATGACATCACATTGACGACCATCAGTTCACAACAGGAATAGTTGTGCGCTATAGAGTGAATACAGAGATCAATTCAGGAGCAAATCATGATGATAAGGAGAAGAAAAAAAAGGCCTGCTGCAATAGACAAATGTATCTCTCTGTAGCTGCTGATAAATACGAGACAACACTAAGGTTTTATGGCAACAGTAATAGATGACTCTTACAATTTTACGCCATGCTAACTTATAATTTACAAAGTTATCTCATGGAGAAGCATTTACATTATATATATGACAAAAATATTCTAATTCCACATTTACATAATCTCAGTAGTTACAACCATATTCAATGAATGGTTTACATTAAATTCACATTGAATCATTATCTCAATCTACTATTTAGTTTCACTTGCTACAAATAGTTTTACAGCAAATAAATCATAATGCACAGTATTTGCTTATCTCCATTTCATCATCTGTACATACGGCATGAATTATTCTAGTGTCACGTAACCTTATCTGAAAGAGATATGCGTTAGTTTCATAAAACAATCATTAGTAAAAAATATATGCAAACATTCTATACAACATTCTATTACAAGATTCTAATCAATAATATATAACAATAATTTTTGATAAGTCAATAGGTTACCACTCTAGGGAATGTGCAAAACCTTCTTTTCATCTGTGCAGAATTCAACCCTTCTATATGTTCTCTTGTGTCATTAAATGAAATGCAAATGTCCGTATAAGGGCAACCCCCTTGTCAACATTCACCCACTCCTACAATCACCCTTCCTCCTGTACATTTCCACTGCCCCCACATGACCAGTAAACTTGACCTCAATCCTTTACTGTGTGTAGCATATGTGGTATGTCAGATTGCATAATTGGCCAAGCAGTGGTCAGCTGTAACTAATAACTATCAATTACAGATATTAATATAGAAAAAAGGAATAATATAACACAAAGAGCATAATTTACCCCATGGTTCGGTCATCACACAGTAAGTACAGTGATCAGTTGAATTATGCAGTAAGTTCAGTGCTCAGTTTAATTATGCACTAAGTATATATCTTTCCTTGTGCTTGCATTATAAATTTGTAATAATTTAAAAATATTAATATATATAAGTTTATAACTGAATTGGTAAAAACCTGTTTATTAAACTAAATAATATTAATAATGGCTTTGCCAGTATATTTGTGGCACCTTAGAAAAGTCCATCAGATTGAGCAGCACGTTTTATTATATAACCAGTCCGCCTCAAACCATTGAAGGTGATATTATATAGTAAAAACATTCTGTAACTACAAATATTAAAAAATTTAAACAGAAGATCATAAACTGACAAATAAAGTTTGTTTTCATTCAATAATGCAGAAACTTATGTAACGGCTTTTGCAGATTAATACAATATTTCATTTAAGGTTACTAATTACTATTTATATATAGAATGTTGAAAGTGAATATGTTCATGTACATATTTAAAAATTCATTTACCTATTTTCAGGAAAACCACATTTCAACTTCTAAGTATAATGTGGTTACCTTTGTGCCCAAGAACCTCTTTGAGCAGTTCCAACGAATTGCCAATGCCTACTTTCTGGGACTACTTATTTTACAGGTGAATGATTCTTCTATTTAACCCACTTTGCTCTATGCATAACTTTTTCCAAGCACAAGTACTGCAAGTAAATGATACTTCAGTTGTCAACATTCTCATTTGACAGCAAATTACAGGAATTAAATTTAATTATAATTGACAGCTTGTTCATACTGAAACAAGATATAAACATTGGAATATAGAGATAATTTTTGTCACTTAAATATCTATTATTCAATTTTGCATTTACCGTAAATAGTAAAATCGTGTCACATTTGCAATAAAGTATGTCTGGTTTGTGATATTTTATTTAATATCCTTGTGTATGAAGTTCTCATTCTATAAATTTTGAAAAAAATATCATTAAATTATAAAATAGGATTTATAACAGCTAGTAATGCATTGTGTGTAATTTTGTTGGGTTTTCTTTTTAAATACCCTCCAGCTCCTGCGACATATTTTTGTGTTTATTTAATATTGATTTTACAAAGTAGATGCTCATAATATCTGTCAAATGATGCTTTGATTTTTAAAATAATGAGTCCTTTTAAGTTTTGAGCCTCAAATCAAAATACTTCTCAGTAGACCTAGTTTATTAACATAATTCTCTAAGTTGACTCATACTTTTGCATGTACTAGAAGATTTCCTGTTTAGGAAATGTCCAGGACTTAGTATTTTACAATAATTTCATTACTCATTATTTTGTTTTATTTATGTTGTGTAGTTTTCTTTGTAGTGTTTGTGAGGAAGTGTCCTTTTTTATATATAGGTAATAGTTTATCCTGCCAAAGACTATTAGTCATTGATTTGTTTTTATTTCAAAATAATTTTCTTTTCATTTAATTCATTCACCCCAAGTTGAAAAAGAGAGAAACTGAAACAAGATTTATTTTTGTTTTTTTTTATAGTTTATTCCTTCATTGTTGAACATTGATGCAAAACTGCATATCTTACTTTAAAGAAGGTTGCCAAAAACTTCTTAACCTTAATGAATATAATTCTTTGAAAGCTTTTGACCACTCTTAGTAGTACTTGCTAGAGAGAGAGAAAAAAAGCACAGTAAACACTTTTGACTGGACAAGCAAGATGAGTTTGAATTAATGAATTTATATTTTTTTGAGAAAACTGTCAATTTTCCTATAACAAAATTTCAGCACTTCCCTTTAAAAGCATCAAGAACTACATAGAAATAAAAGTTTTTTAATCTTGATGCAATTAAATAGATTTTTCCATTGCATTAAAATGTCAAGGCAAAGGGTTGAAAAGTATAAAAGATAAGAAGTACATCTATATTGCATTTGTTCATGGCTTATTGTTGACTGACTGTTATAATATTTCATTCAGTCACCAATAAGCACTGCACTTGTATTTATATAGCCTTTGATAATAATCTTACTGTCATTGAAATAAAGAAAAAATTGGATCCTTTGAAACTTATGAATCCTATGTGAAATGTGTGAACCATTATTAATATTAAATTAATTTTAGTGCTTCTAGCTTGTACATTTGACTCTGCCCAAGGATCAGTACTTCACCTTCAAAGTTTATAATAATTACACACTTATTTTTAAGTCGTTTCCCTAAATATGTAGATGTTTAAAAAATTATGATTGTTATAGCATATAGCATATTGCTTTAATCATTTCTTAAGTTTAAATTTTAAAAGGCTTTAGCTGTACATATGAGATATATATATATATATATATATATTTTGAAAGTAGATTATAGTAAATTTATGCTACTTAAACATAACATTTGAATTTGTGAGAAAAATTGTAAATCAAATCCACTGTCCATTTTATTTGCATCTTTCTTGTTTTCATTTAAAATTAGTTACTCTTTTCATTTTATTATTATTAACAATTTTGTTTTTCAGTAAATTTAATGCAGGTTCGCAGCAGTGTTTGTCACAAAGTTCTGTTTATATATAAGTACAATTATATGCATTCTTGTGTGATTATTACAGGTCTGGTGTTTTTCATGCATGTTAACTAAAATTTTCTAATATTTGCAGTATTATATTTATAAAACCTTAACCTCTAATTATTCATTTAGTTGGCTAGTTTTTGCTGCATTTTTCCTGTATGTTTTATTTTTATTTTTTCCAAAAACAGTAGACTCCTTTGCTGTGAGGATATTTTGAGATTCTTAGAAGTTTTAATTAATGGTTAAATAGCAAGTATATACAGTTTTTTCTTTGTATCTTTTCTCTCTCTTACACACACATATACAGACATAGTGATAAATTTAGCACTTTTACAAGTAAATGAATAGAATTACACTTCACTCTAGTCTAATGATGTAATTTTTATTTTGGATTATGGGGAGAGTTTAGGTTTATATTAATTCTTCTCTCTTCCCCTCCCTCCACCACCAAGTGATTCACTTCCTATGTACTGAGTATCAGCAACAGTATTACAGTTTATGACCTACACATACATGTTTCTTTGGGCAGTTAATATTCTTTGAAATTGCTTTCACTTAATTTTTTTTAATTTCAAAGGAGTCTTCTGTTGATTTGTTTTTTAATTTTATAACATGATCTACTTGTGTTTAAAATTTGTCAAGATTTTAATTGGATAAGATGGTAAATACTTGAATTAAACCATAATAATTACAATATAAATATTATAGAAACAAATTAGACAATTTAAAACCACATCTGATTTCTTAATGTATTCTTCCTTATAGTAATAATTGATATCATTGTCCGACTCCTCATCCAAAATCTTATTATAAGATTATTAAGGATGGGTGTTCCTACTTCATTTTATTGATATAGGTGTTTTTTAATTTTAACAGTATGCTAATCCATTGCATTATTATGGCAATAGCATTTTGATCATAGACAGCAGCTTAGCATGGACTACAATCTGCTTGTCACCTAAAGGGATAAGAACAAGTGTCTAGAATTGGATGAATAAATCATTTGAAAATTAAAATGATTGGGCTGTTGATGGACTAGTCAGATGTTAAAAAAAAAAAAACCCTCATTTTACTGTCCATACTTTTCCAAACTGTTTCTTTTTCCCCACCTGAAACATAAATGAGTCATTTCCTACAGCATTGTTTTGACTAAATAAGATAAGTATTTTCTTGAAAAATCATATCTTTATAATTGTTGTTCAGTGTCGGCTTGCTTTAGTATATATTTGACACTTATAAATATTTAAAAATATTTATGCATTTTTCTTTTGATTATAACACAATTTAGTTGTTTATGAAATATAAAATTCAAAAGAACTGTTTTCCTCTTTTTTATCATGGTTTTCCAATGTCAGATTGAAATCTTGACAAAAAGACTTCTGGGTCACTTGCTCTTATTTTCAGTTGCAGAATTTTGTTTAGTTGGCTTGTGTATATAATATTATTTTTGTGAATTGTATTATAATTTTATAATTTTTTTAAGACATATTTAGATAAAGTATTGACTTATTTCACTTAATATAATCCAAGAAATGTAAAGATGCATTTTATATTGGCTTTGCTTGCTTATCAAGTAGGTTTGTAAAGCAAAACATAATTTGTAAATATTTTCCAAAAGAAATGAGCATCAGGAATGGTTTTAACATTTCTTGATGTTATTGCACCATTAAGAACTAGCCACATTTATTTGTTTCTTTTTAAATTTGTTTCCAAAATAAACAAATCTATTAAAAAAAAAAAACAACTTTTAGAAAGAAAATCAAATTCAAAAGAATTTTTGCCATTAAAAAGTGGTAATGAATGAAAGAACCAAAAATAAATTGTTTTGTACAAAAATGTTCTATTTAAATATATTCTCATAACATTATGTTTCCAATAGTAATTAAAGTTTGACAAGTTATTATCATGCTGTTCCACTAATAATAATAGGTGCTTATTGTCTGTGAATGCATACCATTGAGGTTTGGTCCTGAACAGGGTGCAACAAATTCATTTTTACCTGCTAGTCTATTAGAGAAGTAGAACAGAGGTTTACCTGTCTGAAAAAATCTAGCTGCCAGGCTTGAACATCAGGCATTAGATACTTTAAGAGCTCTCTCCTCAAAATTGAATAAGTAACATTTTAAAAAAAATTCTCTCCTTTGTGTGTGTGTGTGTGTGTGTATGTAGAATTGTAAGGGAAAAACCAAAATCCCCAGATTTGGGGGATTTTTGTTTATCTTTATTTTTAATTTCTCTGTCAAATATTTCAGGACTTATAAACACACTGGCCAGGCAGTTTCTCTCCATTTGATCAGATCAATAACATTCAGTGTTACAAACAAATTCTGCTCTTTTACTCTTTAGTCACTTATCATCAATCAGATAAGTGTATAAAATTATTTTTTCACAGGGTGCCTCTACAGATAAGACATTGTTTTTAGTAGTCCCATTGAACATGATGGACACACTTTTTTTCTTTTCCAATAAGTACTATATGTGTCCCAAACAATCAGATATTTGAATTACCTCACCCTGCTGAAGATATAATGAAAGTCTCACTCTAAGGAATATGCTCAAGATGAATAGGGAATAATATTTGTTTGTGCCTACTATAGATAAATAAAGACCAGTGTTTGTATTTTTTTCTAACACTTTTGTTTATTTTTTATGCCAAGTATTTAATAGAATTGCTGGAATAAGGTTTACTAAAAAATAATTAATACATTGTTTATTTCTTTAAGTTCAACGAGAATTAAGTTCATATCGACAAGTGAAAACCATTGCTCTAACTTAAATACCAAGTACTGAGTAGTGTTCTTCCAACACAGATTTGGATGAGTTCAAAGATAAGTGTCATGCATTATTTGCTTCTTTTTTTTTAAAACGTAAAAAAAAAAAAAGATATTTCAGTAAAAAAAAAATTAATACAGTTTATTTAGCTGAGAACTTTTCAGTAGTAAATTGTTAATTTACTACTGAAAGAGTAATCAAAGTAAAAAAGTTTTTGTTAAAGCATGAAATCACTGCTTGATGACACAAAGTGATCAAGACGAATAAAGGCTCTGCATGGACTGCATGCAGTTAAGATATGCAGTAGCATCAGAGTATTGTGGAGGATGTCAGGCTTTTGCCATATGCCACACGTTTATAAAAAGTGGCCAAGTGGACCTTTGTGTCAAGCTCATTTATATGCATTATTAATGTAAAATAAATACAATGTATAATAAATAGAAATATGTTCTTCACTATCTTTTATTACAATATCCATTTGGACTATGAAATTTGCAGTATATTATCAGACATCCAATTATTTTATATCTGGATTTCTCTTCCAGAGGTCTTTAACTATGTAGAAGTTTGCAATTTCCACTTATTATCCATACATTACTCATTTTTATTATTATAATTTAACAAATTTTACAGAGTGAACCAGTAAATTATGTGCTTTTGCTTTCTAGTGGAAAGAGGATGGAAATTAATGTTTGTTGTTTTAGCTAGCTTAACGCTTCTTGCTTTGCTTAGTCCCAAGTGCTTTGGTGTATCGTGTACCATTTGGTGTTTAAGAAATTCAACGTCAAATTTTCAGAATGCATATACTTTAACTCTCTTTATACCATGGCTGTAATCACTTGTTCACCCTGGTAATTTTATCAGTAAACATTAAGTTTAAACATTGAAAGTGCTACCAGTATCATTCCTGTGAATATTATAAAAGTGGATTAGATTAAGCTGGCTTAAGTTTCTTTCTTTCCAGGAAAGGGAACAAATTGACTATTTTCTTCATTATCAGTAATAAATAACAAAGAGCATTTGTAAGATCAAGTAACCATTTCCAGATACTATTGCTAGTCTTAAGAGAGAAAACAAGTTGTTAACATAAAATTGTTTTAGACATCTAAAACAAATTTGATTTAAATTTAGTCTCATTCTCACAAGTGTTGTGCTTATCAGTTAAATGTTTTTGCCTTCAAAATTAAGTGTTTGAACTTAAAGTTGAACAGAATTAATTTATATTATTATTAATATGGGAAATGGGGTGGCTGCATTGTCTGGGTGCTTGCCCGCAAGGGTGATATGGGTTTTAGCTGCACCCTGCTGATGATGATAGCTGATGTTTTTTCTGGTGATTTTGGTTGCTTAGTTTTTTTTATTATTTAATTTAAAACATATTAATTTTAGACAAATATGCATTGTAAGGTTCATAACCCCCCAATTAAATTGATTTTTTCTGACATTATTTTCATAAGTCTGCAGATCACAAGACTGCATATAGTATAAAACTGTAATGTACACATTTTGATATTTCTGTATAGCCACTTTTATTGAAAACAAGACAAGTCCATGCAGTTTGTTTTTCTTAAAGAGCTACTAAACAATAGCAGCATTTTTTCCTGATAACAAAAGACATGTTTTCATGACTTGCAGTATGCAAATTATTTTTATAAGTTCAAATTTTCTCATTTGTTTATTGAAGCAGAGTTTTCTTACTTTTTCTGGTTATCGGCCTTTCTACTTATTGACAAAATTTTATATTCTAGATATCTCATTGCTTTTGTTGTAGTAATAGCAAAATTTCTTTAGATTTTAAGAATTCAAATTCTTATTATTTGCTTATAATTTATTTGTTTTCTAATTATTAGATAATTTCAGTACCAAACTCTGCAAAATCTGTATTAAAGTATTTTACAATAGTTTCACAGACCTTAGCACAGTTTATTTGTGCTTTAATAATTATGCACTATATCCACTTTCAGCATATTAATAAATATTTTAAAAAAATATCATTTGATTAATATCCAAATATGAGCTGTGCAAACCATGGAATATAAGCACATTGAATATTCTTAATATATACATGTTTTATTAATACACTGGTGCCTCGATATTTTTTTTACTGCCCATCCTCTTCAAATTACATGTACAGAATTAACAGTATTGCATCAAATCAACTGGCTCCATTTACAAAATCGACTTAACTAAAGGGAAGGAATGAAATAAATGTCTATCACATTGTTTTTTAACAAATGAGTGAGTAAACTTTCATGTCCTCATGCAAGAGACTGCATGTTTTATTAATGCTGAAAACTTTATATAAATAATTTTCTAATTTAGTCCAACAGTGCTGTGTTCATATATGCTTATATTACATGGCTTAAAGATATGCGGTGAAGTAGGGTGAACTGCAAGTTGATAAACAGTAGCTGCCATATGACAAGGGTTGTTCATATATAACGTGGCCTTATGTACAATGCGGTTGAAGTTTTTTTTACCCCAAAGACTACCTTATATCGAGGCATCAGTGTATTATGTCAGTAGTAAATTAAAATTTCTTATCTTAAAATAAAGTAATATAATATTTATATTGTAAGAAAATTAATTTTATGATAAGAACTATATTTTTCTATAGATATGATACAAAACAAACATGCTTAGTAAAGTAGTCCTTGTCATTGAGTATTGAGTACTATAGCTTATTATTTGGAAAAACACCTTTTGTTGTTTGTTTTTTTAATTGAAGAAATGGCCATATTATTATTTTGTTATTGTTGAAATAATGGTTGAAACACACAGTAGTTAAATTAGTTTCTACTCAGCAACCTCATTTTTGAAAGACTATAGTGTGCTCCAGATTAATATTTTAACAAGTTAAATGATAATGGTTGAATTAAAAAGTACAGGTGACTCCTTTATTTGATTTTGAGTTCTGCTGACTGAAACTAAGTTCTGTAGTAGCTAAAATTCACTTTATTAATAAGTAAATTTGATCAGCTGAAAATTAATTTATTGCAAATGCATTAAAAAAATTATAATCAGTTAATTTTCTTGTAGGTGTGTATTTTATTGGTAGGTCTAATGATTGTAGCATACTAACACTTAATTGACTTTGTATTTACTGTAGGCCATATTAAGTAATGCGATAAAGATGTTGAAGGCTACCTATCATGAATACAATTGCCATTTCTATTAAATAAAATGAGACATTATTTTCTTTCAAAATCATTTTAAATTAGAAAATTCTGAACAAAAACTTGATCTACAACAGGGTCTATATGGAGTACTTTGAACTTGAATTTAAAATGCAGGAAAGCCTACCTATCTGCTATTTTTGGTTATTGTGATCCCTATCTTTTTGTCATTCAACAGTGCTGTTTGTTTCATTGTTTTGTCATAGAATCAATTGCAACACAATATGATTAGAGAACAGAGGTTCTCTGTAAATGGTTTAAAACTTTTAGCTAAAAATTTTAGCAGGAGTGGTTTGATGCTTCAGATATCTCTGTAACTAGCAGGAGACTACAATCTGGAACAATAAAAATATCAAAAATAAAAGTAAATTGCAGTAATCCCAATAATATGTTCTTTCAGATATTTTTTTCTTCTGAGTGTTATTCCCATTCAAGCTTTAGAAAATTAAAATTTGACGTTGTATTTCTATTAATTTTTTAAGTGTTTGTAAATGTATTAACATTATTTAAACTTTTTTGTGTGTTTGTAAATTTGTCTTAAAGAGAGAAATAAAATCAGCATTTAAAAATTTTGTACTTTTTAAATGTTTTATAAATAGTAATTTTCTTTCATTTTTAAATTTCATAATTGCTTATTTGCCTTACTTAATACACAACTAAAAGCTAATTGTTGCCACATTTTATGAGCTTAGACTTTTCATGCCTTGCTTTCATTCCACAAAAGCAAGCATTGTTACAGTAAAGTATTTATTTACAGTTCAGTGATTTAAACTGTCAAGTGTGAACACTATATCTTTTATTTTGGTAGATGCATGAACTAGTAAGAAATCTTTGAATGTAATGCATCCACTTGATACAGTTATTTCATTTTTGTTTACTGTTTTCTAACCCAACTCACAAGAACCCAGATATCTTGAGATTGTGTGTGTTTGTTAGCTTTTGAGCAGTTGCATACAAATTTCAAATAGAGAAAATAAAATTTAAAAATAACTACTTGAATGATTTTTAACAATTCCTCATTTACCTCTTAAACAAATAAATTCAAAATAAAACTTGTTTGAACTCCTAGTTAAAACAAATAATTTTCAAAAATAGCCTTAGGTTTTGCCTAGCCATTAACTATTTGTAGTTTTTAAGAACAAAATTTGAATCAAAATTTGAAAACTAAGTGAATTGCATTTGCCATATGCTGTCTTTAAACAGGAATATATTCAGATTTGGGTAACAAATCTATCACTAGTGTATGCAGAGGTTAGATGCAGATACAAATGAAATGAGATTTAATAATTAAGAAAGTGTAAGTGAACGAGCATCAATGTAGGGTACTTTTTGGTCAAATTTGTTCAAAATTATAGCATTTACAAATTCTTTGCTGTTAAGCCAAATTTTTGTACATTTCTTAAGCAAATTCTGCCACAAAGTTACAGTTCTTGGACAAGCAAGTAAGAGAAGTATCTTAAAACATTTCAGAATTACATAAGAAAATCTCCTTTAATATTTATTGTATCCTAGTCTGAGGTACATCATACTGTCACAGTAAAACCTTCTCTTGGTTAAAATGAAAAAAAATAGATGTGTCTCTTAATCTTTCTTTGTATGCCACTCATTATATACATATTATTTTCATTATAATGGGACAGTTAATGATTAGATTTCGACATTTTTTGGTGGCATGACATTAGAGTAGAATCTTTTTTTTAAAGCTTTTTTATGGCATGAAAATTGTGCATAAAGAGGAAAAAAACTATCTCTTTCTCTTTTTGATATTTCATATTTTAGAATTTTTTATTTGATAGAAATTGATCACCCGAAAAACTATTAATAAAAAAAAATGAAAGAAAAGCAGCAACAAAAATCCTGCTATTTATGATAATGTTAACAAAATTTTGTGCTATCACAAAACAGAACTTTTTCCTTTTTAAAACCTTGGTTCATTCTTTCAAGCCAACATTTCATTCTTTCATTTGATTGCTCCTGATTAAAAAAAAATATCACCTGTAGATAAAATCAATTATTTGCGTAAAATTTGATGAGAAAATATTTTACCTACTTGGTATTATGTTCACTCATTATTCTCTTAATCCAGGTGAGTATTTCACAATTCCCTTGGCTTTTGAGTTAAGTTTTGCTATTTTGTCTGCTGTTTTGTAGCCATCGTAATGGACACTTTACAGCATTCTGTTCAGCACTGTTGGAAAGTCATCACTGATACGACTTGTTTTATTGTCAAGCACATCATTATTATTTTTCTCCCCACATTGTTTCTTGAATGTTATTCTAGTTGATTCCGGCTGTCTCCTCACTGAATCCTGTTGCCACAGTCATTCCTTTGGTCTTCGTACTGAGCATCTCCGCAGTAAAGGAAGCAGTTGATGATATTGTGAGTTGTTGCCATTGGTAGTCTCTTCTTCAGCGATTCGTGAGCCTAGTACCTTCACTTTTTTGTTTAGCTTCCTTCTTTCAATGGCACCGTGGGTAATTTGGTCACTGTATTTGGTGAAAATCACTCACTGAATCAGCTTATCATTCCCTCCTTATCAGTACTGCTTTAACCTCTGTAGTGCTGTTTTGTCTTGACATCTATACCCTTGTTTTAAACTCTGCTTCCTGACTGCTAAATGTGAAATCTGCTTAAGCAATATGTGCATCTAACTTTGTGTATGTCAGCAGCCTGCAATATTGTTTTGTTCAGAGCACAGTATGAATGAAGTTTGCAGTGCATTTTCAGTAATATCTGCTATTAGACTTGCATGAAAATACTAACATTCTTATGGTTCAGCAAGGACACCAGTTTGGAGTGTTCTCCAAATGAGTTCACAGTAATTATGAATCATGAATGCTTTGCACAATAATAATCCAAACTGATTTGATTGTATTATACCAGATAATTACAATAATTGTGTAAGATCTTTATGCCATAGTAATGAATACTTGTACTGATCTGAAAGCAGCACTGTAAACTTAAGTTATCTTTGCTATGCAAAATTAGTCTTCTAGTTCTACCTTCTCTTGTCACTCTGGTCACCTGCTTCTAGCTTTTGGCTAGCAAATATCTCTGCAAGGAATATTTTTCATTTACTATACAATTTATATTATTTATTGAAATTGATAGATTATTGTTTGTAACTTTATAGTTTTAATCCTCAGAAACCAAGCGTTCAAGACTGGAAGAATTTCAAATTGCCTTGTTATTTTTAAAGGGAGGAAATTTTCACAACATAAAGAATTAGGTTGCTATAATTTTATTGAATCCAAATGCAACAATTCATGTTATAAACATATGTGAACATTTCAACTAAATAATCTTTTATGAGTAGAGCAATCATAACATACATAATTTAAATGCTCTGTCATCTATTAATAAGTTATCTGATGAAAGGAAGTCATTGGATCATGCTGGCTAACAGCACATCTTTTCCCACCATTAAAGGATCAACCATCAAAGGATGTATCTTGTTATGAAAAAATATTACAATTCAAGATCCTGAATTTATTCAGGGGCAGAGTTCCTGGCATATGCACAGCTGCAAAATTGCCATATGGTACTTTTAATATTTGAACCACCTTGAGATATTCACAAATACACATTTATATACATTGAAGCATTTTGGAACAGTGTTTAGACATAATTAATTAATGTGAATTCATGTGATGTATGAATAATTATATTTCAGGCCTCATAATTACAGTTCATGAGTGGGTATTCAAACTAGTGAAGCTATGATATCAACTTATGTTCCTATTAAAAAAAAAAAATCACACTATTTCATTAGACATAAAATTAATTTAAAAGTATACATATATATACATAATTAAGCATTTTAAGTCCGTATTGGATATAAAAATTCATTCTGTTCTGCAATGATTAACTGTACTATATAAAAAATTCATACTTAGTATAAATCAAACAAAATGTTCTAAAAAATTCCATTCATGAAAATAATCCAATTCATTCAGTACTGAGTCTTCTGCTGTCTCCTTATGCAGGTGCAGTGCACTGTTAGCTAATGCAATCTGCAAAATGAAATGAACTTTTAACTTCTATATTTTAATTTTTCAGCACAGATACCCTTTCAAACATGACAGCACATATCTAGATATCTAGACATGCTTGTATTGGGTTCTAATAACCCAATGTCATGTTTGTGCTGCTACCTCTCATTGTCAGTATTTTTTACTGAATGATTCTCTAGAAAGGTGACCCATAAGTGAGACATGAGGGTCAGAAAATAAAAGTTAGAATTATTAGATTCTCTTTATACCAGACCTTTTGGATACACGTTACTGCAAGAATTGTTATATTTCATCAATTGGTTTTTGCATTTTAACAAGAAAAAAGATTCTTACCTTGACATAGTCTTCCATGCATGATCCTAACTGGTACTACTTCTGTTTGAAACAAAAAAGGAAATTATTTTTATGAATCTGTCAACTCGCCAAAAACATTGACCGTGCACAATTTTAACTTTCCACCATGACCATATGACTTATTTTTATTCAAAATATTTAATCACTTATGGGATTCTTTTTAAAAATTTTTTTTAGTTGTTTGCTCATAATGGGAAATTTTGGTAAAGAACACCTTTTACAGATAACATTTTTAAAAACTAAATTTAGGCTTGTATTTTGTTCAAATCACCCATGAATACTAATGATATTCATCTGCTCTAAAAAGAAACCAGTCACTGGAAGTTCAAGCATGTTGGAAGATCATTGTATTCAGCTTGTTTATAGTCATTAGTGTGTATGGTGTCAGTAATGAAGCGTTGCAAGCATTTATAAATTTTTGATGCGTCATTGTGTATACTATTATATTATGAAATTATTAAACCCATAAACATATTTATAGACTCTTTTAGATGTACTTATTTGATTTATGTGTTTGGGTTTTCATTTTTATATATTAAATGTATGCTTCGTATATTTTTTGCATCCAGCATCATGTCACAATTTCACCATGTTTTTATTTGGCATTTTTGTCACAAACACCACAAAAATAATAAAAGAAACATACAGAAAACACAGAAAAGTTTTAATTTTCTTAGTTTAATATTATCTTTAACAGATATTCAAAGATTCATACAATTTCCTACACAAATAATTTGTTACATCCAAGTAAGTGACCTCTTAATATCTTGGTCACCTTTCCAGAGAATCACCCTACTATTAAGCATGTTAAAAATGAAAACCCAAACTTCAAAATGAAAAAAACAAAGTAGAATGTTTTTTTAAAAAATAATGTGACACAATTTATGTCAGTAAAGTCTTGCATAAGTTATAAATAAAGTAAAAGTCAGTGTCAGAAAAGTTTTGGCATTGATAAACACACAGAAACGTATGCACACAGGCACGCAAATGTGCACCCGTGTACATCAGTTTTTCATTGCTGTACATGAATATTATTATGTTATGAATATTAAAAGTAAATGCATAATTTGTGTATGTCTCAAACACAAAGTCACAGTTATGTAGTATACATTATTCCTATATTTTGAACCAAGTCGGGTCTGTTTTGCAAACTCTTGCTTCTGCTTCACTTGAATCATGTTAACGAGGACTTTATTTTTTATTCCTGACTTTTTTACATTTCAGCTCTCTCATCTCCCATAAATTTTTAGTGACCATGATTGTAAGTGCTTATAGAACTATTTTGAGAAATAGATCAATAACCATTAATAATATTAGTAATAATAATCTGTATTTAAAACTAACGTCACCTTACCTTGAAACTGTGACCTGGTTATGGGTATTTGCAACTTCATCTCAAAGCAGATCTCTTTATTTCTTCACGTCTCTCTCCTTTTTGAAATAAATTTATTGTCTTTATAAGTAGTGTATGCTAGTACACCAAAAATGTATGCATTAGTAAAAGCAAGTCATGTTCAAGACCAGTCAACCCACACTCACATGTTTTGATAGTAATTTAAATTTGCTCACCTTTCTGAACTAGTCCACATAAATATGGTGGACAGCACATAACACCAGAAGACAGCACAAATCACACAGATGTAAAACCTAATCCTTAACTGTTTTACCAATCAAACACAATAAGTTTTGTAACACTAATCATTATATAGACAAGTCTTTGCAAAGCCATAGTAATATGGAAAAGTACATGAAACAAAATGGACACTGTAGGACCATTTAAAAAAAATGTTTTAAACAAGTTTTAGATGTATGATGATGCAACAAAAGTTGTTTCCACATAATTTTAAAATTTAAATACAATAGTAATAGCATTATTATTATCATTATATCATTGCTTGAAACAATGGCAGACATATTTGAATATGTTAAGGACCCTAGTCTACAATATAGAGCAGATATCATAGGCTTGTTATTTCTTGTATATAACTAAGAACTTGATATTTATTTAAATTGTAAACAGAAACTGCTAAAGTCTAGTGCAGTATGCGACTCAGAATGTATGGATTTTCATTTGAATTAAACCACAGAATAATAACCACAGTGATTATTAACATAATGAAAAGTTAAGTGCTGTATTAATAATTATGATATTAAATATCCAATGATATAAAACAGGCAGAAAAATCTAGCTTTGAAAACTTCAATATTGTGTTGACATTTTATACTGATCACTAGAGTATATTTTCCTTTTTTAATACTAAATGAAAATCAGTATCATAGGTTATGTAAATGACATATATTATTAATATACTAGGTTTAATAGTTGAATAATGCTATCTATATTAAAACCAGTATCCCACTTTTTGAATACTGTGTTTATACATCTTACATTATTATATTTTATTTCAAATTTTATTGCCTTTAACAAATTTTTAAAAACAAAAAATATTCTATGGCAGTGTTATTATTATTAGGCATAGGTCAGAAGCAAAACAAACATATTGAGATGACAGATTTCTTTGCAGAGATAGGCACTCTGATGCATGTCAGATTGTCAAATTATCTCAAAATGTTTTCTGTGTATTATAATTTGATGTTCCTGTGAATCTCTTATCATCTCTGGAAAATAATTGTTAAATTTTTCTCAAGATAACTAGTTGAATTGAAAATCTCTTAGAAAAATAGGTTACATGAAAACCCACAAAGTATGAAATTTGTGACATAGATTGTCATTGTTTTCTGTAAATGGTATGATAAAACTATTTTAAATATTACATATTTTTGTTTTAGATTTAGTAACAGAATCTTATTCCTTTTGATTCCATTGAATATATATCATCATTATTTGAGCTGTTGCTTTTTGTAAAAAAAATATTCTTTGTACAAGAAAACAGTTAATTTTGTTTTTTATTTAAGAAGATTTTTTTTAAATTGCTCCTGGCAGGTCACCCCCCCCCCCCCCGATCTTTCTTTATTTACTCCGTGCTTATTTGTTTAGCATTTGAGACTACAAAAATGTCATTTATTGGCATTTTCTTTAAAGAAATACTCTAGTCCACAACACAAAACAATTTACATCTTATGTAATATGAACAATCTCATAGCTACATGAAACTTATTCATTTTGGTGACAATTTGTGCCAAACATTTTATAAACAAAAAATTTTCCCTGCATCTTTCAAAGAGAAACATTTAATTTATTTTTATAGGCAACTTTTAGAATGTTTGAAAAGAATTTGAAAGATTTTATACAAAATTTTTAGACTAAAATTGCTTTTCCTGAATGAAAAACATTTTGATGATTAAAGATTGCAATAAAATAAGTATTAACCAACTACATTATTTTTCAGTAAGAGAATTTGATGTGCATTGTGTCTTGCTTACTGACAGTAGAACTTTCAGAAGTTTTTTCCTTGCTGTTAATCTCCTTTGTTTCTGCAGCTGCCTCCTCCATTTTTCCTACAGGTATTGGAAGAAGCTTGTTCACTATTTCAGTATTTGACCAGAAAGATCAAGAAATTCCTCTAATCATAATATTCTGACTTTTATTTCTTTCAAGACAGATGTCCCTACTGAGTTTTTTGTCTTGTATCTTGTTGCCTTAGCCATGTGTGTGTTTCTCTGTTTGTACTTAGCCACATCAAGGATTGTCTTTGTCAGAATCATGTTGCTGTTATCCTTTTCATTTCTTACATATTTAAAACATTTTTTTAAATATTGGTTTTTTTTGTATTTAAATTATCTTTGCCTGTACTTTTCAATTTTTCCCCTCGTTGTGTGGCCCTGCGCGCTCGCCCACTCATTTGCTGGATGGTCTGGATGTTCATGCAGTTGATACCAGTTATCTCCTCCTTGACTCCTCTCACAACAGTCATTCCACTGGTGGCGGTACTGACGGTCACTGCTCTGAAGGATGGTGTTGATGACATTGTGAGTCTTATTGCCATGACAGCACTACTTGACTTCACTGACATTGTCCGAACCCTATTTTCCATCCTTCTGGTGTCACAAAACAGATTATCCTTTAGAGTCTTCATTATAGAGAAAGAAGAGTGTTGTGCAAAATCTAAATATTACATTATATCACAATATAGATTCCTGGGGGGAGGGGGTCATGTCTGCATAGTGTTTCAAGTATTACTGTCCCAAAATCACACTAATCAATAGACTCAAGTATCAGAATATTATTTTAATATTTGTGTTTATCTTTGTTCTCTTTTCAGAATAAAGTTTTAAGCAAATTAAAATGAGGACAGTTAGTTGTCATCTTGATTCTTCAACATTAGCAGAAAAAAAGAATGAAGAAAATAGACTCATATATTAACCTTTGTATTTTTAAGTTTTTAAAGAAATGAAATATAATTTAGTGTGTGTAAAATTGACTAATGTGGTAGTAAAAACAAAAACATCATCATCATCAAAAAAAAAAAAAAAATTGTTACAAGTTACAGGTCATCAAAAATTTAAGAAAGTCTGGTGAGAGAGAAGATACATTTGCAGTAAAATGCTCTCTTAATGTCCATTAGCTCTACCTTTGTTTTCACTAAAGCAATCTCATTTTGTCACTACTGTCTCCATCAGTATGAGCACCAGTGATCAAGTGAGTAAGGAGCTCTTTGTTTATTACACTTTTATTTTCAATTTGAAAGAATTACAACTGCACCAATAAACTCCCCAGTTGCAGTTGTATTGCAGTAACATGATGTCACTACAACAGCAATGAAGTACTGGTAGGCATTTTGTTTTTTTGTAACTTTCATGTTCTGTATCTAAATGCAGTAAGAGATTCACTTCATATTACATGCAGTTGTAAATAGTATATGGATGATGGTTATTATTGCAAGATTAGATTACATTTAAGAGATGCCAGTAATTTATGTTATAATTATGTACGCACATATCCTTACATATTCATGGATTTTGCTACTTTGATATTTGTCGGTTTTTACTAATAGTAATACAATATGCCATTGCATCAGTAAAAAAAAATATAATGTTGATAAATTGAAGTGCAGCCTTTTCTTTCTCACTGGGGATGCAGAGTTTCAGCTGAGTCATTCTAAAATTCTGGACTTTTGATTGATAACTTCATTTAATCATATGCTCTCAACCAGAGCTGCACTTTTGATCTAAGATTGGCATTGTTGGAATAATAAAGTGGAGAGGTAAGGTAAACATTCTACCCCCCCCCCCCGCCCCCCCAGTTATCAGAAAAGCTTTTGGAAATTACTACTTTCTTTTTGTTTCTATTCATACTGTTAGACAAAGTTATATGTTATATGACTGCATTGAAGAAATGCTTGAAACTAAAAAAAATATATTTTAGTCGAATCACTCAATAATTCAGTAGTTGTTTCTGAGAATAGATGATAACAGTATTGTCAATAGTTCATACGTATTATTTGTGGCTATTGAAGAATGTTTACTAAGTAAGAGACTAAAACATGTTTACATTATAAGACATATTTTTGTTGTTGGGAGCATCGATTCTCTTTCTTTTGAAATATCGCAGTATTGCTTGTTAAAATGAAAAACTAATCTATAACTTTAATCACAGTGTCTCAATTGAGAATTGTGTCGTTTATTACTGTACCCATCCATTCATTTTTAAAAGCAACTCTTCATGTGGCAGTGCATTTTCCTTTTAACCAGATATTATTTCATTTATCTTATGAATTGGCTCTGCATTTAGTATCATGGAAAATGGCACATCTTAGCTTTGTTTGCCTTTTCTCCAACAGTGATTTGCTGTAGAATAGAGGGAAAGTTTATCCCTTATTTTGTCAATATGAGTTGGCAGCTAACAGTTTACCCTTCGTAAATGGTAAAGTGGTGTTAGGTTCTTAATACATGCAGGTCAAGTGTAGCGGGACAGTCTAGAACTTCTGTCAGCAAGCAAATAGGCACCCACATTCACTCCCGTGTGTCTCATTCACCTTGTCTCATCTTGAACTATCAATTTTCTGTAGTGAGTGGCATCATATTAGCTTATGACCTGGTCAAGCAAGACCCTTGTAGCATAAAAGAGTCATCTACTTCCCATTGGCTGGTCAGTTTCAAACCCCTGAACTTGTGAGACTGGCCAGTATTTGGTGTAGTCCACTTTTGACACTGTGCAGTGTGTGCAAGATCAGCTTCTTGTAAACTTAAATTTCAAGACTAGAACTTCTTGTATCATAACATGACACATTTCTGTGTTGTAAATGGTCATTTGAGTGACATTTGTTGCTTACCCATTGAGTAGCATTGCAACACTGGCTGTATTTACTATAAGGATTCATTCCATACCAGAAGACTTTACACCATTTTCATATGGTGCAACAATCTACTGCGGAAGTGCAGAGGTATGAAAGAAACTGTTGAGTTTAATGTAACAATCTACTACTGAAATGCAACAGTTATGAAAGAAACTTTAAGTTTAGTGTAACAATCTACCACTGAAGTGCAACAGGTATGAAAGAAACTTGAAGTTTACTCACCACCACAGGTAGGTAGGACATAACAAGAACTTTTAATTATTGACATTTTTCAGTTTTCTTGGATAAGCTTTAAAATTTACAATAGAAGTATGATTCTCCTGATTTTATTTATTTAGCTTTTTAAAATTTTTTGGGGAGTGGGGTTGTTATATGAATTTGTTATTAATTTAAGAAACAATCTGCTATGTGAATGTGTTAATATTAAAGTTTTTTTTTTTTTTGCTGGGATGAATGTTTTAGATAGGTTGGCATTAGAGATGAGTGGGTGTGTTTTGTTTTTAAATCCCCATTCCCACTGTGAGAGTGAATTTAGTTTAGTTTGAGGTTATGATATAGATTTGTATAATTTTATTTTGTTCCCTTATTCTGCTCTTGTGAATGTGTGTGCTTATGTGCTTTGTGTCAGATGTAATAGTTTAATCTCTTCACACACCTCTTTAAGTGTCATGCAAACCCCCACATGCAGACCATCAAATACATATAAGTCAAAAATAAAAACTGACATATTCAGTGTTATTTCAGTTATAACTTACAGTATTATGTCACTCTTGAGCTAATCATTTCAGATCAGTAATATTCTTAAACAAAATAGTGTCTTGGTTACTTGTGATTCAACAAATCTGTACAGTATGCTGCTATTTGCTATACTGTCTTATTTTTAACATATTTCACTTTTTACCCTAAGACATTGTATTTCATGGTTGCATGATATTTATGATATTTATAATGTTCATGCATAAAACAAAAATAACAATACTTCTAATACATGTACGTGTGTGCATGAATTTAAATGACTGCTATGTGCTATTATTTTTGCCAATTGTTTTAACCTTAGCTGGTACAAGGTACCAAATTCTAAAACCCCTTGAACATGCACAAGCATGCATTGCACGCACACACACGCGCACACACACACACACACACACACACACACACACACACACACACACACACACACACACACACACACACACACTTATAATTTATAGGCTAGTCCCCTTATATTTCCCTTGACATCCACTTAAAACTTTCCAAACTTTTTTCATTCTGTACTTGATTGCTAATTATCTCTTTCTTTCATCTTGCATTTACTAATTGTTAGTATTACTTTCTTATGATAGTTCATCTCCCCCATTTGCTTTTTTTTTTAAACTATACATATCTGACTTTAATCGGCCATTATTTCATTTATTTTTATTTTTTTTACTATACATTTCTGACTTTAATCAGCCATTATTTCATTTCTTTTTATTTTTTTTTAATTATACATATCTGAATTTAATCAGCCATTATTTCATTCTCTAACTGGCAGTTTGCCTTATTTTTGCGGTTTTCATTCTTCATTAGCTTTGATGTGTATTTTTCTCATATTAATGTTATTTTCTTTGCACTAAAAATCTTCAATGGTCATTTCACTCTAATCTCTTAATTGATTTTAGTTACTTTTTTCTTTTTTCACTTTGAAAATTTTGAATTAAAATTTGTGGAGTGCTTATCAGAGATTTTGAAATAGCATTTATCATTAGCACCTTTATAGTACAATGTTAATGCAGTTTGAGATGTGTGTGCTTGCATCCTGTGTACATGTGTGTGTGTGTGTGTGTGTGTGTTATGATTTATATCTCTCAGGGGAAACCAGTTGTGTGAGATCATTTAATTATAGATCGTTAATATATATACATGCACCTTGCTGCATTACCTTGGATACAATTTGAAATCATTTACTAGGCCTTGCATGAAAATTCTATTTAATATTGCCAAAGATTGCTTACTTTCTTTTTATGCTGGATTTAGATGCAAACTTTTTAGTTTTAGTTATCTACACTTCTCACAACCTCTAGAAATCCTGCTTTTGTAAGAACTAAAATAGTTATTCTCTTTTAATGGTATTTAATCTGTGTGTTGCTTTATTAACATGAGTGATTGGGTCATCATTAAGTTTGAGCTTATTCTCATGGATTTTTGTGTATGTATATAGTCTGTACAATTGAATGTGTGTTTAATTTTAACCTTTAGTTACCATATTACTTTTAGAAGGAGAATTTACTTGTGAATTTAAAGTATATTTCTAGTTTACTTCCTACATATATAAGACTCTGCTTAAAGAATTGTAAAGATAAATTATAAATATGGAGTTGTTAATTGTAATAACAGCAGTACTTCTTTACCAAAAAAATGTTGAGATATAATTAATTAACAAAAAGTTAATGAAAATGTTATTATTTTTGTGTGTGTGTGTGTGTGTGTGTAATTGTATATTTTTTAATAAGTAATAATGTGATTTTAAAAAAAATTTGAAATAAAAGAAATGGTTAAAGTATTTAGAAGATAAGAGTACATATTTGCTTGTGTAAGTGTGCAAGTGTGTTTTGAAATATAATTAATTTGCAATTTTTAAATGATCATAATGCTATCAAATTTATTTTTGTGGTTTGTCCCTTTCATGTTTTTATTTAATAAAAACAAAATAGTTATTAGGCAAAAATAATCTTTTAAATTTATACATATTTCAGTATTTAAAGGACCATAGGACAACAGATTACATGCCATCTAGAAACTTTGTAGCATTCCTAGAATTGCTGTTTTATATAATGACAATAAATAAGGAAGCATATCTTTATAGAGATGATTTCTGCTAGCTTAACATATAATTAGTCAATAATTATTGCATTAAAAATGTAAATTAGGAAATTTTAGTTTAAAATATAAAATTTAAACATTTATTGGAAAAGCATTTTTAAAAAAAATTATACTTTATCTTCATAAATTAGTCATTTTTTTGTTTGTTGTAATCATTTTAAATGCTGCATTAAATCATGCTTGACTAAATATTTTTAAATCATTGTTTAAACATGTATTTAACTAGTGAACTAGTGATGTATTTCCTAAATGTCTTATGAGGCTTCAGTTAATGGTTAATTTATGCAATTTCAGTGTTTACTGATTTTTTTTAAAATTTATTTTCTGGGTGATAATTATTCACACATATTTATAAGCATTAAAAGCACTCCTAAGTTATATTTTGACCACATAATATCCTAATACAAATTAGAAATTTAGAAAAATAGCATAGCTTTATAAGGAAAGGAAGATTTCTTACTGAGGTCATGTTGAGTTACTCAAAAAGAAAATACCAGCAAAAGTTGTACAAGTAATATATTTTGGTGGAAAATTAGTTAAGTTACATTTGCTTTTCTGATAAATTGTCAGAATGCATAATTTTAAATGTAATTTATCGTTTACTCATTTCTCTGTGCATTAACAATTTTGTAAATGTTGCAGTAGACTCATTACATTTTAATGGTGTGACTTTTCCTAATATGAAGTGTGTATATTTTTTAAGCAACGGCATCGCAGTGATGCACAAGTTAACAATCGTACTTCGTATGTCCTTCGCCATGGTGAAATTTTGGAAGAACGCTGGCATAAGGTCTCGGTAGGAGATATCATCAAATTGAAAAACAATGATTTTGTGGCAGTAAGTATTGTGTAAAATATCATATAGGTGCCATGGAATGGTTGTTTAATCAGAGTTGCATAAAATATGCTAAATCATTGGTTAAGATGTTCTTTAAGACTTGACTCTTTTTAGCTTAGAGTACCCAGGAATGCATTTCACTAGGTGTAGTGGGATGTTAGTGATTTTAAGTAAAGAAGTTTGTTTATATATATCTTTTACATTTTGCAGAATCTTAAATTGGCATATATACAGAATCTTGTTCTGTGGACATGATGCTAATTTTCTATTATTATTTTTTTGTTATATAAAACTCGTTTACTGACATTTATTTATGTTTTATTATTGTCTGAAAGATCTGATAGTTTTGTTTTGTTAAATAAAAATAAAGTTTGCTAATTTTTTTAAAAATAGTATATATCTAAACATATCTAGTCTTCTACTGTCAAACCTTGTTAGTCATTAAGTTGAAAGTCATAGCTCTCAAATAATTAATTTTTTTGTTTTGTTTTCTATGCAGTTTACAGTTTACTATTTTACTTATACTTATTTTACCTCCAAAGTTAGAGAATGTTACAGAGACTTTTTGATGTAAAAGTTTTCTTTCTTCAATTGGAGCATTAATTTTCTTGCTGTGGTTATCACTGTAATATCACTCAAAGTCATCTAATATGAAATTTCATCCAGTCAGTTTCTTGTAAGAATATCCTTAAATATAATAATGTCATTAAAGGAGACAGCATAAATAAAGGGGTGGTGGTGGTGTTTTGGTGGTTGGGTGGGCATTTCTTTTTTAATAAAAAATTTGACCAGATTTAAACCATTTTTTAAATTTTAGTTTCCAGAAAAAATTTCAGTTAAAATATTTTTTTAAAAGTACCTCAGTAATTAATCCTAAATCTACATATACTGATGCAATTGAAAAATTAATATAGTTGGTTTGGAAGCGTTAACTCCTTTTGAACTTTTGATTATACATATATACGTACACGCATGCACATACACACACACACACACACACACACACACACACACACACACACACACACACACACACACACACACACACACACCGTCCCCACCATTAATTTTGTTGAGCTTAAATTTTAGCATAATGACACTTAAAAGGTTAATTCCATTTTTCTTTTGTGTGTGTGTCCTTAGAGTTTATGTATAGTTGTTGATTTGTTAATAAACTGATATTATTATGCTGATAGTAATAATAACAGTTAAGCATACTAAAATATAGTTGTTATTGCAACATTTAACTGAACCATCTTAGGGAAAAAACTCCCAAGATATTGTATAAACCAAACACTTATAAACATGCATTCTTGTTTCAGTTTAACTGACTTATTATGTATCATTAAAAAACAATACGTTTAGTCCACATTCTTTAGCTATTATAATTATGACAGTGAATGGAGTAGGCAGTATTTTATACCAGTACCATAATTAGATGGAATTTCTTATTGCTTTTATTCGTTTCAGTTATTACCTCTTTGTGGTGAAAGAATTGCCAATTTAAAAAAAATAGTTGAAATATTTATTTTTATTTTTATATATATATATGAGAAAATATGAGAAAAACAACATAATTTACAGTAATTAATTGATAACCGTATTAGTTTCTTGAAAGACTTGAAATGTGAAACTCATTACTCTCTAGCAAAGGAGGAACATATTTAAATTATTAGCAATTGAAAAAATAATACTAATATATAAATCAGAATGTGACAAGTCAAGAAACAGGCATGTAAATATGGCCTTTGCCACATATATTTTCACAGGCTGATCTTTTGTTGCTGTCAACTAGTGAACCACACAGTCTGTGCTACATAGAGACTGCAGAGCTGGATGGGTAAGTCAAACATGAAAATGAAGATGAAAACGTCTTTATTTCATGTTTTTGCTTGTGTCTACAATAAGTCTTTGTTAGTCTGAACCTCATTAAACATTATTGTTTAATCTAAACTACTTAGTTTGTTGGTATCCTTATAGCTTAATAACCCTCCACATAGAACTTTAAATCAGCAGCCATTGTCTAGTTAAAGATTTATTTTGGAGGCTCATTAGATTTACTAGTTTCTTTCTTAAAAATTGTAGGCAAAACTCGATAAAAGCCAGAAATAAGAAAGTACTACATCAAAAATATATGACTTAAATTAAAAATATTTTAAAAAAATAATCCCTTAATCTTTGATTCTTATCTTCACAAACAAATATCTTGAACTAGGATCCTTGGGCAGTTATTCTCACTAGGTCCTCCAAGGTCAAAATCTTGAGCAAGTTTTGCTAAATTTTTAATCCTCTTTTAACCTTTACAAATACTTATGAATATAAAGGTTAACAAAAGAGTAATTAGTTAATTTTATTGTTATTGGTACTTTTTTTTCTCTTTAAGCTAGCTTGACAGATATTTTATATTTCAAACTTTTAATTCTCATCATTCCCATCCCAAATATTATGATCACCCTTGAAATACATTTTGAAATTAAATTTTTCTAAAAAATAATAATAAAAAATAAATTTTGTTGTTATGGAAAATTTTCAATTTTTGAAAATTTGTGATTTTTTTTTTCCCCACGAGAGTGAATTGCCACATTGAATAGTGAATTTTATGCTTTCATGACATAAGGCACATCATAAAGAGAATGTTGACTTGGTGGCATTAATTCAATTTAAAAATTGAGGATATATATATGCATATACCCAAAATGAAAGGAAACAATTTTATTTTATATACCAGCATTGTCTGAACTAGAATCACATGTTATATTGCAGGAAAAACTCCAAAATCAATCTGTCAAGTGTCATTTGTTTTCCCATTGTTATAAAGTGAGGTCTGGCTGACTATTATATATTTTATTTACCAGCATTGTCTGAACTAGAATCACATGTTATATTGCAGGAAAAACTCCAAAATCAATCTGTCAAGTGTCATTTGTTTTCCCTTTGTTATAAAGTGAAGTCTGGCTGACTATTATATATTTTCAAAGTGGTGGTCAGAAATACTTTCAGAAAAAAAAATATTCATCATACAGTTTAATAATAGAAACATTACTCCACTATCATCAGAAGTTTGTGAAGCCTGAATGTTCCACTCAAGCCAGGGACAAATAATCACATTAAAACAGAGACAGTTTGTACCAGCCACCAAGGAAGTCAGCTACAAAAACAAGCAGCCGAAACACAGCAGGCAAAAAATAAAAAACCCTGAACACAAACTATTGCAAAGCCTAAGTGTTCAGTCAATTGCTCCATTAATAAATACTAAGTTTGGCATAAGCCTCTGAAAGAAAGAAATGTTAACATGTTCACAATAAAACATAGCATATAACATCCTAATAAGACCTAACCATTCATACAATACAAAGACGTTTTACCTTATACAGCAAGGGTTTTGCTCTCATATACAATCCATATGTCGGGAGGGACTCCGAATCCAGTTGCCACCCAAAGACAATTTCAGAAACGAGTAATGTTTCAGTGAAAATTTAAAAACTTTACTCGGCTAACATTAATTAGTAAATAAATACCCAATAAATCAGGTATTTGATGTAAAACAATTTTTGTTTTCAGGGAAACAAACTTGAAAGTTAGGCAAGCATTAGAGGTGACAGCTGAATTGGGAGATGATCACACTAAAATGGCTGCTTTTGATGGTGAGTTGCATGTTAAATTCTTTTTAACCTTTTAATGTCATTGTTCAGATTTTTAAGTTCATATTTTAGTTGTTTATGCTATCTTTAAAAAAAATAATGACAATATTATAAATATTTTGTTCAGTAATATATAAGCATTGAATATAGTATTCATTGTTTTGTTGAATGACTGAGATGACAAGAGCATGAGAACAGCCATAATAAAGATTTTCAAAGATTCTAGCCATAAGTATTGTTTTAACTCTTTTTTTGAAAACTTAGAAGCATCCTTTCGGAATGTTTGGCCGATTGTAACAAAACATCTAAAGTTAAAAGGGAGAGAAGAAAAGACTGAGCAGAACAAATGATATATTTATTTTAGAAGGGTTTTAGAGTTCAGTGCTACTAACTTTGAGGAATATCCATTCATAATAAATAATGTGACTGAATTTAGGTGTACCACTAATAGTTGTAGTGTATATCCACTATTTGTAAAAGTTCTTTTTGATCACTGTCTAGTGTAGACCCACTAATAGTTGTAGTGTAATATCCACTATTTGTAAAAGTTCTTTTTGATCGCTGTCTAGTGTAGACCCACTAATAGTTGTAGTGCAATACACACTTCTTTTAAAAGTCCATCAGCTTCTTTTTGATCAGTCTAGTGCTAAGAAGTTAGACAAGCTCCACTTCTTCACTAATGAATTGGTTTGAAACTAGGAAATAAAATAATTCATTTATGGGCTCTTGTGTTCAAGGAGAATGTTTGAAAACTGAGCTCGACAAAATCAGGTTGATAAAAGCATTACTAAGTCACTGGTAGATGCTATCCTTAATCAGTAATAAATCACTTTTAGATGATATCCTTAATTCATTATGGTTTGACAATTCAGCAAGGCCTACCATTGCAAAAATTAACTTGATAGCTGTAATTTTGTGTAGAAAAGAATTGTTTGAAGTGAACTAAGTAGCTATATTTTCATTTCCTGTGCCATATAACAACCAGCAGAGAATTAATACACATACTGAAATGCAAATTCTACACAATAGATTTGTCTTTCAAACTAAAAATAAATCTTATTTGAATATTATATACTATGTAAATGTTTTTCAGTAAATTTAATAATAATTATATGTTTTTATTTCACCCTTGGTAATTATATCTTTCTCTTCTACTTGCCTAAGAGTTGTGTATCTCTTCTCCTCACTCATTTTTGGTTTACCTAATTCATAGTCATCAAATAAGATGCCAAGTTATGCAAATGTGCATTTCAGAAGACATTGCACGAGTTGGAAAGGACCCATAATATAAACTGATAAAGAAGTGGGTAGAGCATTTACTGTAAAATCAGAAATGTTTATTATCTTTAAAAATAGTTTTACAGATTATTAATATTATGATTATCACTTTAAATGAAATTGTTTCAATTTTATTAATAATAATTAAAAAGAAAACTGTGAAACCAAAATAACCTGCATTAAAACAATCTGAATTAAAAAGAAAACTGAAACCAAACTAATCTGCAATAATTGCTATATGATCATCCTGATACTATTTGAAGAATACCAGAATTTTATGAAAGGTTATTATCTCTGTGTGTGTGTGTGTGTGTGTGTGTGTGTGTGTGTGTGCGTATGATATTTCTATTGTATACAGTTCTTTTTCTTTTTCATTCAAAGTAGAAATATCTTCTCTCCCTACCTTTAGATTCCCCCCCCCCCTTTTTTTTTTTTGTTTTTTTGAACAATTAATTCCCAGCCCTATGTGATTTCAACAAACTAAAACCTTGGGATAGGATCATGTTATGTTATTATGTTGAATTTGGACTTTTTCATTAAAAGAAATTCATAATGATTATTTATGCATTCTGAAGTCATCTTGTATATTTTATATATATATATATATATATATATATATATATATATAAAACCCTACCACAGACCTAAGCAGACCATGCTTAAAAACCAGCCTTATGTTGACCAACAGCATTAGGTAGACAAATATGTGATCTACTTAAGTCTTGCACTATTTATTTGTATAAATAAAACCTCATTTTACCATTCCATTTTTCTCTCTTTGTATTATCTTTATACCTTTGACATATTTCATATTTCAATAGTTTTTCTTATACACTGAGTAATGCTGGTTTTTAAAACATTGTCTACCTAAAACTGGAAGTAGGGTTATTTGGTAATCATTTGCATCTTTTTATGGAGTATTAGAACTTAAAGCCAGTAGATTATGTGTTAGATTAACAACCTCCATGGTGCAATTTGTTAATTTATATTGGTTTCAGATAAACAAGTTTATTGTTTACTTTCTTTATAGCTGAGATAATTAGTGAGCCACCCAACAATCGACTTTCCAAATTTGAAGGAAAGATGCAGTGGAAAGATGAAACTTACTCTCTGGATAATGAAAAAATCCTTTTGAGAGGTTGTGTGCTGCGGAACACTGGGTGGTGCTATGGTGTTGTTATCTTTGCTGGCAGAGATACAAAGCTCATGATGAATAGCGGCAAGAGCAAGTTTAAGCGTACTCACATTGATAGGTTCATGAATTATCTTATAATTGGTGTAAGTATATTTGTAGTAGTTTCTAATTTGATGTTTTTATTGCAACGAGGAGATTAATGTTAAATATGTTTTGCACTTTATGTGATTTCATTTTGTGGACTGACATTTTGTTATATGTGCAATCAAAGGGCATTTGAAAAAAAAATAATTACAAAGAATTTAACTGGAATTTAGCATACAGAAGTATAACATCATCTGATAAGTGATATACTAATTTTTATTTTAAAATATGCATTAATTTTTCTTTCTAGATTTTGAATTAATCAGCCATCATAGGAAATTTTAAAATTAAAACTGTTACTAGAAAGTTAATTTCGTAAGCAACTTTAGAGCAGCTGCAGGATTTAATTTTCTACTTACAACATTGAGATAGAGTACAAATTTGATAAAGGTGATTGATTTATTTTTAACTTTGTACTTACAGCAAGTTGATTGAGAGTACAAATTTGATAACCGTGATTGATTTATTTTCTTCTTTTCAGAAGATTTAGGGCATGGGGAAACAAATTAGAATTTAAACATCATTATCAAATGGAGAAATCTGCATTGCCTAATATCTTCTATCCCCTGTTTGTGTGCTTAAAATTATTTTTTGTAATATCATTTAGGGATGAAAAGTGTAAGGGAGGTAATTTGGGAACATAAAGGAAAACTAGTGGATGAAATTCATTCACTTTACATACCACTACTGTCTTATATGTGAAATGAATAAGCAAAGCTTACTTATTCTAGGCCAGTGACTAAAGCAATAAAAATGGTAGAGATCTGATTCAGAGCTATTGGCACCAAATATAAAATCTGAGTTGTCTGGTTGGCAGAGAATAAAAACAGCTGTATGATTGATTGAGAATAATTATGTGCAGCAAATTTACCCAAGATTCATTTATTACATTGACTGCTTGTCATTTCATTTGGCAACATTTACAGTTAATTAAAATTATCTCGCTAACATGGTAGAAAATTAATTTGGATAAATTTGCTACATACAAGCATGACCCTTCTTAAGCATTTGGACAGCTCATTTTTTACAAAACAAGCTGGTGCAGTTTGCCTGTATTTGTTATAAAAATTCATGAATGCCATAGTTAAATTGATACACAGATCTTTCTTATTTTCTGAAACACTCCATAATAAATAAAAAAAGATTTAGCTGGTAGTGTTAACATAAGCAAATGTGTTGATTATTCTGTATGCAAAAAATTTCAATTATAATAGGCTGATCTTACAAAGCTTCACCATATATTTTTATATATTTGGATAATTTTATACATGAAGGCAATTTAGAATTTTGAAAGAGTAAAACAAACCAATTTTGAAATCATAATTTTTATAAAATTATGTAAGCTCTTTTTCTAGAACGTATTCATATATTACATTCAAGAACTAAATAAAACAATTTCATTAAAATTATGGGGGTTTTCACCCATTGTTGTATAATTTCCAGTATTATCGCCATTCATAAATGCCATTTTCAGTTCCAAAATATAAAAAATTGTGTATGCGCAGTCTCCCCCCTCAGTGGAGATTTTAAATCTGACTGTCTTATTTGTGAATATTATTATAGATAAATTGAAATTGTCTATAAAATAAAGTTAGAACTAAGCACTTGTTATTTTTCTAAAAATTTAATTTCAGATTTTTTTATTTCTGGTCACAATGTGCCTGATCTGTACGATAGCA
The DNA here is from genome assembly GCA_028829895.1 of Sinotaia quadrata. NCBI lineage: Eukaryota > Metazoa > Mollusca > Gastropoda > Architaenioglossa > Viviparidae > Sinotaia > Sinotaia quadrata. Next base: position 143,163,910 of record CM054177.1, on the reverse strand, counting down.
TGTGGTGTGTGGGAGACAGTGATGGGTTTCGACTTCCAGGTATACCTGCCCTGGGAATCTTTTGTGCCACAGGGTAAGGCTAATGGAGCCACCACACTTGCAGTGCTTGTATTTCTGTCCTATCTCATCATCTTCAACACTGTAGTGCCTATCTCTTTATATGTCAGGTGAGTTTTGTAAAGTAACTTTGCAAACCAAACTTTTCTAATGTTTCTACCTTAACTAATATGTAAATATTTTTATCTGTTCCAGAAGACATAGAAAGTGGTCAGACTAAGACCTAAACTCCTTGATGCAAAAATGAGCTTAGATAATCTGTGTCATCTTAGTAGCTTGTAATAACAATTTATAGTTGCCACTTGTGTGCGATTTTATGCTATGAATGCTTGTTTCTTATTTAACATGTACAATGGAGAAAAAGGTTATAAGCATTCTGATTCCAGCAAAGGTTTATTAATAAGGTGGCTCATAAATTCTCTCTAATACATTATGTCTACATATGGCCTACATTAGTATAGATATCCATATCAGTTCCAGGCTTGGACAGAGGAGGTGGCATGTGGAAATATTGTGTTTGTGTGTCATGAGTTGGTTGTTTCCAGATATACACATGGAGACGTCTTTAGTTCTACAACTGCCCTGAGAGGATAAAAAAATGGATGGATGACCAACATAAGTTTTGGACTTGGGACTTCCACTTAAACTGATCTACCTTGCACCCCTTCACAGCTGAGCAGTTCGTGGCTCTTCCTTGTACCATTTTAAAAGGATATTCATGGCCTGAAAGATATAAATCTTAAATTTGTTTTTTTTTCTCTTCAAATCTTATACTCTGGCATTTTGGTGAGACTATGTGAATGGATAGCACTCCACACTCCTGTCCCCACCTTCCCACTAGACTGTATACTTGTCATCTGTCACCATTCCTGAGACCACTTTACTATCTGAATGTTCAGAGAAGATCTTTAGTGCACAAAAGTACCGAGAACTTTTAAGAGCCATCAGCCAAATTCCTAAAATTCTCTGTTTTCTCTAGGTATTGCATCATCAGTGGGCAGTTTGGTAGTAGAAGTAAATAAATGTTGAGAGTGCATATGTACATATGTTCTGTTTAGGGTAGCCCTTCTCAAACTTTTTTATCCTGGAAGAACCCCTACATAGATTTTACTATATCTGTGATGCTTATTTTGTTAAATCATGAGCTCTCGGGGACCCCCTATCAACCTCTCATGGAACCCTAGGGTTCTGTGGAACCTGAGTTAAAAAACTCTGGTCTTGAGAGTATTGCTTTGTGTTTGTTTCTGCTGATCATTTCTTGTGCCCAAGAGATGGCAGCACCCTCTTCCTACAAGTACTTTTTCTCCTCTCTGAACAGGGAAGTTTGGCTTCATGCCTACTTACACTTGAAATGGAAATATGCTTTTGAGTGTGAACAGACAGGTCACCTTCTTAAGAGGATGGGAAAGTTTTTGCTCTATATCATGCTATTGCCATTGATTCAGGTATTGCCACTTGAATAACAGTTATTTTCCTTGGAAATGAGAGTCAAGCGTTTTTCCATCTATCATCATGTATCCCTCCCTATTTTGTTTTTTATTCCCCTCTTTTGGATAGTTGGAGATGTTTGGTGGGAAAATGTGACTGTCCTTCCCTCCTCTCCACTTTGTTTGGGAGTGGAAGTAAAATTCCGAGGTTCAATATTATATCAAGGGATGTTATTCTCTGCACTTGAGATGTCTTGGGGGAATTTAGGGGACCTCCTTCCTTGTATACTGTCAGTCAGAATGTTCTATACAGTAAAAATAATCTCCTGTTGCTTATGGATGCTTATTTGTAAAAGTACTAAAGCAAACATTTAATCTTGTTTTCTTTTTCTGTTTTGCTTCTCTTTTTGCATATTTTTTCATTCAAGTTGTTTCAAAGTACTACACTTTGATGAAGAAGTGAGAGTTTGTATGTAAGGTACATATTTTGGGGAGAGAGTAAGTGTACCAGATGACTATTTTGCATCCAGGCCTTTAAATATTTAGTAAAACATGATTTTTCACATGCTTCCAACTTACTGTTGCAGACACCTTGAGAAACGTTCCTTCATGTATTTCTGCTTAATGAATATTCAGATCATTTTTATTTTTTCGCTTGTTTTATTTAAATTATCTTTTGCCTTGGTATGTTTTTTTGCAGTGTTGAAATAATTCGTCTTGCTCATAGCATGTGGATCAACTGGGATATTAATATGTACTATGACAAAAAGGATACATCAGCTAAAGCTCGTACTACTACACTGAATGAAGAGCTGGGACAGATAGAATATATTTTCTCAGACAAAACTGGCACTCTTACACAAGTATGTATATTTTTTATTCTTTTTTGGGGTGTGGTTGGAGAGTCTAAACGTGGTAAAATTGAAACAGAAAGGCCTAAATGTATGCTATTGGAATAGTCTTGGATTATTTAAACTCCAATTGTTTTGAACTACTGGAGGAAGCAATTTCACAGTTAGACTATAAAAACTTTTCTTCATATTTTTAGTTTCATCATTTAGAGGGTTTGAAATTCATATTTTGACTGGGGATTCTACTAACATATTTCTTTTAAATGGGTGACTTAAACAATTACTGATCCAAAAATAGGTTTTCCTTTTTACCTGTATCTAATTTTGATAACCCGTGTATTCAAGATTCTTTTAGAACCTTAAAAGCTTCCTACAGAGGATCAAGCACCATAAATTAAATCAATTTAGACTCTTTCCTTTGGGTTAGGGACATTTGCTGTCATCCTGAACGAGGAATAATTAGAAATGTGTCCAGTGTGCATAACAACACTTTGTTTGAGCGAGTGAAATTTGATCAGTTTTTTCAGTTTAGCATTTCTAAAAATGTTGGCTTCTGACATTTTTTTCCCATGAGGAAACAACTCACTTCACTCCCATGATTTTGATTTAAGTGATTTTTCTTTATCTTGCTTGATTCCTCTTCGTGGACAATGTTTAGGCATGTAAAAAGAAATCCCTGTCTTCAGAAGTGTGAATTTCTGGTTATATGAAAAGAAAGGGTGAAAGGGTGGGTTTTTTGTTTGTTGTTTTTATTTTTTTTTTAAAGCAAAATAAGTTATCTCTTTCCTCCCCAAAATGGTGTGACAGCTATTCTTTTTATCTCCCCTTTGTTAACACCAACAAATGACTTGGAGTTGGACCTGCAATATATACTTGAGCATTTCTGTAGTGTGGGTTTGGGCAAATTTTCTAGATTTCTTTTATATCTTTCTTTTTACTTAAAAAGTAAATGTTTATTTGTTTATTTTTCAGAACATTATGACTTTCAACAAGTGCTCAATTAATGGCACATCTTATGGGGACATTTTTGATGATGAAGGCAATCCTGTAGAAATCACTGAGGTATGCTTGTTTTTATGTCTTTTTTCTTTCTATTTTCTTCAAGAAAATCAAATTTTATATAATTGCCCTTACATCACAAAATTTTGGATTTCCTAGAAGGTAACATGTAAAAGGTATTGGAGATTTTCAGTTTGCTAACTGACTGTTAAACACATAAAGCAGTTTTTAATATTTTTTTCCAAATTTGCTTCTGTATCGTATGCTTAAATAAAAAAGTTAAAAACCACAGAACTATACATTTTAATAATTTAACACCATGTGTGCTGCATGGTTTATCTTTTATACTAGGTTTTGAAATTTTATCTTAAATTATTAAGGAAATTAGTTCTTATGAAAATTATATTAATTTTTGATTGCTTATGCTGTTGAAATGTTTATTGCTTGTAATTTGATCATTTCATGGTAATTTTGGACATGCATTGCTATGTTGACAAAAAAGCAGTTTCTTGTATTGCCTACCAGCTGGTCTGTTTTGTTTCACTTTGAATATATTTATTTTTAATATATCCACTAAGGGACTGTATAATGTACATCATGCAACAAGTGGATACAACAAATTAATTTTTACCAATCTGTCCATAGGTCAATTAAGAAGTATTTATCTGTCCTACTGTAGTGTTGCCTGTGTAGAAATTTAGGCTGGTGCTCCAGCTAGAGAGATTATTTTAATAGCAGAAAATATAATTGAAATTTAAAAAAGCCCTTTTCCCTATCTTTGCTGATATACAAGCAAAAGAAAATGTCTTTTTTCCCACTTCCTTATGAGCCTGGCATACTATGAAGTACCATCTGTCAGTAAATGCTAATGCACTGAACATGTAATTTTTACATTTCCATTATCAGATACTATCAGCATTTTGATTTTGAAAGCTTGCATTGCTATCTTGATGTCAGCAAATTTATATTCTCACACAATGCAAGTCAAGACAATATAACAATTTTATAGGTTATTGGATAGGTTATGATTTGTACCTGTCTAGTACAGTGACAGTTATTTTTACTTGTCTCAAACATATGTATTTGCTACACCTTGAAGGGAGAGAAGCCCAAAATTGCAATATCCCACACTTAATTTTTTTTTCATTTGGCTTTTTATGTGATCAGTCAATCATCAACAGTATTTTTCTATTTTATGGAATTGTGTTCTACCACCACAAAAATATTCAACCAAGATATACCTGACAGTTATTCCAAAACTTTGTGAGACTTTCACCTATTTACATTTCTTTCTCTCTAAAACATAGTAGCTCTTCCATACTACATAAATAAAAATTCTTTTTGTTTTACTCACATCTCGGCTGTTACTGCCACTGTGGTGTGTGTGTGTGTGTGTGAAGTGCAGGAGAGAAGAGTTTAATCTTGATTTAATTAATCTTTCTTTCACCAGCTGAAAACGTAACCTGAACTTACAGTTATGCACATCAACTTTCCATAAACACAGGTACAGACACACAGTGAAATGACATCACAAATGTCCAACCCTATGCTAAAATATATAATATTTAAACCTTGCTTCCAAGCCCTTCAAATTCTTCTATTTGGCTGATGTCTCTTTGATATATATATAAACAGGAAAAGAGAAAAAGTCAGTAATCTAATTTAACATGACATATATAAACATAGACAAATTTAGTTATAATAAAAACAATCGATCAAAATAAAATAGAAACAGAAATAAAATATCTAGGTGAACTATACATATTTTTAGCTCATAAAATTATTTATCATAGAGAGTTTTAGTACACAAGCAGTTGTCTTTTTGAGGTATTAGAGCTTATCTTCCATTTTGGTGGCTGGAATGGGACTCAGTCCATCTGTGACTGTTTGAAGTGACAGCATTCCATTGTTGTCTGGTCCAGGCAAAAGGGGTGCAGCAGGACTATCCTTGCACTGGCCAGGTAGTGTATAAATATGGCGGTTGAGTGGAGGGTCAAGGCAGGCCTATTTTTAGCCAAAGTCCACACCACACAAAATGCTAGACTGTAGAAAGTAGCAAAGTTTAGCTTCTTAAGGCATTGTGTACTGTTGTGATTCTAACTGACCTCACGTTCCCTCATTCAGATGAGTTTACAGACTAGAAGAAAAGTTGAACAAAGCTTTCACACTCACTCTGGTTCATAAAATTAACTAAACAGTTTACATGTTAAATGCATATGAAATATATATAATATATAGATACATGCAGCAAGCTGCAAAATTAAGGAAAGATTAGTTTCTTATAAATAGCTAGAGAAATCACAAGACTGACCTTTTGCTGGAAAATTTGAATTGTAAAATTCAAGTTCCCCACAGAATCCACAAACTTTCAATTTCATAGAGGTTTGGAAATTTTACTATAGGCATTTTGTCACTAGGAGATGCCAGAGTGGGTGTCCAAGGCAATCTAACTATACTCTCTCAAACTCTTGCTATTTAAACTTCCTAACATCTGTTTTCTAACTCCCCCAATCACAGGTGATTGACTATATCTGGTTTCAACTTCTGTAGATGAGGGAGCCTCTGTATCTATGTCGACATCTAGATAGCAGGTTTCCTATTAGTGGCGAACGCTTTAAAAGCTAGACCGGAGATTGAATACCTGAGTGAGTTGGGAAAAACTAAGTCTGAGTTAATTAAAGTATTAAAAGTTAAAAAAATTACAAATTTGAAACATCACTTACTTTTGTATTGATTTATTTTATTAAGTTTAAGATTTTAGTTAAATTATCATCATCAAGGTTTATTATTATGAGTTCAGAAATTTCTTGAATTTGATGTCGTGAACAACTATATATGTTTGTTTTAAATACCTTCTTAAAGTGAAATCTTTGTGAAACACATTTATTTATACTTTAAAAACAAATCTGAATACATCCGTAGAAAACAAGACATTCTGAAGAATGGTCTCCATTCGCATGTGTAGGCAGGTAGGGAAAAGTTATCCATCACACATTTTTGGCCGATGTTTGACCATGCTCATCATATATTATTATGGAATCTCAACAAAATCTGTAATTCCTCACTATAAAATAATTTAAGAAAATAATATTAATTGACACCTGATATCATAATATTTTGCCTCAACTCTGGCTTTTGTACTGGTAACCTCTATTCAAAGTAGTCATGCAAGCACACTTTTTTTTTACAAGATGCTTGCTGATTTGCAGCAGGAATGATAAGCCAACTCATTTGAACAGTGTCTTTGATGAAGACTCTTCATATGTGTTATCTCTGTCCTGAAATGTGTGACCCTATACTCTTTCACATCTACTGTATGCCTTCAGGTAGGTGCATGAGGCAGGTAGCTTATGCAGGAGTGTTATTCACATTTTCTCACAGGTCTCTGACTTTCCCAGTCACACTAATATTAGTAACAAACCAAGAAAATAAAAATTAAAAATAATTGGGATACAGAGTTTTTGTGACACATAGAATTCAGTTTGCACACTAGTAATTTTGCTTCTTTTTAACTATAGTTTTAACTGAAATCAGTGTGGTAGTCATGCATACTTTTGGTCAACTTGAAAACTGAATTAGTGTTTAGTAATTATGTTTGCTAAATACTACAAAAACTGAATTAGTCCTTAGTAATTATGTTTGCTAAATACTACAAAAACTGAATTAGTCCTTAGTAATTATTTTTGCTAATACAAGTATACTACAATTTATTTCACATGTAACATTTTGTCATTGCACATTTTGAGTGCAGTATGTTATACAGATTTTATTTGGTACTAAAGCATTCCAAAATAATTTATATTTGAATAATTTTTCATGTGATTGTTTAAAAAAAGACATTATTATCTAAAGCTCATAACTTGCAATTAACATATCCAATTGGAAATAAAAATCACATGTGAAAATACGATGCAAATGTGTAATCTTTGAATTTGCACATGAATTCTGATAGAAGGCGTTTCCAGTTCAGTTTGGAATGCATGGAATGCAGAATATTTGAATATATTTGTAAGGTTAGGTGCCTTTAAAAAGGCATATGTAATCATCAGAAATGTTTATATTGAGCACTGAAAGAATATGAACAAGGTGGCTGCTAAAGTAAATAAAAAAAAAACCCATGTAACATGAGTATATGTATAGATAAGTATGCAAGAATAAGCTGATGTCTATGCTAAATAGCTTTCATCAGAACAACACAGTTTGTTGGCATCACTGACAGAAAATAATGAAATATATAAATCTACTGTGTATGAGAAACTTACCTGAATAGATGGAGTTCATGAGAAAACGTGATTGTAGGGTTTTATATTAAGAGTCTGTTAAGTAACTGAAGCTTTTATGCAAGATTACTCTCCATATGTGTATTAGAAAGATAAACACTCACAAGAGTAAGAATTTTATTCTCTCTCTCTCTCCTTTAACTAATTTATGCAAATCTTTCTTTAAAAAAATCATGCCACTCTTTGAGTATGAAATGGATGGATGAACAGATGGTTGGAGGGTTTGATGATAATCTGTGGTAAATTCCAAATTAAACAAAAGTTTCTGGTGAGCATTTAATTAATTTTTGTCATAGTGTGCAGTGTAATAAATTCATTTTTTTTTCAGAATGCAATTATTCACAGCAAACTAACAGAGAAAAAAGTTAAAAGATGCAAGTCAGGTTTCAGCAAAGTGATTCATGAAAACCACCTTACTGCCTATGAACCTTTCATTGTAAAATGATGTTATTAAACTGTGCAAATACAGTCAAAATGAAACTAAAGCAAATAGTAACATTGATTTTGATACATATTAGTTTTATTGAATATCCTCTACTATTCATGTGCCTTAATATTTCAACAAAAAGTGCATTATTAGATTCAGTAAATCTCGAAGGATCAAAATCTTGAAATTTTTATTAAGTAACTGTATATGTATTATATACTTGTTATTTATGCCTTAAATTTGATATGATTTGTTTAATATACATAATCAACTTTTGGAATGCAACTTCTTGTATACTGAAAGTTTATAATATTATTTATTCTTTCAATTAATGTTTTTTTTACAGAGAACAATCCCAGTAGATTTCTCGGCGAATATGTATTCAGAGACCAATTTTTCCTTCTACGATGGTGAATTGCTTAATATTGTTAAATCTCGTGATTTTTATGCAGACATGTTCTTTCGGTTATTGTCTTTGTGTCATACTGTGATGCCAGAAGTAACTGAAAATGGTGAGTATCAAATTGGTATTTCTGATTGAGCAGAGTTTATTCTGCCTCTCAGTCTCACTCTCTCTGTGCTTTTCTCTCTCTTGTTTTCTTTATTGTTTATCTAAGGCAAATGCCAGCATATTGCTTATTGTATATGACTCATTCAAATTTACTCAGATATGAGAGATTATATCTCATTCCATTTACTCATTAGTAGACACTAACTTATTCAAACCTGTCAATTATTAAAGGCTTGTGACTCATTCATGTTACTTATTTTCTCTGTTCATGTTTCCTAAACAATCTACACAGTTTAAAGAAAGAAATTTTCTTCATTACACTTGGCACTCGTTTTATAATGAGAATTTCTGCTGTTATTAGTAATACTAGGCATATCAACAGTAATGTAAAGCTTTGTGGAAATGAAAATCTTTTATTTATGTTAAATGTCAATGTTTGTTTCAGTAACAAGGCAATCTTGACAAAATCATTAATTCCATTTTGCTCTAAATTGAAAGAACGTGAGACAGCTAAATTAGGCCATTGAGAAAGTTTTTCTTTGTTATACTTTTAAATTTCTAAAGGATCAATATAACATTGAGAAAACACTTGCACGCAACTCTTAAAATTCCTTGTTACTTTTGGGGAGCATGCAGTTGATGCAGTTTTAGTAATTGTATTGCACAAAGACATATTTCTGTATAGATTCTCAGCATTTGATTTATAATGGTGTGCAATATTTTGCCTCAACTAATAGCAATCTTTTTTTGTCACTATCTCTGGATAATCACAAACATACTCCAGATAATCTAATGCTTAGTGACTGATGCTTGGAAAAATGTAAGATTAAAGGCCCACTGTTTAACCGTTCATCAGACAGTTAACCAGATAACAATTGATCATTAATATATAAACTGATAGTTAAAAGAATTATGAAACAGATAACCATTGATCATTAATATATAAACTGATAGTTAAAAGAATTATTGCATTAAATTGTTATAGACTTGATATATGGTTATTGCATTATGCCTGAACAATTGGTGACAATAGACAATTTTATTTTCAGAAATCTCATACTAATGAAAAAGATTAAAATGCATATTTTTTACAAATAGATTTTTATCACATTGTCTTTGAAAATGTCAGTCATCTGATTTATTTTACCAGATGGAGAGAGAGTGTGTGCGTGCGTGCGTGTGTGTGTGTGTGCTCTTCCTTCATATGAATCCTGACTTGAAAGTGCAAATGAGCAAGTGGTTTGTGTCATTTTTTTTTTCATAATGTAAACAGTGTTGCAAGCTCAAGGCATACACTTGAGAAATAACACCGGACTAGCATTGCTAATTTCAAAACTATTATTAATGTATGACACACCTTCCTACACTAAAATCAGTAGTATAATCTTAAATTTGTACCGTATTGTCACAGGAAATGAGGGACAGAAATTATATTTTATTTCATTTTAAATAAACCGCTAACAAAACTAGTTGAAGTAACCCGAGTTTTGTTATTTTTCGTATGTAGCATGAAACTCCAGTAACGGTCACCTAAGATCTCTTTAGTAGACAGACGTTCGTGACGCAGTGTGTGTTAATATATCATATTGAATATATATATTAGTTTATGAAGGATATGTATATTAAATGATTGGGACAACTGCGTAGTACGAGTCACGTGTTGTTGACGAGAGAAATGGCCAGTGCGCATTAGAATTGACCACAGAAAAGCGTGCATCACGATTACCACTATATATCCAAGGCAAAAATCATGCCACAGGACATAGCTTCTGGAAGTTTTGGAAACCTTCAGTGGAAGCTATATAAGAGGCAAAGAAAGACTTTATTCTCATATGTTGAAAACGTCGATTCGTCTGAAGCCAGTCTAACTTCACGTATGAATTATCTCATGTACAGAGATTTCATAAAGGAAAGCTGCAAAAATCTCTTTCCATCCGTTTTCCATCCGTCTGATGCCATATATTGAGTAACGAGGCAAAATTACTCAGTATAATTGTTGGCAAAGTGGAAAGTTCGCTGTCCAGAAAAACCCGATGCATGCGACGCTGGTTGTATGCAGTTAACGACACGAGGGACCAACTTGTTCTTCCCCCTGTCTGAGTTCGTTTTGGCAGTCTATCCCGCGAATTGAGAGGCTAGCACCGTGATCGTCTCACAGACATATCCGGATTTCTACACTCAATGTAATGCGACGACACATCCCACTGGACGACTCTACCCGATAATGCTAAACGTCGTTGGGGGGTCCGTTTCCACGACAACCAACAAACAGCGACAATTATCGAGACTGACAACAGTCAGTTAAATTTCAGATTTCTCCCCAGTGATAATCTGAAAGTGGTGCCTAGATTCTGCAGAATCTTCACCTGTAATGCGACGCCTCCATTGCGTCGATCTTCACTTTGAAGTGCCGCTTATAAGTGACGTGTGAGCTTACGTCATCTCCTTGGAACTCTGACATTAATAGTGAGTAATAATCAGCACGGCTAACGCGCACATACTTAACCCTAGGACTATAAGAAAATGAACACTATTATATCATTTGTGAAATACGAACTTTAATGTTAAAAGTAATGCTTATTTTACATGTGAACTATCGTTAAAGCGGTCCCATTTGCCGCATAAGAATTGTGTAATTAATCTTTATTTTATATTTTGAATTTCATCATTTTCATCTCCCCTTATTTCCCACAGAGTGTATGACATTGGAAAGTTGAATGAATGATTAATCACTGTGCGAAAGAGTAGTGCCCCTTTTAAATCGGGAAATAAATAACCTGATTTAAACATCTTTCAACTCTCTTGTTATTCATAGTTTTTGAGAGGGACGGAAGAATTCGTACTATTGTTTTGCACCGTTCGTCTGTTCGTCCATTTATTCACATTTATGATACACACTCACAACACACACCGCCAATAAAACGTTCCTTGGCATGACATTAATAAAGTGGGCCCCACCCAAACATCAATGGAGTATGTCATGTGTGTCTATGTAACAACTTGACGCGACGTAGTACTGGCATACGTCACCGGGCTTTTCTTGGAGGTGCACCGGAGCAGGCCAAAAATTAGACTTCACCCCTTGCATCTCTAACTTTAGCTCGAGGTCGGCTTGTAACGAGCCTCCCGTTTTGTGACACGTATGTAGACTGTTGAATGACAAATTAAGGACTGGAAGACATGAACGGGTAATTAAAACTGAATGGTTTATCAGTCAGTACTTTACTAACCAATTAATTTTGAATGATCACTTATGTGGTTAACCTTATTACAGATTAATCATATGCATAGGGTCCAGATACTCCTACATAATGACTTCTGACTGTTGCAGCAAAATATTTTTTACTTTTGACTATTTTTTTCAAGAAATAAAATCCCCTTATTGTCAGCAGAATAGACTATACAGGCATCTCTCTCATTATTCAATTGGTGGTAAAACTTAATTTACCCTGATTTGTTGATTTTAAGCTGTTGTGTTATATTATAAAACTTCCATCAGTTAAGTGTCATATTTCTAATCAGTAATCAGTTTCTGGTGGTTAGCACTGACCTCTGTGTTTGACATTTTAAACTGTTATGATATGCTATGAAACTACACCCAGTTAAATATAATTTGTCTTATTAGTAATCAGTATCTGGCTGTTAGAACTGACCTCTTATGTTTGACATTTCAAAATAATAAATATAATTTGTCTTATCAGTTTATTTTCTGACCATTATATTTGACTTTTTAAACTGTTATATGCTGTAAAACTTCATTCAGTTAAATATCATTTGTCTTATCAATTGTTATCATTTTCGGGTGGTTAGCACTGCTCTCTATGATGACATTTTAATATAAAGGTCAGAGGGTGGTCAAGTTCTCATTGTTTATTATGTAATGTGTGTTTGCAGGCACACTTGAATATCAAGCTCAGTCTCCAGATGAAGGTGCACTGGTTTCAGCTGCCAGAAATTTTGGTTATGTTTTTAAGGTAATCAACCATTCTTTGCAGTTTTTATCTCAGTTTGTTTTCCCTTAATGTTTTTGCTTTAAAATGTGTTTGAAATATGTTTCATAATTTAATATGGTTTCTATTTCTTTTACTTTGTAAATGTTGTTGTAATGTGTCATAATGGGTAATAACTACATAATTGATATAGACAGTAGTAATGCTGATGAAAAATTAATTACTTTATTGATTTTTTAAAAGACAGATGAATGTTTTTGACAAATTTAGCATACAGTAGTAGAAAATAAAAATAATTCTATCATTCTTTGCTTCCTTTAAATATCAGATTTAAATGCAGTTCATTGATACTGTAGACATTTATAACACTACCATTTGCACACTGTTTCTTGCTTGCAAATTCTGAATATATCATTGAACATCAATTCGTTGACACTCTCAGGTTTCTTATAACACTTCCATTTATAATGTGTATTTTGCTTGAAAATTCTGAATGTCTTTGGAATATTACACTGGTGTTTTTGCGCATGCATTCACTTTATTACAAAATGACTCAATTTTTTATGGGAAGTTGTTTATAACTTGAAATATACAATCACCACATTGTAAACAACATGAAAGTGTGGTTATGTTTTCCTTCGTAAATTCATGGTTACTTGTGCAGATCACCATTGACATCAGAAAATTGTAGGGGAAGGAAAGTTAGGTAATTCTTGTCACATCAAGCACTTTATTATTGATTTTCATATCTGTTCTGGCATACATGGAACTAAGGAGAGATAGAGATGAATCTCATTATTAGCATAAATGCATAATTGTTTTGAATTATTAGAATAGTTTGAGTACAGACATACATACATACATATAGATATATACCCTTAATATTTCTTTCATAATTTATTATTATCAGAATTTATTTCTTTACTAGTCTCGGACACCAAACACAATAACCATTGAAGCACAAGGAGTGGAGGAAGTCTATGAATTACTGTGCATCCTGGACTTCAACAATGTCCGTAAACGCATGTCGGTAAGACTATACATTTTATTATTGACTAGTATAAATATAAGTTAGTAAGCTTCCTTTCATGTTAATTTCATTTGACTTTAGAGAATATATTTAAAGATTGAAGAAATGGGCATCATCGGTAATGTTATTTCATTTTGGAATGGCACAATTGATTATTTAAAATTTTTGTTATGCAATTCTTTTCTTATGTAAGATTAAAGATTAAGGCCATAGATGGCATGAGCCATTGGAAGAAAAAAATTTTTCTTATTTTTTTTCACTTTTGAGATTATATTTGCATTGTTCACTGTCAGGATTTTATATTTTCTTACTGAACAAAATGCATTATTTATGTTAATAAAGACGTTTTTTGAACCCACCTCTGCTGAAAAAATTTATTTCCTAAGCCGAAAATCGCCGAAAAAGCAAAGCTTTGACTCCTGATTACCGCCATTATTTGTACTGTAGAAAGGAATATGGTACATGGAAACAGAGAGGATTATCTCTGTTACATTATAATCATTACAATTCTGCTTCTAACCAGTTTTAAAGTCCAGTTTCGTGTGAAACTCCGACATAACCTAATGCCTGATTGATCGGATTTTATGCAAATCATGTAAAAGACTGGATTTGATTGGGCGAGACTGTCGTCTGCTAAGAGCTCTTCAATATACGAGTCAGCTTTTAGTTGACAAAATACAATTTTGCTCGTGAAATAAATGGTATCTTTAAATATTTATTTATGTTTAGAAGTCAGAGCTTGATGGGATAAGCAGAATTCAGCGCATAACATTTCTACTGCCCGATCGACAGATAGACGATGTTCGCATTTTCAAAATGTCGGCCGGGTAGCGATAGTACACACATTACACCGTCATTTTGATAATTATGACGTATTTACTTTATAAATAATATCCAGCTTACATGTAAGACAATATAAGCAATATTCTTCAGAAAGTATCAGTCCGAAATGAGCTACTTTGACAAATTATATCGCAATACTAGGAAAAACGGTGACCTCTTGAAATTACGGTGTATATATAGGCCTATAGTTTCAAATAATCGTTTTCCTGGAATCCGTTGTAATTATTCTAATATAATATGTAAGATTACAAACTTTATTTTTTTAAAAAGTACCTGCCATGAATTTTAAAACAAAAAGTCATCGGCGGTAAAGAAATGATCTTGAGTCAAATTTGTTCTGATTGTAATTTACAGAATTGTGAACATTTACTCCAATTTTTAATTTTAATCATTTCTACTAAAAATTTTAGAAATATATAAGAGAGACAATATATATATATATTTGTAAATTAATAATTAATATTTTATGATTACACAGCGCACATCGATTGTGAAAAAAAGTATTCATGTGGTATAATAGAATTTTAGAAGGTATAATATCAAATACAATTATATGAAGACAAAGAAATGCATAAAACATTAAAAAATAATAATCATATCCATTTCTTAATTAACAATGCATGCTTATTGAAGAATAATATCTTGTTAATAACATTTTAAATTTACAGTAAGACTTTCACTATTTTTCTCTGGTCTAATGGACATGACTAAAATATAGGTTTTATAAAATAAAATCTATACCAGATATTCTAAAACTAACAACTGATATTGTTTTCTCATAACAAAGACAACATATATTCCAAATTTTATTAAAGTAGATTGATAAATATATTTTTTAAATTTTCCTTGCCGTATTCTGATTGTAAAGAAAATAAAAAGATGGTACAGTGAAGATGTAAAGAGCAGAATATTTAATTTTCTGTTGCTAAGAGAGCTAAATGACTAACAGCTATCCAGTGTGGTATGGATATGGTATATGTATTAAAAAATTAAAGAACTTTGAACATAGTTTTCAAGCTCTGTAGTCTTTAGTTTACTTAAATGCGTTTTTCTCAAAACGACTTTTTTCCTCCGTTGAACAACATACCAAGGCCCCTTTTGAGTAGTTGTAATTATTCAAAGTTCCTGAAATTTGGTATACTAGTTCCTCATACATACAGATAAAAAGTTATGCAGGGATGAAAGCTTATGTGCTTTAGTTTTTTTTTTACGAATGCTGAAATAGTACATATTTTCAAACATTAAAAAATTAATAAAATAAAAACTAAACAAGATATTCTAAATCTGGCAACTGTTTTTGCTTTCTTATACAAAGGACAACTTATATTCCAAATTTGAAGGCTGTAGTTTGATAAATAGTTTTTTCCTTCTTGGTGTGTGGCCTTAAAGTTCCTTTTCTAACAAGAAAAAGAAAGAAAGACAGTGATAAGAAATTTAGTGTAAAATATTATTGGGAATAGATTGAAGGGCTGAATTTAGTCAAAGTCTGATGGTTTTATTAAAATGTAAATATTAGTGCAGAGCTTTAACTTGCAGAAATAATGGTAGATTGCATTATTCATCATCTGTGCAAATCTTTCAGGTATTAAATGATTTCCAAAGAAAGTTTGAAAGTGATGACATATAATATTATAGTAAGTTTATATTGGGATAATAACTTAAGCAAATACTGTAACTGCTCACATTGTCCAACCTAGCACATTAGTATATTAAAGAGGTTTAGGACATCTAATGTGACTAGCCAAAAGAGATATGCAGGATGACAGTGTTATTTTAATTTCTTCTAATACTTTCCTCTTAGGTGATTGTGCAGAAAAATAAACAAATTAGACTATTTTGCAAGGGTGCTGATAATGTCATCTTTGAACGCCTTAGTCCAGATTGTGAAGAGCTCAAAGAAGTCACTGGAGTTCACCTTAATGTGAGTTTTTCTTCCATTTGTCATTTTATTTCTACCAGTCTTTTCATTAATCATATGCTGAGTACATGTGGTATAAATCATAAATGGTAGTTATATGTCTGATTTTTTATAATTTTATGAAATGGGTAACATGAAAAAAAGTTTAACTTTATTATAAATTGATATTTGTATTAGTTTCTGACAGGTGAGCCTATTCACTAATAAGTACTGGTACCCTTCCCCTTATTTATGATCAAAATCTGAAAGAAACTGGTTTGGATTGCATCAGCAATTTTCTAGCATATTCTCCATCTTAGTTGTTTACTTCTTCCAACTCTTGACACTTAAAAATGCCGGCATAAGGTCAGGTCACTTTGACATTTAACAATTTATGCAACAATTAAGTTTAGAAATGGTGGATAGGCAAATTTACTCCACCACACTATTATTTGAGCATGTTTGTTGGTAATGTGTAATCATGTTACACTAACATTTGTCTCCTTTCAAAATAAAGAATTTGTTCTTTATTTCTCCTCTCCTTTCCAAATATATCATCTGAAGGAGAGCTCTTTCAAAAGTAGGTCACATATTAAATGTCCTAACCCTTTTGTTCATTTCACTCTTTCAGTATTCTGTTAGTTTTAGTACTTGTGGCTCATGTTTCATTATATTCTTAATGCTCTCAGGATCAAATACTTAAATGGGACAAATTTGTAGCAACAACAGGTCTTTTGTCATTTAGCTCAGAACAAATTTGTGAGTGGCAGGAGAAAGAATGAGTCAATCAGTGGCACAAGATCGTTGGTCTCATAGTGAGAGAGGACACAAGTTTTCACTTCCTTTTCACTTTCCTGTGAACTCGGTTCACATTTAATAAGCTGTGTGAACTACACAAGTTTTCTTATCTTAACCAAGAGTTATTCCTGAACCGGGTTCATTCATACATTCTTGCTTTCACTTGAATTACTGTGCAGAAATCCTAGACATTTCTCCTGTGTTCTTGTTTTTCTTTTGTATACACAGATTTGTTGTCTGAGTCTCTTTTTACTTGTTCTTGCTGTTCCAGTGAGGTTTTATGTACTTTTAATCAAGCATAGCCTCAAACCTATGTGCTTTACTTTATATGTTTCCAGTGGAGTGGGAAGTATTTTTGCTTATATTGTTTTTACATCTTTCCTATAACAGAGTTTAAAACAAATACATAATGCTGTAATTGATATCTTTGGAGGTTATATAGTTTTGTGACTGTACTGTTTGTAGAACAGTTATATGTGACTTTCTATTCGTCTAGTTAGTAAATCATCAGGTACTAAATTACTATTTTGTATGTGCAAGTAATTTGTACTTTATTCTTAGCTTACATTCTAATACAATCTTAGTGTTATATTGTATTGCGGGTAGTGCTTGTGCATACAATTGAAATTTAAATGGGAAACAGTTTTGTAGTTTAAAGTTTGTTTCTAACTTGAACAGGATTTTGCTCAAGATGGCTTACGGACACTGTGTTTAGCCTATAAGGACATCAGTTCAGATGTTTATAATAAGTGGAAAGTCAAGCAGCAAGAGGCGAGGTATGATCTTAAACATTCACATTTACTGATTCAATTATCTGTAATGAAAGTCTTACTAATACAGATGAAAATCCTTGTACACACTCTTTGTTGCATTGTATTTTTATTGTTGCCCAACTGTGTATAATACAAAATCTTTAAGCAGTCAAATCCAAATTAAAATTTTTTTTTAGTATCTTCAGGCATTTGAGAGTGCATGCATTTTTTCATAAACTAATATACTTTCATGACTTGTAATAAATGTGTACATTTTTAATATTTTAATGCAAAGTATTGTGTAATCAAAAACTAAAGGGAAAATCTAAACATACAAAAGATTTTTTTAATGCACCATTGATGTACCTACCACAATCTAAACAATTTCCTGTCCCTCTCCCACCCCCACCCCCACCCTCCCATAAAAAAAAATTGAAGAAAATTGTTCTTTGATAATGTTTATTGTATCTTTAAACATTATAATTCAACAAGCCATTTTTTAAATAATAATTTGTATAAGAGGATTTTAATTAGTATTGATCATCTTAATACAACTGATTGACTGATTGTTTGCTATATTTATTATAGGAGTGTTTATATGCCCTCCCCCCCCCCAAAAAAAAAAAAAAATCAATTGGAGACTTATTCATTAATGAAAATAACTATAATTGAGATACCCACAGTTTTAAAAAAACACAGCCAGAAGTTAAGCTATGAGTGCCCATTCCTTCAAGAAAAGGGGGAAATAATAGTTAAAGTCTTAACCCCCAGAGCGATGCCCACTTGTTACTAGATTTTAGTGTCCATGAGTGAATTGCTGCTTTTAAACAATCTGTTGTGTAGGATGTTTATCAGGAACAGAATTGCAATGTCCTAGTTATATACTAATGTAGCAACAGCCACTTCCACAAAATGTTTTAAAATTAAAATAATATGTTCAAATAGAATTCTTTTCATTTCAATTTGTTAAAACTGCCCACACAATTCTAAATTAATTCCATAAAATTATTTTACATATCCTTTTTTTAAAAAAAATCATTGCATTCTTTTTTTGTATATATTCATTTCTAGAACAAATGGCAGGAATTAAGATGTATAGGCTGGAAATGGGGAGGTCATATGAAAATAATAATCTTTTCTAATGTTAATTGTATTAGGGTATACTATGATTTTAAGAAATATATATATATGGCATATCCTTATTAATGCTAACTGTATTAGAGTAAACTTTAATTTTAAGAAATGTATTTTAGTGTATCCTTTTTAATGTTAACTATATTAAAGTATAATATGAATTTAAGAACTGTATTTTAGTGTATTGTTTTTATAGTTAACTGTCTGTTTTAGAGTATATTATGAATTTAAGAACTGTATTTTAGTGTATTGTTTTTATTGTTAACTGTATTAGAGTATATTATGAATTTAAGAACTGTATTTTAGTGTATTGTTTTTATAGTTAACTGTCTGTTTTAGAGTATATTATGAATTTAAGAACTGTATTTTAGTGTATTGTTTTTATTGTTAACTGTATTAGAGTATATTATGAATTTAAGAACTGTATTTTAGTATATTGTTTTTAATGTTAAGTGTATTAGAGTATATTGTGATTTGAAGAAATGTATTTTAGCATAGCCATGGAAAACCGTGATGAGAAGCTGGATGCAGTCTATGAGGAAATTGAGACAGACCTTATGTTAATTGGAGCTTCTGCCATTGAAGACAAACTTCAAGATGGAGTTCCAGAAACAATTGCCAACTTGGCAGTTGCAGATATAAAAATCTGGGTACTCACAGGCGATAAGCAAGGTTGGTGATGGTGGTGGTGGTTTCTGACTTGTATAAAAGGTTTATTTAGGTGATTAGAGCACTTTGAATGTTCATTGTATTTAATTATTGAAATTAAGAGCACTAAAACAATGCATACATAAGCACTCAGACATTCAGAAGTGAATTCTTGTCTGTTTTTGATTTTTGAATCTACTGAGAATATTTGATAAATGCATTCCAAGCAAATTCTATTTGATGAATCAAATTATCCAGTATTGTATAGATAGGATGGGGAACTGAACTTTAGAATTTCCCGTCATTTAAAGGCAGTGATTGTTGGTCAGAGATTACCTTGTATGGCTATAATTATGTGTGTGTGTTGTATTTATATGTATCTTGCAGGTGTTGGGGGTGGAGAGAGAGATTTCAGAAATAGATTGACTTTTAGTTATTGAGATTATTTTTATTGAATTTAAAAACACTTATTTTCTAATGTGACTAATTATTAACAACATTTTTGGTATAATGCTTTGACCTCATATAAAGGTATTTTTGGTTTTATTTTATTTTTTTTTTTTTACAAAAAATATTTTTGTTGATGCTATGCTAAATAGAACTACACAGTAAAAAGTCAATAGATCTGACATCGAGGCAGGTGGAAAAAATAGTTAATGAAGTTTCTGTCCTTCCATTATCAAAGAATAGGCCCAAGGCCTAACTGATCAACCTTGTTCAATAGAATAAGATAGTTTAAGATAGATTGAGTGTTTCCAGGGTAAATTAAGAATAATTCAGATTGATAAACATGAATGATGGAATTAAATCAATATAGGTTATCAAAGGTGTCCACTAAAAATAGAACACAACTCTTAACTACCTTTGATGCACTCTTGTTCTTTAGCCCAGGATTATTTATTTTACTCATGAAAATTGAGCTACCAAGGCCTACTGAGAGTTCTGATGATATCAGTTAATAACAACACCCCACCTACCTCCACCCCAGCAGTCTTTTCACTTGAAATCAAATAAACCAAACAAACTACCAGAATCTAAATTTTAACTTTGAAAAAAGAAAAAGTGTAATTGATCTAAGTTTAAATGTTGTTTAATTCCATTTCTTGTGCAGAGACAGCTATCAACATTGGTTTTTCCTGTCGTTTGCTGACAGATGAGATGGAAGAACCTTTTATTATTGATGGTGAAACTCAGGAAGAAGTAGAATCTCAGTTGAGAAAATATCTTGATGAGATAAACTCTGCCATTGGCCACCAGACCCCAGATGAAGTGATTGTCAGAAATGGACAAACTCCTTACAATGGACAAGCAGGTCAAAACACAACTTCTGATACAGAGGAGTATGGTGACTTTTCTGTGGTTGTAAATGGTCACAGTTTGGTGAGTAATTTTTGGCATGCACTGTTAGATGATTGCACTGGCACAGTTGATTTGTTTAGCTTATTATCAACCAGTTATCACAGAATTGCACACAATATTGATCATTACTTTTGTCAAACCCCTACTCTCTATTTTACAGTCAGAAATAATTTGAATGATTTTTGATACTGATCTCAGAAATTAATGGGGAGAAATAATCTTCAAATAAGACATTATAGCTGAAATTAATTTTGTGCATCCAAACTAGAAATACAACAAAAATAAACTTTCCACCATGTGACTCCCTGAGGTAAAGGGGAGTCTGAGCAGCAGTAATGTATACCACCAATGGCCCCATTGGAGAAGAGACAGCAATATTGTATTCTACCAATGACTCCATGGAATATAGACAGCAGTATTGTATTCCACCAATGACTCCATGGACTATGGACAGCAGTATTGTATTCTACTAATAACTCCATGAAGTATAGAAAAAATCCGAGCAGCAGTATCATATTCCAATGACTTCCTGAGGTATAGAGGAAATCTGATCAGCTTGTAATGTATACCATTGATGACTCCATGGAGTATAGACAGCAGTATTGTATTCAGCCAATGACTCCATGAAGTATAGACAGCAGAATATATTCCACCAAAGACTTCATGAAGTATAGACAGCAGAACATATTCCACCAAAGACTCCATAAAGTATAGACAGCAAAACATATACCACCAAAAACTCCATGAAGTATAGACAGCAAAACATATACCACCAAAGACTCCGTGAAGTATAGACAGCAAAACATATACCACCAAAGACTCCATGAAGTATAGACAGCAAAACATATACCACCAAAGACTCTTTGAGGTAAAGAGGAAGTCTGAACTGCAGGATCATATCTCAGAATACAGCATAGATTTTCCCTGATGTAACAGTTTGCAAAGGTAGATCAAAATACCAACTGATTATATAATGGCTTTTAGAATTTCAGTCATTTATATTGCTAAGCTTGATGGAACAGTTCCTATCTCATAAGCTTTTATTGCTTCAGATTATTGACACTATGGAGATTTACACGCATCTCTGATGACTCTGGTTGTCTGAGAAGAGTTGGCTTTTGTTTCTGTGGTATTCTTTTAAATGATGAGTATTAGTTTCTTTCTTACATATTGTCTTGGTTGTTTGTGATTCACATTTTGTCACTTTGGTTTTCCTAGAAGTAGTCTGTGATGATTCTATGCACTGCTGACTTCAAGCATTGCCTCTTTTTCACTTGAGTCAGTGATTTTTTTTTACTGTGGTGTTGAATGCTCTGTCCAGTGTAGCCAGTATTTATATTAAGGCACAAAAGTGTTGTTATTTTTTTATAAGCCTTTCATAAGCATCTGTCATTTCTTCTGTCAGCATTCCTGGCAATGAGTGCAACCTGAGGCACAGGGCAGAATGGATTCTGGAAAAAGTCACCGCACTTTTTCTTTTTTTGAATGTCCTTAATAATGGAATTTCTTTTATACTCTTAGACCAGACTATACTTCTGATATAGATAGATATGATGAGATGCGGTCTGTTATTCCTAGAATATGGTAGAATATTTTTTTAATTTGACAGTTTTTGTTGTCTTTTCAGGCTTTTGCATTGAAGCCAGAACTGGAAGGCATATTTTTGGAGCTTGCCTCTTCATGCAAAGCAGTCATCTGTTGTCGTGTCACGCCTCTTCAAAAGGCATTAGTCGTTGATCTTGTCAAACGCAATAAAAAGTCAATAACTCTGGCCATCGGAGATGGAGCTAATGATGTTAGCATGATTAAAAGTGAGCTCAAGATTTTTCATTTTTTTCTATGCTATGGCTTTATTTTTTGTTTTTATTATTAATGTTCCTTGCATGTATAAAATATAATAGTTTTATATATAAATAAATATACATATTTTTATTTTAGGTTTTGTAATAGTATATATCTTTATAAGTAAATAAGTAAAAAAGTAAAATAAGTTTTACTTACTAGATGTGCATTACAAATGGAGTGCATTTATAATATAATGCATTAAGCAAGGCAGGGTTTAAATTTGATACACTTACAAATTAAAAAAGAGCTTTGTGTATGATGCTGATAAATGTGTATGAGCTGTCATGTACATGAATAACAGTTGTTTATTTTTATTTTTTATTCATGTCATTGATGAAAAATATGTCTGAATATACAAAACAACTGCCACAATTAAAAAAAAAAATCTGTTCTACTGAAGATAAAATTTGTTCTCCCCATTGGATCCAGACACAGTTTGTTACTGGGTCAATGTTATTTATTCAAGAATTAAAATTTCCAGATTAAATGTTGCAAATTGTAACAGTTTGTGAGTTCTGCTTCTCTCTGAAAACAAAATAACGTTTGTAACTTAAATCATTGTTGCAAACTGACTCACAGATATGAAGTCAAAGTGAAAAAATATTTCACTCCAGTTATATACTCCTTAATTAATACAATTAAATTAACACACTCTGGAAACAAACTAAGAGATCTCTTTTAGTGTATCAAAAATCAATACGCTAAGTATATGTGACAGAGCAAAAGTTGTCTGCACATATTTATGAAACAGTTATTATATTTGTTCTACTAACATTTCATGTATTTTTGCTACTAACATTTAATGTAGCAAGAAAGCAAACTTCATGCACTGCACCTTATGAAATATCTAAAGAGGTGAGAATTCTCCAGAACCATAATTATAACTAAACAATAGCCTGAAGCAAGATTACCATGTTAGAAGTGAGCGAACCCGGCTGAGTAATAAACAACTCACCCAGTGACACTAACCACTTATAGGCGGCTGGCTAGTTATAAACAACCAATGATCTGATACTGGTCAATAACAAATCTAACCAGTAAGAGTAAGATAGAAAGTGACCTATTAGAAACATCCCTTGTTCTTAGCACTGTCATTTTGTCTATGGTCAAGTTCAGTCTTAAAGGCTGATCGTTAGCTAATGAGTTATTTGACTGGTAAAGGAGTGGACTTAGAAATATTTTCTTGCATTTTGATTTATGGTTTGTCATTTGACTCAGAGATGATTTAATGTATTTGGAATGTTGACTTTTATGAGTTTGCAATTAGATTTAGAAATGTTTTCATGTATTTGAACTTATGTTCTGACTTGTATTTAGAGAGATTTTGTATATTGCATTGTTGAGCATATGACATTGTTCCTAGTGGAAATGTTATTCAGGAATTTGATTATATTATATTTTATGCCCACATTTGTAAATCGGGCTAATGAATTTTATTACAGGAATGTAAGTTTGAGAATACTTGTGGAGAGATATGGGAGTGTAGAACATTTTAGACCTGAATCTTGTGCACTGTCCCTTGATTTAACTTTTCCAGAAGAGTAAGCCTTTCTGGGTTTTCTGGGTGCAATGAACTACTGCACTCTACTTGAGTATGTCAGTACATATGTATCCGACACTATTTGTTACACTTGCTGGCAACACCGGTTTTGCAACAGCTTACATCATATGAAGGTCATGTAAAATTAACTTGTTCCTTTTCACTCCTACTCTGATTCTGGGATGAGAAATAGACTCACAATTTGATTTTTGATTATTAACTTGACTATTTTATTGTTGGGATAGAGACTGAATAAGTGGTGGACATTATTTGAACATTTATCCTCCGTAATAATATAAGAGTCTGTGTTCTTTTTCAGCTGTATTTGTTTGTAATGTTTTCATTGTTGATTTAATAAATTTATTGTTGTTTCTTATTTATCCTTCTTAAGCATGTTTAATAAATTGTATGTCTGGAGTAATAGTGGGTGGATCTATCTATCTATCTCCTTAGTCTTAGTCTTAGTCTTAGGGCTCCACTGATGTTCCATGTACCAATGCTGATGTTGTTTCTAGTGCTGAGTTTTGATGGTGATGATCCTTCTTAAGCATATTTAATAAATTATATGTTTGGAGTAATAGTGGGTGGATGGGGGGTGTTAAAATAACATAAAAGACAGATCTAATTACTCCTTCAGTAAGAAGTTCCACATACAGAAGAAATTATGTCAGTAGAACATGTTCTACTGTTATGAGTAAGGGGTAGAGTTCTGCAGTGCCAAAGTGATCTGCCAAGTGGAAGACAAGTTGGGCATCTATTGGGATTTATTATTAAGGATTAAGATTCCAACCACTTGTATTTAGAAATGAATTATTAATTAGAATATAATAATCATTACCAGCAGGGCATATGTTACAGTATACTTTGCCTTTTTGTGTTTCAAACCTAAACGAAGAGCCAGTAAACGAAAATAGTTTCAAAAGAAGTCAGTCTAGATCTGTTTTAACTTAAGTAGTTGAACACAACATATACACGCATCTATGTGGCAAACAGACAAACTTATTGCACTGCTTTGCATCACATGATCCATTCCAAACTGAGATTGTACTATACTGACATTTTGTGAAAAAGAAAATAAATATTTTTTCTTTGGTTGATTGAGTATAATATATCCCAGGCCTCATCTTTTTACTAACTGACAACTTGATGTGGGAAATATCAATGTCTACTTTAAAGTACCATTTATTGTATAAACCAACTCCTGGTTGCAATTTGAAAACAAAATTTAAAACTTGATTTTTAGAAAAATGGAAATTCACTCACAGTAGATTAATGTTTGTATAGCACAAACTATTATGAACCTGTGTACATCATCTGTCCATACAAAAAGATCAAAATGCAATCTAATAATCATTTGAACCATGAATTCAATAACAGTCATTGATCAGATGAAATAAAACTGCTCTAAACTCCAATTTACTTTTGGCTGAAATAACATATTTTTGAAGAAAATTTAAAATTGTTTTCTTTCTGTTTTGTACTTTATGCACATTTTTGTTTATTTTATAATCTTAACATAAAGGTGTCTGTATTGCTTTAATAGACTAAAACAGATAGTGTAACACTTGTTTTCTTATTTTACAGTGGCTCACATTGGTGTCGGGATATCTGGACAGGAGGGCATGCAAGCTGTTTTAGCTGCAGACTATTCCATATCTCAATTCAGATTCCTGGAGCGTCTTCTGTTGGTGCATGGCCGCTGGTCTTATTTACGCATGTGCAAGTTCTTGAAATATTTTTTCTACAAAAACTTTGCATTCACTCTCTGCCATTTCTGGTTCGCCTTTTTTTGTGGATTTTCAGCACAGGTATTTTCTTTAACATGATAAAATGGTTTTCTTGTTTTTATAAAAAATGTTTTCTTTCTTTCTGTGTTTCTTGATAGTATATATTTTTTAAATTGTAATTTTAATGAATCTGTGTATTTTGCTCCTTACATAAAAACCTTGTGTGGCTTTCAAATGATATTTTTTTTTTCTTATTGCAACACAGGTGTGCTTCTAATCACAAATTTGAAAGAAAAAACATTTTTTTAAAGAAAGAGTTTTGAATGCAAAATCTAAATCTTAGCACATCTGTCTTACCTTTGCTTCTAAATTTTAAGTGTATTAAAATAAAACAATTGCACCAAGATGGTTAAATACAATTAAAGCAAAATATAATTTGTTTTAGTATTTATTTAGATTCTTGACTGTTTTATTATGAGTTAACTCTTTTATGACTTTTTTCTTTCTTTTTCTCTGGACCAAGTCATTGTTGATATCTTGAAAATACAGCCCTTCCATAGCTTTGTCACAATGCATGACATGTTTGTTTCTTTTCTATTAGGACTGTGCATTGTTGACATCTCGAGAATATAGCCCACATTGTTTCTTTTCTCTTAGAACTGTCATTCCTAAGATCTTGAGAATGTAGCCCATTTTGTATCTTTTCTCTTAGAACTGTCATTCCTAAGATCTCGAGAATGTAGCCCATTTTGTATCTTTTCTCTTAGAACTGTCATTCCTAAGATATTGAGAATGTAGCCCATTCCATAGCTTTGTCACAATTTATGACATGTTTGTGTCTTTTTCTCTTTTAGGATTGGTCACTGCTGACATCTTGAGAATTTAGCCCATTCCATAGCTTTGTTACAATTTATGACTTGTTAAGATTTGCAGAACCATGAGATTAGTACAGATGACATTTTGCTTTGTCATGTGTCATACCTTAAACATGAAAGAAGTTTATTTTGTCTTCTTACTGTATCTTGAGATAACTTCCATGGTTGACTGAGCAGTAAACCACAAAAAATCCTCTTGTATTTATCACCACTCATGAATGATTGCAGTTGGTGAAAATATAAAATCTCAAATACTCTATCTTACAATGTCCATTGAAACCATGACTTTGTTATTTGCTGTATGCAAGCAGGACATCAAATTAGCTTAATTCCATGCTTGATCTGGATTCCTCTTTGTGTGGTCTTAAGTAATTTTTATTTGGAATTTCATTGACTTAACTCTTGACGAGATTTTAGGAGAATACACTCAGTGGCAGTGCCATTTATTCAAGGTTAATCTAAGATAATTTACCTAAGATAATTTTATGCCCAGTAGCCGTGTTAGTTGCTCACAGAGTTACCTAAGGTAGTTTAGTAGAATAATACAGAAGTAGCACTTACCAGTTACTCTGTTTTAATTAGTCTAAGGTAATTTATCAGAAGAATACAGTAGCACTGGTTCTAATTGTTTATATTTCTAGTTAGTTTAAGATAACTAGATGATGGATGCAGTAGTAACATTCCAAATGCTTGTAGTTCTAGTTAGCTTAAAATAACTTTTTTGATAGATGCAGTAGTAGCAGTACCAAAGGAGAATGTCTGAAATGAAGACAATTCAAGAAAAAAATAACTCTATGCCTGTGTTCTTCTATTGGAAAAGCACAGTTTGCACATGAATTTAATGAATAATCTGACTTTTTGTTCGTGTCAACTTTCATGTGTCAGTTTTAACAGAGAATGGTCACAGTTAATGAAATGCATTTTTTAAAAATCAGAGATCTTTCTCTTTCATGAAAATATGTTTTAAGTGAATAATTGAGCATTGCATAAATTTAATGAAAAAATAATATTTCAGATATCATTTTATGAGAGTAATAGTTATTTTCTTTAACAAAAAGTCAAACATTTCTGATTGTTCTCTTTTGTTCATAGATCTGATTAGTCTAAGGTAACTTATTAGAAGTATAGTAGCAGTATAACCATCTGTTCATAGTTCTGGTTAGTCGAAGGTAATTTATTAGAAGTTTAGTAGCAGCATAGCCATTTGTTCATAGTTCTGATTAGTCTAAGGTAACTTACTGAAAGAATACACTCAGTTTTAGTAGTAGCAAACTTTCCCAGTATTGTTTGATACATTATAAATATAATTTCATGTATGTCAGTGTCAAGTCAGTTGTAATATTTTTTTGTTGTTTCAGACACTGTTTGATCCATATTTCATTTCCCTTTATAATGTTTTCTACACTTCACTGCCAATTCTTGTTCTTGGTATCTTTGATCAGGTAAGCAACATAGTTAGATATGCAGTTAATAAAATAAAATTGGAATTATAAGCATTCCTGAATGGCACTCTAAAATATTATTCATGAAATCCTTTCTTTTATTATTAAAAAAAATATTTTCATTGTTTCATATTTTCTTGTTAAGGTTGATGATGATGAAATTGGTGGCAGTATGCTTAAAATCAGCTGGTCAAAGGATATTGCTTATTTTGAGTTGTTACCATATATTATAATACCTGTGATAAAAGATAGCAGCTTATTGTTTGTAAGTACCAACTAAAAAGCAGTGTACCTTAGTGAAATTATGTGCTGCTGATGTATAAGGTTGTGATATTTATTAGAAGAGTGTGTGATGTGTACATAGGTTATAGCAACGTTTTTTGTAGTTTGTGACAACAAAATGTGTAGACTAGATAGGTGTACATAAATTATATCTTCAGTTGTAGTTTATCATAACAAATTGTATAGAATAGATATATGTACATAAATTACATCATCAGTGTAGTTTTGCCACAACTAATTGTGTAGAGTAGATAAAGAGTTTAGGCCAAACATCTGTTATAATGTTGTTTGATCTTATGGTCATATCTTTTTGTGACTCTTAACAATCATTTGCACGGGAAATCACACCACTTTCATAAACTTTATGGAATTCAAGATCCTCGTGAGTATATCTTGATCAGTCACTAGAAGCTTTGATTTCTAGTTTTAAATTGTGTATGAAATTTACAAACTTTCACATCTTCATCTCACAAAATCCTTGCCACACAACTTGCTCTTAGTGTATACTGACAGTGGAGCTGCCATCTTGTATCACAGGGATTTCAGTCAGTTCATATAATTAATGTCACTTTGAGAGTGGAATACTCTTTTTTTTCACAGGAATTCCAATCAACAGTGGATACACAATTCATATCATTAATGTCACTTTGAGAGTGGAGCTACTCTCTTGTTTCACAGGAATTCCAATCAACAGTGGATACACAATTCAATTAACTAATGTCACTTTTAAAGTGGAGCTGCCATCTTGTTTCACAGGAATTCCAATCAACAGTGAATACACAATTAAAATAACTGTTTTGTCACTTGCAAGTGGAGTGCTGCCATCTTGTATCACAGGAATTCCAGTCAACAGAGGATGCAGAATTAAAATAATATCACTGTAACTTGACCAGCTGATACTAATCAATAAAGCTGCTAGCTTTCATCAGTATAATAAAACAAAATTACAAAACATTTGCTTCTTTCCTGACTGTGTATTGTTTTCTTTTTTGACTTTTGTTAATATCTGTGTATTGTTTTCTTTCCTGACTTTAGTTTTGTTAATATCTGTGTATTGTTTTCTTTTCTGACTTTTGTTAATATCTGTGTATTGTTTTCTTTCCTGACTTTTGTTTTGTTAATATCTGTGTATTGTTTTCTTTCTTGACTTTTGTTAATATCTGTGTATTGTTTTCTTTGGCAGGACGTTGATGATGGATTTTGT
The DNA here is from genome assembly GCA_028829895.1 of Sinotaia quadrata. Classification (NCBI taxonomy): domain Eukaryota; kingdom Metazoa; phylum Mollusca; class Gastropoda; order Architaenioglossa; family Viviparidae; genus Sinotaia; species Sinotaia quadrata. The sequence goes on along the minus strand of CM054177.1, from coordinate 143,134,032 downwards.
ATTCGCTACCCAAAACTCTACTTGCCAGGAATAAGAGATGAACTGTTTAACATTCATGTTTTCATGGTGGGCATCATAGAAGGAATCCTTTCTTCACTTGTCTTGTTTTTTGTTCCATATGGTGCATTTTTATATGCAGTAGATAAAGATGGCATCGGACGAGCAGACTTGCAGACTTTTGGAACTGTTGTAGCAGCAACTCTTGTGGTTGCCGTAAATGTGCGAGTAAGTTTGAAAACAAAAAAATATTTTATTTGTTGTTATTATTGTACATTGAATGAAACTGTTAGGTCATAAATGAAGTCTTACATCGTTAGATATGCTAATGAAACCAGAAGACCTATTATCACCAACATTTGTTGCTGAAATCATATCCCGCTAAGGTAGTTTAAAAAATTATGGAGGTTAAATAAAGCATGATTCATTCAATTAAAATATATCTTCTATATAATTAGTATATTAATAGTTTTGATGTGTCTAAATTGCCACATTCACTTTTAAGTTTAACACAAAAATGCTTATGTTTATGGTTACAGATGTTTCATACCTCTTGCCACAGTCATCTGCTGGAGTTTTTATTCACTCAGGCAGAATGAGGGAAGTTGCCCTCATGCACACTTGCATTAAAACTCAAAATTTATTTCGTACTAGGCAAGAAAATTTGAAATGCAAAAAAAACACATAGTAATTGTGATAAATTGACATCCAATACTAGCAGAAAAAGCCAAAAACAGCATATGCTTTTGGAACAGGAAAGCAAGAGAGAATGAATTCAACAAGCTTTTAAGTCACTCATTGTCTATGCTTTGTTTTAATGGTCTTATCAGCATTTTATTAAAAAACAAAAAGCAGTTAATTAATAATTAAATTCAGGCATGCTGGTTGTTCATAGTTTCCTATGCTCATGGAGATTTTAAATTGTAGCTCTTGAGACAGGCACTTAAAATTTCATGACAAAAATTTAGTTTGAATTTTTGTGTTTAACATTTAGACATTTTTATAAATATATGCATTTCATTGATGTAATTAACATTTTAAAAATTGAAATTGCTTTAAGTTAATCCCTAAATGCTTCTTTGTTTTGTTTTGTTTTTCCTTTCAGTGTGCTTTGGATATGAGCTATTGGACTGGATTTAACCATTTTGTGGTTTGGGGCTCAATCATTTACTACTTTTGTTTTCAACTGGCGTTTTACTCTGAGGGACTTAATTATACTTATGTTGGTGCAGATTTCTCTGCATATGGCCTTCCCATATTTTGGCTCATAATGCTTCTTACTTGCACCATTCTTATTATGCCCATGGTTGCATGGCGCTTCTATCAGATCTCTGTTCACCCTTCTTTGTCAGACAGAGTTAGGCTACGGCAACGTATGCATAAATCCAAGTCTAGGGCACGTGACCTTAAGGTGCGTCGCCATTCAACTCTTAGACGCAGTCAGCGATCAATACGCTCAGGTTATGCATTTGCTCATCAGGCAGGTTTTGGTGAGCTCATCACAAGTGGTATCAACATGAAGCAGAGAGTTCAAGAGGACAGACAGAGCCCAGTAAAGTTGATAAAGGTTAGTCGCAGCAATTTGAACTCTATTCCACCTAAAGGAAAGCAAAATATAGCAATAAAAGAAACATTTGGTACAAGGCACTTAGAATCTGATGTTGATACATCTGAAGTGGTTACAGTAAATCATATGAAAGATACAAAGCAAAGGAATTCAGATCATACGCCTTCGATGCCTGAACATAGGGCATCTAGTGAGCATGGTGATTCTGGTGAGTGTCAGGAATTTGATTCCACACAGAACTCTCAGACATCTACCATATGTGAACAGCCTGAGATCTCTCATTCAGTTATTCCCCCATCTTTCCCTTCCTTTAATTCTAGTAATAATGACAATATAATAATAGAACGATTGTGATAATTAAAACAGAATTGGGAACAAAGACATTATGACTGGCAGTGCTGCTTGCCATCTTGTTTTTTGTTTGTTTTTTTGTTTGTTGACAAATTTTATAAAATAAGTTTTAACATGGAAGTCACCAAACTATATAAAGTTTGGACATGATTTCTGGAATTTTGTCAGCTTTAATTAATAAATGTAATATATAATTTGTTATACTAAAATGCCCCTCTCCCTGTTTTTCATAAACATTATAAATTAAGACCACACAGTAAATTAATTCAATTACACATATTCACACACACACATGTATTCTCATATTTATATTTAAATTCGAACACAATTGAATTAAAAAGATTAGATGCAGAATGCTTGTTGCTTTGTATGAAACACTTTTGTAACTTCTTGATGTAAGTTAATTTGAATGATACTGTCTTAAATTAATATTCACACTACTAGCTATGAAAGGAAAGGTGCCATATTGTCATACACTTTGATACAGATCCAAACATTTTTTTGCTTTGTTTTCAACACCATGTTTTAAAGATTTTAATGAAAAGTGTAATCAGTTTTTTACAATTGAATTTTTTTATACCAATACCGAAATAATACATTTATTTTTTATCTTCATCAGATCCCTTAAATCAGTACACAGATATCTAATTTTTTTCTCATTTTAATGCCAACAGCCCCTTAATACTCTTAAATTATTATCCCTAAGTACATACATGTATAACAGTGTGGTATTATTCAGAATGGGTACTAGCAGTGTTTTGTATTGACAGAACTTGTTTTAATTGTTGTTGATTGTTATGTAGACACTGTAACAGAATATGTGCTCCTAGTAAATGTCATGAAAATGTGTGTGTGTATGTGAGCTACATGACAATGATTCACACACACATATAACGTGTTTTTATTATTTATCTCCTGGAAACTGTCTGACACTTCACACTTCATTGTTAGTTATTTTTGTAAACTACATGGAAATGTTTATCTCTTGGAAAAGAATTCCAGCCACTTATGAGTAAATGTTCTTGTTAATGCTGCATCACAGTTATTTTAATATGGTCTTTGTTGAGTTCTTGGTGTTGTGTATCTTCAGTTTAATTATTTTTATTTTATGGCTATTCTTTTCATTGGAGTGCCTTAAGGAAGGAAATGCTATCTAAGTAATCTCTTTAATAAAAGATTGTAGTTGCTGTAATTAATTATCTGTCAGTTTCAGTAGCTATAGAAAGGGTAATGGATAAAATACCTGTAGTATTTTTCAGGTACATATATGTGAAACTGAAAGCTTGCAGATCACTTATTTGAATTTGAATTTTTGCAAATCAGAAAAGCTCTTTCATAAAGCCATTTGTGTACATTTGTTTTGGAAAGCTTACAAATCAGATAATCCTTTTACTGAAGCCATTTATATATGTTTTTTGAAAGCTTCTAAATTAGATAAGCTCTTTAATAAAGACATTTATTTATACTAATGGTCACAGTATTTTGAATTTAATTAAATTTAATCTTACAACATAAATCCACATACTTTTTAAAAATCTGAACAATGGTCAAATAACATTGTTGCTAGGAAAGAGCAGATTAGTCAAAATGACTTAATTATTTCTTAGTGTAATATACTAGAAAAGAGTAGCATAGTCAAATTATAATTTTTTTTTAGTTGATATAATATACTAGAAATGATCAGTATAGTTAGTTGTTTCTCAGTGTAATATACTAGAAAGAAAGCAGTTTAGTCAAATGACAGTTAGTTCTCAGTGTAATGTACTACTACTAGTAAAAAGGCAGTTTAGTCAAATGACAGTTGTTTCTCAGTGTAGTATACTAGAAAAGAGCAATATAGTCAGTTTTCTTAGTGTAATATACTAGAAAAAAGCAGTTTAGTCAAATGACAGGGGGGTGTCTCAATGTAATATACTAGAAAAACAGTGGTTTAGTCAAATGACAGTTGTTTCTCAGTTATCATGTTAGAAAAGAGCAGTATAATCAAATGACATTTGTTCCTCATTTAGTATATTATAGATATATTATATTATAAGAACAAGCAATATAGTGAAATGACATTGTTATTTCTGAGTATATTAGGAAAGAGCATTATAGTCCAGTGGCATAGTTGTCCCTCAGTTAGTGTATTATACTAGAAAGAGCATTATAGTCCAGTGGCATAGTTGTCCCTCAGTTAGTGTATTATACTAGAAAGAGCTGTATAATAACTATATATATATATATATATGTCTCTACAACAACAAAAATTATCATTTCTATTATGATGTTACAACCAAAAACAAAAAGTAGTAGCTGATTTTAAGTTGTACTTTTTATTGTGAATTTTGGAGGGCAACAGATCTAATGCCTAGTTTATTTATCTCCAGTAGAGATTGAAATTCTAAGCTTAGGCATTTTCGGATGTATTTTACTCGTATAACTGCTGCTTTTTTACCACCACCCCTCAACTCACAACCCATCACTTCTCTGGTGTCATGTTTGTGTGCATGCATGCATGTTTTTGCGCATGCATAGTACTTTAGCATCTGACTTATACTGAACTGGATTTTCATTGCTGGGTACTTTTAATAAAATTAATTATTTGTCTATAAAAGCACATGTTTATTCATTTAATTTTTTCATCTTGTTTTCGGTCATTTGTATTCAGTTTTACTTCATTTTAAATGTCATTTACAAATACAGGGAGAAATAAGTGATCTAAAACAAGAAGTAAACAGATTTCTTTTAAATATTTATATATGCAAAATATGTTTTTAGTGAGTAAACACTTTTGTTTGGGGGGTGGGGGGAGGTTATTTTCAGTATTATTCTCATTCCTGGAGTTCCAGCTCTCACAACAAATGTGTTTTAAATCTGATGATTATGGTGTTTTTCATTTCAGTCAGCACAAGTAGAAGTCTCTACCGATTGTAGTAGTTGATTCAAACATAAAATCACACTTAACACTGCATATCAATACATTTTCAATCCTTTCTTGATTTGACTAATATTTGTTAAGAAAGTACTACATCTGTAAAGAACATATATACTTGTCTGTAATAACAGCTGTAAAGAACATAAATGCATGCCTGTAATAATACCTGTAAAGGGCCTAAATACAAACTGTAATGACATCTGTAAAGAACACAAAGACACTAGTAATGACATCTGTAAAGAACACAAAGACACTAGTAATGACATCTGTAAAGAACACAAAGACACTAGTAATGGCATCTGTAAAGAACACGAAGACACTAGTAATGGCATCTGTAGAGAACACAAAGACACTAGTAATGACCTCTGTAGAGAACACAAAGACACTAGTAATGACATTTGTCAAGAATATAAGAATATATAAAAATAATGATGACTGTTAAGAACAAATATTTGCCTATGTTTGAACATAAATATATGTTTGTGATGACATCTATAAAAGAACATAATTACCTGTCTGCGATGGCGCATAGAGAACATATTTACATGCCTGTTATGACCTGTAAAAAAAGTAAATACATACCTGTAATCACACACACACACACACATTTTTTTCTTTTCCCAAAGTAGTTGAAAGTAATGAAATATTTTGAGAATTTAAAATAAATGGATAGCAGAACTTTTTTCCCTTCATCGAAAGTTCATGTTTTTCTTGCACTTATTAGTTGGAAAATCAAGTGCAGTTGATGAGGTTTTTTCACTCATTGGAATTCTGTTGTTGGCATATTAGGAATTTGTATATCAAAATTTACTAGAAATCAAATGGAGCAGTCATTTCATGTAACCTAAAAGTTGTTTTGACACTATTGTGAGTAGAAATATAAACTCTTTTAGTCTTTTGTTGCTTGGGGCACAGGAGGTTTATTTAATTTATTTTATTTTTAATTATCAGCATATCAAGTTTTAAAAAATGGGGATGATATTATTTCAGGTTTGATTTCTGATATTGTTTTGCTATAAGATTACTAGATAAAGCATAAAATTGGGACCTTAAAATGCTTTAGTAGAAAATATAAAATAGAACTTTCTTCTTTCATCTATGGGGGAAAAGTGAAATAACATAAATAATAAAACAACATTTCTATTGTTAATTAGACACTTATATATTATTCTTGCCAATGTTTCTAGTTAAGAAACTCAGCAAAATCCGACTCGTATTCTGATAATACCAGTCTTTGAGAGCCACTTCTATTTGACATTGCTTTTGTGATCAGTTTTGAATAGGTGTAAAGATAATTAATTGATAATTAATAATTAATTAATTGAGATTGCTAATAATGCACCTGACTGACAGAGGTTTGTGTGCTAACTCTTCTTTTACTTCACTTCCAGGAGCCAGTATCTTTAAATGATTCCTATACATGTTAAACATGGTGAGTTATCCTATACTATGCATAATGTCAGCTGAGTTGTAAAAGACCTCTCTCCCTCTATCAAATGTATTCATTGCTTTGTTTCTTCTAAGATGGCTTCACAGTTGTTAATTCTGAATATTTAGTTCCAAATCAGAGTATTTTTATTTTGTTGAATACTAAGAGTAAGATAGTAATAAGATCTGTTCAGAGTCAATTTATTTGAGTTCTTACTCAGGATTGTACGTTGAATAGTAAGTATTATATGAATATTATTGAGCAACATGCATAACTGTTCTTTTAGTTATATAAAATTATTCATGCCTTGTATATTACAGCATAAATCTAATAATAAACATAATAAAGCTGTCCACTCTATCCCCCCTCCTCTGCCTGTACCCCAAACCCACTCTTCATTCCATTTGCAGTATTGTGTAAATACATCCATAAATAAAACAGCTGTATAAGTTGGAAATTTGATGTAAATTGTATCATTATAATTATTGTGATTTTCTATTTGTAAATTTTAAATGATTTACCTGGACTTAATGATAGCCTTTCGATACAAAACACATACTTTGAAGAAACTAAAGTCTTATATTTTGTAATCTTTCTTGTATATAGTCAGATATTTAACTGATTGAACTTTTTCTCAGACATTGAATTATTTATGTTAGGTTGTTGTGTCAACTCACTTTGGATTGAAGCTATTACTATTCAGTGAATCTGATTTTTTTATTTTTTTTTAAAGGGGTTAAAAAAAACCAACAACATTAAATGTAAATTTTAACTTAAAAAATAAGTTTTAAAAAATTATAATTGTAATAAAAAAAAATGTCTTTTTTAGAAAAGTATATATATAATTATTATTTTTATTAAAAATGCATTGATTTAAAAAATATTTGATTCATAGTTGTTATATTACTGATATCTATATTTTAGTAGTTTTGCTTCCTGAGTTGAAATTTATTATATCTATTCCCTGCTTGTGTTGCTGTTGTTCTTGTGCTAGAACCTGCTTGATGATCTATTAGTATAGTTATTTTGAGGGGTTCAGTGAATAATGATCAAATGCTTCATCTGTCTTGTTCTCGAGTCTGCTGTGACATACGCCTTCTCCCCTGCTTTTATATTTACAAATTCTTTCCAGCGTATAGTGTGTCAGAGTGTGTTGCAATGCATCTACATTTCAGTTTTTCTATCCAATGGTTCCATCAAATATTATAGTTGGAACTATGCCTATCTACAAAGTACTTATCTGGGATTCTTGCAAATTGTACTTTCAAGAAAAATATGCGCATTATACAGCCACTGTTCTCATAACAGCCAGTTAAAGTTCACTTCATAAATTACAATGTAACTCAAACATCATTAATTTTTCGTAGTAACATATTTTGTTTAGCTTACTTTGGCTGCCTCTTAATGTTTCCTATATATATATATATAATTTTTGGCAAATGTTTTTAATTAAAAAAATAATAAAAATTACAAATTGTTTCTTATGAAAAAAGGTTAATTGGTTTAAATCCACTAGTGATTAATTTTGGTTCTTATTGCATATGATAAGTATGAAGAAAACCAGCAATTTTCTTTTAATTAAGTTAATTTTATATATTTTATTGTAAACTTGTGCAATTTCTTAAGCATATATTATCACTGTTTTGATATGAGGATAAGTTATCTTCTGTAAAAACTGCATATTTAACTCTTCCAGTGAAATATATGGATAATTAATTTGTTTAAAATATTTAATTTGATCTGTTATCTTCACCATAGCCATTTTAGTGATTTAAAAAAAAATATTTAGTTAAGTTTTTTAAATAAGTAATAAAGTTTAAAGCCCAAAATTAGTCAAATATATATATATTTTTTTTTTGGTCTCCAGTGAGTAAATTTATTACATAACTTGTTTCTGCAGTTTTGTGTTCAAACGCAAACATAAAAAAAGAAAAAGCAACAGTTAAAATTGTAAATCTGTCGCCTAGTTAAGTGTGAAGTAGATTCTAAGATATTAAACTTAAATGTTACAAAAACATAAACATTATACGTTGGATAATATGAGGTAGTTCTGTATTGGTAGGAAGTACTCTATGTATCTTGTCTTATAATAATTCATGCAGTACTGTATATAATTTTGTATCTTCAGAACAATGCATTTGAAATTTTAATGATAAATGCCCTTGTAGAAAATCTACTTTACAGGTTTATTGTCATCTAATGCACATTCTTCATCCAACAGTAATAGAAGTGAGACATTCTTTTAATGTATGCTATGTGTAACTGAGATATGGTAGATATTTTTGCTAATTATTTGAATGAATGCCTTTTTATGTGTCTGTTAGTAATAGAAGCTAGACATTCTTTTAATATGTGCTATGTATAACTGAGATATGGTAGATATTTATGCTAATCATTCGGATGAATGCCCTTTTATGTGTGTGTGTTAATTTGTAATTGTATGCTGCATTGATTAAGCAAGGATGGTAATTTTATTTGAGTACATCTGTATTATAATTTTTATTCAATAATGTATTGGCTGTATGGTCTTAGTTCTTACCTATTTTCTGAGTATTTTAAACATTTATTTTGCTGAAACTCTTCAACATTCATATAATATTTTATGTTTTTATTTCTTCCATAAAGTTCTCTTATTTTTTAATTAAAAAAATAATGTTTAAATATATTTTATAATAAATGCTAAGATGCATTTAGAAATTATACAAAACATTTTTATTAAAAAAGTGTAAATATCCATGATGAAAACTAAGCCTTTGCTTTAATGTATACATGTACTCTGATATTTTGGCAGTTGAATATTTTAAAATTCTTTTCATGTGATTGTTTAGTTAATGCAGTCAAGTTCATTTTTAATTACTGTTATAAAATGTAAATGTTCACTGCTAAAAGTTGCCATTCATACTATTAATAGATAAATAATAGATATCTTTTTTTCCATTTAACCATGAGCTAATGGATCAGACATTTATCCATTCTATTCCACTGCATAATAAATTTAAATCTGCTACTGAATATTAGCTAAGTAATTCTTAAAAAATAAAAGTTTCTTAATCTTAAAGCTAATATTCGCACAGTGCCTGATTGTGTTTTAATCTTTTTCTCTTCTAGTTTTAAAAATGTGTTTTGTCAATTTTCACCAGAAATGATTTACAGTGCTGCATTCATTTCAGACTGATTTTTTTTTTTCTCCAATAGGGCTAATATTATTTTTTATTATAAACTCTTATTAACAGTTTCTCACTGGGAAACTCAATTTCAGTCAATTACTGTTACATTGTTCTGATTAATTGCAGTTTCTTAATGTTAGGTACACTATTGTATTAATGATTTTTGGAAGAAAAAATACATGTCACATCTGATTTTCTTTTAACTGTAAGAACTTATTAATATTATACGTGTTTAATAAAGTAATTAAAAGCAAAATCCGGCAATCACTATTTTATTTTATTATATGTTTTTTTTAAAAATTGTAAACAGATTTTGCACTAGAACAGTGTGTTCGGGTCATGGCTAATGTCTTACTAATACTTTTCTTAGGATGCACAGAACCCATTAAATGACTGATCGTGAGGAACACTTACTCAGAATTTTACAAAAACAAATAATGCTTAGGTCATTCCTATTTAACAATAATAACTGAATATTAAAACTTACTCTTATTAGTTTGTATTTGTCTTAAAATTAATGCATAGTTTACAAATAGTATTCATGTAATGAGATGCACAGTTTTATATGGAAAATTAGTCTTTGACAATATCAAGGCTATATATGCATCTAGCATACAAAACTTTTCAGTTCAAGATATGGTTGGCACGATTTTTCTTGAAAAGTCATAAATTATTTTATTTTGCAAGCACAAAATATTACCACATTCAGAAGAAAAATTTTCAGAGTAAGAAAAAGCTTGTCAACCTGTTGGTCCAGATTTACCTTTCCTGTCACATCTGTATCCATATTTGCTTGAGATTCCTTTCCATGTCACATCTGTGTACCTATTTGCTATAGATTTCTTTCCTTGTCTGTTTACTTGTTTTCTTCATAATTGCTTCCATGTCACATGCCCTTCTCTATTTGTTTGCTCCAGATTTTTTTTCCTGTCACATGATGCAGCCTACCTGTTTGCTCCAGATTTCTTTTCCTGTCATATGCCACTCCCTGTTTGCTCCAGATTCCTTTTCCTGTCACATGCTGTTGTCTGTCTGTTCCAGATTACTTTTCCTGTCATATGCTGCTGCCTGTTTGCCACATATTTCTTGTCAAAATTCTTGCCTTTCATATCTCATTTTTTAATCTATTTACTCCCAATTTTTTTGCTGTCAAGTGAATTGTTTATCTAATTCGTTTTCAAAGTGTCACCTGCTGTTAAAATATGTACTATTCCTATCCCCATCATATGCATTACTTGTTTGTCTCCTGTTTATTTTCTTCATCATATACCTGTTTGTTTCATGAGCTGGGGGATTATTTCTCTATCATCTTTTTACAGTCAGTATTTCTCACAAGGACTAATCATTTACACCAGATTTCTTTCCCTATTGCATATTATTTTCTTTCAGTTTGCATATATTCTTTTCTTTATCATGCATTTATTTTCTTCTTGGTAACATATGTTCTGTGTTCTTTTCCTGTTGCCATTGTCTACTGTAGCAAATTCTTTTCCGTATACACTCCGCTCTATTTTGCTACAAATTCTTAACCATTATCATCTGGCTACCTGTTTGCTCAAGCATTTTCTTCTTGTGACTTTTAGCTGTATTTTTGATGAAATCCATTCAAAACATCATTTTATTTTTAAACTAACTAGTTTTGTGGTAAAAATGTTAGAACTTTTCACATAAATTATATAACAAATTACAATTTTAAATGTAAGAAAGGGATATTTGTTTATTTTAAAAAAAACATATTTATTTTAAATATTCATTTCGTAAATAGTATGCTAACTTTTCACAATATTTTTTTTTTAAAATAAATGTCTTGAGTGACACATTTGATAACATCTTATAGTAATTTTGTTAAACATATATATATATATAAAACATAATCTATTGCTATTTTTGTAAATTTTGTCTTTAATTTAAACATTGCTTTGACATGTTATGCAGAAAAGTATTAACAAATTATTTTAAGAGCTGTTTCAATTTGACTTCCTGCCTGTTTGTTTTCTTCAGCTATAGAATGAGGAGCTACTTGGCAAATACAACAAAAATCTCCATTGAGATGGAACATGGAATGAGTTTTGTTTTTAAATATGTTAATAGATTAATGCCATTTTTAATGAAAAATCATACTTTTATATGTTGTTTGGTATTTTCTTAAAATTTATGTGACATATGCAGCTTCTTTATCTACAGTAATTGTTGGACTGTACATCTCTGTTTTTTTACAACTGTCATGATGTTGGGACCTTAAAGCCACAATAAAAAGGCAAGAACCACAGCACACCCCTATAAGTCAACCAGCAAACAGATGCCTGCAATGTGGAGATTAGGCAACTTGCACTGATCCACTTTGTTTCTCCTTGCAGTACATTTTGTGGAGAAGACCACAGGCATATAGGGCAATGAGGTTCTTTTTCTGTACAAATATAATATAAGGTGACTATGTAATTCTTGTTTTTGTATGAAAGCTTGTGTATGGTGCCCATGTAAATGGTTCTTGAATGATTCCAGTCATTGAGCCACTTGGCACCTCTAGATAAGTTAATGATCAGGGGTGCTTGCTTTCATTTTCAGGTGAATGCATTTTCACTTCACATGAAAAATTTCTTTACTGCCCATATTGATTCCTGGATATTTGCAACTTTGCTTTTCCTCCTGGCATTGAAAACTAATATGAATTTGTATGGTTTCTGAGGCTGTTGCATGTTCTTTTTCATTGGTATATTGATCATGTTCATTGTGAATGAAACCTTACTGAATAACTATCAACCAATGTGATATTTAAATATTTACCTGTCAGTCATATGTTCAGTTTTATATGGTATTTTATTGCTACTGTTGTTTTAACTTCATTGTTCAGTCATTTTATTGTATTTTTATGTTGACAGAAAATGTAATTACAGTGGTGATAAAGTAAATGAAACTAATTAATAATAATTATACCTCCACATTTTTTTGTATGTATTGTTTATCCAGAAATATTTGTATATTTGCAGTTGATTGGTGCATAATCTTGAGGAAACAAAATAGTGTTTTATGTTAAAAAGGTTTATTTTATAAATTTATTTCTATAGGTAAATTTAGTTATAATTGTTTCCCCTTATTTGTAAAAATTGTGTTCATTTAAGACAATGGTTGTGTGTTTGTCATATAAAAGTTATATAATATGTATATTTAATTAATAAATAATAGTAATGTTTGGGGGGTTTTTTTTGCTAAAACATTCACTTAGAGTTTTCTGTTTTTGTAATTCGCATAGATATAGATATAGTTAATGAAATCTATTTCCCATCCATTCAAATGGCATAGCTAATAGAAAATATTTCCTATCTATTCAAATGGCTTTGATAATATAAAATATATACCATGCATTCATTTGGCATAGGTGAATATAAAATACATCATGTCATTTGTTTATTTTTATTTACATATCATGGTCATTGTTTATTGAAAGAAAAGTGTGTTTGTGTGTGTGTGTGTGTGTGTGTGTGTGTGTGTGTGTGCGCGAGTGAGAGTGCTTGCACACCTACAAACCTGTACTTTTCGTTTAAAATTTTTTTAATAAAATTAGGTTGACATCCAAAGAAATAAGAGATTATTGACAAGTTTAAAATCTGAGCAGTTGTACTTAAAAATTCTGTCTCAGCTTACTTGAATTTAGGAAAATGTCAATAATTTTTTTTATGAAATGGATGTGTTGGATTTAAAAAAAATAGTTTTGTCCTAATAGGAAATATGCTTTTTAGCATTTTAGCTATCTTTTGAAAAAGGATGCCATCAGAACCAGTGTGGGCTATATAAATGTGTACATTTGTTTGTAAAATTTTAAATCAACAACTGCCTTTCTTTGCAATACAAAGAAATATCATGTACAGAATCTGTCATAATAAAGAATGTAACTATAAACCAGTTCTATGCTAAAATGCAAACAGTGAACTCATAGCTTTGATACATAATTTAGCACATTATCTTTTCATTTGGTCAACTTTTGGGTTTTAAGTGTTTTTATTTTGTTCTAGTCGGATAATAAAGAACGGTGATTTTAAAAACTTTTTATTGTTATAACCTGATAATACATTTTGAATCTGTGCAGTTTTACAATCTTGTATCACCACAGTCCATCAATAAAAGATTTCTATGAAAAACTTTGTTTGTTCTATAATTATTTTACAATTATTATAAAATTATTTTAAACTTAATTTCTGGTAGCCTTTTGTTTGTTTTGTTTTGCATGTTTCTATCAAATGTGCACTTAAAGTCTTATTTAAACTGTTAAAATTCATGGACATGAACAAAAATAAAAATTAAAGGTTGATTTTTTTGCATTCCGGTTTCAGCTTGGTTATTAATTTCTATATTATTGGATGCAAGTTAACAGCATCATTTCATGTTATTTATTCCAAGAGTTTAGCAGTGAGAGTTTGTCAGTGACCAACATAATTTTCTTTGTATAATGCTGTGACACAAATTTTCTCACACTAAAAAATGTATAATTTTCACAGCCAAATTCTTCGACAAAAAGAATTACTACCCTTTGATTTTTCTTTTCACAATTAAAGTATATATATGTGAAAAATACATGAGAACTCTTTAGCATATTTAAATTTCAAACCATCACAGCTTACCAGTAAAATTACAACATTCATGCAGAGTTTATTATATTAGTCTTTTGTTGTGAACATTGGAATCTCCTAATAATTCACACAGCATTTTAAGTCAAATTATAATATTTGTAAGAGGATTTGTATGGTTATTTTTTCCTTATAACAAAATTTAAAACCCATATCATCTTTATAGATCTGTTTATGCATCCCTCAATTTATCCTGCAAATGTCGAAAAGTTTCATAAATAGAGGATCAAATTCCCCATTATAATCATGTTTTGGTACTGATCCTGGTTTTGAAGTCTTCATAATGTATATAATGGCAAGTCCGTACTATTTCATAACTCAGTCAATTCTTGTTACTTTAAATGTAAAACTTTGTAATGGGTTTCTGAAGTCTATAAAATCACAGGATATATATAGCTACAAAGTTATAGTAGTATTCCTAACTTCTAGTACCCACACAAACAATCTCTTACTTCAGGGGTCTCCAAACTATGGCCTGCGGACCGCAAGGCCCTCTCATGCGGCCCGTGGAGACCTTTTTGTCTATGGAAAAGAAATTACAGAAATTTATGTGTATCCTGCCAAGATCAGCGGCCGCTTACGTGGACATTATGTTTTTATCCAATTTTACTGGCTGATCTCAATTAATTAATTACTTTTAACCATGTAAAGTAACTTCTAAATTTTTCTATCTCTGAGAGTTGAGAGGGAACAAACAACTCTGACCCAGATTCGGAATAAAGGAGCATTATTGATATGGGCAACTGATTGTTACATAAGCCGGACATATTCTTAGTATCCAGTCCACGAGTATATATAGTATACGAGCAGTCAACCACAACTATTAGACAAAGCCAGGAAAACAACTCAGTTATAGCCCAGAGGCTGAGGAATTCTAGAATCTTCCTCACAAACCCCAGAATCATATATAAGGGCAGATTCAAAACTGACAAGCCAATCAAAAGGCAGTTTCGCCCCCCCCCCCGGCAGTTGAGTGTGTGCGCCAAACTGGTGCGACCTGTTTCACCCCCTTCCACCAGCTCTCCACCTCAGACACACCGTGAGGCTGTGGGGATCCCCCAGAAGCAAACCAATACGATGACATTTGCTGGTAAAACTATATCTCTTGAGATCCAGGATGATTTTGAACAATCATTCAACCTCTTGGCTTTGAAAGCTTACAGTTTACAGTTAATAAATTCAAAATTAATTACAGGCCATTTTGTTTATGTAATCAATTATTCAGTTTTCAGGACATTTCAGTTTCATTCATTTTACAGCTAATGTACTTGTCCTCAAATTCAGTATTATACTTTATCAGCAAATCAGAGAATCAATCAGTTTGTTAAAGTTTAGGTTAAGTATGAAGTATTTTAAGAAGTTATTTTATATACATTCATTCACATCCTTATTTTGTGTAAATAGCTCCAAATCATTTTGTGATTTTAGCAAATCCAAAATAGTAAGGTCATTACTCTTCAACCCTGACACAAATAGTTTTATGTATAAATGTATGCTGCCTTTAATAGTAATTTGCAGTTGGAGTGTGTGTGTTGAGTTTTAAATAACTTTTCTGGCATTGACACTGATACTGAGATTACAAAGGACATTGTAATATTTATCTCCCTTTGTCTCAGTATATTTAGACATAATAAGTGCGTGACTAGATTATAAATGTATTGTTCTGCTTTAGTTGTAAATTGTTTTATCTCTTAATCTAGAATTAAACTTTTTGTAATGCAACAAAATTTTGGATATTTGGAATAGTTTTCTAAATTGCTGTGTATTTTTTCATTACTTTGTGACCATCTGTGCCACCCTTTCTCCCAGTTACCCTGGATAGTCAACTATGCATGCACACTTTGAATAATGCACACTCGTACAAGTGAAATTAAGCCAGAAAATCTTCATCACAGTAAGTAAAGGAGGAGGAGAACTCGTAAATCGAGGGATGCCTCTACATTATAATATTTAGGCAATCTCAAAGAGATCTAAGAACAGAAAACATAATCCACATGGAATTAATTGTAAAATATTATATATTCATACAAAATAACATGGATAACAAAAAAACCCAATTAAAATAACAAAATAAATAACTAGACATAACTTGATTTTATAACTCTTTTTATTTAAATATAAAATATTTTCTTGCAGAAAATTTAATCTAAAACATGATATTGCTGCACAAACCTTCGAGAACTTCGTAAACCCACACATTAGAAAATCACAAACCTATGCACTTTATTTGAGAACATGATAAACTTGGACACTGTTCTCAGAGAACATTACAAACTGACACTGTTCTTGGAGAACATGACAAACCTGCACACTATCCTTTGAAAATATAAGCGATAGTCTGTCTTAATTTGTCAAAAACATGACATATCCATACAATCCTCTCAAAAAGTCTTCAACACTTGAGAGTTCATGACAAGCCCACATAAAAATAAAAATATATGATTTACCTATATAATCCTTAGGGATACAAATATGATTTACCTATATAATCCTTAGGGAAAGTATATCCATCTGTAATCCTTTGAAAAGCATGATTGCTCATATATCTTTGAAACATAAACTGCTAATGTATTTTTGAGAAAATTGTCCTGTGAAAACATGCAGACATAAATCTGCAAATATCTCAATGTGACCCACCACACACTCACATGCACGCACACACAACACATTCGCACAAAATGTTTTAATCAGTCCTTGGAGTACATAAGTTGTGAAATCCTTCATTAATAACCAAATCATTCACTTTTTCATAACGTGCCCACAAATCCTTTTTCTCTAATGTAGCATGTCCACACATTCCCCTTGACAATACACCCACTGAAATACACCTCAAGCAACAAAGAAAATACATGTGGCAAGAGGATTTATAACAAGAAATATTTCCCAAGTGCTCTACTGAAGGAATAAATTGTTTTTAATGATCTGATGAATATGTGAAGAGAATGAAAATCAAGTTGACTTGTGAAGAGAATTACAGTTATAAGAATTTTGTTGGCAAAAAAAAACCAAACATTAGCCATTGAGTGGTCTGCTGAAGAGAAAAATAAGTGGCAAGTCGTCTGCTAAACAGTTAACTGGTCTGTTGAAGAGAAATATCTATCAACTGGTCTGGTTGGAAAGTAGCTGTCAACTGGTATGCTAGAGAGAAAAAACCCTCTCAAGTGATCTGTGAGACAATCGAAAGAAAAGTAGCCTCTAGAAATATGTTAATGAATAAAGCTGTCAAATGGTAGGCTTAAGAGAAAACTGTCATTTTTCTGTTGAAAAGTAATATCAAGTGGACTACTAAGAGCAAATAGCCATCATGTGCACTGCTGAAGAGGCAAACAGCTATCATGTGGACTGCTGTAAGATGCAAATAGCTATCCTGTGGACTGCTGTAAGAGGCAAACAGCCATCATGTGGACTGCTGTAAGAGGCAAATAGCCATCATGTGGACTGCTGAAGAGGCAGCTATCCTGTGGACTGCTGTAAGAGGCAAATAGCTATCCTGTGGACTGCTGTAAGAGGCAAACAGCCATCATGTGGACTGCTGTAAGAGGCAAATAGCCATCATGTGGACTGGTGAAGAGGTAGCTATCCTGTGGACTGCTGTAAGAGGCAAATAGCTATCCTGTGACTGCTATAAGAATATATATATATGAGATAAATGCAAACAGTTGCCAATGACTTGCTACAGTTTACAAAATGCCAGTTAAAAATTATAAAGAAGCTTTTGAATGAAGTATTTATATCCATCCATGTCTGAATTAGCATCTCAAATCCTGAAGCACCTTATCTGACAAGTTTATCATTCAAGAGCATCATTATAAATATGGTTCATAAGTATAACACATTTACAATTATTATTTATAATAAAATAAAACTGTTAACATTTTTTAATTCCATTGATTTTACGATATTTTGAAACAGTTTACAAAAAAGAAAATTTACAATTTTATAAAAATATGCAATAAAAACTGCTACAAAGTATAAATAGGAATATATACCTTTGTGCAGAATAATGAAGACTGAACAAAAAGTAAATTAGACAACATAAAAAATACTTTTAGAAAATACTTTAGGCTGCCTGAATTTAATAAACATATAGAAAGGCACAGATTGCTTAAACTTGATGGAAACCCCCAATAAAACCAGTATTCAAATAATTCATTATAAACAAAACTCAAATAACATCTAATTCAGTTTCAATCCCCATTTCCTAAACTGCTTCAATTATTAAAGCAATGTTTTGTAATCTGCAAACATTTCTCTGTTTTGTCTAAGATATTTAAAACTAATGTAAAATTAGCACAGAAACATTTGTATAAATACTAGAATTAAATTATTTAACTACTAATAAGTACTCTTACAAATGGTAAATTTGTTTCTCAACTGACAAGTATAAACAGATAAATGTATTGCTGGAAAAGTTTTGGTCTCGTTCTCTTTTTGTCATTTAAAAAAAAAAGTCTAGATGTGGTTTAATGGACTACTTTCTGGTCTTTGAAGTTACACCTCAAAAGCAAGTTAGAGATGTTCTTTTGTTGTAAATCATTGTTCAAGTTACTTATTTAACTCACAATTACTCTTAAGAAGACAAAGCAATAAGTTCAGGTTATTTATCTCATAAACCACTGTTCCTAAAGAAAAAGCAACAGATTATGGAGGGAAATACTAAGAAATGAACAAAATAATTTCAGGTCTTGCTGTTTCAACACTTAACACAAATTCTAATGTATTGTTAGTCTCTGCCTCAAAGTACAAATTTCTGCTTCATACACATTAGGAATGAAAAATGTATGATACGTATAAAACTGAAAATTATATTTAGTGTTGACACTAGTTTATATATTTAAAAAATTTCAGATACATGATTTTCTTTTTTAACAAAATGTTCTGAAATATCTTTCTTGCATAATTAATCAATACATTAATAGCATTCTTTCTTATTTAATAACTTCATATTATACATGCATAATGGTAATGGTTGAAACTTAGTTTGTTGGGGATTTTTGTTTTTAAAGATTTATACTGCTTTTGTTATACCTCAGTAAGCAGATTAATTCAGAGACAATAGAGAAATGAAGAAATATTAAAGAAAATTAAGTATATTGTTTGGGGTTGAGGGGGAGGTATCTTTTAAAATGAATCTACTATGATCCCAAATCAGATATGATGATGATGAGGACTTTATTAAGCTTCATGTAATTACTGTTCTTTGCTAACAAATAACTAATGTGTATTAATTTACAACACAATGCAGGTAATCTAAAGACAAAGAGTTAGAAATACAAGTTAAATTAATCTGTTGTTAAGGGTAACATTTATATTTTTATAGAGTACTTCTGACTGACGTGTACTCTATCATAGATCTAAAAAAATTAACATATTAACTGCATATTAACTGCAATTCTTTTTCCACAGTGACCATACATCAGAATGAACAAAATACTTTTCATTTCCTTGTGTTTTAAAACTCCACGTGAAATGGGGAACAGGGTGGCTGCAAAGGCTGGGCACTGGCCTTGTATGCATGTGATCAGGCTTTGAGCCCACCCCATCAACCAGGACAACTGGAGATTTTTCAAACCAAGTACCCACTTTCTGGCTTGAGATTGTTAAGCCATATGATGATTTTAAAGTGCACAGCAATTTTTAATACATGTAATATTAAGCATTAATTGAAATCTCTAACAACTAAAAATGAAAATGAAATATTACTTTAAATACAATAAATTGGCACTTGAGAGGGTTTACACAAAAATAAGAATGGTAAGTGTGGTATAAAAAAACTAACTGTTCCTCTTCTCCAGAAATTAAACTAGATGCAAATTAAATCCAACTTTTAAAATCTAAATTTAGATCTGGGTTAAGTGGGCTAAAAATGTCTTTTGCCCACAGATTGTTGCTTTTCATCCAATACAAGTAAGACCTAAAAGCAGAGATTAATAATGGCCAAACAACTTTTTCTGACAAATCAAAAACTCAAGTCAGAAATTTTAAACTTAGATCAGGCAAGATAAAATAAGATAAAAATTTCTCTAATCACAATGATAACAACAAACTAATGCTGTAAAGACATTTTGAATGTTTATAGGAAAAAATCACCAATGCTAAAACTTATAACTAATGTTAAAATCACATTTCTATAACAAAAACAGCTGTCCTAGGGGTGTAAAATTCTGAGTATAAAAACTGGAAGGTTTAAAAATGGCGTATTATACTGCTGCATTAATAGAACATTTATCAAAGTTTAAATAACAACACTAGCAGGAAAAAAAATTTGAATATATATAATTATGTATTAAAACTTATTTTTACAACTCTAATATCTAGCTCTATTGCTGTATTCTCACTCAAACATATGAGATCAATACTTAAAAAAAACCAAATAAAATATTTTAATGAACTCTTCACACAAAACTACAAAACATGGATAAAATATTTTAAAGGAATTATAAACAAAATATTCTTTCATTTGTTCTTACTGCATAACTAGTAACAAATATACATGTACCTGGTTAAATGCAGAAACTACATTACAATAATGGTTGCAAATCACAACTGGTAAGTACAAGAGAAAATGAAAATAATTAAACTTGCCAAGACCATAGTTAAGGCTTCTGTCCATAACCATATTAGCCAACTGTTATAATGAAGATGTTTGTTTTGGGAAAGTACTCTTGTTGAGAGTATGACCTCACAACATTTGTGGCTTTTAATTTGAGAACAGAATCTGTCCTAATTCCTCATAGTATTAGTGATGTCATAATGTAGCCAATAACATGCCTTCTGTGTGTTGCTACATTCTATTTCTACATGTATTAGTGAAGTCACTGTTTTAGCAAATAGCATACATGCGATATGTGACTTAATGAGAAGTTAGGAAAATGGTATAAGAACATCTACCCTGAACTGGAAAAACAAGTCTGTGTGTTCTGCTTAGGGATACAAGAATTGCAAAAATCAAAATGTTTAAATTATTTTAACTATGTTAAGAATAACAAGATGTATTGATTACTTCTGTAAAATAAGTTAATTAATCCAAGCTAATGTATTATTATAAAGCTGAGATGGATAACTTATTCTGCACCACACAGTTATTGCCACTTGCTAAATATTTAATGTTTTGAGTTATATACCTGCAAAAACACTTATTTGACTATATTTATTAATGAATAAAGAAAATGTGGAGTAGTTGACCTGATCTTTGACATCTTTATAATATAATTAATTAGGGGGTCTTCGATTTCATCTTTAATCTGAAGAATGTTAATTATCCGAAGCACCCTCAACTTGTTATGCACTGTGCATGAGTTGTTAGATTCCTCTCTCCACATTACTAGCCAAGATGTCTTAGTTTCCTCTTTTCACACTACTAGCCAAGACTTCATGGTATCTTCACAATGCAAGCGCAGTTCACCCAGTTCCAATCTATAGGACACAAACGATAACTATAATAGGTTATAAAAGTATAACATATCCTTCTTGATTCTGCTGCTTGATGCATTTATTTCTGATTATTTATTCAAATTTATATGCAATATAACATAGAAATAGTCTCAATTTGTCATTACAGGTGTTAAAAATCAAATGTTGCCTTCAGTGACTGTGTGGAGTCAGGACAGTTTCTGGTGATGGTGCATCATTTTCTGTTGTGAGCACAGGAGTGTGGTGGTGGTGATGGTGCATCATTTTCTGTTGTGAGCACAGGAATGTGGTGGTGGTGGTGGTGCATCATTTTCTGTTGTGAGCACAGGAGTGTGGTGGTGGTGATGGTGCATCATTTTCTGTTGTGAGCCCAGGAGTGTGGTGGTGGTGGTGGTGGGTTGATTCAAAATAATATGTAGGTCTAATTTTGTGCTTAACAATTCAATTGTATGTTTAATTACACTTTGTTTCATATAAACTGTATATATTATGTATGTTTGATTATCTGAACTATTTGATTAACTGAACCAACCATGTCTCAATTGGTTTGGATAATCGACATTCTGCAGTAGTACAATTTACATAAGGGATCTCTGACTTGATTTCCTTATAATACAAGTATATAGTTTCAGGTTAATCAATTTAAAGTGACACTTTCCATTAACATTTTAAAGATATAAGAATTTGCTGCATTCGCTGTGAACATTTCTCCTATTCATCATATAACCATTAAATTTGTTATTTTTCTTTTCTTTCTCACTTTACTGTGATGAGCCCAATACAATCATACTTCTTTAGCAGTATTCCTACAGTAAAATATATTACAGCCATTTTTGATGCAGCCTCACATGTGATGTCTTTAAAAGGCAAAAGGGAGTTAAGTATTCATGTGTTAATATTTTTTTTTAGCTTATTTGATTTTGGACGGCGACACCAAAATAACATATGAGTTTGCACCAAAATGTTTACAGAAGCATTTCTAGAATCATGGGTGTGAACCTTTACACATAGCAAAGCCTATTTGTTTTGTTATGGACAGAGGCCTCAACTCTAACTCCTGTATTAATTCACATGTATCACTTTTCATACATGTTGCATACTTAGGGGCCGTGGTTCAAGCATAACTCTGTTAAATCTTGATGACGCTAATTTAACACACAGAAACAAGAGCATTGACCTTGAATGCTATGCAAAGAGAAAAGATAATAGGAAGACATTGGATTCAAGATGGGGCATGAAAGAATAGACAGCTTGACATGGAAGCAACCAATGGCAGCAGATATGAATGTATGTTCGTTAAATAAAAGTTTGTCCAATACAGTTTCCTGATGTCGAAATTAAGAGACCATCATAAAAGTTTCCAAATATTCAAGGTTCGATATATCCAGCTACATATACATGGATAGAAATTTCAAGTCAATCAGCCTAAAAAGACAGAACAGGTGCACTGTAACTAGAAATATATTCAACATTTACCTATATTACTGATTAAAAACAGCTACCATCATTTAATTATCATGAAAAAAAATTAGTATCAGCTGAATTAATATGTAAAAATTAAAATACAGACAAATGAAAAATGTATATGATTCAGTTTACTGCCTGGATTCTATGGCTATGGCAAGATTATAGTTTTGGAAGCCGTGACAACATATAAATTGTTTACGTGCTCATCAGTCTTACTTTCTAATGTCAGTAGCCGTGTTTAAAAAAATGAATTAATTTAGTCAATCATAAAAGTATATTTTGAAGTTATTAATGTTTCTTCTATCCAAATTAGCAGCGACTGGGAGGGATTTCAAGACACTTAGCAAAATTGGTCTTTCACTCATTTTCTGCACATAACCAACTACTTACTTTATCATTAACAGCCTTGTTTTTCTTCATTGTAAATATGAGAATCTATTATTAACATCATTATTTTTCTTAATTTTTTGCAATGATGTACTTTTTTTCCTGTAAATATGAGAATCTTACTTTAAATACCTTGTTTGAGTTTTTGATTGTGACAGTTGATTTTGTGAGTTATTTAAAGGTACACGAAGTCTAAAAATGCCAATATTTACAGAGCCACCCTAATTTTTTTGCACATTTAAAATATTTGCCAACATCGTATTTAGGACTAATAAATTGTTAGGGATGCTTTCCAACAAATTTACATGTAATGTTTCCACTTTTCTGGCAAAATGTACATGAATTACTCATTTAGACTTTTGTCTGACTTTGTTTTACTGCTGTTTAAAGATGCCTCTCTTGACAACAATTCTGAGAAAGAACTAGACAGATCTTTCTTTTTATTTATATTTTTCAAATTAAAACGTTCCAGAAAAAAGATTACTTAGGAGTAAAATAGCATGCACAGAATTAGGCCCCATAACAGGCTAACCCTGCAATTAAGTGGACAGATATAAACAATTCTGAGTGCTATTTTGAACAAATATTCATAAATTCATATATTTGCTAGACATTAGAAGGGCAGGGACTATAGATATACTCAATCAATCCAACACTTTGATATAACCAAGTGTGATAAAGCCAAGTATTTATTTTGATATGTTTTAGTAGTATGATGATTGGAACCAAGGAATCTGTTTGATAAAAGCAGTTCTATAAATGTGAGTTTGATATAATCAGATTGCAGTCTATATAAATTTTAAAACCAAATGGGATAACTGGTATACTGAGAAAACTGTGCATTTGTGAATTCCATAGTGAGAAAAAAACCTTGAATAGCAATTAGTTTTATAATACAATTCAAAATGTAAATATGTGTATTTAATTTAGAGAGGACGGGAAAAAAGAAAATACAATTAACAACAATTGTAAATTAAAGAATCAAGCGCTGACACTTCGTTAAGAGATTTGGTCCAGCATGGCATTGATTGCAACTCTTAACCCTGCAGCGAGTTCTGAAGCAGAGTAAGATGCATCCAACGGTGGCACATGAATGAAAGCCACACAGGACCGATTGATGTGCAACGAAGTGTAATAGACAAAGTCACACAGATACCTGTACAGACAGAGATAAATAGATTTAACAATAGCACTACACAATGACACAGTTTTCTATCTTAACAGTGTTAAGTGCTTCATGATGTTTAGATTTCAAGTAAAGGGTGTGTATTAATACTAAATAAAACAAAAATGGTCAGGAATAAGAAACATCAAGAATGTAACTTAATAAGACAATTAAATCATGTAACTAATAAAGCATTCCAAATCAAAAACATACTGGTAAAAGTAATATCAAACATTAAAAAAATATTCTACATGTGTACTGACAACAAAAAATTGCAATACAGTACTGTCTTGGTTATCCAAAGCTTAAAGGTAGTAAGCTATCCTCTGGGGAAAGGAAAAGAATTTCTTGGGTAATAAGCAATGGCTACAGAATCAATGAAGCAACAACACAAATAAATCATGGATTATTTTTATTGCTGAAAGACATTTATACTCATTGAGATGGCAATGCTTTGGAAAATGATCTATGTATAAATGGAAAGAGTTTTATAGAATTATTTATGCAAGATTATACAGAATGATGGTAAGAAAAAGATTATTTTCATAAACATTAACATCTTCACTCAACAAATTTAAGGTCCTTAGATGATAAAAATAAGTGAATGCTCAATAAGTGCAAAAAGAAAAATATTGCTAAATATATTTTCTTACTGAGGAAACCAGAACCATAATGAAAGACTCAGATAAACAAGACTGCTGCTATGCACAGCAACAAATACGACAGCAAAGTAAGAGAATGAATACTAATACATAATTTAATCTTTAAAACAAATAAAACGTGATTGTCATATTTTTTACAATCAAACCACCAGAGAAGCATGTTGTAGAAATTACCAACATGCAAACCAGAAGTAGAAATTGTAGAAACAGGGTCTTATGCATGCAACCAGAAGTAGAAATTACCAACAGGGTCTTATGCATGCAAGCCAGAAGTAGAAATTACCAACAGGGTCTTATGCATGCAAGCCAGAAGTAGAAATTGTAGAAACAGGGTCTGCAAGCCAGAAGTAGTTGACTCTTTGAAGTGGAGAAAAAGCTTCATATAACAGAGTGCTGTTTCCATGACCTCAGTTCTGTTTTCATTTGGTTTGGAGTGGATGTGCTGTCCAACTACAGTTGTGCTTTATAGATTTTCTTACAAGTGTCAACCTTACTGTATTTTATTTTGTTGAGCTTTGTTCTCTTTTTTCCTTTCTATCTGTCTGAGTCAGTAATATAGGGTGCATTTCTCATACATTTTTGGCTAGGAGACCCTTGAGCAATTTTGTTCTTGTTTCATTATGGTTTAATAGGTTTTTGGCAATTTGGTCTCCTCAAAGAGTACTTTTATTCTCATCTGTTGCGTAATATGTATAAATTGCAAGAGTGAAAGAATATGCATTTTTCTGTGGTGAGTGCTGGTCAAATATAAGCTGGAAGAGTTACCCGGGATCGAGGAGCTATTTTGGGTAATACTATACACTATTTGTGTTAAATGAAATTACCCCAGACTTCAATGTAAACAAAAACAAGATAATTGCTCTTAAAATGAAGAATAACTGCTCTCAAGGTCAAGAATTAATAAAATACTAAAGAAGCCACACACGCTGTCATAAGAATAAGACACACACAATTAAAAAAAAGGTTTGAAGAAATGAAGAATTTCATTCAAAATATCTCCACTTCAGGTTTTGGAAAATGGTGCTTTTTCATTTTTGATAAAACTGCATCCATATCATTTATTAATGTTACGGCTGTGATAACTAAGAAATACAGAACTCATTTATTAAAGTTAAGGCTATGGTAGCTAAGAAATACAGAACTCATTTATTAAAGTTAAGGTTGTGATAGCTAAGAAATACAGAACTCATTTATTAAAGTTAAGGCTATGATAGCTAAGAAATACAGAACTCATTTATTAAAGTTAAGGTTGTGATAGCTAATACAGAACTCATTTATTAAAGTTAAGGCTATGGTAGCTAAGAAATACAGAACTCATTTATTAAAGTTAAGGCTATGGTAGCTAATACAGAACTCATTTATTAAAGTTAAGGCTATGATAGCTAAGAAATACAGAACTCATTTATTAAAGTTAATGCTATGGTAGCTAATACAGAACTCATTTATTAAAGTTAAAGCTATGGTAGCTAAGAAATACAGAACACATTTTTTAAGTTAAGGCTGTGATAGATAAGAAATTCAGAACTCATTCATTAAAGACTATGATAGCTAAGATATACAGTCCCAATCCTGTTGGTATGGAAACTACTAAATGAATCAGTATGTAAAATATTTACTTCTAACAGAGCCATCTATTTCTGTTTTATAACATATTCCAGTAAAAGGCAAACATGACTACTTTACTTATGAGGCAGATCAGCAAGAATCATTTGCCAGGAGCTCTGAATTAAACATGTACATGCTACTCTTCAAAATGGTGCAAAGTAGTGCATTAAATTGCAACACACACCTGCCAGGGTCGTGAGAAACAGAAGCCTTGATCTTTATGTCTGCCTCATTGACACATTGGCACACTTTCTCCATGTTAATTCCAGACACGAGACAGTCTTCTGCATCATCCACACAGCATTTCTTTTCCGGACAGGTGCCACAATTGTCTAGCCTCTCATATCCATCATTGTGAGCCTGTTGCTCAAGATGCAATTCTGTTGCAATCCCCGAGACACCCACATGCACCACAAGCTAAAGATAAATTAAATATTCAATAAACATGTGTAAAATTGCAATGGGTTACATCCTTACTTGCAGTTAAAGATAACCATATTCATTACACTTTGTTAATTTCACAATTTAGAAGCTTGTATTTAAAAAAAAAAATGATTAGAAAGTTTAATATTATGGCTGTTCAATCAGCAGAGGTTAAATATGCAGACACTGTCGGTAATAAATATTAAATGTTATTCAGTGAGATTCTTAAAATAAAATAAAAACATTTGACAAATGCTCATAAGGATCTGACATGCTCTAATACTACCTGGCAAATACTAGACAGTCATAATCATTTTATATAATACTGGCTACTACAGTCATACTTGGCATATATCAACTTTATATACTACTGGTTACTATAGTCATACTAGGCAAATACTAGACAGTCATAATCATTTTATATAATACTGGCTACTACAGTCATACCTGGCAAATACTAGACAGTCATAATCATTTTATATAATACTGGCTACTACACTCATACTTGGCATATACTAGACAGTTATATCAACTTTATATACTACCGGTTACTATAGTCATACTAGGCAAATACTGGACAGTCATATTAAATTTATATAATAGTTAATACTGGTTACTACAGTCATAACTGGCAACATTTGATGACTTTGCAATTTCATGCATCACTCTGTTTGAGGATGTTAGTTGATAAGTTAAATCAATTATTTTCAGTTCTGGGCATATATTTTTTCGTTTAAAGGACTATATTAACCGATAAATAAGAATTTTCTGGGTCTATATGCCTATGGTAACATTCATCTTTTAAGGCGTTGATGGGTGAACACGGAAAATAACTTATGAATTTATGCCTGCCTTATCCACAGCTTAAGTTTTGTATCACTCAACAGGGGAGAGATTTATTTTCAATATAATGTATTTCGTTTATTCGGATCATTTATTTTTAATTCTTTTTATTTTGTGGTCATGTGACCACTTTTTCCCGTCCATTATTGTATTAACAGGGCACAGTGTAAACAATGAGTACATCACTAGATGGGTTTTTATTTTTTAGTTATTACTTTTCCTATATTTTCTTTTCTTATTTTAAATTCTGATAGACACGAGTGAGTTATATATTAATTAGCTGTAATTTGCAAACTTATTTTTCCACAATAAATATAAGAGTGAGTTTATGATGCACATACTATTACAAGGCCTACAGTACAGAATTTAACTTTGGTGGTGGTGGATGAACTCTGAAAATGACTTTAGAATTTAAATTCCTTATTCCTTATTCCTTATGGCATTGCTCCATTATCATATATTGCCACCACCACCCCCCACCACCCCCAAAAAAAAAATAAATAAATGGTAGAGAGCAATGTCATAATTTGCAAATTTTCCATATAATAATAATGTTATAAGTACAGCCAATGTAGGAGTTCCTCAATAAAAAATGGAAACAAAAGTTTATTTAAAAATAAGCTTTCTACAGAATGAATATAGGTTTATATAAAGCACAATGTAGCACCCATGCATTTATTAATTTTTTTATTTACTTGTTCTGCCCTTGTCTCTATGCGCATTGCTTTGGTGGGCTTTGAGATGTTTGGGATGCACTGACAGTTGGAGTCAGGGATTAGATCAATTCTCTGCTTTGTCAGTGCTATATATGGCATTGTCAGTGCTAATCATTCAGTATTCATGTTAGTTAATGTACATTTTAGAATATATATATACTTTTATTATTTTTATCTTTGATGTATTTTTTAGCTGTATCAGAAGTTTAGGAAGGATATAGTTTATATTTTCAATTGATATATTTTAAAATGATGACTGATGCTACTGTATTTGTGCATTTTATAATTTGTGTATAAGACTGCTTTTCCTTAGCCTGCCAACACAGATTTTATTTTATTTTAGGTTTAACCCTTTATCATATATATGTTACTAAAGAGATGTGTTTTAAAGCATAATCATTGCAGTTTCATTATATACCAAATCGTTACATAACTCTTAGGCATTTAACAATTAAGGAAACACAGAAGTTACATTTAATGCCAATTTAGTCTGAACTGTCTGCCTATGTTGACAGCCACACTAGCTGGATATAATTAGCATGCTAGGCTGTATGTAGTGACATAACAACAGAACAAGAGATGAAAATAGACAATGTGGGGAAAACCTAGGACTCTGGGCTTTAGGGCCAACAGATAGAGTGAATAGTTTAGGTTCGGTTATAATGGACTTAGATTTAGCTGAAAGCATAGTTTTGTAGAAAAATAAGAATACAGTGTAGAAGTTAAAAGGAAATTGGAGAGATGTATGAAGTAGAAAGAACAGCTATAGAAAGCATTGTTATTGTGTTGCCTCTTGAGTGATGAATGTGTGTATTATTAAAGATGTGTGTGTATCATGACGTGAATATGTGAACAGCATTTCTGATTGCAGATCTACTGTTTACCGTTTAACTGATTGCTGCCCTGGTCCTGTCAGTCTGGATGGCGTTTTATAAAAAAACAAAATGATTGCTAATAAAAAGAAAATGCATACTGGTTATATTGTGGTTTTGTTTTATTTAGCCATCGTCACCTCCAAACCTCTTTACATTCCTGCCTTTGTGAGCAGGATTAGTGATGACCAATATTTCATCTTTGCATTACAATACCACTACAACATTACAACAATAACAGTTGTAAGGATTTATAAATTTTTAAAGTAAATCTAACATAAATAAATGCAACTGATTTAATCTGAGAATTGTTTCACAACAACAACAAAAATATCTTTTTAAATGACAGTATTGTCTCCTGGCTACTTCAGACATTAACGAATGCTTTGTCTAATTCTTAAAGAGACATTAAAAATTTTAGACAAAATAAAATCAAACAGCAGCTGTGAAAAGGCTGCTGTTACTTTATGAAGGAAATATTATCATCTAGCAAACTAAAAAAAACATGTTCATAGAGAAAGAACAGTTTGTGAAATTCAATAATAAAAAGAGTAATATATATTTAGGGCTTTATTTTTAAAATTTTGATCTAGCTCCTTTACCTTTCCCCAAAAAAGTAATTTCTTGACTAAGAAAAATAAAAAATGGCAAAAGAAAATAATATATAGAAAAGGTCTTTAGTTATGTGTTTGTTTTATTGTGTATTATTCATGGTCCTTTTGGAACTCTGAACACTTTCAAATATTCTAACTAATTTACGGTCATATTCAATTGCAACACCCCTTCAATTTTCTTATTGTGCATGGATGTCTATTGGTTATGAAAAACAATTTCTACCTTTTTTCCTGGATGACAACATATAATAATCAAAATTCAATCAGAGTACGAAAAGGATCACATTCTTTATTTACCTTGGGGTCATGTTGTTTCCAGAGCCATGGAACCATCTTTTTCACTGCTTCATATTCTACAGGTAATTCAGCAATGTGTAGCTCTACTCTGTCATTGTGTAGACCTTCCTCTTTCAGTGTCTTGATGGCCACTGAGCTTGAATTAACCTTGTGGGCTCCAAAGGGACCAAACCCTGTAAACCAAAGTCATTATGGACGTGTGGAATAATTCCTGTTATTGGTATATAGATATTCTTAGTAAAATGCAAGATCAAAAATGATTTAATGGGACTAACTAACACTAATGTCAGACCAGAAATAGATAGGGAAGAATGGAGCACAGCATGTTTATTTTTAGATTGCAAGACCAGGAATGATACAATGGGACTAACATTAATTAATGTCAGACTGTCAATAAGGTTTAATTTAAAAGGTATATGAAATATATATTTTGTATGTGTGTAAGTGCAAAGGCAAGTGTGTACATAAGCAGGCAGAAACAGTCCTGGCAAAGCATGCTGAGAAAATTATTAAACTGTAATATTATTCAATACTATTTACAAGTGATCATACAATCAATCTATTTATAAATCTATCAATATAATCATCATTATATCTATCCTTGCATCCATCCATTGATCTATTCATCAATATCTCCCATCTATCTAGCTAACTATGATGAAATAAATCCACAGCCCTGAAAATGAAAAAAAAGTCCCACTAGCCTTTGGCTAGTAACTTAAAAATTTTACTAGCCAAACTAAAAATTTTACTAGCCAAACTAAAATTTTTACTAGCCAATTTAATTTTTTTCTAGACAATCAAAATAGCCTAACATAACAAGTGGGGGATTCTCATCGCGGGATTGATATGTATTAAATCGAATTTTTTATACATAGGGCGTATCATATCTTTAGAAAACGACACAGAGAAAGTTTTGCCAATATTCTTTTGATTCAGATTCATTAGAAAGTATTTATCTTTGCTTTTTCATTGTATTATTTATGCATGTTTTCTTTTGCAGAGTATTATGTATACTTAATATGTTAACATATAGCATTGTATTTTTAGTTGGAGCTAGATACATGAATGTTAACTGTTGATGATTTATTTAGTATTGTGTTACTGAATATTTCATTGTGAGAAGTCGAAGTGTTATACCGCCAGCTAGGAGAGTTACCGGTAGTAACAGACTTCGAAATATTATATTTAGGGTGCTAAGTATAATGTTGTAATGTTGTATGGTTGGAGCCGTGACATTACGAAAGCCTTGGAGACACATAGACTGTAGCCAAGCAAGTGAAACGTGTGGCTAACGCGTAATTTATTTAGGACGGAGCTCTGAATAAATTAAATAATTTTTGTAAGATTATGTTACATGTCCAGTATTTATTTAAAGACCCTGCTTAGGAATTTAATTAGATAAATTAATTTCTCTCCTTTCCCTAAACAGACTGGTTGCTTTGGCTAGTTTTTCAAACGTTTTTAAATATGCATCTATTTGATCTTTGTGTTCATCAAAAGGAACCATATTTAATCTGGGAATGAAATGTTCAATCCTACTCTGGTTGTGTTCGTCACTCGAATGTGAACTACCACTGCTTCTCCTCTTATGACTACGATCATGTATTTCTAATCGTTTCATCTCCATCGCGTGGTCGCGTTCTTTCTGTTTCTCATCCGCTTCTAACCGTTTCACTTCGTTTTCGGCGGCTATCCGTTTCGCTTCGTGTTCGACTTCAATCCGTTTCAATTCGCGATTCGCTGCGCGCTCTTCCCTCTCTCTCTCCGCTAGCTCAGTCTTGATGTAGTTTGTCAACTCATCACCTTGCCGATCGCTTCATTGTTGATCTTTGTACAGGAAATGAAGAGTGAAAATTTGGGGACTTCCGGGCTGAGTAAAAATACGGATAGGAAAATTTACAAACCCATAGTTGTTCACAAAAAAGTTCATTTTAGCGCACTCGCAGTTGGCGACTAAAGTTTTTTTTTTAGTCGCCAATTTTTTTTTCACTAGCCAAATAAGCCATGGTGACTAAATTAGTCGCCATTTTCAGGCCTGATCCACCCAACTAAAATCTCCATTTGTATTTTATTAATTGTTTAATCTTGTTTCTTTATAGACCTTTCAAACTTAAAACCTTCAAACACTGATTTGTTTGTACTCTTGGATAAATGTTTAACTTGGAATATCAGTTTATTCAGACCTGCCTACCCCCCACCTTAGGAAACCAGAAGATCACTGGTCCAAAACCAGAAGATTTTGAATGGAAACCAGAAGATTTTATGCGGAGTCTGGCTTTTTAAATACCAATAATATAAAATAAATGCAAAATAAAAAAAAATAATGTTAATATTTGTAAATAAACTTACCAATAATGTAATGATTTATGCAAAGCACAACAATTTGTCTACATTTTGTCTAGTCTCCATTCCACTGTTTATTTTAGATGAATTTTTGTCAAGCACACCAAGTGCTAGGCAGTTTTATTTAGAAATACACTGGCCAAGATATTTCTTTAGACTTCATTTGAAGAAGGATCTTCACATTTCAGAATAATGGGCCATTGAAGTACCTCATCATGATTTTCACTTTTACAGAAATTCATTAAATATTTCATAAATGGATTTTAAAAAAAATATATATTTAACTTTTTATTATCTAATGTACAAGCCACAAAAAGGAACATATGCCTATTGAAAAATTTTAAGAAAAAAGTTATGATTTTTTTTTTTTATTGTACCCATCTAAAATATATATTTTGGGAGAACATGTAGAATTTAAAAAAATAAAATTTACTTAAACCTAAAACATATAGGCTTTCATCCATGCACAACCTTTTAATTTTATGTATGAGAAACTAGTATACCAAATTTCAGGGACATGGAATAATTACAACTATTCAAAAGGGGTCTTAGCATTTAGTTCAACAGAGGAAAAAAGTCATTTTGAGAAAAACTAAAGTAAAATAAAGACTACAGAACTTTAAAAGTGTTCAAGTGGTTTATTTTTTTTAAAATAAATATACCCTATCCATACTACATTGGACTGCTCT
This sequence comes from Sinotaia quadrata, assembly GCA_028829895.1. Taxonomy (NCBI): domain Eukaryota; kingdom Metazoa; phylum Mollusca; class Gastropoda; order Architaenioglossa; family Viviparidae; genus Sinotaia; species Sinotaia quadrata. The sequence goes on along the minus strand of CM054177.1, from coordinate 143,100,483 downwards.
TAGTCATTTAACTCTCTCAGAATTAAATATACTATATATTACCACCCTTTACATCCTCAGTGTAGTCTTTTTATTTTCTAATACTAAAAAGAACCAGAATATTGCAAAGAAATTTTTATTAATGTAGATTGATATATATTTGGAATATATGTTGTCTTTGTTATGAGAAAGCAATACCCGTTATTAGTTTTAGAATATCTGGTTCAGACTTTAATTTATAAATGATTTAAATATATAAAACACCTATATTTTTCTAAATTTACACGTCCATTAGATTAGAGAAAAAACAGTGAAAGTCTTCCTGTAACATTTAAAATGTTATTAAAAAGGCATTATTCTTCAATAAGCATGCGTTGTTAATTAAGAATTGGATATGATTAATATTATTATTTTTATGTTTTATGCATTTCTTTTGTCTTCAATGTATGTGTATTTATTATCATTCCTTATAAAATTCTATTATAATGTGTGTACTGCGCAATCACAAAATATCAACGGCTAATTTACAAATACATATATATATATAGGCCTATATATATTTCTAATTTTTTATTATTTTTTTTAGCAGAAATGATTAAAATAAAAAATTCGACTAAATCAAAATGTTCACAATTCAGTAAATTACTTTCAAACAAATTTGACTCAGGATCATTTCTTTATCGCCGATGACGTGTTCTTTTAAAACTAATGTCACTTTTAAAAAAATAAATTTTGAAGCCTTACATATTATATTAGAATAATTACAACGGATTCCAGAAAAATGATTATTTGAACCTCTATGCAGTTTCAAACCCCGCTAATGAAAACGCCAATCTTTTTCCTAGCATTGCAATATAATTCGTCAAAGTAGCTCGTTTCAGACGGATAATTTCTGAAGAATATTGCATAGACTGTCTTACAGGTTTGCTGGATATTATTTATTAAAGTAAATATTTCGTAATTGTCACAATGGTATGGCGTTGTGCATGTACTATCGCTACGTGGCCGCCATTTTGAAAAAGCGAACTTCGTCTATCGGTCGAACGGGCAGTAAAAACGTTATGAACCGAATTTGCTTATCCCGCTAAGCTCTGACTTCTCAACATAAAAAATATTTAAAGAAAATGTTTATTTCGCGAGCGAAATTCTGTTTTGTCAACTAAAATTAATAACGGCCGACGAATAAGATTCCGGAAGTGTTAGAAAAGGACTCGTATGCTGAAGAGCTCATAGCAGACGACAGAGAAGCAGTTAGAGTTACGCTGCCGTTAGCTCTATTGAACGCACGGCAAGTTTTTCGTCCTGTCATAACCGATCGTGAAAAAAAAAAATTGAAAATTAAAATGAAAGCGGAAGAGCGGGAGATTCGAGGTAAAAGCGGGAGATTCTTCCACTAAAAGCGGAAGGTAGGCAGGTCTGGTTTATTCCTGGTTTAAAAGGATAAGATATTGGGTTTTGGTATATCATACCAAAGTGAAATCTGTTTAAAAAAAAAATGTTAGTTTCAGCTAGATGTTCTGTGTAAATGTTAGACTTCTCAGTGAGGACGGGTCTATATGATCTTTAGAAACCATGCACAATGGTTAACTATTTATCATGCTGGCTATGATATGGGCAATCAAGCTGAAACATTACAATAGCGAACTGATCACTGATAAGGATTACTGGTTTGCATGACCAGCAGGTCAAGTCATGTGATTAGGTGTGGCTGATACATTAATCCTCAAGGAAAAGCCATTTGAAAAATAATTTAGTAAAATTTTGTTCAGAAAAAAAAGAGGATATGTATATAAGTTATATTACCACTAAAATTCAAGTTAGGAAAATTTCATAGCAAGTATTACAACTGCTTGTCCTACCAATACTATCAGAGTCAATGATGAAGATTGATCTCTGTGATTCAGCATGGAAAAAGGATTGTAGCTTTAAAAATGTATAAAACTATTGGTGGAATGAATACAAATAATGGTCTGTCAACTTTCAGAATGTAAAATTTTCTTGTTTAAATAACATATTTTATTATTGTATTTGAGTGTAAATGTAAATTGCAAGCAATACGATGAATGAGGCTGGAATTTAGTGAATTAACAAACATTTAGTGTCTGTTCACTTGTGTTATTCAACTTGTGTGCATGCATATGTGCAGGTGTGTCATATGGTGGGAAGTTTTCCTGTCTCCTTTAATTTCTTACCAGTCACAACCACTGCTGATTTGGTAGAGGGCATTTCTATTATACCTCCGGAATCCTGCAGGCAGTTTGTTACTGTTGGATTCTGGAAAAAGTTTACATGATATTTTTAAAGAAACATAACATTAACAAATTTAATAATTTCAATAAGTTTTCAAATGGGCTTGTTTAAAATATAGGCCTACAGGTTTTATCTATATAGTCGAAGAGACAGCACTGAACATTCCATCTATGAATGGAGAATACCATACACTCCATGCATGAAGGGACAGCACTATACACTTGATGTATAACTGGAGAATACCATACACTCCAACACATTTCAGATATTAATGTTATTCTTTCCTAGCTGACACAAGAACATCTCACAGACTTATAAATATGTGTATAAATGGAGAATACCATATATGCCCTCAAATTTCAGCTACTGATATTATTCTTTGCTAGATGACACAAGAACATCTCACAGACTAATAAATATCTGAAATTTATGATGTTAAGTCATAGATTTCTTGGAACATCTTGTGCTATACTCTCTTACAAATCAAAAGTTTTACATTCACTAACAATCTCTGATTTTTTTATTATAATGATTCTTGGAGTTTCAAAAGTTAAAATGAGAATTTCCTAGACTCATCATCAGGATACATTACCAATGTTGACCTTAGAGATTATCAATTAATGTACTTAAACTGTTTCTCTGGAGGTGGCTTACAAAATAAAAGATTTTTGCTTTGAAAATTCTTAATTCTTATGGTTTCATGAAGGTGTATTCCAACTGCCTAGTCATATTGGCACAAAACCCGTTTATTCCTCTGGGAGTGGAGCAAAGAGGTGAACAAAATTATTATTTCTTTTTTTCAAATCCCAAGTTGTCAATGCTCTGATTACATAGTGTTACTTCTCTTTCCCGGCAGTCATCTAACTGAAAAAAATAACTACTTAGGGCCTTCCTTAAAATACATCTGGTTAATATTTTGTCAGATTACTTTGTATTCATTCTGTAAGCCCTACAGGACCTACATGACTGATGCTTAGAGCAGAAGTTAAGCATCAACAGAATACTTACGTCAACAAACAAACACCCCCATCCCCTTAATATAGGCCTATATATTGCCCTATACCTTTTTATTACTGATAAAAGTGATATTGTGATAATGTGATAATACTAACATTTAAATTAAACTTAAAGAAAGAAACGTAAACATGAAAAATTAATAATTCTATGTATACGTAACCTTTGCAGTAAAACAGGTCGTTCAGGACCCAACGAAAGCAGGTGTTTGTGTACACGTTACACATGCAACGTAATCGTTCCGGAAGGATTTTATATGGGCTTACATGTATTTGGAAATGAATTTTATTATATTTCATTAACTCCTATTCCTAAGTATGTAACAACGAACAAACTATTTATATTTTAGTCAGTATGACTCTGCTAAAAGTCGAATTGACAATAATATTTAAGCAGTTTAAAATCCTGAAGTAAAATGATATTACACAATACACACCAACCGTATATACGTGTACATTTGATGAAATTCAATTTTCAATCTGAATGGAAGACCACTGTCATTAACATAAGAGTCATCTCCCTTGAACAACAGCGCATTCGAAATACGATTTTTTTAAAAAAATGTTTCGACAAAAACAATCCTCTTCCAATCTGTTCTCTCTTCCACGTGTCTGTCCTACGCCTCCATCTCTTTCTCAGATGAATTAGTAAATAGACTGATAGTGATACTGATAGGCCTAAATGTTAACAGTTTACATTTCTCACTAATGGTGCTACAAAAGCTTTTACTGTTATTTTCTCTACTTGTTTATTGCAAAGCTCTGGTCTGTTATTGTGTCTAGCGAGAAAAACAAAAGAACTTCAAAACACTAGCTAAGATTATTCGCAGAGCTCAAGAACTGATCCTGTCACCCCACTTCTCCACAATCTACAAGCCATAACGGAATGACCAAAATCTCTTCTTCTATAAAATCTCGGCAGATCTCACACGAGCACGAATTCCACGGCGAAAATATGCATTGTCAACGTTCCGAAACGAAATACAAGTCATATGGTCAATGTTTATTTGCTTATCACTTTATTAAATCAGATTCTATCTACTTGGAATTTTTTGCCTTCAGGGCTGAGATACAAAGGGACCTATGGTCATCTTTCAGGGGACTATCAAGACATCTGTTCCTTTAAGAAAATAGCATTGTCCTTCTATATCGATGCTCAAATGTTCATTTTGTTTATTTATTTTATATGTAGACTCATTTGGTGTATAGCATTAAGTGCTGTATTAGGTCTTTAATTATTATTAATGTTTATACAGGGTGGCTCAAAAGTAGGTTTACAGTTATTAAACTACCTTTTATATGGTTGAAGCTACTTGCTTAGTAATACCAATATAAAACATTCCTCAGAGTATAAATCTAACTTACATAAACAGTTTTTTCCTTGCTAATTGTAATTTATGTTATTATGTAAAGCTAACTTTTTACAGTAAGAGACTACCTTTAACCAAGTTTTTCCACAGCGTTCGTTCGGAAGAAGGGGCAGCATCGAATGGCCACCACGTTCACCTGACCTGACACCTATAGATTTCTTTTTTTTTGGGGGGGGGGGTGTTGTTAAGAACAAGGTTTATGAGAAGAAACCCAAAACAATAAATGATTTAAAAGATTACATTCATCTCGCATTCACAGAAATTGATGAAAATCGGAATTTGTGCCGCACTGTGTCAGTGTCCTGGAGAGATTTGAAGAATGTTGCAATGTTGAAGGAGGACATTTTGAGCATCTGAGAGATTAAATTGTTTATGTTTGTTTATGTTAACAGGTATAACGAATTTCCCGCTGTTCTAGTGTCGAATTTTCAAATAAATAGTCTACGTGATAACTGTAAACCTACTTTTGGGCCACCCTGTATATAAAAACTAACAAAATCGCTGTAAAACAGTAACAAACAATAAATAAATTTGCTGTTCCTGGACTGAGGTCATATTTTTGAGGAAACGCTTCCTAAAGCTGAAAATTGACTATTTTTGAACAATCACATTGTCGCGGGGCGTCGTGGGCGTTGCTGGCCCCTATCTCCTCCTCGGTGGGTAGGCGGGGTCAGACCCAGTAGCTGCGACTTGCCGGGATCACACCGAACGATCAGATGTTGATGATCGTTCTCACACTCAGACACCACGAATAGTCTTGTGGGGGTAGGATTAGCTTTATTCTGAGATGTGGGGCAAAATGTGAAAGCCGGCGTGAGTGTGTGTGAGCAGGCGTGTGAATGTCGTGTGAGGGACGTACGGAACGAACAAACAAACAACCGCACCAACATACACTTTCAAAACCCGAGAAAAGCTCAACTCTTGAGGAAGAGTTAACAAAGAATTTAATTTTTTTTTAAAAAGATTTTAAAATGGAAAAAACGGGCTTAACTCTCACACGGTGTTAGTCGTTCATTCGATAACATCCACACACGGCATCCATGGGACGGGGAAACATGAGCGATGGAAAATGAAAAAAAATAATTAAAAAAAATATGATGAATAAACTGCAATAATCAACAATAAACGGTGATGACCGTTTTCACTACTCCCGCCAAAATCGAGTGGCGCAAAATTACTACTACAACACAACCAGCGGTAATGACCGCAGAAGAAAAAAAAAATATTTAACCTTAAGAGTAAATTATCTTTAAAACTAGTGGGCGGACAACCCAACGTCAAAGAATATTAATTTTCACTTAAAACTGCAAACATTATCCATTTAGTAAAAGTCAAAGTTAATGTTCATGAAAAATAATTCAGTGATGAAAAACGTTTATATTCTCTCTCTAACCTAACTACCTAGTAATGCACCTCCTAATAAAATTTTTCCTACTTACTAGTATTATACGTTGAATCGTCGACGCAGGAACACACAGCACAAAAAAACGAAATAGTCACATCTGCCGGCAAACACAAAACGTCACAGTTTCTGTCCTCAGAAAAATAGCATGCTTGTCGATGAAAACTCGATACACGGAGAGTGCAGTACGTACGTATAAACTTGCGACTTGCAAATACTCGCCCCACGTTGCCTAACGCTGGGGTACCCGGTTCTATGGCGAAGAACACGGACGGCTGTCTTCCACGACAGTAACCAAGATCCAAAATCAATCAATCGACGGACATCTGTCTTCTGCGACGGTCCAAGATCCAAAATCAATCAATCAACGGACACCTGTCTTCTGCGACGGTCCAAGATCCAAAGTCAATCAATCAACGGACACCTGTCTTCTGCGACGGTCCAAGATCCAAAATCAATCAACGGAGGGCTGTCTACAGCAGTAGCAGCAGCTCCGATACGTGAGTGGCGTCGAATATTCTTCTCTCGGCGCAATCCTGGTCCCTTCAGCTCATTCCCCTGATGGCCAGCTATTGCCCAAGGTTCGGATCCAAACGTAGAATAATAATTAGGACTAGCTTTATAGGCTGCCACGAAGAATTGAGTGTGACCAAAACACACGTCTAATTCTATATCCTACGAGGAGAATATTCAGTCCATTTCCTCCCCGGTCATAACGGTGATGGAAAGATTGTCCGGGCTCAGTGTAGGTACGATGGCCTTACACCTCTCTGTAGCCCAGACAGACGCACACTAAAATTAAAATAGCTCGTCAGTCCTCTTATACAAAATCATTTCTCACTCTCTCCAAGATCAAACTCCCGCGTGTATCCTTGCTTTACCCACGCTAAAAAGGTGCATTACTCTAAGGTGCACTACGTCTAGTGATATAATCCCTAATTAAATTTGTAATAATAATTGATAATAAAAATCAAACACATTTTCAAGATATTGTAATCACAATTTTTGAACATCTAACTCAAATAATTAATCATTTGTATTTTTTAAAAAATATAGGAAACATGAAATTACAAACTTGCTGACGGTGTACGCCAACACAATAAGCAGACGACTTGACAGAAAATGTAAACAAACGCGCTGACTGTGCACGTAATTAAAGACGTCATTTTGCTAGCAGACGACAGTTGCCAAAAACTAACGTCTGTTGCGTCGCCCGATGGCCAAGTGGAGATAATCGGGGGATAAAAATTAATTTTCTGATTACCTCCCCCTGTTTTTCCGTGACACCTCCCTCCTAAAAAAAATTGACCTTTAACTTAAAAAGGTGAAGGTCAATTTAAAAATCAGCAAAATTTATTTTTATGGAGAAAAATATTCCCTTTGAAAAATTATCGTCTGAGAAGTTACGCAAAATAAAATGTCAACGTCAAGTACTTGTAGCATTAACATGTCAATAATTACACCTTTAATGAATAGAAAAAAAAAAATAGAACTGATGCTGAATAAAAATTGTCCTGACCATCTATGTGAAGAAAATGTCTGATATAACACTTCAGTTAAATCTATGGAATGCAGGGCCCGTTACTTCAATATAACTGGTGATCACGTGCTCTCTAAATGAGTTTGAAAAAGAACTCAACCTCCAAATCCACTCTAAACTGTTTCAGAAGTACCTTTACAAAAATTACGATTTATCAACATGAGTGAATAACTGACGGAATCCAGAATCTGTTCTATGAACGAGTATATTATCAATACTAGCACTCACAAAAAACTGCCTGTCAAGACAAAATGATTGTCAGCCTATTGTGAACGTCCCTTAAGAATAAAATCTATATAGAAAAATTTCATGAAAATGTAACATCAACTCAGAATATGAACAACATTAGCCTATCAAAATCAGAGGCTCACAATATATGAACAACCAACAAGAAAAAGTATTTGTGTTAGAAAAATAAGATTGCAGGTCATTTCTTTTTCTTTCTCTTTTCTTCCCAAAAATAGTAGTCAATTCAACAGTTTAAAAGATATACGGCAGGTTAGAAAAATAGAACCTTGTTCATTTCTCAATAAATAGTCTTTCTTCCCTTTCCTTTACGTGCAAGATCTAATTGAAGAGTGACGTAATTTGAAGACCTACAAATCCTGAAAATACACTGCTCCTGTGTGGTGACGTTGTATGTGTAATGTGTCAATTTTTTTTTGGAAAGAAGGTCAAAAATGGAAGACTGATCAAACGCAGCGTTCTGCTGCACGCATAAGCCATAAGATACACTCCACCATACTTTCAACGATGTTTACAATTGTTAAACTGTCAATCTGAAGATATTATGTTTCTCATTTCAATGAAAATTCAACACTGCATACTTAAATGCAAATCTCAAATTCGAAATTATCCCACTCGGCTGGAATAACGTGTGCCACAACACGAAAAGTAACTAACCTTACGCCTAAACTTAAACATCAAAATCATGGTGGTCATAAATATCCCGGTATTCTGACCTGTGTCAATCACAACTGTAGAAGTGTACGTGGGTATGCTAACTGCCACGACACTTACGTCCCTCTTGTCAGGCGATCTCAAAAATGTAGTACCGCCATCATATACGTCATTAGAGTTTCTCAGAGCCGTCACGAGGCTCGTATTTGGCGGAAGAAAAATAAAATCAAAACTGTTTGTCACTCTCGCTGCCTGATCTGCAGCCGCTGTCACTATCCCAGTGACGTCATCAAAAACTTTTCCCGTACCTTTTCTTTTTGAATACCGCGGTTGGTCAACCGACCAAAATTTATTCTGAAATGTTTTGGCAAAAACAAATGGGACCTTAACTTCTAACTGATCACGACACGAAACTGCTGGTTCAGAGGTAGCAGCAATATGCGAAAAAATCTGCTCTGCATCTAATACGTCATTTGACACCAGAGTTGCCTCGCGAAACTCACACGAAGCGAAAGTAGCAATATTGTAGCTATTAGAGGTGGGGTAGTCATGACAACCGAATCTATCTGGCTTGCTTGTCTGAACAAACGAATGGCTCTGTGTAGTACTTAGCGGTTCAATCAGTGCACTAGACTTATGCTCAGAAGGCGATACTGACAACGAAACGAACTCTGAAACTTCGGACTGTACTTCTAGCGCGATAGGTGTTGTACATATCAAATCAGAAAATATCGGCGGTCTTGCTAGTGAAGTTTCCATAGTCGAAAAAGATAGACACTGCTCTTGCCCCGATGGGGAAAACAGAACGGACGACTGTCCCGAGAGATCTACAGAAGGCTTAGCTGTCTCACTCAAGTGATCAATTATCACAGAACATGGCGAAAGACTTGGATAAGAAACTTCGGCGCTATCATTATCACTTCCACCAGAATCAAAATCAAAATCAAAATCAAATCCAAACTGGATATCTAACTTGGGCATTTCGTAATCAGGCATCTCTACTGCTACTGTAGGAATCTTTGATGGAGAAAGACGCTTTAAATCTAGCGGACTATTTTCTTTATCAACACACTCACTAGTCACCTCATCTTGTCCCCCAAGGAATTTAATCTCGTCACCCAATTCCTGTAAAACACCCGACTCTTCGAGCGGTGCTTCGAGAGAGTCATCTATCATACCCACAGCACTCAGCCGAGTAGCTTCCCCCGTGGTCACGACAGTAGCTTCCTCCCCATCCGACACCTTACCCTGGTCAATTACGGGTTCGCAACTTTTGGAGTACTTACAAAAACAATCACCCTCTGGTTCCTGAACCTCTGGCACAGACATAGCGATCTGGCGGTTAACAATTATTGCTACCCCCAACTCCGCCAAACAGAAATCATCATCTGGCGCACTCCTCCTAAATCTTGCAGCTTTTTTGAATATCCTTTGTTCATCGGCGGTTAGACAGTCTGTGTCACCACCTGGAAGACCTATGATCTCTAAGTCTTCAGAAGTCAAAAGTTCCTGATTCCTCAATTGTTCGTCTTTAGTTTTTGCTTTCAATCCTTCTGTCTTTCTCAGCCTTGCCTCTATTCTTTCTATTACTAGCTCTCCCTCTCTGTACATCGCCTCTACTACCATAAACTCCCTTAACTCTGCCCCCTTAAGGCCAAACCTCACTCCCTCGGCTAAAACTTCCATTTCAATCTTAATTCTGTCCTCTCTTCTTTCTTCCTTACACTCATACCACCGATATACTCCTTCCTCTACAAATCGCTCCAGTCCTTCCCCCACTAACCCTTTTTCCTTTCCCAGGTCTCGAAATTTCTCTCCACATCTTTCTCTCTCTAACGCCCGAATCTCTTCTGCAGTAAGAGATCCTGCGTCCTCTGCCGTCATCCCAAATAACTCGAATTCTGTCAAGACCTGTCCTTTAACCTTAATTTCGACTGTGTTCCCAAGTTTCTTCCCTTTTTTCTTATTTTTTCTTCTAGTCTTGCCTAGCCCGCCCATCTTAACGTCTCAGTCCTAACGACCACAACAACAAAACACGGTCCAGAAAAAGTCTAAGATTTCTTAACGTTTGTACAGGGAAACTCGTAATCCTAAACGTGCACAATCAAGTTCAAAAATATTTTGCACACAAAAATCCACAATGCAAAAATTCAATACACACAATACCTATCCAATGATAATGATGAAAATGACGATAGGAAAGTAGAAAAAAGAAATGATCTCATACACACAATTCTTACCCTAAATCACGTCAGAGGGTCACCAAAAATGTCGCGGGGCGTCGTGGGCGTTGCTGGCCCCTATCTCCTCCTCGGTGGGTAGGCGGGGTCAGACCCAGTAGCTGCGACTTGCCGGGATCACACCGAACGATCAGATGTTGATGATCGTTCTCACACTCAGACACCACGAATAGTCTTGTGGGGGTAGGATTAGCTTTATTCTGAGATGTGGGGCAAAATGTGAAAGCCGGCGTGAGTGTGTGTGAGCAGGCGTGTGAATGTCGTGTGAGGGACGTACGGAACGAACAAACAAACAACCGCACCAACATACACTTTCAAAACCCGAGAAAAGCTCAACTCTTGAGGAAGAGTTAACAAAGAATTTAATTTTTTTTTAAAAAGATTTTAAAATGGAAAAAACGGGCTTAACTCTCACACGGTGTTAGTCGTTCATTCGATAACATCCACACACGGCATCCATGGGACGGGGAAACATGAGCGATGGAAAATGAAAAAAAATAATTAAAAAAAATATGATGAATAAACTGCAATAATCAACAATAAACGGTGATGACCGTTTTCACTACTCCCGCCAAAATCGAGTGGCGCAAAATTACTACTACAACACAACCAGCGGTAATGACCGCAGAAGAAAAAAAAAATATTTAACCTTAAGAGTAAATTATCTTTAAAACTAGTGGGCGGACAACCCAACGTCAAAGAATATTAATTTTCACTTAAAACTGCAAACATTATCCATTTAGTAAAAGTCAAAGTTAATGTTCATGAAAAATAATTCAGTGATGAAAAACGTTTATATTCTCTCTCTAACCTAACTACCTAGTAATGCACCTCCTAATAAAATTTTTCCTACTTACTAGTATTATACGTTGAATCGTCGACGCAGGAACACACAGCACAAAAAAAACGAAATAGTCACATCTGCCGGCAAACACAAAACGTCACAGTTTCTGTCCTCAGAAAAATAGCATGCTTGTCGATGAAAACTCGATACACGGAGAGTGCAGTACGTACGTATAAACTTGCGACTTGCAAATACTCGCCCCACGTTGCCTAACGCTGGGGTACCCGGTTCTATGGCGAAGAACACGGACGGCTGTCTTCCACGACAGTAACCAAGATCCAAAATCAATCAATCGACGGACATCTGTCTTCTGCGACGGTCCAAGATCCAAAATCAATCAATCAACGGACACCTGTCTTCTGCGACGGTCCAAGATCCAAAGTCAATCAATCAACGGACACCTGTCTTCTGCGACGGTCCAAGATCCAAAATCAATCAACGGAGGGCTGTCTACAGCAGTAGCAGCAGCTCCGATACGTGAGTGGCGTCGAATATTCTTCTCTCGGCGCAATCCTGGTCCCTTCAGCTCATTCCCCTGATGGCCAGCTATTGCCCAAGGTTCGGATCCAAACGTAGAATAATAATTAGGACTAGCTTTATAGGCTGCCACGAAGAATTGAGTGTGACCAAAACACACGTCTAATTCTATATCCTACGAGGAGAATATTCAGTCCATTTCCTCCCCGGTCATAACGGTGATGGAAAGATTGTCCGGGCTCAGTGTAGGTACGATGGCCTTACACCTCTCTGTAGCCCAGACAGACGCACACTAAAATTAAAATAGCTCGTCAGTCCTCTTATACAAAATCATTTCTCACTCTCTCCAAGATCAAACTCCCGCGTGTATCCTTGCTTTACCCACGCTAAAAAGGTGCATTACTCTAAGGTGCACTACGTCTAGTGATATAATCCCTAATTAAATTTGTAATAATAATTGATAATAAAAATCAAACACATTTTCAAGATATTGTAATCACAATTTTTGAACATCTAACTCAAATAATTAATCATTTGTATTTTTTAAAAAATATAGGAAACATGAAATTACAAACTTGCTGACGGTGTACGCCAACACAATAAGCAGACGACTTGACAGAAAATGTAAACAAACGCGCTGACTGTGCACGTAATTAAAGACGTCATTTTGCTAGCAGACGACAGTTGCCAAAAACTAACGTCTGTTGCGTCGCCCGATGGCCAAGTGGAGATAATCGGGGGATAAAAATTAATTTTCTGATTACCTCCCCCTGTTTTTCCGTGACACACATTTATTTCCTTATTACTTCAACCGATACTAACTAGTTGACATGTTTTAATATTTTCTTATAGCTTCTGTCGATACTAAGTAGTTGGCTTGTTGTAGTGCTTTACCATAGCTTCTTTCGATAGAAACTAGTTTTAAGTGCTTTAATATTTCCCGACAGCTTCTGTCGATACTAATTAACGTGTTCTAATACTTTATTATAGTTTCTGTCGATACTAACTAATTAACGTGTTCTAATACTTCATTATAGTTTCTGTCGATACTAATTAACGTGTTCTAATACTTCATCATAGTTTCTGTCGATACTAACTAGTTAACGTGTTCTAATACTTTATTATAGTTTCTGTCGATACTAACTAGTTAACGTGTTCTAATACTTTATTATAGTTTCTGTCGATACTAATTAACGTGTTCTAATACTTCATTATAGTTTCTGTCGATACTAATTAACGTGTTCTAATACTTCATTATAGTTTCTGTCGATACTAATTAACGTGTTCTAATACTTCATTATAGTTTCGGTCGATACTAACTAGTTAACGTGTTCTAATACTTCATTATAGTTTCGGTCGATACTAACTAGTTAACGTGTTATAATACTTCATTATAGTTTCTGTCGATAGAAACAAGTTTACGTGTTGTAATATTTCACGACAATTTGTGTCGATAGTTTGAAAAAAAAGTCTAGTTGCAATCGACAGAAGCTATCGTAAAGTATTCAAATTTGCGTTCGATAGAAGCTATCGGAAGTATATTAAAATACATAGACCATTTGCATTCGACAGAAGCTATCGTGAAGTATTAAATGTTAACTACAAATACTTAGTATCGACAGAAGCTAAAATGAAGTATTAGAACACGTTAACTAATACTTTACGATAACTTCTGTCGATAATAATTAGTACATGTGTTTCAATACTTTACGATAACTGTTGTCGATAGCAATTAATCCATATTTTAAAAAAAAATAATTTATGATCCATGTGTTTTAATACTCCACGATAGCAACTAGTCTATATAATAATCCATGAAAATTATAAAATTTGAATAACATTTGCACTGTATGTATGTTTAGTACTAAAATTAGTCATGGGTACAAAACATACGTTAAAATAGCGGTTACTGATAATTTGTAAATGTCATTGAATGGCACTGAACATTTCTGATAGCAGTAACTGTTTAAATGAGGGTTCGAATTCATGTTTGATTGACATAAAAATAAAAAATATATATCGATTTTATATCGATAGAGATTCTATGCTGAACTATAGTATCTTAAGAGCAAAAAACAAATTTATAACTATTTTATAAACATACAAATCCAAAAATCCGTGTTTTTTATTTACAGAACTTGTAGTAGATTCTAGTCACAATGAATTAATAACAAGGCAGTAAAGAAGGGATTCCATGGCAACCAATGAATTCCTTTGTAGGAGCTGCTACTAGGCATTATCATACAATGTGCAAACCACCCGCGCACCCATTTTTCCTGGTCATAGATATGAATTTTCTTGAACAGCGAAACAAAAAAGGCTGTTATAAAATCAATGAAACAAAATATTAAAATGTGCTAAAATAAGTGAGCGTACAAAATGTTATAAGGTGTTGTATAACTTAATGTAACAAAAAACTATAAGGTGTTGTATAACTTAATGTAACAAAAAACTATAAGGTTTTATATAATTCAACCTAACAAAATATAAGATGTTGTATAAGTTATCGTAAGAATATTAAAAGTCAATGGACTATAATGTTATGTTACATTGACCTACACAAGTCCTACACACTTTGTTAAGTTGACTTATAATTTATATTCATTTATATTATAATCTTTTACAGTACGAGCCAACGTAACAAAATATTTTATAGTGTTTAAATATTATATCAATTTTTTGTGCGTATTTTCTGACTGCATTCCTTCAGGTAGGCCTACAGAGTAAAAAGAACATAAATTTCTCATCTTAACAAACATTCAGTATAGCATAAATGTGTCTTTAGCGTATCAACTCCTTCTTTGCATGGCCATGAAGAGTGAAGAAATGCCAGTCAACCAAACTGATTTGATCAACAGGGAAGAGAAACAGAGTGCGCTTGAATATTACATCACACTTTATCTCATTTCAAATATTATTTAATTGAAATGCACTTACGCTACGCACACAAAAAAAAAAAATGCGTCAGATTCGACAGTGTCCACTTTAAGTCACGTAGTCGTTTTACAGTAAGCCACGAGAGACGGCCCAGCTAAATGAGTTACGGATTTCTAACGTCAGTCTCATGACTGAAACTGAGCAATACGGTAAGATTAGCAAATGGAATGGAGGAAACTGGTTGTCAGGTCATCATCAGTGGTGCCCCAACGGTCGACAAGACTAAGGGATAGATAGATAGACGTTTGTCTCGTATGGAAATGGCGACAAAGCGGGCTACGGCTTATAAGACCTCCGAAGTGTTCAGAAAACATGTGTTGATCCTGAAAGACCTCCCAACAACGTTCGGTGAATATTATTATATCCTGCTGCTGGGAAGTAGCTTCTTGCTCTGCATTGCCAAAGACAGCGAGAGGCTGGCCACTGTCGTCAGAGGTGCATGAAGTGTCTTGGGGAAAATGATGTCAGTACACGAAACATTGCATTTGTACATGGTACTTAGGACTTCTGTGTGTGTGTGTGTGAGTGTGAGTGATACGAGTAGGTATACGCCTCGGCCAGTTAATTCCAGATTGCCATGGTAACTAAAAAATATTAATTAAAACATACCGATTATATCATTTCATTCGATAATTTTCCACGGACATTATTTTTTAATTGAAACTGCAGAGGAAAGGGAGTTCGGATGTTTGACGTTTTCATTTGACCGTTGTGAAATAAAATACAAGATTAAACACCTGTTTGTCGGTAAGAAGACTGCGTGCAATGAACACTGGGACGACACGTTTTCTCGCGTCACGTTAATGATAACAACCGATGACGCTTCATTCTGTTTTCTCTCACGTCAGTACCCGGGAACGAAAACTAAAAAAATGACGTTTGGATTTTATCAGTGCGTCACCGTTACCTACACAAGTCTGAAAGCCATTGGGGAACACTTACAGTGCTGTTACCACGGTGAAGACCTCTGCGCATCTTCTAAGCGTGTCGTTGATTTTACCATACATTGGCGGCAGGCCTAAGTGGTTCTGGAACAGCAGAGTAATTGTCATGAGATTCAAAAAGCCGTGAGTGGTAGCTGGTTCATGTCGCTTGCTTCCGCCAGGAGTCGCGCGAGTATCAGTGCCAGATTTCCGACTCAACCGGTTGCTTGTTGCCAACAGGAAAGCAATACAAGCAACCAACAACAAAATTAACCCTTTAGAACAGCCTATACAGTCTGTTCCTACAGGAGTCTCGTGATTTCATCTATATATAATCTGTACACTGTTCCGCCTGCGTGTACCCCACTTCCAGTCACTCCCGCTCTCTGACGCATAACCCATTCAACCCCAGTCAGTCAAACTGACCCTGCCAGTCAACCAATCTGGGTTCCGCCGAGTCGAAAAGCAGCCTCTTGACCAGGATGTCTGACTCATTAATGACAATGAGCAGCCGCGAAGAACCCGATTCTGGATCTAACTCAGAACTTCAAGACAAAGAATTGGAGCAGCGGCAACAGCAGGAGTACCAAAGACTACAACCCGTCAGCCAGTGTGGGTGCCGCTTCGACTGTTCCAACAACGCGGCAGCGTTTACAATGATGCAGCCACCAAGGCTTCCGCGTTTGCCTGACCGCAAGCTGCACATCACCACCAGGCAGGTGGCGAGCGCCATCGCACAGCTGGGCGAGAGGAAGGGATCGAGCTTGAGCAGAATTCAGAACGTACTGTGTAGCGAAAGACGCGCCCAAGGTTTCAAATGCCCGTCCACTGACTGCGTGCAGAAGGCCCTGGTGCGGGGTGTCCGGAAAGGAGAGTTCTCGGTCATCGCGAAAGGCGACTCCGTTGCACGCTTTGTGCTGTGCATGGCACCGGAACACAACAGTGACAAGCTTTCGTTGCCTCACGGTAAGAAAGACGAAGATGTCAAACCCGAGAGTCGAAGGTCGAACCGCAAGAAGAGTAACCCAAAAGTGCCGGAGAAGCCTCTGGAGACTGCGAACATCGCTGATGAGATGGCGTTAGTGACTACCCCCAAGCCGGCAACTGCAAAGTCAGAGGACAAGAGTGCAAACAAAAGAGCCAAAAAGAATACGGAGAAAAAACCAAAATCTACCCCAAAGGTGGTCAAACCAGCGAAGGAAAAGAAACCAAAATCTACCCCAAAGGCAGACAAACCAGCCAAAACAGCCACGACGAGAAAAGGTGGGAAACAACGTCGAACGAAACAATAGTCAGTAACCGATGACGTCATTCAGAAACGTGAAAAATTAGTGCACTCTCTTCCTCTCCCCAAAAATGTGACAGATGCCACACCCACAAGATCTTTAAAACAAACCGATAAATGTATGTACATTACAACAGTAAAAATTAATGAGCGTTAGAGAAAAATCGTTTAGACATATGTATATTAGCTGGAGATTGTCCTTAGATTGATGTTAACAAACACGCACACGCAAAGTAAGTAGCCATCTTTTACAAAATACTGTTTGCATTTTCCAAAAATTATGTCATCATAGTTTTAAAAAATTAAATTAAAAAATTGTTGAACTTTCAGACCATACAAGCAAGATCAGATCGAACAGACATTTATTTATCTGCATGTATGAGAGCGATTCGTTCAAAGGCTACATCCTCAGAAAAGTCTGTTGGCTGTGTTTAAATCTGAACTCATCAACAATTATTAAAATCACTGTGTACCTAATTTAAGTTGATATAAACCACATTTAATTTATGTACTTATTGGTATAATGTTGTTATTTTCGGTTGAGTGAACAATCGTGAAAGTGAACTAGCCACTAAAACAGCTACTTACCTACACCATTACCACCCTCCCAAAATAATGCTCAAGATTAAACAGCTAAACCCTAACACGAAATACTCCTTATATTTTAATTATCAGAGGTATCAGCAATTAGTCGGCGGTTATTTGTCTTAATCTCGTAGCGACTTGCAAGTTAAAAGTTTACGTGAAATGCTTTTAACCAGACTCAATGATACAGATCTCTGGCTCAGTGTAAGTGCAGAGTTGTAAGCCAATCGCTAATCACGTAACAATTATATATATATCCGCGAGTCAGAAAAGCCAGCTATTGTTTTGATGCATTATTAGGTGTTGTCATTGACGAATCGGTTGCTTTTTCTTATTACTTGTCGACCTCAATGAAGATATTCGGGTTTCAGCCCGTCCTACAGTTAGAAATATTAATTTCCATCTAACTGAACCTAAAGAGGGTGAAAAAATGTTTTATCGTCGATCACGCTAAAAAAAAAAATCTTTTTATTTTCCCCAGACCAACGTTTGCATGAAATAAGATTAATAAATGGTCCATTTGCTAACCAATCAAATGTGCTCTAAACTTAGCACCAACAAGTCCACACTAACACGCATGGCGCAGAAGTTTTGGAACCACCTGTGTATATTTTCGTGTTCGTAGTAATGTTTGTGGATGTGTTCCAGTGCTATTTGGGCTTTTTAATGAGGGGGTGAGTGTTTGGTAATGTCTTTGAGGGATGTGTCTATTGTGGGGATGGTGACTTGCCATGGAGATAAATTGGGAGGGGTGGTAATTTTTCGTCTGAGTTGTTTTAGAAGTCTCTTAGTTAGTTGGTGGGAAGGGGGGGGGGGTTAGATCGGTCCATTTGGTGGGTTTTTTAAAAATTATTTTGGTTGACTATAGGCTAAAACAAATGTCCCGGTTGGTGTTGAGGAGTTGGACATTGTTTGGTAGATTTTTCCCTGTGGCGTACTCGATTTTGCCCAGATAGTGGCCGAGTGTTTGGTAGTACCATAATCATAAATCATAATCTACGATAGAGTAAATGAGTGCTGTGCATGCTATCTGTAATGTGTGTCAGCTCCCCATGTTCCCCTCTTTTCATTTTGAGTAGGTTTAGAGTTTTGTTGGCTTTTAGGGCCACGCTTGTTCTGTGAATGTGATGTTGTTGTCGAACGCGATGCCTAGGAATTTGGTGGAGTCGTGTGTGTTAATCGTGCACCTTTAGAGGTTAATTCTTTTGGGAAGGTCATTGATGATAAGGTAAAGGTATAAAAACTTTCATGGGGAGTTCATTGATGATAAAGCAAAGGTATAAAAACTCACCTTGGGGGGGGGGTGAGGTGAGTGGTGATTAGGTAAAAGTATAAATGTTTTCATGGGGAGATTGGATCTATACACTCCATAATCAACTCATGGAGAGATTGGTTCTTTATACCGCATAGCCTAAAATCTCATGGAGGGATTGATTCTTTACTCTCCATGATTTAAAACTCTCGTGGAGAAATGGGTTCTTTACTCTCCATGATTTAAAACCCTCATGAAGAGATTGGTTCTTTAAAGCCTAAAACTCTCATGGAGGGATCAGTTCTTTACTCTCCGTGATCTAAAACTCTCATGGAGAGACTGGTTCTTTACTCTCCGTGATCTAAAACTCTCATGGAGATATTGGTTCTTTACTCTCCATGATCTAAAACTCTCATGGAGGGATTGGTTCTTTACTCTCCATGATCTAAAACTCTCAATGGAGATATTGGTTCTTTACTCTCCATGATCTAAAACTCAAGGGAGATATTGGTTCTTTACTCTCCATCATCCAAAACTCATGGGACGTCGATGGCAGGAAGGCTAAAACTGATAGGGAGATGAGGTAAAATACATTCATTCAGGAGATGGGTTCACGATTAAAAACACTCTCAGGGGAGATCGGTAGTATTAAGGTAAAGGTCATCAACTCTCATGGGAAGGTTGGTGGCGATAGAGTAAGGTCATTAGTTCTTATGGAAAGGTCGGTAGCGTTAATGGTAAAGGTCATCAACCGTCATAGTGAGATCGGTGGCGGTAAGGTGGAAGCCATCAACTCTCACGGGAGATTGGTGACAGTAACGTACGTGCTAACCCTTCACGAGTTCAAATTCTTAGTCTTTTGGGATTTTCTTGAGTGATCTCCACCTGCCTTTTCTCTCGTCTGATTTGGGTCTTTCGTCCGCTCCTAACTCTGATTTCGCAGGCTGGCGCAAGAACACAGTGAGAAGTTACATTCTGGAAGAGGAGATACGTAGTAATGTCATCCGAGAAGGGTCAGTCAGGTGGAACTTAGGAACCATATGTAGTAATTATGATTGTGCTTGTTTTGCTTGTATGCAAGTAGGTATATTCATTTCTATATATTATTTTAATCCACCATTTCGTTATTTTCTCCTTTCATTCACTATCATCTGTCCTCTCTTATTTTCTGAACGACATGCGTCTGGTAGGCCAGTCATTTTAGTGTCTGCCAAAATTTTAGGAAATAATATTAGTTGTTTTAGAATCGGCACTCTATCCACCCCGTCTACTCTGTTGGCACTCTACTGGCATGTTGTTGGCACGCCAGTACCTGCCTCGTCTTGCCCCTCAACGAGCAACTGAATAGATTGGGCCCCAGCCGGCTAAGATTCATCGACAGACGCAAATAGAAGAAAAGCCTACAGCCTGCACTACATGTCTACCTGATCAGGTTGACTCACAAACGTCGCCAGTCTACGTAGTCTTAGCCCGGCAAGTTTAAAGAAATAAAAATGAATATACAAAAACCTCTTTCTTATAGTGGAACGCTGAGCAAATATCGAGCACTCCAGACGACACTCCATCATGATGATTCAGTGTAATGAGCAAATATGAACACTCCAGACGACACTCCATCATGATGATTCAGTGTAATGAGCAAATATGAACACTCCAGACGACACTCCATCATGATGATTCAGTGTAATGAGCAAATATGAACACTCCAGATGGCGCTCGTCTTTACGATTCAAAGTAATGAGCAAATATGGAACACTCCAGACGTCATTATGATTTAATGTAATGACTCTTCTCGCCATTCATTTCTATAAAGTTTTCATCCACGCTTAAGTTTATAAGTATTTGCGTTTTTTTTTTTTTTTTGCTATCTATTTTGTTTTCGTCTCTATGTCAGGTCAGGATTGTTTGGGGTGGGGGTGGGTGGATCGTAGCGTTTTTGTGATTGTTAAAGTTCAAAGTATCCTTTAATTATTTATCAAATACTTGTAACACCTTACACCGCTGAAGTGTGAGTGGACACGTGGATGACCACGTTAGGGTTTTAAATCTTTTTATAACAACTTTCTAAAACCACACGTCACATTCTTACATTTTGTCTTGATATTGATATATATTTCATTATATTTTCTCTATCCAGTTTTAATTGTCAGAGTATCTTTAACTTGCGCACAAGTCTCAACTTATCATATCAATCAGATATACAAGACACTATGCTCAGAACTGTGCTAGGAAACGATTAAGTATCATCCATGAGTTTTTCGTTGTTTAATTTATTCCCTATAACGAACTCCGGTCATTTGAGCGAGAGAGTATACTGTTCATACTCCCCTCTACACTGCCTGGCACATTGTCGAACTTTATGCGCCTGGGAGCTATTTTAAGAAATAACACAAATAAATGCTCTATTATATAGTCTGTTTAAGCAATTATTGTGCTTAGCCGATTGAGAAGCTTTTCTTGTTTAGTGTTCACAACAAAGGCTAACGGCGTTACACATTACACAAATTTCAAACATTGCTTGACAAGAAATGTCAGGTTAATTTTCAAAATCTAATTGCTCGTATCATATTATTATCAGGGTAGTTTTACACTTGGATTTTATTTTGTAATCAACTTAGATCACACATAGCTCACACACACACACACACACACACACACACACACACACAGAGTCTTAAAGGGGGAGGGGGATGTTTGCCTGTAGCGTATATAGTCATAAAGTCTTTTAAATATTATACCGGCAATGATGACGTTGTGTTTCTTTTTTGTCTCCCCCCCCCCCCCCATCCCCTTGAAACTTTCCATTCACTGCAGTAAGATCGTGTTTTCCACCTGAAGAAATCATGCACTCATGATGTTAACTGAGACCCTGTAATATTTTTTCCCTTCTGTCATTAATTTCAGTGACGTTTGTAAAAGTATTAGAAAGACAATCGAGGTGTTCTATCGATTACTGTTGTTTGTTTAAATTCTTAGAAAGACAAGGAAAGGTGTTCTATCGATTACTGTTTGTTTAAATTCTTAGAAAGACTAGAGGAAGGGTGTTCTATCGATTATAATTAATGTTATTTGTTAAACTATTAGAAAGACAAGTTGTTTATTAAACTATTAGAAAGACAGGGGTGGTGTTCTATCGATTACTACTGTTGTCTGTTAAAGTATTAGAAAGACAAGAGAAAAGATTTTCTATCGATTACTGTTGACTGTTAAAGTATTAGAAAGACAAGAGAAAAGGTTTTCTATCGATTACTGTTGTCTGTTAAAGTATTAGAAATACAAGAGAAAAGGTTTTCTATCGATTACTGTTGTTTGTTAAATTATTAGAAAGACAAGAGAAAAGGTTTTCTATCGATTACTGTTGTTTGTTAAATTATTAGAAATACAAGAGAAAAGGTTTTCTATCGATTACTGTTGTTTGTTAAATTATTAGAAAGACAAGAGAAAAGGTTTTCTATCGATTACTGTTGTTTGTTAAATTATTAGAAATACAAGAGAAAAGGTTTTCTATCGATTACTGTTGTCTGTTAAATTATTAGAAATACAAGAGAAAAGGTTTTCTATCGATTACTGTTGTCTGTTAAAGTATTAGAAAGACAAGAGAAAAGGTTTTCTATCAATTACCCTTGTACTATGTAGAACAGGAGTCGAAATATTATTATACAAGAAATATTTTTGAATTTATAAAGCAATGTACGAGTTAAACCAGTAGAAGAACAGCAATTCAAATATTATAATAGCAGAAATATTTCGGTGTTTATATAGCAATGTACGAGTTAAGCCAGTAGAAGGACAGCAATTCAAATATTTTAATAAAAGAAATATTTCAGTGTTTATATAGCAATATAGGCCTGAGTGTTAAGCGCACATTACAAAATGCATACAGGTCTTTGATTTGGAAGTTAAACAAATATTAATGCGTGTATGCGAGAAATAAATTAGTTCACTGTACACAATGATGCTATTTAAAATCAAATAACACAATTGTTAACGATGACTTTTAAACTTTAAAATGTATGAAAACAATAATGTCAGAATTACTGAGGTCTGAAATTAATCTCAGCAATCGGTCCATGGTTACCAAGCAACAGCCTGGAGATTTATCAGCTGCTTGAGAACTGAGTATCAAGTCATGAATTGCCACCCTGATTGAATGATTTCACAAATAGAACAGTGTGATGGGATGGGGTTCTTTTTCACAATAGAAATATAAATGAACTAGTGTATGTTAATGGGTGTCTGTGTACCTATAAAACATTTATAATATGGGGGATGGAACGTATAAAAAACACAAACATATAAACTACATTTAATATTCATTCCTTTTATTCTCTGATATTTATTTTGTGTGTTAAAAACAATTTATAAAAGATCCATCTCTAGGTTGTATAGATGCAAAAAGTATTTCACCCCAAATACACTCTCTTTAAAACACATTTTTATTTTACTTTCTTGTTTGTTTATTGTTACATTTTATTCAGTTTTAACAATCAGTTCCAAAGTAGTTTTACTTTAAAACTGTAATGATCATTTTTGGAATTACACCTTATAAAAAAGAGAATATGAAATAATATACATGTAAATTACTACCATATATATATTTAAAACAAAACTAAACAAAAACGTTGCTACTAAGACTGGCAATATTATTAAACATATTATTAATATATAACTCAAACACTATCATCTGCCACCTTTGAAGTCATTTAGTCCAATGGCATACTCTAAATCACTTACACTGACAGTACACTCTAGTAGTCATGGTATACTCAAGTAACTTATTCAGACAGTGTTCTCTAGCCACTTAGTCAGATAGCACATTCTAGTCACTTAGTCTGATGGCACACTTTCATCACTTATTCTAGCAGTGCTCTCTAGCCACTTAGTCAGATGGCACATTATAGTCAGTCTGATGGCACACTCTGGCCACTTAGTTTGATCTAATGGTACACTAGTCACTTAGTATGATAATGCACTCTAGTAGTCAGATGTACACTCTAGTCAGTCCAATGGTGCACTCTAGCTACAGTTTAAGGGCACACTCTAGTCAGTACAATGGTGCACTCTAGCTACAGTCTAAGTCTGACACACTCTAGTCACTTTGATGATACATTCTAGCCACTTATTCTGATGGTGCACTCTAGCCACTATGTCCAACATTACACTGTAGTAACTTAGTCCAGTGATACACTAATTACTAATCTAATGGTACTCTAGCCACTCTGTGCTAGATGCACAGATGCAGATAAAAACTCAAGTGACTCTTAAATCCTTGCTCAAGGATTGTCAGCAATTTATGTGAAGTGTTGATTTGTGAGCTGTGTACATCTGTTGAATTGTCAGAAATGTAACTCTAATGTTGAACTGCCAGATGTGCATGTGTTTGTTGAGATTTGAGCTCTGCACCTGTTGAATTGTGAGCTATAATGTGTCATATTGAACTGTCAGCTATGCAAGTATCATGTTGAACTGCTAGCTATGCAATATTCATGTTAAATTGCCAGCTATGCTTGCATAACATATGAATGGACATGCCTCAGACTCTTGCCTCCAATGAGGATTGTGTGACATCAAAAATCCTTCCTGTACCAAATACTAAAACAAAATCCATGGTAAGAAAAGACAGGACATGTAAATTTGTTGCAATAGTTCTAATAATTTACTAGTTGAAAAGAGTTGACAAAGTATCCTCATTGACAGCTACTACTGCTGCAAAAGGAATCAGTATCATGTCAATATAATTCTCTGCCACCAAAAAAAATCTACAAAGATGCAGCAATCTCAGTTGATCTGACACCAAAACAACCCATGAAGCTAGGGCACATCTTACATTAGCTTGCTGCTGTTTTAACAAACTAGCTGGTCACAGTGACCTAGCTGACTTCCATCTGGACTTGCATGATAACAAACTAATCTGATGTAAGCCATAACCCTACTTCCTGCGTGGCAAACACTGAAACAGAAGTTGTAATCAAGGAAGTTCAAGCCATGTTAGCCTGAGGTGTTTGAACCAAAAGCCTCACAGCACACTAAATGGTCTAACAAAGAAGATAACTCTTTCAGATTTTGCTTTTGTATACTGAATGCCATCATAGAAATCTAAACAGAAATGTTGTAAATAAATTAGTCAATGGTTCTAATTAGCTATTTGATAGATTATGACAGAAGTTAGAGAGAATCTGTCAATCACATCTGCATGACTATTTCAGAGAGCAGACTTGATCAGTAAGGACTATAGAAGCATAATTATGAGGACATGTTAAGGCAGATCAAAACTAAGTCAGTAATCTGTTCTAATAAATGTCTACACATGTTAAGATGCAATCAAGTGTAAATGAAGATAAGCATGTCTATAAATTTGTTTGGTGTGAGGCAAATAGTCAATAACAGCTACATTCATCCATCCATTCATCACACTTGCTCAATGGTTAGTTTGGCTGTTCTCAAACTGCAAATCAAAGAAAAAGAAAAAAGATGCACATATTCATCAAATTTAGTGTACGCCCACTCCTAACTTTCTGTCTCAATGGCATAGTCACTGGCAGTATATAATCACCATTAGACTACTGCAATGAATGTGAGAAATCTTTTAATTTTATAAAATATAAACAGCACAATTTGTACATAAAAAAATTAACCTCCTTAGTTAAACAGAATAATTTTTAATTTCCAACTGATTCCGTAAACGAAGACAGGGCAGGGAGATAAGAAATCTTCAAAAGATATTATACAGCAGTATTCAGTCTGTCAACGGTAGCAGTTCTAGACCAGAAGAGTAGAGCCATGTATGAAATGTGAATTTCAGCAGTTAACTCGCTTAAAAAAAATTAAATTAAGCACACGTCTCCACAATACGTGTACTCGCTAAAGCACGTTACTTTCGTCCAGTCATTCGTAAATACATTTCAATCGATTACTTCAAATCATGATTGTGTCCCCACAGTACTGCCAATGGTAATTTGTGGGCAAGACTTTTAGCGACTGACTTATCTTGTACTTTTTCAAACAAGGTCGATTTTTTAATCGAAGTCTACATCCGATTTACATTATGTCAGAAATTTTGTATCCCACCACCACCATGTCCATGGTTCTAGTTACAACTTAATCGATTAAATAAATATTATTTCTAGCTACTTAACCATTAATCATATTTGTTTTGACTTGTTGATTGGAACTGAGGAAGCAGGAAAATATAAAATAACTGGTAATAAAGAGCTGATTTCGCATTATACTTGTATTTCGCAATTGTGATCGTTTTGTCGATGATGGTCAGTGAGGTCAGGTGCTTTTAGTGCGCTCGTTGCCACTGAGCATCATAAAAGTATACAGGAAGATCATACAATGGGTCACTAGTGGCAACGCGTCCATTCGTCCAGGGAGGTCAGTATAATTTTATTTCAACAATGTTATTACTTCGCTGAAAAAATATCTTTTACTCAATAAACGCGATTTTTTTCTTTTTGAACTGGGACTAGTTCTTCTGAAGAGATTTTAACTACTCACCCTAATAACACTCTCTATTTGCTCGAAAACATGGCGGTTTGTTTACTTCCGCCTTAGCGAATATCATTACATAGAAGTCAGACTCCCTAATCCAAGAAAACAAAGTGGAAGTAGCCCTGATTTCCCCATTTTCCATGAACTAGTTACTTCAGGGAAGTGTACAGTAAACAAAAAAGAATGACTTAAGAAAAGAGAATGTCGATACGGCTTGCACAGTTTGAAGCTGATGCAGAAGCTTTTGTAAATTTAAATTCAAAGAAACGGGAATTTTCAGGTACACCAGACTTCTTTGTAAGAAATTACATTTCTTAAGAATTTATATGTATGACATTAATTAGATAAAATGAAAATGTTTATTTCAGAGGTAAGGTACATGCACTAGCAATTTATTTCTTGTCATTTGTTTTCCTAAAAATAATACTGAGAGCGTAGAGTACGGGTCTATAAATAAATGCAAGTCCAAGTCAAGTGACAGATTTGTGGTTCTTAATCGGTTCGCCAGGTTTCAGATTCGTGTATTTTTATTTTTTACTACCAAGCAGAGATATTTTCTTGATATATATCAGTCTACATCTAACCATATTGAAATATTTCATCGTAACATTCGCACACAAATCAACTAGATAAAGTGAATATTATACTGAAATATATTCAACTCTTGGGAGTAGGGTGCGCTACTATTTTTATCCACGATGCTCACAGTTGTATTTTTCGTTTGTGCTCAGGACACAGGTGTCTTTATTTTTTTGTCTTTGTTGACTTACTTACTAATTTCCTTGGATTCCTCGTGGAACAAAGGGCCTCGACAACAGTTCTCCAGCGCACTCGATTCTGGGCAGCCTTTTTCAGCCTTTGTTGACTAGAAAAGAGTTATATTCATTTGAAAAATAGTAATTTCATGAAGTTGAGAGAGAAAACGCACAATAGTAATATAGTAAAAAGTAACACCAGTTCATGAGAGATTGTTGTTTTTACTATATTTGATTGAAAATAATGATATATTCCGAATATAAGAAGTGTATGTATATTACAAAACTTCGTACAAACACCCGAAATGTGTGATTATAAAATATTTATTGATCAAAATCAAACTAATATTACTGCAAAAATGACCTGCTAATGTGGATTTTCAAAAATTCCTTTTGGTTCATTTTGACTTATATTTTTAAATTAAGTGTATAAAAGTAACAATATTTATAAAACTGTTTTTTAGCACTATCTGATAACATAATTATAATGAGTGTAAAATTAAATATATTTCCGTTTGCTCATTACTATTTTTCAAGACAATCAGTTTATATCTTGATTATACAGAAAGGGATTTAAAATAAACCCCTAATAATAAACCCACACAGAAATAATTAAAACACCCAACTAGAATTATATTGCATGACTCACACACACCAACACACATACACACTACACAATTTTTATCGTACTACTGCTAATAATTATTTTAAAAAAAATATTACTTGAAAATAAATTTTAGTTAAACTATCTTTAGCAAATAATTCTTATTCATTAGTAGTCAGTAGTAGTAGTTGTATGAACACAACACCTTGTACAAATTTACTATGTCATCTGAAAAAAAACTCTACACATACCACTATTAATATACTTTGCTGCTTGCATTTGTCTAGACACTGTACTTCAGAGTTACACAGTAAATTAATGTCATGCAGAAGAGAAGATGGTACTTTTCATATAATAAATTGCTTTTTGACATCATAGACCACCTTCTGTTAGTGGTTGACAGGCATGTTGGAAGTTAACATCATAGATCACCTTCTGTTACTGTTAGTGGTTGACAGGCATGTTAAAAATGAACATCATTGATCACCTGTCAGTGGTTCACAGGCATATTAAAAGTTAACATCATAGATCACATATTAGTGGTTGACAGGCATGTTGGAAGTTAACATCATAGATCGCCTTCTGTCAGTGGTTGACAGGCATGTTGGAAGTTAACATCATAGATCGCCTTCTGTTAGTGGTTGACAGGCATGTTGGAAGTTAACATCATAGATCACCTTTTGTTAGTGGTTGACAGGCATGTTGGAAGTTAACATCATAGATCACCTTTTGTTAGTGGTTGACAGGCATGTTGGAAGTTAACATCATAGATCGCCTTCTGTTAGTGGTTGACAGGCTTGTTGGAAGTTAACATTACAGATCAATGTGTAGAAGAAAATAATGATAAACTTTCTGACTGCATTGTACATTCATTTCGAGAGATGATACAGCACAATAGAGAAATACACTGTATAGAATATGTATTACATATAAAAAATCTTGTCAAAAAGACTGAATTCATCATTTTATTAAGTATTCATGAAACATTTACTTTCTTCCCTATACTTTGGGATATTATACTCCACCTCATTCTCTCTCTCTCTCTCTCTCTCTCTCTCTCTCTCTCACACACACACACACACACACACACGCACACACACACACACACACACACACACACACACACACACACACACACACACACACACACACACACACACACACACACACACAAATGGCATAAATGATTTATTCAACTTTGCAGAGTTTTCTCTACAACACAATGCTCTGATGTTTTCATGGATTTCACCTTTAGGACATCTTTGCAAAGTTTCATTTAATGCATCAGAAGACTATCCAGGTAAGACCAAGTTAGTTTTGGTTTTTTCTTTGTTAGATAATCATTGTTGTAGGTCTGCATTCTTTTTTTTCCTTCTTCCTCTTATTACTGTCCTCAGTGTGTTCTACTAATACAACCTGCATAGTGAATTCAAAATAATTTATTTGTATGATCAGGGTCATCTTAATTTCAGTCCAGTTATGTTCATTTATTGCTTTCTTACCATCAAACTTTAAAATTTATTATTATTATTAATCACTACTCATTTATATTAAAGCAACATATTCAGTTTTTTGGTTTTAGAAACACTGACTTTAACACACACACACTCACACAAACATATACAGTTCTAAATATATTTTATTATTTTAAAAGACTAATGTATAGTGGTTAAAAGAGTATATAGGAGAGTGGGACTTTCATTTGATTTCTGTATCATTTTGCACTCAGATTCCCAAATACAGTTGTCCCCTCTTTAACCTGCTTTTTAATAAAGAGTGTATGTTTCCTCAAGATTGTTAAATTGATGTACCTGCACCAATTACTAAATTTTTTGTTGTTTTATAAAAGGAAGTACTCCTCCATTCTAAGTTGTTACACAAGTCATAGTCAACAGGAACATTGATTAAATTAATTATTATCCTTATCTTAAATTTTATGAATTTATATAGTATAATTTATATAGCTAAATTTAACATCAATATTTTGCATGAAAGAGAATTTTCATAATCTTGATGTTTGTATAATATAATTCATTAGTTGTACATTCTTGCTAAGGTGTAATGCTTAAATATACATAGAAGTGTGTGTGTGTGTGTGCATGCATGTGTGCACACTTGTGTTTGTGGTGTGAACTTTGATGTGTGTGTGAGCTTTGTTTATGATGTGTGTGAGCTTTGTTTATGATGTGTGTGTTTGTGTGTGTGTGAGTAAAAGAGAGTTTAACATGGTTATCTAACTACATCAGTATGATTAGCACCATTTGAAGTTAGCACCAATTAAAGTCAGAACAGATTTTTTCTAGAAAACTCAGTGGTGACTCAGCTGTGGCTGACCACTGGAGAAGAACAGTCCTATGCCTGCAGCATCACGGCTGTGAACTTATTGATGCTTTTGAACAATGGTAAAACCATCTTATTATATAAAAAATAGCAGTGTTGCATTTATTTGATGTGTTATGTATATCTTTTTGGTAACAAGTAAAATTATTATTATTATATTAACATACCAATTATTATTATTGTTGTTATTATTATTCAGCCTCTTTCCACGACTTCTGTTTGACTGTTGGTTGTGATCCAAGATCTTTGAATCTCACCAAGATTCTGGGAGATCCAAGTTTTTATGAGAATTGTTAAATATTTACTTCTTTTCAGTTTTATTTTATTTATGGTAATTAATAAACTGAAATTAAAAAAATATATTAATTGTTCCAAGAGCAAGTTAGAAAGTGAACATATATTTTTATTTTTCTACAGTTTCTGAGCATAATAAAAGTATGCAGTTTATTCATAGAGATTTTTCTCTTTTCTTTACAAATCAATGTATTTATTGACTAATATTTATTCTGAAATGCTGTTTGTACAAAGAAAAAAGAACTTTAATTATATTATATTAAGTTAAATCTATGGAAATATGCTGCAACATAAAATGCCACAAAAATCCCTTATATTGCACATTTAGAAAATTGATAGGTATGTTAGTGATTTTTTGGCTTAGGTGTTATGCGTATTTGGATTGCTCCACATGTTTTCCCAGGTCTTGTTGTTACGTTTCCAGTATTTATTTATAGACCCTGCCCCTAGAATAATTAAGGACTTTAAATATAATTAATTCCTTCTCTCATATCCTATGCAGACTGGTTGCTCAATTTACTATTTGACTAATTTAAAAGTGTGTCTTGTAGTCAGACGACAAATTTACAAACTAATAAATTGCGAACTTTTAGCTAGATTGAAACAGTTAAATTCCTCTAAATTAATATGCATTCGTTATCAACATTCTGCTCATTCGCCCCCATTCAATCTAAGAAAATCTATAGGTCTATTATGCATAAAAATTAACTACTAAGAGGTTTTAACAAAGAAAATAAGATTTAATAAAGTTTTAACAAGTTAACAATAATCAAATACGAGCGCGAATAGTCTATTTCTCGATTCTTTGCGCGTACATGCTTTATCGGTTAACCAACGAATTGCCAATCAATTGTCTTTTCGATATTTGTACACTGAAGAATACTCAGCTGGATTGTCTGTATCAGCCTGGTCTCTTTACTCAGTCAGCCAGTCTATTTTCACAGTCCCACTCTAGCGACGCACATGGCGCACAGGAAAAGGTGCCCTTTTTTTATGTAGCTAGGGAACTTGAATTTCAGTGGCGTGGACCCTCAGTAGAGCTCACTCGTAGAGCTCAACCAGTTTGTACCAGATGGAACAAGGCAAAGGCAAGTAAAGCCAAAGCCCAAGGCAAAAAGCAAGGCAAGGCAAGGCAAGGCAAGGGCCGACCTGGAGAAGTAATGTGTTCTAATGTAATTTCAGTTTAACACGTTCCTACTCAAGCATGTCCCAGTTTAAAATGCGCTGAATAAGAGTTTCGACCTCGCGTCGTTTTACAATTAGATTTAGAAAAAATGTAATCGTCTCACGCATGTTTCATTTAACAGCATGACGTATGAATCAATAAAATAGTTACAACGTTAAATTAATGTTCATACAAAAGGAGTAATTCAAACCAACAAAGCGCTTCACAATTTACAATTAAAATTACACGCAATAATTGAATTACATGAGAAATTCATATCGAGCACAGGCATTCTGGCTCTTAGTGAATTAAAACAATATAAATTAAAGTTACAAATGGAAAAAGAGTTACAATAAATTTATATTCCATAACTTATAGGTTTTTCAGCCATTTCTCTGGACCATGCTCAAGCATATATGGAAATAATATAATACATAGCACAAATACATATCAATGATCAAGATATACAAAATACTATCAGATAAAATGGTACCTTTTATGAGAAGTCGAAGGTATGGTTCTCATCTGCTTGTCGGCTGCCGCATGACCCGAGTTAGCCAAATGGATATAGCTAATGTGTTCTCGCAGTAAGGGAACGGAAGCGCGCGCCCATATTTATAGAAAAGCATAATGCGTATCACGTGACTGATCGCGAAGTATGTAGTTGGTTCGAGAATCTGGACAATGGACCTAAAGTTACATAACATCTTGATCTGTTATGGAAGTATCTCGAAAAAGGAAGCTTTGAACAAAGGAGCCAAGGGTTTCAAATTTCAAATTTGAAGTAAACAAGACAAGTAGGTCACCAAGTCGGACATTTTTATCAGACTGTGACACTTGGTGTCCTGAATATTTGGCATTTGTTGTTCTGTTCTGGAATTTCCTTAAGTTCTTGGTATATTCTTCCAGGGTCATTTCGGAATGTTTTGTTCTGTTGGAATTGCTGACCTCTTGCAGTGTATCTTGTGCTTATTTACTGTTGTTCATTGGTACCATGTTAATTAAAATAAAATTAATTATATTTTAGAGTAAAGAAATCCATACAATTTGATAAATTTAAAAATTTTTTTAAAATCATAGACTATGAGCAATATATTTAAGAAAAGAACACTGTATTTTGTAAATTTATTTTTATTAGAGTGATTTTTGTTTATTACATTTATTATTTTTGAAAAATGATTTCATCATTCCATCTTCTTTTTAAATATTGATCTTTAGGTGTGTTTTTTTTTCAGACTCTCTAATCATGGAGGAAGATCTCTCAAGTAAATCTCCAAAAAAAGTACCAACGAAATCTGTTAGCAGTATGCAAAGTGATCATTCAGAATCAGATTTTGTTGACTGTCTTTCTGATTTCTCTGATGAGGATTTAGACCAGAATGATTATTATGATGATGTTGACATTGACAGCTCTGTTTTATGTGTGGAGGTTTGTAAACTGTTTTATTACTGCCATTGTATTATGAAACATTTATACTTCTTTTTGAAATGTGCAATTGAAGTCACAGAGATTTTTTTGCTGTTTATTATTTTCCCAGTATATAGTTATCTGCAAATTTTGTACAATTTATTATTCTTTGTGTGTAGGAGGAATTGCTTCTTTCTTTCCTATTAATGACATGTTTGTTAAATTTAAAGTATCAGTAGTTTATTGTAAAACCAGCAGTATTGAATGAAATGAAAAACAACTGTTGCATTAGTCAATGAACTTATATTATAACTTACATTTTGACTTTCAATTTATATCATCTGCAACTTTCTTACATCTGACTTGGAACTTTCATTTCAACTTGTAACAAACTCCATGACTTGGATCTTACATCATAATTTATAACTTTTATTCTGACCTGTACTTTGCATCCTGATCTGAAACTTGCTTCCTGATCTGTAACTTACAACACAACATAAAACTTTCATCATTACTTGTAACTTTCATCAATGCCTGTAATTTACAACATGACCTGAAACTTGCTTCCTGATCTGTAACTTAACATGACCTGTAATTTATATCCTGACCAGTAGCTTGCATCTTGACCTAAACTGTAACTTACAATGGGACCTGTAACTTAGAGTGTGACCTGTAATTGCATCTTGACCTGTAACTTACAACATGACCTGTAACTTTGATCATGACTTGTAACTTGCATTATTACCCATAACTTACATCCAGACCTGTACCTTGCATTATAACATGAACTTGCATCTTTACCTGTAACTTACATGACCTGTAACTTACAACTTGACCTGTAACTTTCATCATGACTTGTAACTTTTATCCTCACCTGCAACATGTATCATGACAGAATTTACCTCTTGATATGGAATTTGCATTATGATGCACTTTGCATCATAGTTAAAGTTCACTTCTCATAAATTTAAACTTTTACTTATAAATTTAAAGTTTCACTTCACATAAATTTAAAGTTTCACTTCTCATAAATACAATACACAACTTACTTTAAATGATTATTTATCTTCTTTTTATAATAAGTTGGATAAAAAATATTAGATAAAATAAAGTAAGAAAATATTTTATGATCCAAAAGATTGGAAGTATATACTAATTCTATATTAAGTGGCTGAATATCAACCAGATCAGCTGTGAACAGCTTCTACAGTTCCAACTAACCAAGTACTTGGTGAAATAGGATCAATGCAGGAAGAATGCCCTTTTTATTAAACAATGAAAATGTATCTCGGTATGTAAAATTATATAATTTTTTTTAAATCTTGCCATTTCTCTTTCCATTACTTGCCCAACTTATCAGTTTATATGACCCATAATACCCATTTAGTGGTCAGTTAATGACATTTTATTAATCTGAACCATTTCAGAATTGTCATGTTTTCTTATTAAAGGACTTTGAGGTGGATGAATATAAAAAAGGAGACATGGACAAAATTCATCCTCTTCTAGCAAAAGACATTCGACAGTTGAAAGACTTATTTGGAGATTGCAACTTTTCATACAGGTATAAATTTTCAGACTAAATCTCCACTTTTTCATTATATTTCACTCCAAAAGTGTACTGAACAAATGGTTTGTTTTTTTTTTAATTACATTTCAGAAAGTGTACTCAACTCATACTTTATGTATTAGAAATTTACTCTTCACAAATTTTATTTATTACTTAGAAAGTACTCAACACATGCTTTTTGTATTACTCATAAAATTACACTTCACAAATTTCATTTATTATATTAAACTGTGCTCAACACATGCTTTTTGTATTACTCATAAAATTACACTTCACAAATTTCATTTATTATATTAAACTGTGCTCAACACATGCTCTTTGTATTATTTAAAGCTCTCTATATACTTGGACAGTGCTGACCTGATAACTCCTTTATCCAACCATCATGTAACCTCAAGATGAATTCAAGTTCAGGGCTATTGCCTTCTCTAATATTGTACTTCCATTCCCAGTTCTCAAAATGACAATGCCTATTTACTATGCTGTATTACTTCAACTCCACTTCTGCTTTTGCATTCATATTGAACAGCAGTCCTATCTTTGAGTACCTCTGTTTACTTTCACCTTTCCGACAGTTAAAGGTACCACAAGATTTTAAGAGCTGCTAACTAACAAAGACAATATGTCAGAACTGTTCCCTATATTTTATTTTATATATATACAGTCGTCTTCATACAAAAGTCATAATTTTTATCATAACAAAATTTTAAAATGATAACGAATAATAAAGAAAATTAATGGTCCAGTGATATTTCACTAGTGTGCTAATATCATTACAAAGGAAAAAGCACTGACCAGTATTTTATACTATTCAAAAGGACTCCAAATTTTTGTGCTCAGGATATTTAACTTGTTCATGCAGTCTAGTTTTTATAGACAAACTCTATTAGCTCATAAAATAATTGTTGCCAAGTGTATTGAAGCCAATGGTGTTTACTTTTCTACTCAGTCATTTGTGTCCACCTCTTGCAGTGCCTGTACTCTTCCAGGCCATAAATATTTCAGCCATTAAATTATCTCTTATTCTGCTTTTGTCAGTGACAGAACATAATGTTTACTTTGTTACATTATTCCTTATGATGACTAGTTCTCCTGATGATTAATTTCATGGCCAGAGTTAATAACAAACTGAAACATAAGCCACATTTTAAGTTTGCATTTTTTATGACAACAATCCTCTATTGTCATTGCTTCATTTTTCATCCAAATTCTGTTATGAACTGAGAAGACTAGCAGAGATCC
Organism: Sinotaia quadrata; assembly: GCA_028829895.1. Taxonomy (NCBI): domain Eukaryota; kingdom Metazoa; phylum Mollusca; class Gastropoda; order Architaenioglossa; family Viviparidae; genus Sinotaia; species Sinotaia quadrata. The sequence goes on along the minus strand of CM054177.1, from coordinate 143,064,614 downwards.
TACTTCAGTTTATAAGATAATTTATTGTAAAGAATCATTAACATCACTTAATACTGTTTTTCATGTTTATCATTTATCATAAAGAAGAGAAATAAAATGGTTTTATAAGCACAAAAGCTATATTGTGGGCAAACTTCTTGGCACTCTTTTTTCAGATTTCTGGATGCCATTGGAGAAATTGATGTGGAACTCAAAATCCCTCTGTCCTCTTTGAACTTCACTGTAAGTGCAGTGTACTTCCTTTATAAAATTTTTTTTGCAGAGTAGTCATCAAATTACCTTAAATGTTACTGTAAGTATAATTATACAGTTTTCTTTCACCACCAAATATTTCAAACTTTCTCTAGTCATTAAATTGCCTTGAATCCTTTCTCTATCAAATTGTGCATGCCTTTAATCATGAAAGTTACTTGTATGTTAAGCAGCCAATATATGCCAATGCTGTAAGCACAAAAACATTACATTCTTAGGTTGCCGATTTTTTTTTTTTTAAGACTGACTTTGAGAATCATTTTCAGTACTCATCTTATATTTTTTTTAAGACTGACTTTGAGAATCATTTTCAGTACTCATCTTATATTTTCCACAGTCTGAGGTTGGGGAACTTTTTTAGTAATCATTATGTTTTCCCTACAGTCTCAGGTTGTCAAGACTTGGAGACTAGACTTGCAAAACCATTTTCACTACTGATTTTATTTGTCCCCTAGTTGTGATTTGGAGAACCTTTTTTAATAATCATCATGTTTTTCCCTAGTCTCAGGTTGCCAAGGCTTGGAGAGTAGACTTGGAAAAGCCCCTTGTTTTACGAATACATCTGTCTTCTGTATATTATCTTGATGTCCCAGGTAACTGTTTTGATGACTTTATTTTCTGAATGTTTTTGATTGTAATGATTTTGAGCAATTTTTGAAAGTTTCAGAGATAATGTCCTCAGATATAAATAAAATATTTAATTTTGAAATTATTTTTTTTGTTGTCTTTTTATTATTTTGCACAATGACAGATGTTAATCCAGAGAAATCTCTCAGAACAGATGGATCTACATTAGAACTATGAACACACTATAATTAAGAATAATGTGATGACAGTACTGATTGTCAGAACTAAAATAATGAGATGTGATGACAGTACTGATTGTCAGAACTAAAATAATAAGCTGTGATGACAGTGCTGACTGTCAGAACTAAAATAATGAGATGTGATGACAGTACTGACTGTCAGAACTAAAATAATGAGATGTGATGACAGTACTGATTGTCAGAACTAAAATAATGAGATGTGATGACAGTACTGATTGTCAGAACTAAAATAATGAGATGTGATGACAGTACTGACTGTCAGAACTAAAATAATGAGATGTGATGACAGTACTGACTGTCAGAACTAAAATAATAAGAGTTTTGAAATGTTGATCATATTTTCCTAGAAAATGGAGTAAGAGTAAAATTAGATCAGCACTGACACAAGAGATTTTATAGAATCTAGCTTAGTTTCCTTCAATTTGTATTTGTTATATGTATATTTGATTGTTGACTTAATAAATTTATTGTTAAATTTATTGACCTTCTTACACATATTGACAACCTTGTTGAAGAAAGTGGGTGGATGGGGGCTTGCTAAATATAGATTTTAAAATGGATTTATCTTTGCTTTTCCACCTATGAAAATGTTTGATGGTAAATGTTTGCTTTTAATGTTGTGGAAGAGAGAAAATATTTACTGCACCTCCATATCTGCCAAGTGAGGGAGACGAGTGGTGTCTTCTGGAGAATTATTAATAACATAAATTAAGATTCTCATCACTTGTAATTAGTCATAGATGATTAGTAAATAATAATAACCATTAACTAGGTGGCATTAGCATCACAGATTTCAATAAGCAAACAAACAAATATGAAAAAAAGCACAAGTTTTATTGTTACTTGCAACTGGATTTCAATAAAAAAAAATATATACATAAAAAATGTTAAGCACAAATTTTAATCATAAGCGCTCATCAGCACTGAATGGAGAAAAGGTGTTATTAATTCACATTTCTTATCTTGACGTTAATCCTGGCAGTATGATGCCTCAGTATGAGGGAATTATATGGCAAAATTTTACATCCAAAATTGATTCCTTTCTAGTTTATAACAGAGATCGTAAAGTAACATTCATACAATCTGAATAGTAGTGTATTGACAGTAATAATTTCTTATAATATAATTCTTCTTTTATGCCATGAGTCTGAGTGTAATCATTTATACAATTATTCTTTGTGCCATGAGTCTGAGCTTAATCATTTCTTATACAATTATCCTTTATGCGATGAGTCTGAGTGTAATCATTTATACAATTATTCTTTATGCCATGAGTCTGAGTGTAATCATTTATACAATTATCCTTTATGCGATGAGTCTGAGTGTAATCATTTATACAGTTATTCTTTATGCCATGAGTCTGAGTGTAATCATTTATACAATTATTCTTTATGCCATGAGTCTGAGTGTAATCATTTATACAATTATTTTTTATGCCATAAGTCTGAGTGTAATCATTTATACAATTATTCTTTAAGCCATGAGTCTGAGTATCCATTGAATTAAAAAAAATGACCTTAAAATTGGAATTTTTATGTTTATACATACACTAAAAAAACACAACAGTATTAAAAGAGCCCTTTACATTGGCTTAATTAATGTGTAGTGTTGCATTTTATAACAAGTTAAGCAAAATTGTAATTATTCATTAATATTCTTCTTCCAACTGTTGTAGTCATATTACTTTCATCTTGCTGTTTTATTTGTGTTTATTGAAGGTGGATGCAAGTTACATATACACAAACCTGTATAAAAAAAAACCAGTCATGGTGCATGTTTTATATACTTTCCCAACTTTAGTGCCAACCAAGGGTTTCCAAAATCACACTCCCTGGTGCATGTTTATGGTGTTGATAATTTCTTTGATTAAATTATTAATATTTTAAATTGCTTAGTAATCCTTCAGATTTGCTTTGTTTTAGATTGTCCTAAAGTGGAAGTATTTCAGCAATGCAAAGAAGACATTTGTGGTATTGCCAGCCAGATGAAAAAGTAAGTATAATGCTCTGGAAGAGATTCTTGCTGACAGAGCAAGATAGAGGTCAAACCAGCCATTTAACACCTTCAACTTGTGATAGTAAAGAGAAGTTTTGATTTATATAGCAAATCAGAGGCCCAACCAGCCATTTAACACCTTTATCAAATTGTAATAGTCATAAAGCAAAGTCAGAATCCCATCCAACATTTACCACCTTCTCGAACTTGTGATAACAAAGGTCATCTTGCTTCACAGCAATCAGAGACCCATGCAGTTATTTGCTGCCTTCAGCTTATGACAATACTTCTGCCTTTTAATGAACTTTGGCCATTTCCCCAGAATAACCAGGGAGAGGATTGATGCAGATACACTCAATTATGAAAGATCAGAGTTGAGAAAGTCCTTTTCTGACCTGCCAGAACAGTCAAATTCAGTAAGACAAGGTTATAGTTTTAAATGTGCTTGAATTTATAAATGTATGATTTTTTTTTTTTTAATTATTGAAAATCACCTTTCATTGCAGCCTAAGATTTACAAAGGTTAGGGCTGATATCTACACAATGAAAAAGTTCCTTCTCATTCAAATATTTTCCTGCAATCAGTTGAGCTCTGCTTGCTTGAAAAGTTGAAAAAATTCTTATGATGGGTTAAGCATTTCCCCTTGAAATCAAGACTTATGGTGGATTAAACATATCTCCAAGAAATCAAAACTTATGAAGGGTTTAAATATATCTCTATGAAATAAAGGATTATGGTGGGTTTAACATTTCTCCATGAAATCGAGACTTACAAAGACTAGATTGTCCAGATTGGAAAAAGTTGGAAAAAGTTTCTTTGTCATTTAGAACAATGTTGTGCAGTAAGAAGTCAGCAATAATGGAATATTTCTTGGTGCATGAAAAAATATTTTTTTGTATGTGCAGTTCCCTTACAAAGACTGACAAAGTTAGAATCATAATGAAATGATTTGTGTGATACATAATGGAATAGTGATTTTCAATAAAATTTAGGAAAAGTATCCCTCATTTATTTTGACTTATTACGGTTTAGTTCTTGTTTTGTTGTAGACTACTTAAGACTAAAACGTTTCATATAATCATTTACAAGGGTACATTTAGCAATTCTTGTTGCAAACTGTTACATGTGGGATACATTTGTTCAAAATGTTTTCATTCCACACTGCTACGTACAAGCCAGACATTTTTATATGTTATTTATTACAAACTTACATATCAAAACTCATGTATTGATCATGCAAATCATGCCTTTTATATTGTTGTTGTTGCAAAACTCACACATTAGCAAAGCACAATACCACACATCCATAGAAAGAAAAAATGTTATATACTGATTGCTGCAAACTTACACATCAGAAGTAGTGTAGTAACTTGACACATTTTTTTGTGTTATTTGCTGCAAATGTACATCATAAGATGGGTTTTCACCCTGCCACCATCCCTCCCCCCCAAAAATAAATGTATATATCTTAGTACATATTTTTGTATGCTTTTTATTGTAAATTCACATCATAATCCTTAAGCACACATTTTTATATACTATTTATTGTAAATTTACACAACAAGATATTTATTGTAATTCACATCATAATTGTTTTTGTATACTATTGTAAATTTACACGACAAGTTATTTATTGTAAATTCACTCTAAAATCCATAATAGATTTTGTTGTGTATGCTAGCTATTATAAATTCACAACATAACCCATAGTAAATGTTTTTGTATACTATTTATTTTAAAATTCACAATGACATTTGTTGTTAATTCACATTGATAAGTTATTTTTTGTAAATAAAGAGTACAATAATTTACTGGGCTAATTATTTAGAAGTACTAGTTTTTGTTAGTCTATTAAATACTGGACATTTGTTTAGGGTGCATTGCTTTGTTTCAGTATACTGGAATCTTTCCTTCAGAAACAGTGGCACAGTCTTAACAACTCAAAGTTACAGGTGACACACAAGTCTAAGAGCATGCCAGACAATCTCTCAACTCTCAATAATGTTGAGAGTGAAAGTAAAGAGAGGAATTTGTGAGTACATCTTTTCTTAATGATTTCTTCGTTTACTTTGCTTCTTGTTGTTTTTTAATTATTATTTTAAAAGATAGTAACCATGCTTATTTTGTTGTTTTATTTCCTTTGCAAGTTTAGGGTAGCTTAATTGTTGGTTTTAAAATCATAAGTCTTTAGGCATAGTTAAAATCTAAAATTCACAGTGTTAAGTTTAAAGAATAAATAAACAAATTTTAAAATTCAGCCAATTTTCATCATGGTCTTAGTCTGGATTTTAAAATTCTTTTCTGATTGGTTGTAGCCAAGTGTGTACAATCTTGTACCAAGGACCATGGCCTAATTTAAAAATATTCAATCATATGTTTGTAAATTTTTACTTTAACTCTGTCTTGTAATTGTTTCAGCTTTTAAATGCCCATGTACAGAGTTCATCTTGCCAGATTATGTTAACTGAAATCGGGTTCATTTTTGATAAATCAATCTTTTAAATAATTAACAACATACTACACAAGTTAATTGGTGGTCACTTAATTGGTCAGTAAAGGGTCTTCTTGATGCTTGCAGAAGTATATCCTGAATATTGACTGTTAATATAAACTAAAAATAAACTGTTTCAGACCAGAAGCGACAGACCTGTTTGCTGTAAATGATTTGTCACTTGTCACTTTGATTGAAATGGGCTTTCAGCATGAAACAGCACGCAATGCACTTATTATCACCCATGGTGAACTGCAGGAAGCAATTCACTTATTGACAATGGATCCCAGCAGGTTCTTCATTTTAATTTTTTATGATTGCTAAAGATCTACTTATGATTTGCTTACTGACTGTCAAAATATCTACTTGTACCAATTGACTATCATACATATAATGGCTTATGTAGCCTACATCCACCCCTCCTTTAAAAGTAGATTATACTTAAACCTACCTTCTAAAAAGGATGACTCTTAGCCTCAGGCTGGAAATATACCTGAATGTTCCAGACAAATCATTAATTTAACCAATCAAAGCACACTTGAGCTTCATGAACAAATGTACCAGAAACTCACCTGTAAATTGGCAGTCAAATACAGCTGACCATTGAGGGAACATATTTTGGTTCCTGGTCAATAAGTTAGAATCATTTTGCTAACCCTTATCACCAGTTATCAACACAGAAGGAAATCATCCTTGGTATATACACTACTGCTGAAGATGGACACTTTATCTGAGACCTTATTGGAGATGTTGATCAACAAGCATTGAGTATGAAACAATACCAGAACAGAACCACTTTACCATGGATGTTGACTTTGATGAGTATTGCAAAGAAAGACCATGTACCAAGGTTTGGTTTAATGGATCATGTCTGCTATGACATTCACTGGAACCCTAGATGACTCATCAGGAGATCCTAAAGTTACATAATTATAAAGTCAATAACTGCACAGCTTTAGAGGGAGGGTCCTTTTTCACCTTGATCATTGTTTCCTCCCTGGATTTTTGTACCACATTAGTACCAAAATGTTTCTATTTACTATGGCAGTCCCGTGTATTATGGCACTTTATACAGTACATCACATAATCATGAACTTTATGGTTCTGTTCTCCTAAAGGCAGTCAGTGTGGGTTGCATGTGGGAGGTGGCTGATGGACTGAGTTGCCAGGGAGTTTATTCAATGGGGCCCCCCTGCCAGACATCTATTGCCAGATTTCTTCTTGTGATGTGTTTACTGATTGTCAGATGTCTATTTGTGATGTTTAGAATTATTTATGTTTCCTATTCTTAATGTTCACAAACCACAGATGGTATGCTAACATATTTCCAGTTTTCAAAACTGTCTTTATGTTTTGTCAGATTGCCATTCATTAGTTGTTGTTTTCTTAATGCTAAGTTTATCAGTGCCATTATTTGCATTTTAATGATTGCAAAATTTGGGGATATTTATGTGCCAGAGCTGCATGTTAACACACTCTGTGTAAGCATTCACATGTTTTAAAATTATGATTTAAACAAGTATTTTGTTTTATTGAATATTTCATATGAGAACAAATTTTCACAAATGTGAAGTTATGTTTTGAATAATCTGTTTGAATGTAAGTCCTATATTCACTTCATCAAAAGTTTCCTGACTGGGAGGTGGTGTTTTGGATAATCACAGTTTGATTTGAATGTAACTCACATTGTCATCTTCATCAAAAGTTTGAAGGATCAGTTTGGTTTGAATGTAACTCACATTGTCATCTTCATCAAAAGTTTGAAGGATCAGTTTGGTTTGAATGTAACTCACATTGTCATCTTCATCAAAAGTTTGAAGGATCAGTTTGGTTTGAATGTAACTCACTTTGTCATCTTCATCAAAAGTTTGAAGGATCAGTTTGGTTTGAATGTAACTCACATTGTCATCTTCATCAAAAGTTTGAAGGATCAGTTTGGTTTGAATGTAACTCACATTGTCATCTTCATCAAAAGTTTGAAGGATCAGTTTGGTTTGAATGTAACTCACATTGTCATCTTCATCAAAAGTTTGAAGGATCAGTTTAGTTTGAATGTAACTCACTTTGTCTGTTTAATCAAAAGTTTCCCAAAGGCATCTAGTAGCTGAGTAGTTTAGTAATAGCTTTTCTCCACATTCACTGTCATCCAACTAATCACTCAGTCTTAGTGTACACATTACAGCATCATTCTGAATTATATTTGTAACTAGTTGAATCTCATTCTGTTGCATTACAACACTGTACTATTAGAGTGCCATTCTTTTGAATTACAATCATTTCAATATAATATTTATAATTGGTAGAGTGTCATTGTATTGCATTACAACATCATACTGGTAGAGTGTCATTGTATTGCATTACAACATCATACTGGTAGAGTATCATCATATTGCATTACAACATCATTGTATTAAGCACTATACTACATTTATAATATAGTTTCATTCTAATACAACACCATTCTTTTATATTTATAACTAGAATATGTATTTTTATGGTTATTGTTTAGATTAAAGTATTTTGATGAAAGATGTTTTGTTTGCAGTTGTGAAGATTTGGACTTATCATTACAGTCATCTTTAACTGGGCAGCATGCCTCTATTTTATACACTGGCAGCAATGCAAGTTCTGGTGTTGAAACTAAACATGAGCATCCAAAGTCACGCTCAAACAAGTCAAGGACTTCTTTCACTCACAAACGAAGTAAAATCATTAGCACATCTCAAACAGCTCCAAGTTTAGCAACAGCAGTAACTACAGCCAGCATAACTTCTCAAAACAAAGGCAGCGTCAAAGATGCACCTGGGCTGGAAAATGGTTTTTTGGTTATGGTACGTTTCATTTGTTTCTCCTTCGCTTTAAAGTGACATTGATTTGGATTTTTTTCCAGTCCCACAATTACACGCTTTTCATTATAGTGGTGTGAAGTCTGATATCATTATGCAATGAAGCCTGATAGCATTATGTAATGTCATGATAACATTATGTGATGTCATGATATCATCATGCAGAGTTTTATTTAGTTGTCTATGTCTCACCTAAAGTAGAATTTCATAAAATTCATCACGTTAAGCAAAGCATCAGTTTAGATATTTTTTGTTAGTCTTGATCAGACAAAATAGCTGGCTTAAAATCATTTATTGACTAATTTCATATTTTCATCTTTTTCTCAGGTTTTACAAATTATTTATTTTTTAAACCCCAGATTTATATCTTTCAGATAAAAATTGTTTATACGTCTAAGTAAAATGTTTTGCCATTTTGCTGCCCACTGATGAGAGTTGTAAAATGTCTAGAAAAATAAAGCCTTTCAGGCATAAATGTCTACTATAAAGAAGCTCTAGCCAAAGCATGTAGTTTTCATCTTTTAAGCTATCACTGATAATTTTATCTTGTTGTGAGTAGGCCCAGAGTGCACTAGTTCTTTGTGAGCAAACCATGTTGTATACTATTAGTCCTACTGTGGCCAAGTGTATGTGTTAGTCTTATTTTAGGCAGGCCAAGTGTGTTAGTCCTACAGTAGGCAGGCTAAGTGTGTTAGTCCTACAGTAGGTAGGCCAAGTGTGTTAGTCCTACAGTAGGCAGGCTAAGTGTGTTAGTCCTACAGTAGGCAGGATAAGTGTGTTAGTCCTAGAGTAGGCAGGCCAAGTGTGTTAGTCCTACAGTAGGTAGGCCAAGTGTGTTAGTCCTGCAGTAGGCAGACCAAGAGTGTTAGTCCTACAGTAGGCAGACCAAGTGTGTTAGTCCACAGTAGGCAGACCAAGCATGTGTTTGTCCTACAGTAGGCAGGCCAAGTGTGTGTTAGTCCTGTTGTAAGGCCAGTGTGTGTTATCCCTGTTGTAAGCCCAGTGTGTGTTAGTCCTGTTGTAAGCCCAATGTGTGTTAGTCCTATTGTAAGCCCTGTTTGTGTTATTCCTGATGTAAGCCAAATATATGTTAGTCCTCTTGTAAACCCTATGTTGAGTTAGTCCCACTACAAGTCCAGTGTATTTTAGTCATGCTGTAATCCAAATGTATGTCATTCCTGCTGTAGACATGCAAGATATATGCTAGTCTTGTTGTGAGTAGGCAAGTGTGTATGTCATGCTGTAAATAGTCAAAGTCTTACAACAATAAACAAACTTGGATAGATCTGACAACTTTTAACACACTTGCAAACTTCTCAGTCCTGATAAACATCCAGCTATTAATGCACTGAGTGAGATAATGTACTAAGGCACAACAAGAGATGGATAATTGAATGGACTTTCATTGTCGTATTTCTCTAGTTGTTGACATAGAATATATCCTCTTTTGGTGAGATTGTATGATTGTGGTTATATACATAGCTGTAGGCATATCTGGTTCTGTGATGGGAAAATCTCATTGTCATGATACACCAAGGGCCTAATTTTCATAAGAAAAACTCTGACTGATAATAAATGAAATGTTAAATACTAATTTACAAGGATGGGTAATGTGGTGTTGACTATATTAAATATGAAAATTAATTGTTCATATTTATGTTTTTTTATAACATGTAAATGAATTAATTCCATTTATTATTGTTGTTTTATTGTGTAATGTATACCATTTTTTAATTTACCACTTTAAAAAAAATTATGAAAATGATGAATCTTTGTACATGCATGCACACTCTCATCATATACAATTACACTCATGAGGTAATAGATTATTAGAGTTACCTTAGTTAACACTTATTTTAATCACCCTAGATGAGATATTTAGGTCAAAAATAAAATACATTTTTAATATATGTCAATACTGCAATATAAACAAAGATCAAATGCATTTGACCTAAAAATAAACTTTGAAGTATTTAGTTTGGCATAATAAGTTTTACATGTTCCTTGAATTTATTTGCAATTTATATATTAACAAATTATCTGTTTTTTAGATATACAGATATGCAAAGAAAAGAATTCCAACACTTAATGAATTTTGTGTCGTCTGTGATGAGCCTCATGTTTTTCAGAATGGAGCCATGCTAAAGGTATGAGTAATAACTATTGTTTTTAATTTTAAAAATCTCAAAATTCAGCTATTTAGAAAATAGATCAATCAAATCTATTCACTTGTAAGAGCTGTATTTTTCTTACTTTTAAAAGTATTAGAATTCAGCCTTTGAAAAAATAAAATCAAATGTATTTTCTTTTTAAGAGTTGTAATTTTAAAAATATTAAAAATTAGCCTTTTAAAATAAAAATAAAAAAGATCTATTTCATTTGTAACCACTTTATTACTCTTGATTGAGAATAAGACTTTCAGCCATTTAAAACATAAATAAATAAATCTACTTCATTTGTAATACCTTTAATGTTCATAATTTAAAGCCTTAAAATTCAGTCATTTTAAAATTTCTTCTTTTTGTAAGGGCTGTAATGTTCATAATTTAAATAATTTAATTTAATTTCATAAGTCTTAAACTTAGTCACTTTTTAAATTTCTACTGTTTGTAAAGGTTGTGTTCATAATTTATAAAGGTCTTGGAATTCAGCTATTGTAGAAAAAGCCTTGTTTATAAGAGCTGCAAAGTTGATGATTTTAAAAGTATTTTTACTAGAAAATCTACTTAATTTATTTGTTAAAAGTTCTAGAAAAGGAAGTTTCTTTCTGTCATATTTTGAATTAAAATAGAACAAAACAAAATCAAAGCCATTTTCAGCAAAACATTTTATTTAGATAATTTGTTTAGTGTAGGTTATACCTAAGATTTTGAAAATAATAATTGTTTTTTTTACATCCCTTCATTGCTTGAATCAACAGTAGAATTACATCTTATATAGGGATTTATGTTCTGTGTAAGGTAAATATTACATAGTCCACAATATTGACAGCATAGCACCTGTATGATGAATGATGAGATATACTTAATAGGTTTCCATTTCTTTGACAAAATGTCAGATTAAATACATGTAGTTTCACAACTTTTATCTCTTTGCTCATTCCAAATGATGGATGGAATTGCTTGCAATATTTTTTGTTTCTTTGCCATGCAAATAAAGTTGAATTTTTAAGTAAAATGTATTTAAGATGTGACTCCACTGTCTTTAGTTGGATTATTTTTTTGTGGTTCATATTTTCCTCATTTTCCTGTTACCTTTTTGTTTGTATATGTGCTTGTATATGTGGTGTGTATTACATGTTAATACTGCTTTTGTACATTCATTGCACATTTATTAGAAAAATAAAACTAACTAATACAATTTAAAGAAATAAATTGTTGTTGTTAGCATTTTTAAAATTCAAGTACTCTTTAAAAATAGATGGCCTATTTTGCCTGTTTTAATCACATGGAGACTTTCTTGTATTGGACCAATGTATATTCTGGTTGCTTTAGTGCATAAGAATCACTTTAGCTGTAGGAATAATCCTGCACACGTTTTTAGCAAATGAGAAACTGTTCTCTTGTAGAAAGAGTCAAATACCAGCTACATCTCAACAAGGTTGTCTCATACTTTTTCTGTAAATTGACTGTAAATTGCAATGATAAATTGACTGTAAATTGACTGTAAATCGCAATGATTGGGGATTTTCTTTGACTGTAAATTGCAATAATTGGGGATTTTCTTTGACTGTAAATTGCAATGATTGGGGATTTTCTTTGAATGTAAATTAAAATGATTGGGGATTTTCTTTGCAGCCTGCAGTATGTTCAAGAGACTTGTGCGTGTTTGCCTACCAGACACTTGGTGTGATGGTAGATGCAGCAACGGACATAGCGACAGGTGCTGAGGTATGTGATTGTTTTTTTATGTCATCACTTAACTTTGGTATGCTGACATAGTGACTGGTTTTGAGAGTTGTCATTGCCTTTATGATATCATTGAATTTTGGTATTTTAGTGACTGATGCTGAAAATTATGGGCTTTTTGTAATGTCTTCAAAAGTTTTTTTTTTTTTTTGATAATGTTATTGTGACTGTCAGGGGTGTGGAGGTGGCTGTCATCAGCCTAACATTTATACAGGAATCGTTACTCTGTTGTTATCATATTATGTACATGGTTGATTTTCTAGAAAATCAGCTAGAAAACTTCGAAAGGCAAAGAATCTTCTCATGGAGGTGGCTGAGCATGATTACTACTGAGCACAAAGAAATCAAATGGCAATGAGTGATAAACATTGAACTATAAATAAATAGTAAAAATGCAAAATGCCATTTGAAAATACTTAACAATCCCAATGTTTGCAAAAATTATGTATGCAACTTGCTCATTGCAATGGAAATAAATTATGACCCGTATTCCAGCAGCTCTGAAATTACAGTCAATACTTCCAGTCATAGTTCCCTCTAATATTTTTCCTCTGTGCATGGAACTTTTTTCCTGTGTGCGCAGAACTGTTTCCTGTTTGCATGGAATTAGTGGTTGTTTGAGTTTGCTACCAAAACCTGTGCACAGAATTTTGAAACTGCTGTGCAGCATTTTCTAATAGGCTGCAAGGCCACAAAGCTGCACACCTTAGAGGGAACATTGCTTCCAAGTGTTCTCAAGGGGGGATGCAGAATATGTACAGTATGCTATTCTAACTATGAACAAAGCAGGCAATTGAAAGAACAAAATAGACATTAAATCATTAGTGAGTAAACTAAACTGACTATAACGAGTGATGGGAACAACATTGCAACTCAGTTTTAAATGTTGAAAAAATTGTGTTTAAAAAAGAAAATATATTGTAAAATTTATTCTATTCATAGACAGTACCAGTACTTTTTTTTATGATACGGTTGTACTGGAAAAATGTGATCAGAAATAGCCTTTAACCTAGTGTGTATTATACTGATTTGAGCTGATTGTGAGGTTTTCTTTTTATCACCTGTATGATTTGGGGATTGCTTTATGAGGACTGGTTTAAGGTTTGTGATTATCTTTTGATATAATTTTTATATTTGGGAATTTATTATATGAAATTACCATGAGAATTATTTTGTTGTTTGTGAATAATATCTTTATTTCATTTACTTATGTAATATGATATTCATTCTTTTATTATTTAAGATTATTCTCAATTGTAGAGAGAAAAATTGAAAAAATGGTTTAATTTATAATCATCTGCTCTGTTATGTGTTATCTATGAAGAAATAATAATCTCTTTTTTATTACCTTAGATTCTAAACATGTAAATAAAATTATAATCTTTTCTGTTATCTTTGCTTACAAATGTTTATACATTAACAGTCTTTCCTGTTGTTCATGATCATTTCAAATATGTTTGTGAAATAAAAATACATTCTCTCTTATGTGGTTATTCAATGTTCAGGGCAATATGAATAAAATCTGTTATTTATAAGAGTGATGCAAGGCAACCAATGTGCTATTGCACTTTAAGGTGCAAGCATTGAAAAAAATTCCATCAGGAGAGGAAGTGCTTGTTGAAGTTCTTACAGTTAGTGTGAGTCTGTTATCAGCAGGGAATCTTCCTTTCATTTCATGAGAATGTCTCAGCAAAATTTCAAAATGGCTGCCAGAACTTGGATTTTTGTTGGTTTTCTTAATACTCTGTTTTATTATACCCATTGCTTTTTTGTTGTTGCCAGCTACTTATAAATCAAGTACAATGAAACTGGGTCAATGAAAATATTTACATATTATAAATCATAATAACAAGAAAGTGTTGTTTAAGTAGTAGCTGTTAATGTTTAGGCAGTTTGGTGAGAACTAAACATAACTTAAAATTGAGATAACAGAATGCGCTAAAACTGGGAGAACTAAACATAACATATAATAATAATGTGCAAGAAATACTAAAAATTGGGGGGCTAGACATAATACATATACCAGAAGTCCTTAAAGATGGCCAAATAATGAATCAGAGTTACAATGAAGAGCAGTGAAAGACGGGGCAAAAAACAAAGGTCAGATTTAGAGGGATTTGCCAAAAGACTGGGGTGTGTGAAGCAGGGGTTAGAGTTACAGGAAGTGCTAAAAGATGATGGTGGGAAGAGGTCATAATGTTCAGGAAGTACTAAAAGACTGGGAAAAAACAGGTCAGATTTACAGGAAGTATTAGAAGGGAAAAAATAGGTCGGATTTATAGGAAGTACTAAAAGACAGCAAAGTACAGTTTAAAATTACAGGAAGTCCTGTACAAGATGAGCAGAAAACAGAGGTCATATTGTACAGAAAGTCTTAAAAGATAATAAAATAACATAGGACAGATTATATTGGAAATCCTAAAAGATGACTAAACAATATGAGATAGAGTGCACACGAAGTCCTAAAAGATGATGGAACAACATAGGACAGAATATACCAGAAATCTTAAAAGATTACTAAACAACATGGGACAGAGTTTACAGGAAGTACTAAAAGATGATGGAACAACGTAGGACAGAATATACTGGAAGACCTTCAAGACAGGAAAAACAGAAAGCAGAACAAAAGGAGTGGAATGATCAATAGAAGCAATAACAATAAGTTCACACTGCAAGTCATTAAGGTCTTCAGTGAAAAAGAATCTGTGATCCTGTAAACATATCTTGGACTTGTAGAATGTAAGAGGGGAGTTAATTTTGTGAGTTAGGATATGTTGTTAAAAAACCCAAAATAACCTACATGGACCCATTAACAGGGATTTCACACTAAATGCCATTTCCTCTGCCATAAACTAGTTGCTATTTTCCTGATTTTTGATCTGTAAGACAGTAATTGTATTTAGAGAAGTTTACTGTGCTATTAGTTAACTTAAGTTTTTTTTAAATATTTTTTTTTTAATTTTTAATTTTTCTAGTTTGTTGGATGAAATAATTTGTTTTTCCCTGTAAAATCCCAACCAAATAGGTGGTGGATCTACTTATTGCCATGACAAAAGCTGCATGCAGTTCTGTACGTAAGGCAATCATATTTGATCCATTTCCAGACATCGTGGATCCTGAGAGACCTAGCGAGTTGGTCTTTTCTGCAAAGGTATGACTGAGTCTGAAACAATATTTTCTAACATTTTTTAGTTTTAATGTTTGCTAATCAAATTATATATGGATATGAACACACACACACACACAGACGACTTTTGGTAGATTCACTCTTAACAAAAATAATTGTATATCCTACCACAGAATAATATTAGAATGCATCATTACACAGGTTACACTTTATACTTGCACTGATAAACAAACAAAAAAAGAGAGAAAATAAAAATAGTATCCCATATGGAAAAAATATTTTCGGAAACCATATTATTTTAATTGATGTATTATTTGTCGTACAGAAATTCTGTGTTGAATCTTTTGCATGAAACAGCACTGACATACCACAGATAAAATGTAGTTTCTGTTTCAAAGAGAAAATCTGATTATCAGCTGGCAGTTGTTTTGTTGTTTTCCAACTGATGGGCAGGATTTGTTAATTCCAGTGGAGTATATATCATGCAAACTCACCCACAGGCATTCATTACCTTGAGCTTTTTCATTGTCTCATTAACTTTTAAAGAAAACAATAATGAATTTGAAAAAAAAAATCAAAATGATAGACTTGCTTTCAGTCTCCACCCAGCAGCAAGTCAAGTCAGCATGGTAATCTGTTTCACTGCCATTCTTTCATTGTTTCATTAACTTTTGGAATGGAATCTAGGTCAGCTATAGATAAGAATAAATCCATATGAAGTGAGTAATTTCCTTTCTTCATATGGATTTATTCTTATTTCTTTTCTTAGAATCAACAATGCAAAATTTAAACTTTTAGAGATTTGTATAAATGCATTTATTTTGGTATTGAATGTCAATGTTGTTCATCATTAGTAAGTAAAGTAATTTTAAATTATATACAGAATGATAATCACTTATTTAAAATATAAGTACACTGCTATTCTGTAAATGTTAGTATATATCACTAATACTATCACTAAAAATAATAAATATTGGTAATCAGACACTTTAAAAAGTTTAAATCATGATCATGGGCAGCAAACTTCTTGAAAACACTTTGAGCCGTGTTCAGTTGTCAAACAGTTTAAATCTCAATAATGGGCAGCAAACACTAATGTAATGTAATGTAATGTAATTGTAATGAAAGCACTTTGAGCCATGTTCAGTTGTCAAACAGTTTAAATCACAATAATGGGCAGCAAACACTAATGTAATGTAATGTAATGTAATTGTAATGAAAACACTTTGAGCCATGTTCAGTTGTCAAACAGTTTAAATCACAATAATGGGCAGCAAACTTCTTGAAAACACTTTGAGCCATGTTCAGTTGTCAAACAGTTTAAATCACAATAATGGGCAGCAAACTTCTTTTGTAATGAAAACACTTTGAGCCATGTTCAGTTGTCAAACAGTTTAAATCACAATAATGGGCAGCAAACTTCTTTTGTAATGAAAACACTTTGAGCCATGTTCAATTGTCAAACAGTTTAAATCACAATAATGGGCAGCAGACACTAATGTAATTGTAATGAAAACACTTTGAGCCATGTTCAGTTGTCAAACAGTTTAAATCACAATAATGGGCAGCAAACACTAAGGTAATTGTAATGAAAACACTTTGAGCCATGTTCACTTGTCAGACAGGTTAAATCATGATCATGGGCAGCAAACTATTTGGAATCTTGGCTCCTAGAATTGTGTTCAGTTCAACAAACACATCATGATCATGGCAGTAAATAAACACTTGCAATTTTGACCAAATTTGCTTTAATTGCACATGAAATACTTTCTTAAAATCTGAATAATACACACTTCTTCAAAGCACAAAGATATTATTAACTTCATACCTTTGATTTACTGACTCAGAACAAGGACTACACCAAATTGGAGCGCTTGCTTCAGGTTTTACCTCCCATGAACCTCATGACATCCCTCAGTGGAGTATATCTGCATGAATACCTTGAAAAAACAGACAAACTGTTGTTTCCTCTTCTGACTTGGTAAGTCAGTATGTTTCCTTTTGACTGGATAGGTCTGAATGTTTCCTTATTTTTTGGATAAATCTGCAGATTTCCTTGTGACTTCATAAAATGGAATGTTTCCATGTGACTTGATAGTGTTTTCTGTGACTTGGTAATGTTTCCTTGTGATTTAGTCAGTCAGAATGTTTCCCTCTGACTTGGGAACAAAGAAATAAAATATGTCTATTCTTTTTGTGTCAGGATTATTTCCAGTAATCGGTCACATATTGTGAAACTGCCAGCAGAGAAGGTAATTATTTGTTTTATATTGAATTCACATTTCTATCTATGTACACTGATTACATTAGGTGTTAAAATTTATTTTGAAAGTTGCAGTTTTGTATTTTAATAAATACAATGTAACTTCAGTAATCTGAGCCTACATTAAAGTTGAACTTACATTTCTACTTCTGCGTATACTGAGTACATTAAATTATATGATCAATATAACTTGTATGGTTCAAATGTATAATTAGTATTTTTAAATGAATTGTCTAATTAATAAAGTAATAATTTTTAAAATTTATTTAGTAATAATAAATTAATTGACTGATTAATAAACTAATAATTACTTAATAAATAACTGTTTCCAGCAAATCAAGGTCATGGTCACACCTCACCAGTTTCTCCTATTAAACAGCCCTCCTGCCAAAGAAGCAGTTTTTCAGGCAGCAAAAGAAAAATATGGCAGCACATTTGCATTTCAGTTGGGTTCTTTTCTATTTATTTCTTGGCTGAGTTTGTGTAGATCTTTGTAATGCTTGATGTGTAGATACCTTGCTATATTTATATCACTTCGATATAAATGTTAATATGCATGTCAGACCTTTTGTCTTTTAGCCTTAGTATACATGTATCACAGATCTTTTCTCTTTTAGCTTTAGTATACATGTCACAAAACATTTTTCTTTTAGCCTTAGCATGCTTGTACCACAGACCTTTTCACTTTTAGTCTTAGTACACTTGTACAACAGACCTTTTCTCTGTTAGTCTTAGTACATTTGTACCACCGACCTTTTCTCTGTTAGTCTTAGTACACTTGTACCACCGACCTTTTCTCTGTTAGTCTTAGTACACTTGTACCACAGATCTTTTCTCTTTTAGTACACTTGTACCACAAACCTTTCTTCTTTTAGTCTTAGTACACTTGTACCACATACCTTTTCTCTGTTAGCCTTAGTACACTTGTATCAAAGACCTTTTTTCTTTTAGCATAATCTTTTCTCTTTTAGTCTTAGCGTACGTGTATCACAGACTTTTTCTGTTGTAGCTTTAATATCTTTTGTGTCACAGATCATTTCTGTTTTAGCTTTCATCAGAATGTAAGCTATCACTCTCTTCAGTTTCTGTCTACCTAACCATCCTGATACATTATATTTTCCAATGCATTTTAAATTATAACATTGGGAGATCCAGTTCTGCATAGGATCTGTCAAGCAGAGTGAAATATGGCTCTCTCTTGTTTGTCTGCCTTGTAATCTATATGTAAGTAACATGATAAGCTTTTTTCATTTTAATTACACACCCATTCTCATTGTATGAAAGAGTATTATTCACAGAAAGATAATTTGTGGATTTTCCATTATTTTAAAGTAGTCAATAAAGTATTTTTTTTCTTCTTTTGACTAAAGGCACATATTTTAGAAAGCTTTCAAAACTACTGCAAATCAAAAATTGTGAATGGCATTATACTCAGGACCAACAAAGAGGGGATAAAAACTGAAGCATTCTAGAATATTTGAGGCTGTTTCCCTTTACCCATCTGCACTCAATTCTTGTTTTAGAGTTTTCCAGTTCTATTTATTGTTGTGAAATGCATTCCTTAAAGCATCCTTTGACCTTTGAGCATGTGGGAGTTTTTGGAAGTGACACTAAAGCATCCTTGATCTTTGAGCACATGGGAGATTTTACCACATGGTCAGCTTTATGTTGCATGTCACATTATTGCTAAAGCGTCCTTGACTTTTGAGCACATGGAGGGGTTTTTTCATATGGCCAGCTTTATATTGCATTATCGCGTTGATGCTAAAGCATCCTTGACCTTCATGGCCAACTTTATGTTGCATTGTCATGTTGACCCTAAAGCATCCCTGACCCTCTAGTATGTGGGAGTTCTTTTTTCACATGGCCAGCTTTATATTGCATTGTCACATTCATAAAACTGAGACAACATCGAAGTACTCATAAAAAAAAATTAAGTCAAGGTCATTTGCTTGAATTTTCACTTCATTATGACTTATAAGCAAACATGGGAGTTTTCTTGAGTCATATGGCCAGCTTTATGTTGCATTGTCACATTATTGCTAAAGTGACCTTGAAACAGAGACAACATTAAAGTACTCATCAAAAAAACGATGGTTAAGGTCATTTGCTAAATGATGCATGAATTTTCACACACAATATAATCACTCACTTATAATCAAGCCTTTTAATAAACAAATTCATTTATGTTCCTAGCAGTGCATTCATTTTAATTTTTCACTCATCATACTTAAGTTAAAGTATAATGGCCCCTATTTAATATTCCATCATGCTAGATTTTTAAATTTTTTTAATTTTTTTTATTTTTTGTTATATTTTATTTTTATCTTGCATCAGTGGTTCCAGTATTGAGAACTGGCACTCAATCATTCGGTTGGGCCTGATTGTTGCTACAGGAACCAAGAGACAGGTAAGTAAGAATAAAGCAGTTTGTTGATGTAGTCATGTTGTAATTTATTTCTGTTTGTTGTGTGCACAAACTATGTTTAACATATGTTACTGAGTTCAAACTTGACTTGTGATATAGTATTCTCACTCTCTTTATCACTCACATTTTGAGTATTCATGATATAGTATTCTCTCTCTCTCCACCATCACTCACATTTTGAGCCTTCATGATATAGTATTCAATCTCATCACTCATATTCTGAGCATAATTCATAACAGTATTCTTTTTACACCCACAGCTCAAACTCACAAGAAAAAATGTAGATATTTCATGCAAAGAGTGTGATATGTAACAACACTAAAATGAATGTCATCTGTCACAATGCTTTGACAAGTGAATGTAGGTATATCCTAAAATGAATGTAATTTGTCACAACATTTTTTTACAAGAGAATATAGCTATTTCTTTTTAAAAAATGATCTGTCACAACATTTTTACAGGTGAATGAGACTGTTTTGTAAACCAAACGAGCAATCTGTCACAACACCTTTATAAGTTAAGTAGCTATTCCATAAAACAAGTGTGATCTGTCACAACACTTTTTAAGTAGCTATTCCATAAAATAAGTGTGATCTGTCACAACACTTTTATAAGTTAAGTGGCTATTCCATAAAACAAGCGTGGTCTGTCACAATACTGTTACAGGTGAATGTAGCTATTCCATAAAACAAGTGTGGTCTGTCACAATATGTTACAGGTGAATGTAGCTATTTCATAAAACAAGTGTGATCTGTCACAATACTGTTACAGGTGAATGGTGCTGCTTATGGTCAAGGGATTTACTTGAGCCCAGTAGCTAGCACATCATTCAGCTATTCACATATGGGGTATGGAATGCACAACATGAGTAAAAAAAAATCAAAGCTACAGGTACCAGTAAGTACTACATCCTTGTGTTTGTTTGCCTTTTTATGTCTGACCAATTGTACTTTGTAGCCAAGCTCCGTTTTGGAGCATGTTTACAAATCACACACTACTTAGACCAAGGCAGTGAGATCCACAATGATTACTTCAATGTTTAAAACTGTTTTTGTTCATAAACTAAGGCTGTAGAGGCACCACAACAATTTCCTTAATGTTTGTGACTGTGACTGTTTTTGCCAATAAACTAAGGCTTTAGAGATGCCACAATGATTACTTCAATGCTTGTAACTGTTTTAGTCCATAAACTAAGGCTGTAGAGGCATCACAACAATTTCCTTAATGTTTGTAACTGTTTTTGTCCTTGAACTAAGGCATTAGAGACACCACAATAATTACCTTAATGTTTGTAGCTATTTTTTGTCCATAAATTAAGTCAGTAGAGGCACCATAACAATTGACTTAATGTTTGTAGCTATTTTATTCCATAAATTAAGGCAGTAGAAACACCACAACAATTACCTTCATTTTTTAACTGTTTGTTCTTAAACTAAGTAGAGACACATGAACAATTACCTTAATGTTTGTAACTGTTTTTGTCCATAAACTAAGGCAGTAGAGATACTACAACAATTACTTCAATGTTTTGTAACTGTGAAAGGCTGATAATCACCACATACTTTAAGTGCTGATGACTAGAAAGTTTGTCATCCTTATATTCTAGACTACTGACAGAACCGATGTTATGACAGCAATGTACACTTTTGCTATTTCTCTCAGAGGTTTAGTCATATCCTCCTTGTACATCTTGCAAATCAGAAAACACCTGTCAAAGAACCTTATGGTTAGATGGATGTGATGATTCAAGCTAATTCACTCATCTTGTTTCTAGGGCATTCTTGTATTGAAATGTTGTTTGTCACATTGTATCTGTTGTATTATGAGCTTAAGTCAGTTAGTAATTTTATTATTGATTTGATTTTATTGACTCTTGTCTATGGTCTTGATTTGTTGCAGGAAAAATCAAGATTTCTGTCCAGTGAGCATCTGAATTGCATTGCCCTCTGTGAAGGTGATACTTTGTGACAATGATGCTTACTGAAGTAGAGATAATACTTTGAGATAATGATGCTTACTGAAGTAGAGATAATACTTTGAGACAATGATGCTTACTGAAATAGAAATAACACTTTATGACATTATGCTTGCTGAAAAAGAGATAATATTTTGTGACAATGAGGCTTACCAAAATAGAGATGATACTTCTGTAACAATTATGTTTATTGAAGTAGAGATAATACTTTGTGACAGTGATGCTTATTGCAGTAGAGATGATGATTTGTGAGAATTATGCTTAACAAAGATAAAATATTTGTGACCATTATGCTTATTGAAGTAGAGATACTGCTTTGTAACTATTATGCTTATTGAAGTAGAGATACTGCTTTGTAACTATTATACTTATTGAAGTAGAGATACTGCTTTGTAACTATTATGCTTATTGAAGTAAAGATACTGCTTTGTAACTATTATGCTTATTGAAGTAGAGATACTGCTTTGTAACTATTATACTTATTGAAGTAGAGATACTGCTTTGTAACTATTATGCTTATTGAAGTAGAGATACTGCTTTGTAACTATTATACTTATTGAAGTAGAGATACTGCTTTGTAACCATTATACTTATTGAAGTAGAGATACTGCTTTGTAACCATTATGCTTATTGAAGTAGAGATACTGCTTTGTAACTATTATGCTTATTGAAGTAGAGATACTGCTTTGTAACTATTATACTTATTGAAGTAGAGATACTGCTTTGTAACTATTATACTTATTGAAGTAGAGATACTGCTTTGTAACTATTATACTTATTGAAGTAGAGATACTGCTTTGTAACTATTATACTTATTGAAGTAGAGATACTGCTTTGTAACTATTATACTTATTGAAGAAGAAATTACACTTTGTGACAGTTAATGCTTGCCAAAGCAGAGATAATACTTTGTATGTGCAAATGTATATGTGTGGTTCCAAAAGAAATGACATCAAATTTATATATTTAAAAGACAGTATTTTCCCAAGATTGGATTCTGATGAATTGTTGGTTTTGATTTCAATCCATTCAAGGCAAAAACTGGATAGAATGAAGAAGAATGTTTACTACATTTTGATATTAAACTTGCCTAAGTCAGAAAACTGGCAAAAACTAGAAAGTAAATCTATGATTCTATGATCCACTGGAAGAGAGCCACTGTGATTCAGTGTACCACTATATAAATTATGTGGCATTCCTTGTATGGTTTGTTTTCATTTAAAAAATATCAATGTTACAAATATCATGATTACATGTTATCATATAGCTATATTCTTCTGACACCCACCTGCTCAAATAATGCACCTATAATTGGACTGCATTACAGCTTGCGTAATCGTACTTGAAATGGCCTTTAAGTAAAATAGAAAGCAGCACTGTTATATAATGGGTTATAATCAATAGAGCAAACATTTTCTTGTTATAACAAAAAAGAGATCTGTGACCCCTTTACCAGTTTTAATTGTAAGTAAACTTGATGACTGTAACCAACATTATGAACAGAACTTTGGTCAATATTACAATATTCAGGGTTCATAGCAACCTTGAAAAGTCCTTGAAAATGAGAACTGTTTAAAGAGTACTTGAATTCTGTCCTTGAAAAACACTTGAATTTCCCTACAAACTCTTGAATTAATTGAGGAGTCCTTGATTTTTAATTTTAAAGAAATATCCCATTTTTTTCCTCCATCAGTTTGACTGAGCATGGTTATTTTAAATAAAGTGCTGTGGAAACATTTATAAGCTTTCAATACTTCTCGACACTTTGGCATTCTCTCTGGTTGTTTCCGATACTTCATTCAAAAGCTCTGAGCTAGGATACTGAGAATTCCAATTTGGAGCACTACAAACGTTTAGAAACTAGTTTACAACATATTTTATACATTTCCAGAATAGAACCTATTCTCAAGAATAGTACTAGTAGCCATTTAAAATTTTGTTGCTTGGTCGGTTCAAAAAGATTTTTTCTTATATAATTTGATTTGGGGTGGTGGTTAACATACAAACAAGTTGAAAAATGGCTGCAGATCAACTCATAAACTATTCCCTATTACTAAACTGAATAAAGAATTAGGGGAATTTATAAAAGCAAGTAAATGGAGAAACAGACAGCCATATGGTGAGGAATCAGCAAGAGTCAAGATAATGGCGGTTTTGGATTTTCTGAATTTGTCAGAAAATATAAGATAGTTTATGATCTCCGAAGATAGTGTAACAACAGCCATGGATTTCATGTTTTGAAACCATTATGGCCTTCAGATTTGATTTTTTTTTTTTTTAATATATGGTGGGATAATGTTTTATGATGAATTATTTGATTATGATGAATATTTGTTTGAAGCACTTTGTGAACCTAACCATGTTGAAAAATAAATTCAAAAATGAGAAATCCTGCAGACATGATTTAGTGTTTTTGAGTTTGAAAATATGTTTTTTTAGATAAAAGCTTTTGAGCAGATTGTTTTGTTGCAATATTAACTATTGGAATATGTTCATTGAACATTTTTTTTAAACTGTAAATGAATCTAACATAAAGAATGATGTTTGCCATTATGCTGATTCACTGTTCTTCCAACTTGTGTTTTGCTGCATTTGTCATAATAAATTTTAAATGTTCACAACTTTATGATGGATAAAAGTACTTTTATTGACAATAATTATATATTGTCTGGTTCTCTGTTTATGCTACAGTTCACAAAATTTGTTAATCATTCAAAGCAAAGGTTTGTTGATTTTGACATGTTAATATAGGCTGATAGGCTGACAGTAACGAATATTATTGTCTCCTACATCATCTGTCATTCTACTACGTTGTATTTAAGATTCTAACTTGTATATAATTAAAATTTATACTAATTCATTGAAAAACTTATATACTGTATACTTAGAAAGTATTTCATTATAAAATTGTATATATAAGTTGATTGTTTATTGCACAATCTAGCACTACAAAACAATAATAGGTTAATGCATAATATTGTTTATTGAAACTAAATTTGTTTATACTATCTTAATCTGTTTGTACCAGAAACATTATGTCATAATTATTATTGTAACCAAGTTTGTATTTTCCAACTTTACACTTACTGGTTGCCCTTGAAATTGAATATCTTAATACTCACTCTTAAAAAGTCCTTGAAAAGCCCTTGAAATTTTTTTTCTAAATTGCCTACAAACCCCTAATATTCTTCTTACTTGACAAAGCCTTTGATCATTGTAGAAATGTTTCATTTTTAATAAGGCAATGCCCTAGAACAAAGAACGTGATTTTGCTGATTATTTTCCTAATGACAATTAACCTCAGTAAGATGAATTTTGTTTGAAACCTGATCCAATACTGACCATTCTACTTCCACTTCTGATAGTTTTCCGATGTTTGCAGGATTGCCACTTTTTAAATGGATGGATGGTTCTGTGTGTGTGTGTGTGTGTGTGTGTCTGTGTGTGTGTTAATGTTTAATTTTTGCTTTGTGTTCCAGTGATTACTTCCCCATCATTGAAGAAGCATGGACAGATTTGGGTGTGTCCTGACAGTGATCATGTGTGCACACGGTTCTTTTTTGTGTAAGTCTGTCTAATATATGTCAAGTTTTGTTCTTGAGATATCTCTTTCTTTTAAAATATGAATGTGTTTAAATTGTGCATTTAATTTTCATATTTGTTGGAATTCTATAGATTATGAAAGAATACAATTGATGCTAATGTCAAAATTTATTACCATTATCAAGGAATTGCAAATATTGGTAACATCATAAATCAATGACATTAATAAATAATTAAAAATGTCATTAATACCAGACTTTAGTGACATTAAAGAATTACAGATATCACTAATATCAGAATTTATTTTCAGCAAATAATTTCAAGTGTCATTAATACCAGAATTTATTGACTTCAACATATAATTACAAATGTGATTAATACAGAATTATTGATATCAACAAATAATTAGAAATGTTATTAATACAGAATTTATTGACATCAACAAATAATTACAAATGTCATTAATACAGAATTATTGACATCAACAAATAATTATAAATGTCATTAATACAGAATTATTGACATCAACAAATAATTATAAATGTCATTAATACAGAATTATTGACATCAACAAATAATTGCAAATGTCATTAATACAGAATTATTGACATCAACAAATAATTACAAATGTCATTAATACAGAATTATTGACATCAACAAATAATTACAAATGTCATTAATGCCAGAATTTACTGACTTAAAGAATTGTAATTGTAGTGAAATGTTACAATGTAATTTGTTTCAGATATGAAGATGGATTGGTCGGTGAAAGCAATATTGATATGGAAAAAGAGGTTTATCAAAAAATTGTACTTGATGCTATGGCCTACATCATCTAATGACTATTTCTATAGACATCGATGATAGCCAATGAATCTTCAAAGATCTATGACCAAATTCTGATGCAAGCACACATTTACTCCATTCCCTCTCCAAAAATATCCATCTTGTATTGCATACATTGACATTTGTTTTCTCCCACCAGAATTGCTGTTTTTGCAAACTGATAGTTAATTCAATCTCATATCTATGACCATTTCCATGATGAGATGATATATGCTAGAAACATTCCATTGGGACCAATACATGAAGAAAACAAATCTGTTGTTTCAAATATTTTTGAAGATTTTTCTTGCTCATTATCATAACTTACAGAGAGTGTTTGTGAGTGTTCCAGACTTGCATTATTCATTGAAGAATGTAACAGTGAACAGTGCACAACAGCAGATGTGAACAGTATCTTCCTGTTGTAGTTGGTTGTTTCAAGACTACATGTTATCACATAATACTGTTATCATTATTGATGTTTACTTCCTCTTATGCATCATATAATACATTAGCAAACAAGTTTTTGCATGACAACACAGCACTTTTCTGTATTATGAGATTTAGGGAATGTCATGAAAAGATTGTAGTAAAGCTGTTTGGAGAAATGCATCATAATATATTTCATTTGAGTATATACTGTTACTGTAATGGTGACCATTTGCTTCTGTTTTGCTGGACATTATTTCTTTTATACATGTGTTGATTTGATTTGAGTATATTCTATTCTTTTTACTGGACATTTTTTCTTTTGTGTATGTGCTGATATAATTTTGTGTCAATGCTGAAATGTTTATAAAAAAAGAAAAACAATGACAAAAGCACCATAGTAGTGTATGCCTCTGATGATTATATCTTTTTTTACACTCAACTTCTAAATTGCTGAATAGTTTCTGTAATGAAATTTCAATCTTTCACATCAATGGTAACTTTGTTTATTCCATTTTTAACATCCAAATGATACTTTGGAAAGCTTTTAGCTGCTTAAATTTATTCCGGTCATTTATTTGGTCTAGAATTACTTACACATCTCCTTTTTATCATATTTTAAATTTTGTTTTTAACAAAAAATTTCTTTCCAGTGCTGAGCACATAGATCATTGACACACAGTGTTATAAAAGTAGCCTTGTCACCATACAAAACAGAATGTGAGAGGGTTTATGTGTATGTAGTGACTCTACAAAACACAATGTGAGAGAGACTCCATGTTGTTCATACATCATTTCATGGATAATGGACATTCCGTCAGATGTGTTGTATATGAGTTAGATTAAGTATAAAAGTTTGTGATTCACAGTTTGCAGTTCTGGACAATTGCTCAGAAGACAAGTTAACCACAGAGGAATAAAAAAAAATCCTGCTGATACCTACAAAAGTATACTGTCATCAGAAACAGAGACATGGGTCATTTCCTTGAAGCATTTGATGGACGCAGTCATATTTATTCTGATAAACAGGGTATGTTTTGAATGTAAGACTTACCCACATGAATATTTTTGAAAAATATAAATTGTGGGGGGCTTCATCAGATTGGATGATTTTCTTTGTTTTGTTTTGAGCAGTTCATTAGCAGCATCCTTTGCTGACAAATATGTTTGCACTTAAACACATGCTTGTTTTGATCCACATCCTTTTACATGTCATTCAGTTTGAGTTGAATTTAATGTGACAGTTACAACAAATTATATGTTTCTCACTGAAAAAGGTGTTGGATTTTAGCTGAATTATCTGTGCCAAAATATTTTATATTTCAAATGTAATCACAGGTATCCACTTCAAAATATAAACTGATTTGTTAATATTTGAACTTATATTTGTTCTTCATGTGCACCAGTTTGTTAACATTTGAATGTATTAAATGTTTTCTTCATGTAAATCAGCTTAACGTTTGAATTCATTGTATTTTATGTAAATGTGATGAACATCTTCCAATGTATCAGTTTATTTAAGCGTTTGAATGAACTAAACTTACACTCCATGTTCTGAATTACTTAAGTCTGCATTAAGTTTGTATTAAAATGTTGTTGTATTAAATGTGCACTTCATGTTTGTTTGATGATCTTCTTTCTATATCAGTTTATGTTAACTTTGGAATATATTATACTTCATGTACAGTTAATAAACTTTTCAGTCTGCATAGTTTAACATTTGAATGTATTATGTACAGTGAGTGGAGAGTCCCTCTGCACCTGTTGGAAGTATATTATGGGGAATGTACTGAAATTTACAATAAGTGTTGGAAGTATGTTATGGGGAATGTACTGAAATTTACAATAAGTGTTGGAAGTATGTTATGGGGAATGTACTGAAATTTACAATAAGTGTTGGAAGTATGTTATGGGGAATGTACTGAAATTTACAATAAGTGTTGGAAGTATGTTATGGGGAATGTACTGAAATTTACAATAAGTGTTGGAAGTGATGGGGAATGTACCTAATTTTACAGTACATGTTGGAAACACGTTATTGTGAATGTACTGGTGTTAAGTGTTGGAAATAGGATATGGGAAATGTATTAAAGTTGATAGTATGGAAGTGATGGAGAACGTAGTGGTGTTAAGTGTTGGAAATGAGGATAATGGAAATGAAATTGATAATATGGAAGTGATGGACTTCTAGATAGGTTTTTGATCAGACTCATACCATTTTAGAATGGAAGTTGTTGCTATTTCCTATTTTCACTTCCAATGTAGGGCAGGTTGGTTTTTTTTTTAAACTTCAACAGGTGCACTAAACTTCATACATGTGATGAACTGTTTGAGATTCGCCAATTTATATTAGCATCTTAATTGTACTATCTGTACATGTGATGAGCCTTTCAAGATGCATCTGTAATATGTTAATATTTGAATGTTTGATCTCATGTTTCTAATAAACATGATATAAATTCTTCAATTTTTAAAACATTTTCATTCATTTTACTTGGCACTTTAGTTTGTTTAATGAGATTGTATGACTGCACAAATGTGTTAACATTTTAAAGCATCATTCTTGTATAACAAACACCTTGTGACCCCATTAACTGATTCTAATGCTTTAATGCATCGTCCTTGTGGCTTCATTAATTGTTTCTGATATTTTGATGCATCTTACTTGCGCTCCTTGTTTGTGTGTGATTATTAACACTCTTGGAGTTCAGTAATTGATACTGACATTTTAATATATCATATGTTTGCTTCTTGTTTGTGTGATGAACACTGTTATTTCATCAACTTATGACAGTGTTTCCTCTAAGCCAATTGAAATTTTCTTCAGCCAAGATTTGCTATCTGATCTTTGTTTCTGAGTCATTGTGGTCATTGACATTATTTGTATAGTATCTTCTGCTTGTTGAAACATTTTGTTTATTTACCTTTCTAAAACCACATTTTGTTGTACTTGCTTTTCTGAAACTAATTTTGTTTCCTCATCTTTATGAAGCTACATTTTGTTGTACTCACCTTTTTGAAACTAATTTTGTTTCCTCATCTTTATGAAGCTACATTTTGTTGTACTCACCTTTTTGAAACTGCATTTTATTTACTCACATTTCTGAAACTACATTTTGTCATAATTAGGAATCTTGGCCATTATATCTGCTGAATTGTTGCTTTAAAGATCTATATGTTAATGTATTACATGTTGAACTGTCATGCTAAAGAACTATGCGTTGTGCAATATATGCTGAATTGTCTCATTAAAAATATATAGGTTGGTGTAATATATGCTGAATTGTTTCATTAAAAGAACTGCATATTGGTATAATACATGCTGAATTGTTTCATAAAAGAACTGTGTTGTAATACATGCTGAATTGTCTCATTAAAAGAACTATGTTGGTTTAATACACACTGAATTGTCTCATTAAAAGAACTATATGTTGATGTAATATATTGCTGAATTGTCTCATAAAAGAACTGTGTTGTAATTAATACATGCTGAATTGTTTCATTAAAAGAACAGAGTTGTAATACATGCTGAATTGTCTCACTGAAAAACTGTGTTGGTGTAATACATGCTGAATTGTCTGACTACAAAACTATGATTTGGTATAGATTATACACCAAAGAACTTTGTGTTGGTATAGTACCTTTAGATTATAACACTAAAAAAAAATATGTTGTTGATGTTATACAATGAGATGAATCAATACATTAGAAACATTTCTGGGGGTAAACTGTATGATAAATTGTATGGAATTTTAATAATGCAAAACTGTGGACATGGCAAAAATAGTAAATACATTTTTGAACTGTCATTTTAATTAGCAAGAAACCTATTTATTACCAGCAAAATTTGCATGCACACGCACACACACACACACATACATATAAACAAACAGTCATAAAGCAATGAAGAGTATTAAGGGATATATATTGACCCTGATTTTTATTATTATTATTTTTGTACTAAAAGTCATCTTCTGGAGTTCTGATGGATCTTATGATCACATTATTATTTGTATGCTGAAAATATTATTTTTATTAACTAAATTTCTCTTCTATGTCTAGCCTTTTCCTCAGGCCAGAGTCAGGCATAGCAAGAATGTTTTGGTTTTATTACACATTGGGGCAGAAAGAAACTATTAATATTAGATTTTCCTGCATATGAAACATACTAAAATAGACTTTATAATGTGGATTATGTTATGAAAATCTCCCTCAGATCACAAAACACTTACACTATACTTGTATGAGATATCTGATTAAGTGTCTTGGATCACTAAACAATTACAGTATGCTTGTATGGGATTCCCAATGATTAGGTCTTGGATCACAAAGTAATGAAGTATACTTGTGCACGATATCCCAATGATTAGGTCTCTTGAATCACTATGAATGACTGTATATTTGTATGATATATCCCAATGATTAGGTCTCTTGGATCACTAAAAAACTACTTGTGCAGGATATCTCAATGATTAGGTCTTTTGAATCACAACTACAGTATACTTAGATTAAATCTCTTGGATCACAAATGGAGTATACTTGTATGGGATATCCCAATGATTAGATCTCTTGGATCACAAAGTAATGGAGTACACTTGCACATGATATCCCAATGATTAGGTCCCTTGGATCACAACTACAGTATACTTGTACAGGATAACTGAATTATTAAGTTTCTTGGATCTCTAAAATATTACTTGTATGGGATATCCCAATGATTAGGTCCCTTGGATCACAACTACAGTATTCTTGTACAGGATATCCCAATGATTAGGTCTTTTGGATCACAACTACATTATACTTGTACAGGGTTCCCCTATGGTTTGGGTCTTGTGACAATCAGCATTTATCAGACTTTGAGGCTAAGAGTGTTTAAATGGCATGCTGTTCTCTTTAGCTGCTATGAAAAAAACAGATCTTTTTTGTATCATCATTTGAGCTAGATACAGCATTATTAACAGTTGGTAAAATATAATTTTTTGATAGAAATATCTGTCAAAAATACTCTGCAACCCAGCAAAAAGTGCAGTGTTGCCTGGGTAATCTACACTAATTAGGTGTTGCAAGGTATGTTTGGATTACTGCTCATTTTAGTTTTTAAAAATAGTTATATTTTTTATTGTTCCATGTGTGCGTCAATAATTTACAGGTGCATTGCTAAATAAAACGATTGTGTAACCTACATCCTATTAATTAAAATGGGTCATGTATATGAAAACACAGTATACATATTTGTCAAAAATGATAAATGCACATTTTGCAGTAATTCCTATCACTGCCACCATCTTACTGTTGTTGAATGTTACTTAAAATTATTTAACAATAACACCAATAATGAGTTTTGTTGGTACTTAATTATTCTCAGATCTCTAAGTGTTTGGCAGTGTGCATTTGGGGGCAGAGCCTGATAAAAAGGGAGTGGGTTGTCTGAACTGGAAAAATCCCAGTTACTGGAGAGTGTTTATGACTTGTGCAATAAGAGTTAGTATCTAAAACATTGGGCACCACACCTTGTCATAAAATATACTCTTTATTCATCAAACATTTCAGTTAACCCCTTCACTGACATCATATATGTCTAAAACATTGGACACCACACCTTGTCATAAAATATACTCTTTATTCATCAAACATTTCAGTTAACCCCTTCACTGACATTATCCTGCTGTGTTTGAACTTTAAATAAAATGATGGGTCATAAAATGGATAATTCATTAATCAGATTACATGTACCATTATTAAACTCCATCACATGTACCACATTTGCTAGATAAGCAATTTAGACTTTTATGTCTCACAAACTAAAGACATCAATTTGCTGACATTCGTGTTGGATTTTTTTCAAAGTATTAATTTACAAACAAAATCATTAACAGAGCAATTTGGCATCATATGCATCACAAGGGCAGTAAATAGAGTTAACTGTTCACATTGTAACAGTGTGTTACTGAGCATCTATGTAGTCAGAATCAGGCAGACAGTAAACGAGAGGGTGAAGCAAATTGTATTCCTAGGACTATACAAATACAATGTTATGTTTGCATCACTGTTTGAATGCAATGGAAGAAAATGTTCTATTTGTTTGACTATATAAAATATTACAGTTGCATTACTTTGAGTATATAGTGAATGAAAATGTTTCTAAGAACACAGTTTTGTTTCTTTTGTCTTTCACTTTTTAGTGCTCACATTGCTAACTTATTTTACTAGTTTATTCAGAAATATTATGAATTTGTTTCCACTTAATCCACTTGTGTTTCAGGACCATCCTATCCATTTGAAGATGGTTTTGGTCCCTGGATGATTTTTGTTTGCTTTATAAATAAATTGATTGAATTTCTGTTTTTTACTAGTTATTTTCTTAACATTGCCTATATGTCTGAGTTTCCTGTACTGTGTCATTGAGGAAATAATTATGTTTTGTTGTATGCTATTTGCATTATTTTTTTTCTCTCCAAACAATCACAGGCATCTTTCATTTCATACATCATTTAATTTGTTAACTGCATAAAGCTACCCACTGTCATGAGAAAAGCATGGAGCCAAAATTATATTTTTATTTCACTTTTCATGCTAGATCGCTGTGGTCAATGGGGAACAACTCACTGACAAAAAGCATGATTGTAAGAGCTCTCACATATGCGCTAATGCATGTATATATATATAAAAAATGTTTTTATGTTCACCAAATTTCATTTAGCTTAGGACCGACGTGTGTAGATGATAGAATGTGTATCATATCATGCATAATAATATATATATATATATATATTAGGGTGATTTTATATATTGAATGAATGCAATTCACAAATGTGCATGTGTGTATGTGTACACTTGTTTACGAGCAAATGTTAAAGTAGGTAAGCTAGCCAGTGCGCTCTTAGGGAAAGCCAGACGTTTGCCTAGGTAGTGGAGTATGTGCATTATACATCATGTGCACAAGCAAAAAAAAGTCACAAGACCGCCCGAATCTCCTAGAATTTTCAAGGAAAGGATAAAAGGAGAAACTGAAGGGTTGGAAATTTTATGAGAAAGAAACTTTTTGCGAAAGTGACATGAAGACAGTAACTTCATAAAGAGCAATATTTTTGTGGAGAGATTTCATATAACAGAAACTATGTTGTGCCCACTAGGGAAAGTTGGAAATATCTCTTTTCCTCATCCTTCTCATCCGTTGAATGCCAAGTATCATAAACATTGAAGCAACATGTTTATAAATACATCATAGCGAAAGTGAAAAGTTCAATGCTTCAAGACAGCCTTGTATGTACATCCTTTTCACAGACAGATGAGTCATTCATTTCTCTCTCTGTCTGGGCTCTGTCTTGGAACATTCTATTCCACTTGTGAAGGAGTGGATTCTTCTCAGACCAAAATAGAGTTGGAGAAGATATTCCATTCATGAGCTTGAGGTCACATTCACTCGACAAAGTACGTTGACAGTGCCAAAATGTTGTTGAAGCCCAGCCGACTACTGGAGGCCAGCGAATTCAGTGACAACTGCCACTATGGTGACAGCCAAGACTACCAGACCAGGCCACAAATGGGAGGTCTAGAACAGTGTTTCAAATAATCATTGTTGTGAATGAGTAGGAACATTTTATTCTTATTTGGACAAACATTAGTATGTAAAAAGAATTGAAGTATGGTGGTTAATCCACATTTTGTGTGAATTATCTCATTGGTGGTACTGTTTACTGCATAGAAATTTTGTATTTACTTTTTTGGGACATTTTTTAAATTTTCATCTCCCCCCCCTTCCTAGAGTGTATGTCATTCAAAAGATGCATGATTGAATTAACCACTGCATGAGAGAGACACCCCATTAGGCTAATAAAACCTAAGTCATACTTTCTGAAA
Organism: Sinotaia quadrata; assembly: GCA_028829895.1. Taxonomy (NCBI): domain Eukaryota; kingdom Metazoa; phylum Mollusca; class Gastropoda; order Architaenioglossa; family Viviparidae; genus Sinotaia; species Sinotaia quadrata. The sequence continues at coordinate 143,029,844 of CM054177.1, read as the reverse complement.
AACTTGTTATTCACAGTTTTTGAAAAGAGCGAAAGAGTTCATGTTTATATTGTTTTGTTGCGTTCGTTGGTTCGCCAAAGTATTTATAAACATTCATATAAGCACACTCGCAGACACAGCCAATAAGACATTCCTTTGCATGGCAGAATAAATTCGGGCCCCACCAAACACCCTTACCAGTGACTCCACCCTGACCATCAACCACAGCAACAATGACAAGAACAACAGAAGACCGGCCTACAAGAACAACCGCAATAACACCAACAGAAAAGGGCCAAAGAAATAAAAATGATGCCCACCACCACACATACGAAACCAACAACAGCGCCAACAAAAACCACAACAGCAACAACATCAAACGCAACAATGACGTAAATACCACCAACAGCAGCATCAACAACAACAATGGTGGTCCTACGCACAACAGTACCCGCCATGGGGTTTTTTCAACCCAGTGTGCAAGTGTAAGGAATACACTGTACTCTGTTGATGTATGGTGGCAAAGTATGCTGACTACATCTTTAATTTCTGGTTCAAGGAAGTTACTGGAAATTGCTACAATTGTTGTTCTGCTTGAGGGAGCTAATATGGCAGAGTGCCAGATTAGCCTTGAGAGAATAGCAGCTCATCAGTGTTCTACAACGTGCAAGGGAAAAATGTGGAACTGACAGTAATAATGTGAACAATAAACTTGAGACTGTTATAAAAAGCACACAAAAGACTATTGCAGCATCACCTAGACAAGTTATGTAGAAACTATTATCGCTTATCTCTAATAACTCCATTTCCATTCTCTGATAAGAACCATCCTGTGATTTATATTGACAATATTCTGAATTGAGTTTTAGGATATAGGACTGTATAAATATTAAAATTATTTGAACATGGTTTTGGGGAAATAGTGATGTCAGATAATCTTTTTCATTGTATTTGTTATATGTATGTTTGATTGTTGATTTAATAAATTTACTTTTAAGTATTGTGTGAGTATTGACCTTCTTACACATGTTAATACCATATGTTGGAAAAGAAAGTGGGTGGATGGGGGGGGGGGCTTGCTAAATATAAATTAGAAGATGGATATATCTTCTTCTTTGGTAAGAAGTTTTCCATCTATGGAAATATTGTGTGATGGTAAATGTTTGTCTTTAAAGTTGTAGAAGAGAGAAAACGTTTACAGCACCCACATATCCACCAAGTGAAAGAGACAAGTGGTGTCTTCTGAAGAATTATTAATAACATAAATTAAGATTCTCATCACTTGTAATTAGTTATGGGTGATAATAATAATCACAACCATTAACCAGGTGGTGTTAGCATCACAGATAGCATATGACCTTGTATTTTTAAAACCTGTTTACTTGTGATAAGAGCATATTAGCATGATACAATTCAGACTGTGCAAGTGAGGCAAACTTTTAAATATTTGTTTAACTTTGTAACGAGGTCTCCAGCTATAGTATTTTAACATAAGTTTCTGCTGTTTCTAGCAAATGTAAAGTGCTATTTACTTTTTTTAAACTGTAATTTTTTAGATCCTTTCTGGCTAGAAATTTGCAGTCAGTGGATAAATTATTACAGTTTAAAAAAAGCAATTTCATATGTCATTTTAGCTTTATATTGCCTAGCTCACAACAGTAATAATTATAAGATGATACTTCACTGAATTCTTATTATTTAAGAAACAGCTTAAAATGCTTGACAGTATTAATGAAATACTTGTAAAGAGTTCCGGATTTATGTTGAGGTGAATGACCTGAACATGCTCAAACACTACTGACTATCACTGCTCAAAGTGGTGGTAAGGGTTTTCAAATGCAGCCTTACATCCTAGTTTGAGAGCCAGAGTGGCATTGTAAGTCTGAGAGAGTGAAACTCATCCATGAAATATTAAAGTCACCACTGACCCATATGACCCTGCATATATTTCATTTTGAACTTGAATGAGTTTAATAAGTTCTTTCAAAACAACAAGAAACAAATTGGTGGTATAATGGAAGAAATGCATAGATTACTCAGGTAGTTTGTTGTTAAATTTGTTGAGATGAGACATGTCAAACAGGTGGATGACTTGTGATTTACAGAATGCTGACAGTACTCGTGCAGTAGGCCTCTCTGAAACGAGTCCAAATGGATGAAATAGAGCTTGACTGTGCTGTGAAAAGGTCATGTTTTGTAAGTTGTGAGAAAGTTTTATGCAGCAGTGGTGAAGAAAATTATAGACAAATTCCCTTTTTAAGGCCCTACAAGTACTGTACCCAGCTATTAGAGATAGCCTGCAGTACACATATCTCTGCAGATACTTTGCTCCACATCTCGGTCGCGAAGTTCTTAAAGATGAGTTTGATGACTACTGCATGCTGCTTGATGAGTGTTAACAAATGCCAGAAAAGGGGCTTGTGTTTTGCATTCAAAACAATAAAGTATCAGATGTAAAGAATTGTGTAAATACATATAAAATTAGTTTGTCTCAAATTTGTCATTTTCAAACTGTTTATCTTTTAAAGTATATCAAATTGATTTTTCATTTAAAGTTATTTAAAAATTAAATTCAAGATTCTAGCACACAAAGAGTGCATATTTATCTTTAAGCATAAAATATTAGATAGATATTTTTAACTTCAGAAAATGTTTAAAATAAAATTGTCAAAAATTCTATAGTTTTCCATTTTTGTACCATGTTGCTATGAAATGTTAAAAGTGATATGTTTTCTAATGTTTCTGTCTATATGAAATACCCAATTAAAATGATTTTCACCATGAAACATTACGAGATGTTTTAAAAACTGTAACTGTTTTCCAATATTTCTGTATGTATATAGTACCCATCTCTAAATGATTTTCACCATGATATATTATAAATTGTTAAAAGCTATAAATATGTTTTCCAATACTTTGACTGTCTCTGATATCTAACTCTGAACTCAAGAAACCAACACTCTTCTGTTTTACACTTACTTACAAACTACAGCAACATAAAGAACAATTTCATTATGACATCAACATTTATTTACAATATTAAAATGCACACAAAATATGAGATCAATACAACTGAGCAACCTAACAAATTACTAACCTTCATACAATAATTAGCCCTTGAGCATATCAGTCCCAATGCTACTAATTTTAAAAAGAAAATACCTGTATGGGGTGAAAGTGTTTTAAGTAAATATGTTCTGTGAAGTACAACATGAATTAAAATATTAAATACATTCTCACTCACAAAATACTGAAAACAATTAACAATCACTAGAAAAAAAGTCAGTTCATGACAATTAGACACCAAGAATGATGTCTGAAATTGATTTGGAGCATAAAGAAGTGGTTTGTTCTGGAAATATTTTTTGTAAACATGCCTGAGTTTCTTTGTTGAGCAATTTGAATCTAGTTTAGTGTGTTAGCACTCTCATCCACATGTAAAGATAGTCACTATTTACTTTAGGGTATGGACGGGGGTATGGTGCATTTTGCATCACACCTAAAACACTGCTAATCACTGGAGAATAGGCAGACCTCCAGCAAAAAGAGAATCCAAGAATTTTAAACATCTCAAACACTGCATGCTGTTAATGTTTAGTTTTGTATTCTTTTCATTCCAAATATTGAAAATTGTTTTTTATTTTTTATTTTGAATGCATATACATCTCAAACTATGAAATGTGATTGGAACTAAAATGAATTTATAAAAAGAAAACAAAATCATTAAAGATAATTAAGACTAAGATTCATTTATAAAAAGAATCTGGGCTATTTTGGTTTCTCTGCATGATGTAAGCTGATTAAAAACTGTGGTATGGAGTTAATAGCCATAAGCTAAGACATTGGTGAAGCTTTGCTGCTAAGATTGTGATCATAATACTGACATAACAATGAGAAATATAGTTAAATATGGCTAAACACATCTCACAGCAATCAGTTCAGAAATCACCACCCTTATGCTTTATTATTCTAAAACATTAATATACTGGTTTGACAGGGTAAGCTTATCTATTATTCTGGTAGAATAAACTGCAATTATATGATACAATACTGCACTCTTCTGACAGAAATACATCAATACAAAAATGAATCACTGACATAACAATTACACTCAAAAAATAAAAGAAATAATACAACACACTTTTAGATTATAACACCTTGAAAGTGGTCATGATAAGAAAGGATAACAATGGTAAAAATCTCTAACATGTCAATGATTACTTCACAATGGTTAGAAACCATAGCTCAACTGCCTATACACTTGTCAGAAACACTAGCCAAAACAACAAGAGTTAAAAAGTCAAGCAAACCAAAGGATACCTCGCAATGGTCAGAAACCCCGGCAAGACAGTAACTGATTTATGTGGTCAACTGTGACTTAATCATGCATATACACACACATACAATAACACAATATAAAAATAGACTGCAATGTGTTCAGCTAATAATACTGATATGTATTTGGACTTGATACAGAGAGCCACTGATACATCACCTATTTTTTCCTGTTGTGTTCTCTCAAGAAATAACAAATTTTGTTTGTATTGATAGGTTTTGAAGTTTAAATATAAATTTTGTTGTAATTTATTTTGCTTTCTTAAAAATACAAGTACACTTACTGTGATTAGTTTTCATTGTGTCAATAGCAGACTTTATATGTGTACGTGCATGTGTGTAGTTTTTGTTGTTTTGAGCATCCTTTATTGTGTGTAGACTTTTATTGTGTTTCAAGCACAGTGTTGTATTTTTGAGGAGTTATGAGCATACTTTAATGTGTAGTTTTTGGTGCTTTGAGCACACTTTATTGTGTGCATAATTTTTTGAGTGTTTAGAGCACATTTTGTTGTGTGTAACGAGCACACCACTTTGTTCCACATATTTTTTATGAGCACACTTTGTTGTATGTAGTTTTTATGAGCACATTTGGTTGTATATAGTTTTATGAGCACACTTTTTTGTATGTAGTTTTTATGAGCACATTGTTTTAAATAGTTTTTATAAGCACACTTTTTTTTTGTATGTAGTTTTTATGAGCACAATTTGTTTTATGTAGTTTTTATGAGCACACTTTTTTGTCTATAGTTTTTATGAGCACAACTTTGTTGTATATAGTTTTTATGAGCACACTTTGCTGTATGTAGTTTTTATGAACACACTTTGTTGTATGTAGTTGTTATGGGCACACTTTTTTGTATGTAGTTTTTATGAGCATACTTTTTTTGTATGTAGTTTTTATGAACACACTTTGTTGTATGTAGTTTTTATGAGCACACTTTGTTGTATATAGTTGTTATGAACACACTTTTTTAAAGTTTATGAGCACACTTTGTTGTATGTAGTCTGAAGTGATTACTTTGTGGTGCACTGATAAGGTCACAGTAAATACATATTTTCTCAAAGTTACTCTCTAAAACCATAAATTACATTTGTAGAAAGATGTACTTTTGTTAATAAAGATAAGTATTTAAAACAACAACTATTTTACCCTTATGACATGCTAATCACAGGAAAGGAGTAACAGTTCAAACAAGATGTATGAAAAGGCCCAAAATGACAAATGCAATTATCCTGTGGAAATAATAAATAGTTGTAACTGTCAAACCCCTACCCCACTTTCAATTTTCATTTCTATCCCCAAATGATGTGGCTTTCACGAATGTGAACACAAACTGTTGAAAAAATGCACAAGACAAAAGTAAAAAAATACAAAATATATTTACAATTTATGCAAAATTATAAATAGAAAACATTTATTGATCCTCATTGCTCATGCAACCCGGCAGAGTTATATACAATTATGAGACTTTTAACTAAATATAAAATTCTTATAAAGTTTCAATATAATGCAATTTGATTATAACTTATACAAATTATAGTCGAACAACTTTGACAGTAATTGTCCAAAAACCCATGAAAACGTTTGCTTTATAAATATCCCTGCATTTAACTTGTACAGGGAATTATAAATAAAACTTCCCTCCCAAAATGTTTTTCTTGAAGTTCATTCTTAATCATTCATGCTAACTATAAAAAGAAAATTCTTAACAATGAAAGATTATTTTTTTTTTTAACAAAAAACAACTCATTATTAATAATTTCAATATCACCCACTTTTAACTTTACAAACTATATATAGATGTAGCTGACTTTCTAAATATAAAAATAAATAGTGTTCAACTATTTGTTTTTTCCCTTCTATGGGCTTTAAGGTAAAAGTATCAAAATGGTTCCTTGTAACCATGAAAGGAAATCCCTAAAAATATAAAGAATATATTCATCACGAGATCGCTCTGGGCTATTTTTCACTTAATTTTTAAAAAATTATTTATAGAAATCAAGCAATTAAAGCAACAAATTGTTTCATTTGCACTTCAATTTCTAAAATGCCTTTCAGTTAAAATTTGAACTAGTAGTTACAATAATTCACAGCTGCTATTTTGCAACCTGTATATGAATAAAGGAACCATATCAACAAAGTCATCTTCATTGCAGAACAGCTAAAGTAATCTTTTCCACCCCTGTTGAACTCAAGAAACAGTAAAGTTAACTTTTATTACCCCTCTTGAACTCAATAAATCAGTAAGATCATTATAGTTAACTTTTACTAACACTTTGGAACTCAGGATCATATTTATCTTTTTAGCCACTACAGACCTATAGAAACTGTAAGATCATATTTACTGTAACTATAGGCAAAGAAAGAGTAAGATAATCAAAGTTATCTTTACCATTGTATCATTGTAGAATACTTGTGTTGAGGTACAAATTTTATAATGTTATGAAGCCTGTTCTCTTTAAAAGTTGCAAGGGCTATTATACATCTAGCTGTGTGGTGATAAATCAACTCTTTATTAAATATCTAGATGTACTGTGATAAATCAACTTTTTATCAAAAATCTAGATGTACTGTGATAAATCAACTCTTTATCAAGTATTTAGATTACAGTGATAAGCTAACTCTTCATTATATCTCTAAATGTGTGGTAGTAAATCAATTTTTTATCACATCTCTGATAAAGCAACTTTCAAATAGGTCTCTAGCTGTGCTTTGATAAACCAACTCTTCATTATATCTCTAAATGTGTGGTGATAAATCAACTTTTCAGTTCATCTCTATCTGTGTAATGATAAAATCAACTTTACATTAGATCTCTAACTTTGCTCTGATAAACCAACCCTTCATTATGTTTCTGTGATGATAAATCAAATTTTCATCATTATCTCTGGCTGTGCTGAGATATATCAATTCTTTGTCACAATTCTAGATGTAATTGATAAATCAACTCTTTATTAGGTCTCTAGCCCTGAGCTATGTGTGATAAATCAACTCTTTATTAGGTCTCTAGCCCCGAGCTATGTGTGATAAATCAACTCTTTGTTAGGCCTCTAGCCCCGAGCTATGTGTGATAAATAAATTCCTTGTTAGGCCTCTAGTCCCGAGTTGTGTTAATTAAATCAATTCATCAAGGCAATGAAAACTCACTTTTAAAATGCAAAAATTATTTATCATATACCAAAAGATGAAAGTTAAAAATGATTCTTTGATTCATTTACAAGTACATGCAAGGTATACAAATCATGCATTGTTTGTGTTTTGTATTTCTACACAATAAAAAAAATATCTGTAGTATGTGTACAGTCACCCTTAGTAAACACTTCTGCTGCAAAATGATAAACTCAGCAAGACTTTTAAAAAATAAATAAAACTAAGTGGTTCTTGCCCTATTAATATATCATTTGAACTAAATAGCTGGCAAGTGTAAGTGATAAGATCTCAGCACAGAGAAAAGTATGTTCTCACAAAAACTTTTTGTGCAAGAAAGGCCCCTGTATTCTTGTTAAAAGGTGGATTCACTCATACATCCAAATGGACATTTAAATATAAAACGTAGACAGTCTGCATGGAAGGCTGTTTGATGATGCACTTTGCTCAAAATGTGCTCAGTCAGCAGTCTGAAATAATTTCATCTATAAAGCTACTGTACGGTATGATATTCGTTGTCTTAATGATTGCAGCAGCAATATAATAGTCCCTCTACTGTCCAGTGAAGAACCAAAACCATTTTTAGCGTTTGTTGTGCTACTGGTGTGTGACAGTTTTATTGTTTATTAAAAAACTGCAAATACTAAAATCAAGTGATGTTCAAAACTGATTCTTTGACAGTTTACAATTTACTTTCATCGACCCAAAAACAAACTCTCAAGAAAGAATTATTAGTGAAGATCTGCTGGTCATCAATCAAAGTAGGTTTTGCCTACATAAAAATTATACACATTGCATGTACAATCTACAAATCTGACTCTAAAGGTCCAATGGTCGATGTTATACATGCCCTACACACTTTAACCAGCACTAATTTAACTTGTGTGCATTCATCTGGAGTATTTGTTACAACTATTTATTTGAATTCCTCTTTTGTATTTGATAAAATCTTGCTGGTGTCTAAATGATTGGGTGAAATTATGAGTGTTGATAAGACTACAAGGCATTTAATGTTAGTGGGTAAAATTCTACACAATTTTTTTAATACAGAATTTAGGTATATCCAAGAGTAAATTCCTCACAAATTACTTATTTGGTAAAGATTTATCTTGAGTGATTAAGTGAAATTTTGCAAAGATTATATTGAAATAGTCTTTATCACTGTTGATGGTGTACCAAAATGATAATTCTTTCAATTCTACCAAAATTATAATTCTTAACAAAGATATGTAGATATCTTCTAGTTAAGTGAAGTGAAATATGACACAAATTATAAATCTTAACAAAGATTTAAGGGAATCTAGATCAATTCAGTAAAAATCTTACATAAATTATATCTTGATAATAACTTTGTTTTCAAAGGAATCAGACCTGATTTGGGCAAAATTTTACTTTAACTAAATATATATTGTGATGAGAAATGAATGTGATCAGTAGTTCAGTTCAGATCAAACCAACTGTGAAAACAATTTATTAATATTTAAAATTTATAAATTTCAAAACAAACCAGTAATTCTTAGGGAATGCTCTTTTAAGAAAACTTGGCGCTAAATAACACTGAAGAGAGTCAACTATGCTGAAACAGTGATGACCACTATTTTTTGTCAGTAAGTAGCTGATGGAATTCTAATTTCTCCAACTTGGTCAACTTGACTCCACGATGAAAAATTTCCCAAGCCTTCTGCTGGCCACACCTCTTTGTTTTAGAGATGGCTTTAACAATGGCCTGAAACAAAAATAAATATATATATCAATGCAACAGATTGAACAACTCTAAAATTATCGGGGGAGATACTGATGCACACAATTTATTTCACAACTGATCATCAACTGCAACAAATTTTCAGATAAAAATGGTATCAATCCAAGTGGTGGGCAAATAAACATATCATGACAGATCTAATGTTAGCTATACATAAGAATCTTGATAATACATTTTAGCTCAGTTCATTTCAAAATATTTACTCTGAACAAAAGGTTTATGACTTCAAGAAAAAAACTCACCTCAAAGAAAAAGAATAATATAAATGTAGTACATTCAACGGTAAAACATGCAGTGGATAAATTAAATATTGTTCTGTCAACAGTACAACATGAGTGGATGAGAAAATACCACCACCACCACCACCACCACCAAAAAATAACTCAACAATATTACAATAAATTGCTATGATATTAAACAGAGAAGAGAGAAAATTGACTTTAAAAAAACACAACAACTGGATATTGAAAAGTATGATGGCCGTTTTCTTTTTAAGAAAAAGGACAATAAAAAAAACTGGTAAAAACAGGAAGAAAAGTCTTCTAACTGGTCAAAAAATGCAATTCAGCCAATTCCAAACAACAGCCTGGGTCATAAGATTCTCAAAGCAAACTGTTATTGTTATTATTTAATTGATGCTTTAGATTTTTATAATTTAATCTTAGGAGTATAAATTATTTTTTATTATTGTCAATGACAGTCCAATGTTTTTATCTGCAAATATGCATCTTAAGAATCTGTGATTTAAAAAATATTTTAAAAAATCCCCTAAACTTGCAAACTCATTTAAAGTTAATAATAGAAATACTTACAAAATGTTATATATATTATATATATTCACTGACACAAATACACACACATTAATTTTGCTGAATAGTATTCTTATGTTAGATTTTTCCTTGCATTACAATTAACCATGATTTATAAAAAAATAGTAGATTTTCTTGACCAATACATAACAGTTATGATTTAATATTTGTTTGCTAAAATTAGAACATTATTTTGTAGCTAATTAAACTAGATGAAGAAAAGGCAAAATATGATTTTATTATTTGTAAATAACATATATTTAATCCAAAATATATTTTAAATGACATGCATTGATTCTTGTTGCAAAATTGTGTACAATCATTAAGTGTTTCAAACATAATAAAACAAATTAAATAAATTTGTGACTGATAATTATTATAAGGGATAAATGTATTACAGATCAAGATTAAGAAGAAATAGGCAAAAACAGCACCAATGATGACAACGATGGAAAAGGTAGTGTTGCAAACGTAAAGCTTAAAATTTGACAGTTTATATAATTTTTCAAATCAAAATCATCTTATGATCACTGTTTACTGGAATGAATCTTAAAACTAGATAGTCATTCAATCAAATATTTACTAGCAAACAATCATACATGCATACATTCAAACACAAGCAAATGTATCTTTCAAACACACGCACATAAAAATGTGTTTCTAAGCAATCACTCTTAAAAACATAATCTTCAATATAGCCATTTTCTTTAATTTTCATTGTTATAAATAATCCAACAAACTTACTATATCAAGGTTTTCTTAGAAATGATAATATATTAAAAGCAATATTCAATATTCCTTTTATCTACAAATGGTCAATTTTGTGAAGAAATAATATTTTTAAAAGGCAGATTCTTCACAATGCTTAGTTTATACATAAATAGGATCTCAAACACAAACACACATTTACAATGCACAGCATAACCTACATATGAGGAAGCATGCACTCTCAACATATGCATGAAAAAACACATTTAAAAGCAAATATGCTCACAAGCATATTTAGAAGCAAGCATGCAATCTCTATGCATGCACACACACACAAAATACACATACAAGAAGCATGCGCATAAACAACATATTTACAAATAAGCTTGCACCTACACACTTGTTTTTTACATTTGATGAAAGGCATGCTTACCCAGAGATTTTCATATTTTAATCTCCCCTGAGAGCTTAAGGGCTTCACTGGCCTTGTCTTCTATGCCTAAGGAGACATATTATACTCCTGAAGTATGCACGTTTGATTGTATGATGGAAGAATGTTTGTATGCTTGTTCAATGCCTTACTATAAATGTGTTGTGTTTGTCTATAACTTGGTACCATTTACTCTTCACTTCAATTAGTATATGTTGCGCTACAAGCCAGAGCCATTCAATTTACAGGTAACTATTTTTCATACTAATGAATGCTACTGTTAGTTCCATTTGTTCTTGTCATCTTTTTGTCTGTCTTCAAGTTACCAAGATATGAGAGAATCGGCCCTTTAAAATTCTTTCTCTGATATCCTTAATCTTGTTGGATTAGTAAAATGCATGCTATGACTATTTCTAATATTACTATCACTGGTCTTTTCTCCCTAACAAATATGTCACTTCCAAACCAAGGTGTATCCAGTCAAATTATTTGCCAATCACAAGAAATGATAGTACTCCTGTCATGTTGGACCCAACTGGAACATTGAAAATATGCCCACAGGTTTTTCTGCTTATCCTGTTGTAAAATGTGCCTATAAAGACATGAATCTCATAGATTTTTCTAACTACACTATTATGAAATATAATTTTCAGTGCAATATTATCAACCTGGCCCAAAAGTTTTATGCATACATAGGCCCTCTGGCCTCTCCATTAATTGCCAGCCCATCACTCACTATAATGGTTCCCAAGGGGGCATTACTTTTGATTAGAACATGTTGCCAATGAGTGTTTTATTTTTTTCTCCCTTGGAAGCCTCTGGCCTTGACTAGATTGTCTATGGAAAAGTATAACACTCTTACCCAATGTATATCCGGAAAGTATTCTTGAAAATCTTATTTACTATAAAAATATGCCTATTTATAAGTACACTCTCTCAAACATGCATATGGCTCTTTCTATGGGGAAGTGTACCACAAAAGGTGAGGCCATTTGAAATGTGTTTTCTTAAAAAATAAACCAGTGAAATATCATGTGTTTATATTCTACATATTCAGAATTGATGTGAGAGATACGTAAGATAGCTGCATGAAGAATATGTGTTTATTTATTTTGTAATTATTTGTAATACAAAGTCGTTTTGAACTGAAAAATTCCACTCATTTTGTTACATGGATACATACAGCCATTTTCTTTAATTTTTTATTGTTATAAATAATCCAACAAACTTACCATATCAAGGTTTTCTTAGAAGTGATAATATATTAAAGCAATATTCAATATCCTTTATCTGCAAACGGTCAATTTTGTGAAGAAATATTTTTTAAAAGGCAGATTCTTCACAATGCTTAGTTTATACATTAATAGGATCCAAAACTTTTGTTATTTTACCAAAATGATATATGTAAGATGAATGAGTATTGTGGATCTAATTAGTTGGGGTTTTTTTTTGGTTTTTTTTACCAGAAGTATTCATACACTAATATTTTCAAATTATTTGTTATATTCAGCTTTAGCAAAACTAATCTGACTTCGTTTCTTCCTTAATATGTTGGAGCAGAACTAATAAATTTGCAAATATAATGACAATAATATTGCTAACTACTTTTGACATTTTTCAATGGTATCATATTCCGGAAAGATAACTCTCATGTCATTTTGTCTTGGATTGATGAGTTTAAGTACCAAATAAGAAAAATAACTTTCATTTCCCATTCAGATCACATGGTTGCAAAGGAATGGCAGGAAAATTTTCAGAAACATTGTTTCAAAAGAGCCAAGATTTCTGAAAATCAATATATTTTGATTAAACTGATTAACCTAGTAAATAGTTTATATATTTATGTGCATATCCCTGTGTTTTCTTTTGCATTTAAAGTTTCACATAGCTAAAACATGAGCTAGAAAGGGTGTGAATTACAATTAAGAACAGAAATATTGCGATTAGGCTTATTAAATATCTTTAAAATCATTATATTTAAATAGATAATTTGTTTATTACTTAATATTATCTTTGCAGCATAATAATTTAGCCCATTTTATATTTAGCTGAGAAAAATAAACCTTCTTTTATGATGGCTGATAATTTTGTTAATATGGTTTCCACCTTGCAAAGTTCTAGTTTTATATCCTATTTTAAATAAAAATTTATCCAGAATAAGTTAAAAATTTAGGTTAATAAAAAATACATAGATGATAATGAGATAATTATACTGATTATTTTTTTTTAAAATTTTCTGGTAAAAAAATATTTTTTTGTTGGTAAAATCTTACTTTTTAAGTTTCTGTTGAAATTTCAAATTCATATAACATTTTAATAATTTTTATCATTTTTTTTTTTTTTTTAACATTTTTATGTGAGAATTATGCCCTGTTGTACTCTTCAACATATAAAATAATTAGATTTAATCCACTTTATTTTTTGCACTTCATATAACAAAATGGTACACTTCCCCAGAGAATGAGCTATAGATACAAATAAAAATGTGCATATACATACTCACAAATATATTTAAAAGCAAGCATGCATACATACATATAAACATATACTCACCATGCAAGTATACACTATACTAGTATCAATACATTTACAAGCAAGTACCTCAACACATGCAGATATATATTTGCAAAAAAGCATGAACACATATAAATCATATATATTTAAAAGAACAAAGACGTGCACAAAAATAAACATACTATTTACCAATCAGGTATACTTACATACCATTACCAACACATATTTACTAACATTTTGTCAAAAACATTCATCGATATTTATAAAGTAAGCATGGATATATACATATACATACACACATATTTGCAAACATGCACACATACATACACATGCTGAGGCAAAAATAAAAAACAAACGCACACACGCACGCACGCACGCACGCAGGCACGCACACACACACACACACACACACACACACATTTAAAACATTAACTGTAAAATTCATGCATACATATATTTACAAGCACACATTACACATTATTAAAAGATTGTATACAGACCTCTGGAATCCAAACACCAAATAAATAATCCATGTCTGGAATTTTTTGCATACTGATTTCTTTCAACCATTCTCCAAGACAAAACAATATTGTTTCAAGCTACAAATAAAACAAAAAATGAAAAAATCACCAATAGCTAAATAACTAAGAAAATACCATAAAAATAAATGTAATAAATAAAAAAAATGTGTATAATTGTCCAAACTGTTAATAAATTAAGAAATATCAATAAATTTGGCTGCCACAGATGCCATAAATAATGAGGAAGCCAGTCTCATGTGATGCTTTATTAAAAGAAATGCCACATACAAATGAAGAGGTCACTGGAAATGAGTTACCTGTTCATCATCATCAAATGGTCCAAAATTCGAATCCTGCAATTTCTTTCTTTCTAAAGGGCCCTTCTGGAATTGAAGATGTCGGTCACTTGGAGCCTGACCTTTCCAAATCTTCACAAGATATTCCTAAATGACAAAACTTGTACTGATTAATTTTGTAAAAGATTGTTATCTAATTCCTATTTAGTAAAGCCTACACAAAAATTGTAAGGATTATGATAATAAAAATCACTAATTTTTTCCAATATGAAATGCAATCATGTTGATGTCACTGTTCATTGCTTTGCTTTGCGCATATAATCAGCTCAAGTCTAATTTTCCATCAACAAGATAATCCATTACTAAAATCATGCTGGCCATTTTATGTAGATGTTTAACACAAAATCATGGAAAAAAAAAAAAAAAGAACATGTGTCTCTCTTAGTAAACAGTACAAAGAAAAGGAAAAAATAAAGACCTTTTCCACTGTGCAATAAAATTTATAAAGAAAATCAAACAATCAAATTGACAACTTCAAAGATTATCAAACAATGAAATAAGATACAGCAGATTTTCAAGCCAGCCAATTATAATATCAGTATCAAAAAGCAAATTCATTAAAAATATTTTTTAACCAATTTTCTGAAAAGTTTTAAATACAGGATGTTTCCATGTAGATATGTACATACTGTGGGTATATAGCTTACTGTCATCACCGAGTAATAGAATCACCTGCTGTGCAGAATCAGAATTCTGAGAATGGATTCTAATCAACATAATATACATTTCAGTTTCTAGAATAAAGTTTTGGTTATAAGAAATTTTTTAAAAATTGCATTGAAATTTCAAGTGCCTCATATCAATATTCTATCGTAGTAAACTTGTTACTTAGCAGTTTGACTGGCAAACTGCAATGCAAACTCTTAATTTTACTGAACTACTTCTCAATTTTATGCAGAATTGGTAATATTCTTAAATAACATTATAGATACATAAAGAACTTACAAATTATGAAGCAATTGTCCACCTTTCTATTTAAGTTCTTGTTACTAAGACCACAATGTGGTACAATTATACTGATCGCTTACATTTTAAAATCATTTAGTTCAAATAGGAAGCTGTCATCTCTTCACTTCCTGCTCAAGAAGGGCCTCTTGCTGCTGAGGTCACATACTCATTTAATAAATAATAACTGTTGATTGTTTATATTCATTTAATTAATATTACTGATTGTTTACATAAATATATATTGTTTACCTTCTTCAGTCACGTGTTGTTATACTCATACTTGTTCATGAAATGCACAGAGAAAAATCAACAATGCAGTATTTACACATGTAATTTAAATTATCAATACTAAGAGTTTTATTTTAGCTATTCTTTTTAATTTAAAAAAGTGTTTATATGTGCATGTACATCAAAAATACGTTCCTTTTTGTGATTTTTTAAAAACCTATAGGTGCTATTCAAAATATTTTTATTTATTAGTCACCATTTAACAGAATCTAAATGTGATAGGATGTGTGATCAAAGTAAGCACACCTACTGTATTATAAAAAGCAAGAAAATACACTAAACCAAGAATTTTTCTAAATAAAATAAGCTTTCTTGAATACTTTCCAGATGAACACACTAGAAGGGGATCAAACAGTTACACAGATATACAAGCCAGAGTCTAAAAATGCTCTTGGTGGGGGAGGGGAGAGATAACATTTAAAGAACTAAACAGATAGCATGCCCCTTAATGTCAATGATCTTCCCTTTGCAATCAAAGGCAAGGTACAGGCCTTAGAAAGTGAGAGACCCAATGCATTTGTTCATCTGGTAAGTAATCAGTAAAAATTTTACTTAGGAAAATTTCTGTTTCCATCATACAGCCAGATGATCATTACTGAGATGAATAATGAAAAGGAAGTGGGAATTTCTCCCTTGAAAAAATATAAAAAATCTTCCTAACTTAAGTATGTTACTATGCTTCTCTAATAAATTGTTTTAGAAAGATGACAACATCTCACTATAAATTATTTTAATTTTGGGAGATATAAGCAGAAAAATCTAAAATATTACATCTACATGACTGTGAAAAACTTAAGAGGTGATGAAATAATGGTTGTTACAATCTCCCTCCTCTCTCTGGCGAAAGGGAGATGACATTGTCAGCAGCAACATAGGATCTGGGTTGATGTTTACTACAGGAATCCACACACAGATACACCATGGGTGTTTGGCTCTTTAATCTTTATTGTGAATGCAAGGGTTACGCTTTGCTGGTGTGTTTGTATGTGTGAGTGTGAGTGAAGATGATAAAGTGTATGGACAGTACAAAAAAAAAAAAAACGATACAACAACAAAAAAATATGAGACAAGACAACACCACACTCGCCCTTTCAAAACAATAATAAACAAGCTTTAAAAAAGTTATGATTTAGGCTTATTAAAACTATGGGCTTTCTCTTTCGTGTGGTGGTTAGATCAGTCGCTATGAATTACTCACAACATGCACTCTTGGAGGGGGTAAATGATGAGTGATGATAAAAATAAAAAAAAAAGATAAATTAAGATTTTACAACTGAGCAGTAAACCCTGCTGGTAATGACTACTCTAGTAGCATACAAGTTATAAACCAATTTAAACAGTTCTGGGATCATCAATCCCATGAAAAGAGTAATAACAGTCTCTTGAGTATAATAATTTAAACTCGTGATTGGCTAACCATAATAATGTTCCGATAGACTAAATGTTCCATGTACATAAAATATAAGTAGGCAAAATAGTTCTCAAGTTTGTAATAAACTTATTTAAAGTTAATTTTTTTAGTCCACTGAGGGTTTTTAAGTTATTTCTGATTTTAATCACACGTGCTGTAGTAAATTTTCATTGACACAAATCCTAGTGTTGATTGAATTCTGGTGGTTCCACTTCCACGTTGTCATATGACAATTTTTGTCATCATACCCTGGGTTCATAAAGTTGACCTCCCTGTTCGTAGGCTAGGTCCCCAGGTCCCCAATGGTATCCCATACCATTACTTTTGCGACAGAACTGTTGTTGCTGCTTTTACCTGTCAGTGATGTGTCTTCACAGAGTGATTTTTGCCTTCCATCCATACTTCGGCTTGGAATCAAAACACACCACCCACGGAATAGGCTGGTTCAGAATGTAACATTATTTCCAGATAAAGAGTCCTGGCTGACTGCGTTACCTCTCTATGAGTGGCTTGCATTACTTGCCAGACAAAGGGGAATAAACCAATACCAACAAATTTTCAGTGTCAAATATGTCCAAACGTTTTACCATCACAATTTGGCACATCAATGAGGTGAGGAGAGAGACCAAGGGAAAACACATTTCTTCCCCTTATCACCACACTGTGTACTCCTCAGAATTTTGGTGTCTCACTGCTATCTTATTTCTCTCCCCTTTTTAATTACAGTACACAAAGTTTCATAAAAAAAATCTGCTGAGACTGTACTATCAGCACTTAAAACAAGCGTCCTTGAAAATCCACACATTTCTTGCTTTAATACACACTTCCAGCATAAAATTTTCACCTCAGGCTAAAATTTTTCCTATCACAGTATTCAGTGCACTTTCAAGTCCTAACTACAATGTATATCATACTGGTTTAAATAAATATTTATCTTGATTACAAGCATATAGGTATTTATAATATTATATTAACTTCTGATAAATCTTTCCACATTCACTAGTGAAATGAAATAAGACTGCATTCACACAATACATAAATCTTTAGCTTCATACTTTACAAAATATACTATTAGTTTAATATCAATCTTGTTTTGCTAATGAAATGCAGGTGAACTTTATGATTCAACTCTTTTAAATTAGAGTTCTTTAAAAAAACAAATACTGGTGATAAACACAAATACTGGCCATAGTTATGAGCGTTTGGACGACCTTGAATGAATGACTGAAGCAAATAATGTATATAAAAAAAAATTATCGGGAGAGTATTACCTCCCTTGGACTTTGACAGCAGAGGCTCTATCTTGTTCCTAAAAGTGGAGATAATATTAAACACTGTGATAAGGAAGTTTGTTCTTCAAGTTTTACATTAAAATTCTGAGAATTTGTTATGCTTTGTTCTTTAAAATAAACTAGCCAATTCTGTTTTTCAGTACAAAATTCTCTTCTCAAATTCTATAATGCCACTAGTAAGAGATGACCAACATATCATTCATGAACTTTTTATCAGGCAATTTAGGAATCTTGTGTCACCTTGATTTATCCATCCGTCATCCTCTACCAGTTTACACTTCCAACATAAGCTTGATAAACAGATTCAGCTAATCAATGACATCAAATCACAAAATCCCATGGCTGATCAACTATATGCCCGTGTTGTCTATTTACAAAGCATGCCCCAACAATCTCAGTCGAGTAAGAGAAGTAACAAGCTGTGAAAAGGCCAAGAGAGAAGGTTGTAGATCTGAGAGGCAGCAGAAATCAACAGGTTTAACCAACCATAAGCAAATCTCTCAAGCAGATAAAAGAATATACATTACAGTACAAGAATTAGTGGAAACATCATATGTAAACAGGTGTTGTTTGTACTACAGATGAACTGATAAACATTTAGCTTCCTAGCTCTCTCCTGATTTAAAAAGCCTATCATATATTTACATGGACATTCTGAGTGCCAAGAGACCCACACCCTGACTCTTTTAAGATTGTTCTGGATGGTAAATCAAGCCTCCAAGCAAACTTTCAGCTTTCTTGCTCTCTCCCTGCAGCCATGCTAAGTATATTCATAGGAAAACCATTCGGATGAGTGAGAGAAAAGGGGAACTTAGCAGAAAAGTCTACTAGTAACGCTTTAGGAGTGAACAAAAGTCTGTTGCAACCAATGAATAAACATTCTGATCACAAGAGAAATGATGGATGCTTGAGACAAAATTACTAGAAATGAGATCTCTTGTGTCATATGCCCCATGAAAAGGGTGATTCATCCCCCTGCTTTAAGAAATGGGTGACTATCATCTCTGATGGATAATTTAGATATGAAATCATCATTCTGATATGTTCTTTTCTCTTCACAGCAATCAATACTCACTGGAACTTGAATCAGAAACAGACTTACACCAAGACAGGCTGGAGGAGGCAGGCTGTTGTCAAGGTTATGCTGGGCAGTGTGGAAGTTTGTTTCAATATTCGAGGTACTTGGATGAACCTAGGGTAAGAACACCCTCCCCCACCAGAGAGGGTAAGATGCTGATCAGAACTTGGAAAGTGCTGTGAAGAATTGGGCAAAGTGAGTGCCTCCAAACTGGTGAATCTCAAAAATCTTACACCTTACACTAAGATGTGGAATTGTACCCCTCACTGTGCCATTTCTCAGGTAAAATAGGAAGGCATAGTTCAACAAACAACACCTAAATTGTCTCATCCAAATGAAAGACAATGTTGGTTTTGTGGCACTTAGGAAGATTTATAGGAGACCGAATATACTAAGCATTATCAGGCAAAAATCGTTACCTCCCTTGTTTGGAACTTGGTCAAATTTTCTCCACCCATGGGGACTTAAATACATATGAACACAAACAAGTAGCTTTCTTTGAGTTATCTACATATCTTCTGGTGTGCCAGTATGAACAACAGATTAGTTGCTTAACTCAAGTGTCGTTTATTCACATGCATACTGTGCTCAATGTGCAAGAGCAAATTATATGTGGCCTGGGACTCCAAATCACCAATTTTACCTAAAATGAGCAGTGTCAGAACCCTCACTCAATAATCAATTCCCTCCATCACAGGAAGTATCTGTCTCATACTCCTACATCAAGATAATGAGAGGAGTGTGATATCAATAACAGAGAAGTGTGATTGAGTCTAACAGGATACAGACCATAGACTGCATCTGTTATTTTCTCACCTTCATGGAAGCAGAAGTGGGTTTTGACTATAAATGATAAGATGCTCAGGCACAGAGGTGGATTTTAACTGTTAATGATGTGAGGCATCTTAAATCATGTTTATTGCCAGTAAATTTAGTCAAGTGTCAAAGAGTTACTTTCCCCCATAAGACATTTGCCAGCTTTCTCAAAACACACATGTTCATTCACTCTTACAGTTAGTATAAAATGATCTGTAAAACAATCACATGAAAAACATGCAAAGTCAGCAATGTAGCAATCAAGGTCAAACAAAGGCTACAAACAATTTGGATGTCAGTTACAGAAGAGTAAAAAAAAATGCCTTACTTTAACTTGCAGACAGACAAAAGGACTACAAGAACAAAAAAAGAATCAATAGCAATAATACAAAAACATATGAGAAAGCAGACATAATCAAGAAAATATGGAAACTGCAAAACAATGACTTTCACTATACATAAGTGAAACAGGTTCTAAGGGGAAACCACTTGCATTAAAAGGATTTTGAAAGTAGGTTTCTTTTAACAATTTATTTCTGCATGGGAATGTTACGTAAGCCTCTTTTGAGCTCTGGCTTGCATGGTGTAGAATATTTGATACTCCTTAGTATGTTTTTCTGGCTGTGAAATGGGAAAACATTTCTTTCATTGCATCAGAAATGCTGTTTTAAAAAGAACCATTAACCTTCATATTAGGTGAAAGTATGTAATCCACCATAGGTTTGTTCCTTGTCTTCCTCTGCTCTCGTCTAAATTAGTCAAAAGAAAATTAAAGAAAGAATACAAAGTGAAATCTATGTCATGATTCAAGATAAACACAAAAATTTGAATAATGCACTACATACAATTTTTTATTTAAAAAAAAAAAAATTCATACAAAGCTAAGATTAAGCAACCAACAAGAACAAATATTTCTAATGCAAATGTAGAAAAGTTGACTGTCTATTATTGACATTCAAGTGTTGATCATCAGTGACAAGATCTGGACACCACAATCAAAACAAGGTGGGCGCACATTGTATCTTCTATAAACTTGTAAGTTTATAAATAACTGCACACTTAATAATTTGATATTGGAAATCATGCACACATCAAACTTTTGTAAATTTCCAATATCAAAATATTAAGTGTGCAGTTATTTATACCTAAGTAAATCACCACTATTTTTGAGACTGTTTTGCAAGCATACAATATTTTTAATTGTCTCTCACTCCCATACCCTTTGCAATAATCAAGTAGATTATCTACCCTTTCTTTATCTTTTACAATAAGCAAGTAGATTAATTATCTACCATTTCTCTATCCTTCGCAACAAGCAAGTATATTATCTACCATTTCTCTATCCTTCACCACAAGCAAGTAGATTATCTACCATTTCTCTATCCTTCACAATAACCAAGTAGATTATCTACCATTTCTCTATCCTTCACAATAACCAAGTAGATTATCTACCATTTCTCTATCCTTCACAATAAGCAAGTAGATTAATTATTTTATCTACCATTTCTTTATCCTTCAAAATAAGCAAGTAGATTATCTACCATTTCTCTATCCTTTATAATAAGCAGTTAGAATGTCTACCATTTCCTACCCTTTGCAATAAGTAAGTAAAAAGATTTGAATACAGTCAGTTCACAATTCAGACTCACCTTTCATCTGGTGTCAAACATGGCTTTCTAACAGCTTTTGATCTTGATTTAGGTGGTACAATATCCATTTCTTCTTCTTCTCCAAGTTCAGGTTGAGGTGTAGCATTAATTTTGTCAGCATCATCTACTATCAAGCATATTTAATTATATCAGGAATTTAATTCATTATGATGCTTAAAAATCATTACAACCCTTTCTCTACTTAAAAAACCCAAACACTCCATACTGCCAAAACAAAAACAAAGAAAAAGAGGAAAATCCCCAAACAAAGAAAAATACACAATCACTTGCACAGAAAAAAATTACCTACAACAACAGTTAAGCATTAAATCCAGTTTTATTATCAGATCTATTTTAACATGAATTAGAGCTGATATATATGGCAACCATATAAAATATTTTTTTTCTAAAAGGATTAAATATAAAAATATTTTATACTGCCTTGAAACAAACAAACAAAATATTCTACATAAAAATAAAGTCCAAATTAAAAGGAAAGAATGAAACAATAGTCTTACCAATACTGCTGGTGTCATTAAAAAAATTTGTAAACCCAGTAATGCCCAGAGCACGCTTTGTTAGGTAGTCATCCATTTTGTTCAGGGCAATTTGAAATCGATGTCGTAGCTCTTCAGATGCAATAGATTTTCCACTTGCCTGTAAAAAGCACAGAAAGTGTTGGGCTTAAATTAAAAAAAATAATGAAAGGAAGCACTCTGCAAAATATCAGCAGTAAAATGCAAGAGAAAACTGAATAGACCTGTAGGAGCCTGTATCTCCTGGACTGAGACTTAGAAAAGCCTAAGCAGACAGACCTGTATGAGATAGCACCTCCTGCACTGAGACTTTAGATGTTGAAAAGTCTATGAAGACAGACCTCTAGCAGATACCATCTCCTGCACTAAGACTTTGATGTAGAAAAGTCTTCGAAAACAGATATATATGAGATAGCATCTCCTGCACTGAGACTTTAGCTGTAAATAGTCTATGAAGACAGACCTCTAGCAGATACCATCTCCTGCACTAAGACTTTAGATGTAAAAAAATCTTTGAAGACAGATATATATGTGATAGCACCTCCTGCACTGAGACTTTAGCTGTAGAAAAGTCTATGAAGACAGACCTCTAGCAGATACCATCTCCTGCACTAAGACTTTAGATGTAGAAAAATCTTTGAAGACAGATATATATGTGATAGCATCTCCTGCACTAAGACTTTAGATGTAGAAAAATCTTTGAAGACAGATATATATGTGATAGCATCTCCTGCACTAAGACTTTAGATGTAGAAAAATCTTTGAAGACCTGTAGCAGATAGCATCTTCTGCAATGAGACAAAAAAATGTTGCAAAGTCTTTAGAATTCTGGCAATCAAGCACCAAAGAGATGAATACATGATTGATTGTTGTGTAAAAATTTCATAGCAGGATGGCAGTTCAGATTGTTGAATCTGTGGCAGAGTAAATTTTCTAAACTTAACTGTTATGTAATTTGTTAAATGTCAATATCGGTAACTGTGCAAGATGATATTTTTCTAAGTACCAGAGTAAAATAACAATTCAGGTAAAGAATATGCTAGAACTTGCTGATGCAATCCAAACCAGTTCCAGGTTGATGAATAGTCTTTTCTAATAGTCTTTTTTCTAATAATACTTACTCATAACAATCTCATCCATTACCTGTTGAAGACAGTTCTATATTCTAATCACTTCCATTTTGAGGTAACTCAAGTCCAGACATAAAGGCGATTGTTAGCTTATGGTAAGTTAACTGACTGATAAAGAAAGAATGGACTAGAAATATTTTTGTACATTTTTGATCTATGAGTTGAATTAGAGAATGTTTATGTAATTGAACCATTATTTATATGTTCACTAATTTTATTATGTTGTACATTATGCTTGTGAATTTCGATCGATGCTATATTTCTTATGCTGTGTGTGTATTGGGCTAAAGAATATTGTTGCAGGACTTGTAAACTGAGAATGTAAGAGGGAATAGTTTAGAGATGAAATATGCCTGAAACTTACTGCAGCCCTTAATTTGACTTTTGCTGAAAGGAGCATGCCTTTTGCATTTATTCTGTTTTGTAATCTTGTATCCACTTCAGACTGCTTTGACTTATTGTACTCTACCAGATCACGGTGGTGTGTGTATCCAGTTTTGTCATCAAACTTATCAGTAAATGTGTTGCTGTAAGTTGATTCTTGTGAATTTTGTTCAAGAGTCAATATGTGTCATGGATATGAGGAAATATTATCAAAATTTCTTTTCTCTCTCTAAGTGTCATCATACTCTAAACGATTACCGAAACAGCCAAATTAATTTAAACATAGAAAGGGGCTAAAATGACCATTCTGTCAACAATGTGAAACCTAAGCTGGAAACGCTAGCTGAGGAAGAAATAGGTTTGATAGTAGTGCGTGCCAGTTAATGGAAAAGCGTAATTAACTTTCGAGGACACACGCATTTACCCCTCTGCGGTCAGCAATGCCAGAGCCATAAATCCTGTCAATGTACGGAATACGTGGTAGGACTAGCCACCACCTTCCTTTCTTTGGAGAGAAGGGTACTGACGACAGTATGTATGTATGTAAAATGTGCCACATGAAGACTTCTACTTGTGCTGATTGGTTATGGTGATTTCTATTTTGTACTAACATATATATATATATATACACTTTACTGCAACAACTACATTTTCTTTACTTTTATTTTACAACTATATATATATTGGCAATGATGATAACACCACCAGTGAAGAGGCCAGGGTGTTGAATATCCCAGATGCACATACACACTAGGTATACATTTGGTGTGCTACTAGCTTGAGCTCTCCCACTCCCCCTTTCCAGTTCAACATCAGGAACGACATCCACCACAACTTTAGCTAAAGGAATACTGGGCTAGAGTCAATCTTTGCTGGCCAGACATGTTTGCAATGGATGAGTGCACGATGACACTGCAAAAGTCTTTTAAAAAATTCCACTACAAAGATGATTAGTCAACAGGCCAAACCACCCCCCTCCCCCCACTAACTCACCTTCTCCCAGCTTGAAGGCAAAAAGTGCCCCCATATTTGAACAACAAACTATATATAATATATATATACACTATACATTAAAATATAAACTCAATTTTCAAGTTTAATTTTTTAAAATTATAGTCTAACATTTATGTAGTACTAATTCAACATCATAAAATAGCCTGGTACATAATGAATGACATAGCAAAAATAATCAGGCACAACACGAATGCCAGAGCAAAAATAGCCTGGCACACCATGAATGCCAGAGCAAAAATAGCCTGGCACACCATGAATGACATAGCAAAAATAATTTGGCACACCACGAATGACACAGCAAAAATAGCATGACACACCACGAATGACATAGCAAAAATAACCTGGCACACCATGAATGACAAAGCAAAAATAGCCTGATACACCACAAATGACAGCGAAAATAACCTGGCACACCATGAATGACACAGCAAAAATATCCTGACACACCAACAAATTACAATGCAAAAATAACTTGGCATACCACAAATGATATAGCAAAAACAATAAGTCACTGAGCAGGTTAAAAAAAAAAGATGGTAAAATGTGCTTACCTCAAATTGTTTTCTATTCTCATTGCTGAATGGTACAATGACTTTTCTGTTGTATTTCATGTAGATCTTTTCGCTTGAAAGATAAATTTAAGGTAATAAATTTACTAAATGTCAGAATATTATATGTAAAATAATGATGAAGTTTTGTGAATTGAATAAGTTGTGTGTATCAAGAATAAATCAAATTACTAATTGTTTTCTTTTAAAACAACAATAAAACTTACAATTCTGAACCTTAATAGTGCAACAATTTAAGTGAGCACATGAAAATGGTCATTAGTAAAGTGCTTCAATTTGAAAATTTTGTCTGAATATTATCAAATGTACATCTGAAGCTAAATGGCAAAATTTTGACCAGTTTTATACTTTGAGGTATGAGTCTTTGAAAGAAGTATATACATCCAAAAGGTACTAAGCATACCCACTATTAACCACTATTAGTTTTAAAAAAGTTTAAAGAAACATTTCTGAAAATATTAAAAATCCCAAGCCAACCAAGAGTTACATATTCACAACCAAATCATAACTGTCAAAACTATAAATCTCCCAGAACAACCTACCCATGCTTCACAGAATCTTTTCCATCAAGAAACAAAATACGCAGTTTTTTTGTCTTTGGGTTATTCTGTAAGACCTGAGAAGAAATACAATATGTTTATTATCATGTTATTCAAGTCACTGAACTCTATACATTTGATGTTTTAAAGAATATAATGAACATAAACAATTACACTTGAATCTATTATGTTAATTTCACATCTAAACTCATTCTGAATAGACAGACAATAAATGTTTGCAATAAAAACTTTAAAAACTTCAATTATGAAATTACCAACCAAACTTGCCATTTTACTGAGCTTACTTGCATTGTTCTATTATTATAAATGTCTTGTTTTGAATATTTAACTATGAACTGCTATCTAAGAGAGTGTGAGCCATGGCCAACCATAAATGCCATATAGAGAGAAATTTTATCTGTATAGTTAGCAAACTTCTTCACTTGGTGGAAGAAATTATTTTGAGATCAAGTGGCTATTGATGCACTTTTAGGAGGAGGGAAACTAGGGCATTAATTTGAATAAAAACTGAAATAATAATAGTAAATTAAAATATTATGCAAGTTTCTAAACATATTTACATATATGCTTTGGCTAAGAAACACGAGGAGCTAGTTAAGGCCTATGTATATAATGCAGATAGAAATGATACAGTCATAAAGAGGATTCTGAATGAAATCACATTGGATCACACTGGATGAAGCTGCAATGTGGGTCACAGTGTAAAGTCAGATTGGGTCACACTTGCATAAAGTCACACTTTGGATCACACTGAATGCAGGCACACTGTGGGTCATGCCGAGTGCAGACACAATTTGGATCACACCAAATACAAGTACAATGTGGGTCACACTGAATGCAGGCATACTGTGGGTCACATTGAATGCAATCACACTGTCTCTTATATTGTATGCATATTTATACATTTCAAGCACATGACTTGTACTCACCAGACTTGGCCAAAAGTTGTGGTTTCTGTATTTCACCCAGACAGCATCACCCTTTTCTAATACTTGTTTAGATTCTGAAAACAAAGAAATATTTCCTTTTTTTATTTGTTAACTTGATCTTGTGTCCATTATTTCATAAATAAACTAAAAATATATTGTCTGTAATAAAATAAAAGTAATGGCTGACTTATGGAAAAACAAACATTTATATATATATATTTTTTAAACTCTTTCATTCCCTAGTAGTTTTAAAATCATTTAATGCCATTTATTGGAAGATTTTTCAGGGTTTTCAACCTAAATATTTCATAAACAGCGTAACCAATCTATTGCCTATTTTGTTTTCTTGCTGACATTTTTCTTATTCAAATATCAAGTAAGCTTGATTGTTTCATACTTTTTAGCTGATGACACTGAATTTTTGTTGTCCAATTTAGAGAATAAAAGTCCAAAGTTTTATCTAAAAATTGTACACATGGTGTAGAAAATGAAACTAGCAGTGAGTAAAGTATTCCTAGGTCACCACATATCTAGTAATAGTTTTTATTAGTCCAGACATTTCTATTTTTGTCTTACCTACCTATTTCACCTCCTACCTTCATGCTTACACCTTCACTGAATCTAGTTAAGACATAGGGCAGATAAAACCTATTATGTGATAATATCAATAATGAAAGGTCTGATAAAGTAATTATTGTAGGGATGAAACATTTTTTAAAATGCTATACTAATTCTGACATTTGCTTGCAAAGTTATTTGTGCAGTATTGTCAAAGAATGTATTTTAAATATGTAAACTATATAAATAGATATCATAATATTTATTCATCTGTTAATCAATCATATATATAGTGTATATGCAATACCTATTTAAACTGTATAAACAGACATCACATTATTTAATTACCTGTTTATCTATCAGTTTATCTATATTAAATTCAAACATGGACATGCATGTAAACACAAGAGACATGCACATGGAAAGAGAAATTTTAAAAGAATAAGTATATGCAATAAATTTCCAAGTTAAAGCACATACATACTTTAGTCTCAGAAAAATAGAAAAGAACTTATAATCTTACAGTCTGTAACAATTATTATCAGCTCTACACACCTTGAATGGACTTACAATTACAATTAGCAATCTCAAATGACACTGATCAAAATTTAAGCATTTAGATTACATTAATATTCTTTTGTCTCTCCAGTCTCACACCAGAAAAAACATAGCCACTACAGATGTAGACAAAAGAACCCAACCAGAAAAAATATAGCCAGTACAGATGTAGGCAAAAAAAAACCAACCAGAAACAACAGACTCTACAGGTGTAGACAAAAAAAAAAAAAACCCAACCAGAAGAAACATAGCCACTACAGATGTAGACAAAAACCCCAACCAGATGAAGAATTCTAGTATCTGCTTTACCGATAAATTGCTCTTGTCCACTGCTGTACTAATTTAACTTGAAACTTGAAAAGTAAATTTTCTTTGTGTATTTCTGGATTTATTCATGTGAAAATAGTTTTTACATAGCATGCCAACATAGTTATTTATTTTATTCTGAACTTTATCTTTTGAATTATATGTTAGGAAAGTGTTATATTTAAAGAGCATTTAATACAGTTTCCTTAGATAGTAAAATATTAACATAACTCATAACATAAGTAAATTATATATATAAACTAAAGTATGAAAGCACATTTCAGACCATGAGGAAGTGTTTTAGCATGCAGCCCATGTCTGCCAGCTTGCAGTTCTCCTAGTCCTAGTCAGGGATATAACGGTGGGCTATGGTGTGTCTAAATGTGTCTGGAAGAGAGGTGCTCTACATGAGCTGAATAAAGAAATGAAAAGCTGACAGAAGTTTTCCTGTCATTGTTGCTGCCTGTTGGTGTGCAATCATTGAACCTACCCCATCACATTACCGTGGAAATTCTAACAAAATATACCATGTTACAAACCTTGTGGATGTAGATAAACTTCAGGAAGGTCCTGCTCTGAATCTGAATCTGAAGAACTAAATGTGCATGAGGTATCTTCATGTAAATTAAAGTCTGATGAACTGAAAAGGAAAAATTTAAATACTACGTATAATGATAAAAAAAAATTTTAAGAGAATTTATGCAGCACCTACCTAGAATTTTATGTAACTCTAGTCAATTTAATAAACATTTCACTACAAAACTTAAGATAATAAAATAAAATTCTATTAGCCTATTATAGTAAAGATGTCACAACAAAAAACCAAGAAATAACTGATATCAATGATTCAATATTTGAACTAAAGATTAAATAAAATTAAAATAAAATACGAATACCTGATTGCAATGAACACATCAATTTAAATATAACATATACCACTGATTCAGGAAAAAGATAGAGTTTTTAACTTACATTTGAATAAGGAGTTGCTCTAATTTCACCACAAGAAACCTATTTATCCCTATCAAGTATCAATTTTCAGACATTATAACATAGCTGTACATATAAACTATAAAGCTATTACAATGCAAAATGTTATTTCATCTACAATAAATTAATTTTTTTAATATTAAAAAAATAAGTTGATATGACTATCTGAATTATTCAAAATCAAAGGGATAAAATAAAGATAAGTTTAAAATGAAAAGACTATTATAACTTATAAGACTGCACTAATTTCTTGATAATTTTATCCCTTACCAAAATTGTGATGGAAGTCGCTGTTCAAATTCTAAAACTTGCTGACATGCAATTGCTCTTTCTTTTTCTGTAGCTTGTGTTATAAAAGGTTCTAGTTGTGTTGTACTTGTTCTTTGACTAAATTAAAAAAATTTTTATAATCAGTAACAGAAAGCAGTAACAATTCAATATATGAATTAATCATTTAGTGAACAAAATACTGATCATAGGCAATAACCATATTGTTAGAAAATTAGACAATGAAAAGAACAGGATAAAAAGCCTGAAGAATGAAGAGGTGATTTTAATAAACAACGAAAGGGAAGGTACTAAAGACGAGGTCACTTGCTGCTTAAACTAAGACTAAGAGAGTATATACAATAAACAAAACAATGATTAGACACTAAACATATACTTATTCTATGAAATTTATATAAAATTAAGAGTTTTTACAAATTATTTGCTCTTGAGCTCGGGTAATGGGATGAGAGGAGCTCTTTTGAGTCCTTACTACCCAAACATTTAATACACATAATTAAATAATATTATTCAATATTAATTTTTTTCCTGGGTAGAGGTTCTAAGAAAGACAGCTAATTCTGTCTAAATTTTGGCAATAAAAAAAGATAAATTTAGCCAGAGCATCAGCATTCATATTTTTTCTTGTATCATAATAATTTGGTATAAGGCATTTTAAAATTTCCTGTTTAATTTGCTTTTTATTGACCATTTAACAGTATTATTTATTATTTTAAAACTGGTTCAGTGGTTGGATTTAATTTTCTGAACAAACAAAATAACCAAGTAACTTGTGGACATGGCTTTGAGTTATTACTGAAAGTAAAGAAAAATCAATGAGTCAAAATGCATATTATGTACTGTTACTGTTATCACAATGAATTTAACAACTAATTTTGTGTCCTTCCATAAATTGCATTATCTCAACACATGACATCATATTAAAATTAAAAATTACAGATGTGTTGTTAAGCTATAAAGTGTTAAGATTAGTTTATAGTAAAAAAAGTTCCATTGAGCAGGAAGTAAAAATGAAAAGGATAAGCGTATGTCTATATATTTTTTAATTTGCTGCTAAAGGTATTTTAACAGTTCAAGTATCAAGTTTATTTTAGAAAATTATAAACTGCCTGTGGTATAGATAATGAACGGAATATCATGAACATCATTTTCAAACAAAATTACCAATTTGTTCAAGTTTGATGAAATATAAATAAACACGAATCTTTAATCTGTATATTTTAAATTCTGATTACTAGCATACAAGTTTATGAATTTTTAAATATTAAAAAAAACTTTAATCTTTACTAGATTTTAAAGGAATTGGTATTTATAACCAACACGGGTAAATTCTAAATATCTACAAGTACGGCACTCCTTGGCGCTCTTTCTATAAGTTTTTGTGTTAGTTTATTCTTTATAACTATAAAATTACGGGGAGTTCTGATTTCTATTGTTCTAACAAAGGATTTTTAAAATTTCAAAGTGAAATTAAATGAATGATATAAATTAATTAAAATATATAAACACATTGACTAAAAAAATTATTTTTATTCATAATCATGTTACAAATGCTTTTACTGTCAAATGCATTCACTGCAACAAAGGTACTTTCGAGGAATTAAGTGAAAGGCAAGTAATGTGAATTTTACTGAAATTCGGATTTGTTAAAATGCCCTTTTTTCCCCCACTAGTAATGCTACACAACATCAATAACGGCTAGGATTGTTATGCACACAAAATAACAACGAAACATACGAAGAATACGCTGTTTCGTTTTTTCGGCTGCACAATGCTGCAGTGAGTCTTGTTTTTGGCATAATTGATGAACTTCACAACTTTCCATGCAAACAAAAGTGAGTTGTCTATAGCAATTTCCGGTAAAACAGGGGAGGTAATGTTGCCAACGCCTTCTTAAGCAGACGATATTTTATTTCCTCAAACTCCGCCCATCTTTCGAAATTAAACACACAACTTTTATTTTTCGAATGTAATTTCAAAATCGCAAACCAACTTTTATAACTATTTTTACGGAATCACGTTGAAAACTGACATTTCACTAAAGTGCATATACAAGTAGCTTGAGAAAGCACACCTTGCAACCGTTGGTATGCGCACTGGCAATCATGAATTTAAATTCAGTTCTAGC
The DNA here is from genome assembly GCA_028829895.1 of Sinotaia quadrata. Lineage (NCBI taxonomy): Eukaryota > Metazoa > Mollusca > Gastropoda > Architaenioglossa > Viviparidae > Sinotaia > Sinotaia quadrata. Next base: position 142,997,850 of record CM054177.1, on the reverse strand, counting down.
TGAAACTAACGAGATTGTCTTCTGGTTCTGCTAATTATCACACGTCACACAAATAACAGGACAATGCGAATTATATATAAAATTAATTCTAGGAGCGACAAACTTCGACGCTTTACTGAACTATTGCCGTAGCGAATTTTATTTTATTATTGCAATAAACACCTATAATAAGAAAATATTAAAGACAAACTTGAGCTCTTCGAAGCAGCCCAAAGTGAAAAATTAACGGAACTGGAAACGCTTAAAAATAAAAGTAGGTTATAACTTTCAAAAGTGCTATTAGTAAAAATGATATCAAACAGCAATGTAAACTAGAAATATTATAACCACAATTAAAGAAGAGCTAATGACCCTTTTAAAAACTAATTAATCTATTAGAAATGGGCAAAATTAAAATAAACTACACATCAAAAAGTCGAAATTGATGGCAACGCTGTATGATCCGAACTACGTGATAAAATATTAATCACATAAAAATAATCTGTTCACAATGACCAACTTTAAGACTGAACCAGAGCCTTTAATATAAATAATAACAAGACAAGCAAACCAGAAAATATTTTATATTGCATGCATAACTTCCCCTCAAAGCAGACCTTATAAAACTTTTTTTTTTTTAAAGGAAAAGATAATGAATTCAGAAAAATAAAGGGCGCAAAAGAAGGAGAGATCATTGGCCTTGCCGAATAAATAAAAGCACTGCAAGAAGCAACAAACCTCAGTGGATTTATCACTTACCGCTGACAGAAACACCAGTAGATTTATCAACTACCGTACACAGACAAAGAAACCTCAGTGGATTTATCACTTACCGCTGACAGAAACACCAGTAGATTTATCAACTACCGTACACAGACAAAGAAATATCAGTGGATTTATCACTTACCGCTGACAGAAACACCAGTAGATTTATCAACTACCGTACACAGACAAAGAAACCTCAGTGGATTTATCACTTACCGCTGACAGAAACACCAGTAGATTTATCAACTACCGTACACAGACAAAGAAATATCAGTGGATTTATTAAAAAAAAAAAAAGGACATAAACATTGGAAGAAGACAGCAAACAACCGCAAATATCTGGGTCCGAAACCCCTCCGTGGGCAAAATGCGGGACAAGCAGACGAAACTACAAGCCAGTCACCATATAAATGACTGAGAGAGGGCGGAGAGGAAGAAGGGGGGGGGGGGAGGGAAGAGAGATTCAAAAATCGAAACAAAAGCATTCATCGCTGCTGAACAAAATCAAGCACTAAATACAAATCCAAGACAAAAAAAACCGTGAAATTCTACAAGGATGCCGACATTCCGACTCAGAGAAACGAAACAATCGAGCTTATAGTTGAAACAAAATACATCAGAAGGCACTCTTGAATTGGCAAAATATCCTACAAAGAAATGTGTGTGAGAACTTTGGAATAAAAACAATTAAAAGAGCATGGATGCACAAACCAGAAACAGTCATTGAAACAGCAGATGTTAAAGTACTATTGGACTCGAAATAAGAACAGATGACGTAATTTCCGCAAAAAGACCGGGCATGCCCCCACCCCACCCCACAGGACATCACCCGGCAGGCTTTGCAGTGGAACCCCCAGGGAAAGAGACAGGTCGGTCGCCCTAAGACCACCTGGAGAAGAAGGCTGCCCAGAATCGAGTGCACTGGAGAACTGCTGTCGAGGCCCTTTGTTCCACTGGAAATCCAAGGAGAGAAGTAGGTCAGTGTAGTTGTCAATAAATACAACAGAACAACAACAAAAGTACGGGAAAAGAATAAAAATTACTAGAATCGCAGATTAGAAATGCAGAGACTATGACATGCAAAGGCAGTAGTAAATTCATGAGCGGTAGGAGCATTGGAAACAACATTTGAGCTTGAAAGTTACATGAATAAGCTGTAGGAGCATTGGAAACATAACATTTGAGCTTGAAAGTTACATGAATAAGCTGTAGGAGCATTGGAAACATAACATTTGAGCTTGAAAGTTACATGAATAAGCTGTAGGAGCATTGGAAACAACATTTGAGCTTGAAAGTTACTTGAATAAGTGTCGGAGCATTGGAAACATAACATTTGAGCTTGAAAGTTACATGAATAAGCTGTAGGAGCATTGGAAACATAACATTTGAGCTTGAAAGTTACATGAATAAGCTGTAGGAGCATTGGAAACAACATTTGAGCTTGAAAGTTACTTGAATAAGTGTCGGAGCATTGGAAACATAACATTTGAGCTTGAAAGTTACATGAATAAGCTGTAGGAGCATTGGAAACATAACATTTGAGCTTGAAATTTACTTGAATAAGCTGCCAAGAAACCATAAACTTGTCTCACTACTAAAATCAGAATTCTTTAGAAGTACCCACACATCTGTAAAATTTTGGAACATGCAGAATCCTGTTTAGGATTCTGAGACCAGATTTTACACACAAAATACCAAGATTTTTATGATAATTATTTACTCGCATACAAAACTACAGACGACAGAACAAAATGAGTGCACAAGCAAAATGACAGTATACAATAAACTATCTGTGGCAGAGTACATTTGCCAATCCCTATTTCTAAATTTAATTGTTATATAAATTGTTAAATGTCGAAGTGACCCTACCTTATGACCATTGATTATGATGATATGTTTGTAAGTGCCAAGAGTTGGAGTAAACAACTCAGGTGGAGAATATGCTAGAAATTGCTGATGCAATCCAAACCAGTTCCAACTGGATGATTATTTTTTTCTGATTAATAGTCTCACATTTGTTCATAACAAATTCATCCAATGGGGATGGACAGAAAGTTACTTTACTGAGAAAGTCCTATATTCTAATAATCACTTTGAATTTTGACATAACTGGAGTTTAGTTATAAAGACGATTGTTAGGTTATGGTTAGTTAACTGACTGATAAAGAAAGAATGAACTTAGAAATATTTACCAGTAGTATTATTTATGTCATTATAGAGGTTACCCGTGGTGTTAGCTCTGTCATTCTAGAGGTATTCAGTGGTGATAATTATATCATTCTAGAGTTTGCAGTAGTGTTAATTAAAACATTCTAGCGGTTACCAGTGGTGTTATTTATATAATTCTAGAGTTTACAAATGGTGTTACAAACGATTCTAGAGGTTTGCTAGAACGCTACCAATAATTCAAGAGATTGCTAATGTAGTGGTTTTGATTCTCATAGTTCCAAGTGTAGTGGTTATAATTCTAGAGATTACTGATGTCAGTGGCTATGATTCTAGAAATTCAGTAGCAGATTTTTAGTGCAGCGTGGTCCACAGCACTCTCAAAAGTGGCCCTTTTAAAGTTTTGGTTAGTGTGGCTCTCGGGTTTGAATAAGTTGGAGCCAACCTGTTCTAGTGGTAATCACATGTGATATAATACTCCTGCGAACTAGTCTAACCAAAATGTTAAAATATACGCAATCTGTTAATTCGGTGTGTTACATGCATGTACTGGCTACCGAAGGCAACTTTCCGGGGAAAGAGAATCTTCCCTGCCTTTGATCTCCCAACCACTCTAATCCGATCAGTGAGCTGGCCTCCTCTCATAATGGTCAGCTTGATACCACATATATGCTAGCTCGGGTAGGTATTTGAGAATTATGTAAACTTTAGCCCTGTGAGGGAAAGCGCCCTATTTCCTTCACTACGGTTAATTGAGGAAACTTCTTCAATTCTTGAAAATCCTTTCCTTGACGTCCCTCAGCAAACAAATACAGCAGCCATTTATATTTGGACTGCCTCGTAATTGTTAGTTTATATTTGGACAGCCTTGTTATTCTCAGTTTATATTTTGGCATCCTTGTTAGTTTATATTTTGAGTTTTGTTAGTTGTTAGCTGATATTTGGACAGCCTTGTTAGTTGTTTATATTTGGACTGCTTTGTTATTGTTAGTTTACTTGGATAGCCTAGTTAGGGATTAGTTTATATTTGGACTGCTTTGTTATTGTTAGTTTCTCTACTTCATCTAGTTCTAGCCATCTGATCAAGACGCTGTAGTTTACTGCCTGTAAAAAAGATATAAGTCTGCTCTCTCGTAAACTGATGAAGCTACCTCTGTATGTTTCACTCATCGCTCTGATGTATACTAGCAGTTCGGCTTTATGTCTACTGGGAGCCTATGAAAGACCATACTGTCCTTCCTTTCATACCTGTCACAACTCGGAGAGCCATAAACATTCTGGTAAATCTAATCTCATGGTACCATGTTCAAAGCCTAGCACATAATCCTCAATATTTTCCTCTTTCCTAAGGAACGAAAATGAAATTTTCCTAAACTTTAGCAGCCCTCTCACTTATCTTTAAGCAATCTTCCTGTATCAGTTGATTTAAGCCAAGCTCTCTGTTTCTTTTATCCTCAGCATCTAATTTGGCAAATGCTACCTCTCGTTGAAGATCATATTCAATTTTCAACCTTTAGTCACTTTCATTCATTTTTATTTCTAGTTCTTTTCTTTCATGCTCCTTTTTTCTGTCTAGTTATTCTCTTGTACCATGTTCCATAGCTATACTTCCCAAGAGACCCAAGGCACTAGCTTCTTCCATTTTTCCCTGAATCCATATCTTTCTAACTTCCATAGAATTTTCCATTTTTAAAAAAACTACAAAACACTCTACCACAGTCACACGACTAGGTGACTGGCAAGCAATCTGACGGATTTTACAAAAGTATCTCCACACACACTCAAGTAATTAATAAACTTTAATTCTACTTACTAAAAATACACAGTCAGTGTAACAATATCTCTACACACACTCAAGTAACTAATAAACTTTAAATCTACTTACTAAAAATGCACAGTCAGTGTAACAATATCTCTACACACACTCAGGCAACTAATAAACTTTAGTTACTTAAAATGCACAATCAATGTAACGAATATAATCTCCACAAATCAATAACGGAAACTATAGAAATACATATATCAATATAATATGCAATCAATAATATAAAAGTCAAAAAGGTTAATCAATAAATTTCAAAAGAGAAAAAAGATAGATAAAGAAAGAGAGATCTAAATAGTGTTATAAAAATAATGAGTGAGATAAGATTGCTTTCTAAATGTCTAATCCACTAGTCAACTGCATATCTTTCTAGCTCTATTTTAGTCTAGGTGTTCCCAATAAGTTCTAAGGCTCAACACATTTTCAACAATTGCTTTCCACATTTACTAATTTCAATACAATGACAAATACATAATTCGTTTAACAATTTTGAACAAATTTGTACTCATACACCAACAGAGCATACCCAATTTATGTGACAACAATGCCCTTTAGTTAATGATTATAATTATTATTAACTAATTAATCATTCATAACTAATTACAAGTGATTTAATTAATTTATGTTATTAATAATCCTCCAGCAGACATCAAACGTCTAAGTATTTGTGTTGTTTTCTCTACTGAGCCATTCATGTGGCGGCCCTCCACGCACTATCAATTGGAAATTTGGCCCTTTGGCCTAAAAGGTTTGTGCACCCCTGATCTAGACTATTCTAGAGGGTAATGCGCGCCTTAAAATTATTCTTCCCACCAAAGGTTCTCACACGCACGCACCCACACACGCACACCCACCCACACACACAAAAGAGTAAAACGGCGATGTGCGTAATGAAATTAACGTCTCTTCCTTTGTCTCAGAAACTTAATATATCTTGTGCCGAAAAAAACGTACACTCAAAACCTCTGTCTCAAGTAATATGTTCTTGTTCATGTAGTGGGGCGCTTCCGGCTTCCGCGACAAAAATAACATGTACAGCGGTTTCACATCCTTTATAATACAAAAGTTAACTTTTTTGTTGTTGTCGGTTCTCGGCCTAGTTTTGGTTCCCCCACACCACCCCCACCCCCTTTTCCGTGTAAGTTGACTCATTCTTCTATTGCTCTACTTTTCATGCATGAACATTGTACTATGTATTGTATTACTAAGCGGCTCATAAAATGTTTTAGGCTTCCAAGCGCTCACTGAAAACAGCTTGTAGAAATAAACCCCAGTACAAGTGAATTCTAGCCCCACCTGAAGTGTGGGCTATTAACTTTAATATATATGCCTACATATACACGCATAATTTTGATGGATCAGCCGAACTGCTTGTAGCAGGCTCTCGCCGAAAGCCATTTTTTTTCTTCTTTATGGAAAGTGTTTCCACTCAATCAGATTTCGTGAAAGACAAGTTGTTTTTGTTGTTTTTTTTACAAGCCTGCACACACGTGTGCCTTTACGTACCCGGGATCATCTGACAGCTTCATTTGCCAAGACACGCGCATCCACACAGAATAATTCACAAATTTTGTGAAAATATTGTTATATCTAAATACTAGACTGGGAGGCAAGAGGAAAATAAAAATGATATATACAATGTGAGTGTGAGAATTTTTTTTTTAAATGGCCAGGTCTTTTACAGTAAACTAAAAGTGATTGTCAGTTATTTAAAAAGCCAACCGCTGTATGCTCTTCTATTTAATTTTTGTTTTCAGAAATTCAGAAAGTATATATGAATAGTATATTGCTTGTCATAACTTTATTTGTATATATATATATTAGTATAGCAGCCACCAAACACTTTTGCACTATTAAAGTGTAAATGAATATGAAGAAAATAATACTTTTCTAATGTAATTTAATAAGTTTTTCTACTGATTATTATTAAATATCTTTGTTGTTTTCTTTTGATCCTGAAGACTATATGTGAATTTAGTGTCTTATCTGGTGAGCTTTTCTTTAGAACGGCTGCTTTACTGTTGACCCTGTCCAGTGTAGTATATTATGGATGGAAGATTATATATACCTCAATATTAAAGGGCACTTCTTAAATTGAGAATCACATATTACTAAGTAAATTCTTATTCAAAATGATTGTTTACAAGCATAAAAAGCGAGTTTTGTTGGTTTAACTGAAAATTCTGTACGCAAATAGTTTTGAGTAATTATTGCATTTTGATCAAATTGCTCTTTCGCCCCAAAACTTTTGCAATGCGTGAAACAGAATAGAATTATGTATTTAATAAAAAAAAAAATAGAGAATAAGTCTGCAGGAAATGCCAATTTGCGAATTATTTTTTGAAAATGAAACTTACATTTTGTAGCAATAATACTAATAAATCTTCTATATTTGACCAAAGGTACTTGTATTTACAAGCTACGCAATCACGTCCCGGCGCTTCGAGGAAAACATCAATATAGAAAATTTGACCAAGAGCACCCAACAGAACTGTCCCCCCAAATTACATTTGTTTCGAAATACTGTAAAAACATTACTTTTGCCTTTAGCAGAAATAATTTCTGCTTCTGGGCTTAAGTGAACCAAAATCTTCAAATCATAAAATAATCATGCACTAATCATGTTACAAAAAAATACAAACAAAAAAAACCAACTTGTAACTGTATAGAGTCTATAGACAGTTCGGCGCAAGCCCCAGTTGTTGCCTAACAAATACCTAAGTATTATATTGCACTTGTCAAAAGTGAAATAATGGCTCAGTATTTATTTGAAACAAATTTGTAAGCACACGACACACATCATTACCCTGGAGTGATAAAGCAGTTTTCAAGAACTGGTGTGATCCAGACGTCGCGCGCCCAAACTGTCTCCGAAATAAAAACGGCAAACGAAAAATACAGATTTGTGTTTAGTAGGCCACTAATCCAGTCTGTCCTTTTAACGTGTGAATACTGTGTTCGGATATAATTTATGACAGATGCGTCAGAGAACTGTGGAGCTTGTCTGCTCAAACATTATGCACAGAAAAAGAGGGATAGACTTAACAAGTGTAACGCAATTATCGTGCGCGCATCTGTCGTAAATTGAAAAAAAAAATTTTTTTTTAATGCAAAACCAGATTTAGAAACTATAATGAAAATTTTGAAATTCTGGATCAAAATCGGAAATCTATGGAAAAAATACACCTGAATTCCACTAAAAATAGGATTTTTTGTATCATTAAAATAATAAAAAAGCAGTCGGACAACTAAGCCCAAATAGGCTAAAAAGAAATCAGAACGTCTACATGCTTAAATAGCTTGATCATTCATAAGTAAGTTTATCAAACAACCCAAAAGAATGTTACACAAATTATTCTTTCAGCAATATACACAAATCGCTGCAATCACGAACAGTAGACAGTTGTCCTGCACAACAGGAAATAATAATGGCAAGAATTAAAAAAAAAATCTTCACGGCATCTTACCCCAATATCCGCATTGTTCCATATCAATTCGCATATTTTGGGGGGTTGTCACTAGTGACAAGGTGAAAATCATTTGAAAATCAACTCGACCTGTGTCACCTTAAGAAATGGTACTGAATTTTAGCAATGCTTTCCACAACATTTTAGCCAATATTTGTGAGTTTTCTATAAACAATCCTGAAATCACGCGAACTTTGACCCTATTCCAACGTCATTGCTGTTTGAGCATTCAGATGCTACACTGGTTGCTCAAATGGAGATAAAAAAAAATACCCCAAAATGGCATTTTGCAATCACTTTTAAAAACCGATATTTTAAAGCTCCTTTCGGAAAAAAACCAGACACCTTTTGATCCGAATGACTGTGAAAACTTCGTTCAGTTTCGAACCCATCATTGTATGCCCAAAGTCCTGGGAAAAGTTGTTGTCTCAGTTAGCAGCTCACACAAATCATCATAATCTTTGCAGTTATATTCACTCAGCTGATCGGCCTATCACAGCACTGAAACTGCCATTTTAAAAGTTATTAATGGCATTGTCTCTCTTTGGATTATGGAAACATTTCACTTCATTATTCACCTTCAGTCTTCGACATTATTGCTCCACCATTTTCAGCATCTAGGATATGGTTTTATTTTTATTTAAATCAAATTTACAAAACAAATCACGCCAGTAAGCAGCAAACAGTAAGTAAGATCAGTAAACATTAAGTCCAGACAATCATTGCTATGGTGTCCCCATATGATTCTATTCTCGGATCATTTTTTTCTCCTGTAAATATAGTCTCTATCCAGAGACATAAAATTTGCATATTGATAATATAAAAATATACAAAACAAGTTGCCCTAATGAAATTGCTTTCAAATTCCAAAGTGTAGAAGAATGAGTTCCTGATACTAAGACTGGACAGGAGAGCAACAAGTTATAATGGTGAGTAACAAGACTTAACTGAATGCTGAATAATAAGTTATAACTGAATGATGAGTTACAAGACTTAATTGAATGATGAATAATAAGTTATAACTGAATGGTGAGCAACAAATTATAAGTGAATGGTGAGCAACACGTTATAATTCAATGGTGCATACTGAGTATCAAGACATAACTGAATGATGAGCAACGTTATAATTGAATGATGAGCAACAAGTTTTAACAGAATGATGAGTAATAAGTTATAACTGAATGATGAACAACAAGTTATGATTGAATAGTGAGTAACAAGTTATAATCTAATGGTGAGTATTAAGTTATAATTGAATGATGATAAAAATGAAGTTATGTTTGTTGTTCCTAAAATGATTTATAAATCCAGAGACAAATAATTATGGTAATATTCACATTAAATTTATTTTGTCACTTAGAAATCTGGGAATATTCGGGGCAGTTCTCTCTCTTACAACTCTACATCTTTATTACTTGTAGAAGCATATCTGGAGCAGTGATGAATCAGCATAATTTGCATGTTTCTCACTGCTGATGTACAAAAGCCTTTGTGTATGCACTGGTACTCACTTGAATACTGTACATTCTCTCCTCTCTGGTCTACCACTGTCTTGTGAAGAAATTCTAAAACACTGCAGTTAGGATTATTCTCAGAGCTCCATAAACTGACGACGTCACTCCACTTCTCCACAAGTCTGCCCTGGCTACCTGTTCCAGGTAGAATACAGTACTTCTCTTTGTTAACGCTTCACTGTCTGCATCCTGACCCAAGTGTCTGGTCTCAGACGTGAACACTACTGCTGGAGCCTTGCGCTCATCATCAAACATATGCATTTTTAACATTTCGAAAGCAAAGAATATCATAAGACAACGAACGGCATATCTAGTCTAGCTTGATGCAGTCTTCAGGTGCCTCCGATCGATACATCGATCTCGGACTAGGAACTATATACGGCGCCCGCGAAATTTTCTTTTTGGAGATGAAAATCAAAAGAGTAAATATACACTGCACAGACCCGCTAGACTGCGGTACCTCTACGTGGAAATGAGAGGAGACAAAATCTCCCGAAGTGTACCCGCACTTGGAATCACTTGTTGATACAAAGAATACATATTTAGCCGGAAGCGATGATTAATATTCTACTGTCTAAATAAATCCCTTATTTTGCGCCGGTCTGAGAAATCAACAAAAGTTGGTCAGCAGTAAATGTAAAATTTAATTCTATATCAATCATTATCAACTCGATTTCGACAATACAACTATATTTACAATTGTAATAGCAGCTGGCTGATGTCAATTTCTTCACTGGGCCATTTGATATATTGCTATATGACCAGCGGCACTGGCAACATGCTAAATAAAGATTCTCATCACTTAAAATTAGTTATGGATGATATTAATAATAATAATCAAACCAATAACTAGGGTGGCGTTGGGTCGCATGAAGCGGACTTTGACGGTTCCACAGCTAATACCGGTTTTGGCCTTTGCTATCCATTCATCTATCCACACAACTAAAGAGCAGATTCTTAACTAAGCCCGAATAAGTGCGTTCAGTATATATACTGTTTATTACTGGCTAATGAATGGCCCTGATCTGCTAAAAAAAAAGTGCGACTTTTTACGGCAGTGATTTCAATGGTAAACGGTGACCGAGAAAACTGCATTACATGTACTTGGATCAGTTTCGAATCAGTGCTGTTTCTGCTTCTTTTCGACCGATTCTCAGTTGCTGATTGTCAGCAAACAGTAGCGCACAGTTGTCTCCACTTAACATCAAAACAACTTCCGGATCACTCGGCGGTAATCAACAACTCATGGTAGTGCCCTAACTTTTAAACAGAGTAGAAAACGTATTTAAAATTAATAGTCTGATGGTACTCTCTCTCAGATAATAAAGATTTAAAATAGTACTTATATCTGTTTTGATCAAGATCTGCATGGATTCGTCAGAAGAAGAATGCACTCAGAATGCTAGTCCATTAAGCTTTAATGCGTGACTTCATAGTGGCAGTGATTAATGGCTGTCGTCTGCTCAACTTAGTGTGGCAGCTTGGCTGAAATTGCCTCAAATGTCCAGTAAGGAAAGGGCACGGTCCTGTCTCTTTGACCGGGCAAACGTGCTGTCTAAGCTGACATTCTGGTAAGATGGTTTAAAAGATTAAAAATTAACATGAAACAACGCTTTGTGTATATTCGGTTGAATGGTTAGCATGCCACTACAGCTTTTGGTGGTATCATAATACTACTAGTGCAGAAATTAAAATACTGTAGTGCGAAAGACTGAAGAGAATGATAAATGACTACGCTTATTTTCTTTAATTAAATGAGTTCGCATTTTATTTTATTGTAAAATATTATTAAATTTATTTCTTATATGTTTGTCATTGTAGTTTGTTTCAACTTTAGCAGAAGTTTATGAAGTAAGTGATCTTACGGTAGAGAACTAAGGACAACAAGGCTGCTTCAGTACTTGCGAATATGAACCCTCTAGTTTTGTTTGTGACAAGAATTGTGGAATATATTGGTATTGATATATTATTTCCAGTTGAAGCATAATGAAGTGACAGTCAAATAAAACAACTAGTAGTTTTAGTAATTATGGGCATCCTATTAGTATTACAGTATTAGTATTACTATTACAGTATTAGGTGAAAATCTTATTTAGATTTACAGTATGTCATGTACATGTACAGAATACTTATTAATTTTTTGTTGGGTACTGCATTAGAATTGCAAAATATCAATATCCAGCAAAAGGATATAGTAAATGACATTTTTTTGCCTCGTTGGCATGAGTAAGGGAGCATCTGACATCATATTGCCTTGTACATCTGCTTAGTTTTTTACTGATTCACAGTCAGAAATTTTTCTTATATTTGATCTCTGGTGTGTTCCCTGAGTTAAAATTTTAATTTCACAGGTATCTTTGGGGGTTTGACATCACCATTGTTAACTTTTGGAGTCTTTTATTTACTAATGCCTGTTTTGTTGTTTCTTTGTCTGTATGTGCGGTTTAGTATAATCCACTCCTCATCTTTACTGCTTTTATCAGTGGCTCATCTTCATTATTATTATTGTTATTATTAAGCCTTTTTCCACGACTTCTGTTGAATGTCAGTTGTAAACCAAGGTCTTGGAATCTTACAAGATTCTGGAAGATCCAAGGTTTTACGGAGGATGTGGGTACTTCTGAGGACTGCTCCTTTAAGTAGTGGGGCAAGTCTGTGGTTTCCAGATAGTTTATTCAAAAAGTTTTCCAACTCAGATGTTATGTTCCCCAATGATCCTATCGCTACAGGTATCACTTCTGCTTTTACTTTCCACAGTCTCTGGATTTCTAATATGAGATCCTGGTATTTTTTACTTTTTCAACTTTTTATGTTTCTATCACTTGGAACAGCATCATCAGTGATTGTTACTGTTCTGTTAGACTTATTGAGAACTACAATGTCTGGTCTTCGCACAGGAATTAATCTGATTTTGAAGTCCCACAATATTTTGACATTATTATTATTACTGAAGTAAAATGCAGATATTCAGTCATCCGATAAATTATAAGCTTGCACTATTGTTCTTAATTTTACTCAGGTGGTTAAATGGATTATTTGGTAAGTCTTCAGCCCAGGTTCTGAAGGAGTTCACCAGCTGTGGGGTGCCCTCAACAGATGAAGCAGATCTGCTGGAGAAGAGATTAGATGGGTGAGTGGTCTAGCTTGATTAAAAACTAAAACCTTCATATGGTGATTCTGTGTCTATCTAATTAGGAGAGAATGATTATTTTATTGTCTTAGAAGAAGTGTATTGATATTAATTTATCTGTGTTCATCTTCAAGAAACCAAACTGCAGCACATATAAATAATATCAATCACTGAATCATACCAATGAACCACACTTTTTGTTTGATTCATCCATATGAAAAGTTCTTGTTTAATTATCAAAATAAACTTAATGTTTTACAATGATTTTCAATTTCTATCACCAAATATAAATTAATTATTCATTTAATATGCTCGTACACATTTTTTAATACATATTTGCAGATGTGCTAAGTCGTATACATAGCTTTGTAGGTTTATCACCCAAGTACTGTTTACATTTGTTTGGGAGTTTGAGTCTATTCAAATTTACAATCATGCGCATGCACACACACATGCACCAGTAAATAAATTTGATTCATTTGGGTGAATGATTTACTTTGGGTTCACATGATTTGTTTGGGTAAAAAGATGTTCAGTAAGTCCACATGCAATGAGTGTTCCCCCTTTGTACTATCAAGTTGTATAACCTGTTACTTCAGCACCAGACAAAACAGTTCCACATTTACATATAAGAATAAGATGTACATATGTATACAAAAACCATCCTCACTTGCTTAGCTTGGAGAATTGTATACAATTTAATAGATTCAGTTCATGTTTTTTATAAGGGAAAATATTTCTGTGCTGGAAACTAAAGTCTAAGTATCCAAGAAGGAATTAGAGTGAAAACATCACCTGACTTGTTTTTTTCCACTTGTTAGTTGTTATATGTTTTCACTTTTATTACAATTTACAAACAATAATTTGAATCACTAAATGCATTTTTATTGCCTAATGGCAGTTGCTCTATAGTTTATGTACATACAAAAATTAATGATCTAATTCATTAGAATTTCATGCTCTCTCTCTCTCTATTTTTTTTTTTTAACATTTACAGTGTTGACAAGCATTTTCAATTGCTTATTTAGTTAGATGCCACTTTCTTCAAAATTTTTTTGTTGGGGGATCTTTGTTGTTTTCTTCATATAAAATTTTGAAAATAGCAGAGGTTAGGAGTTAATAGAGCAATAACAGTATACATAATTTGTGATTTCAGATGGTGGAAAAAAGAACTAAAGAAATACTCTGAAGGAAGCAATGCCAGCCTTTTTAGAGCAGTTCTGTCAGCATTTCTTCTGCAGTGGATTCTACCAGGCTTTCTTTTGTTTCTGGCTGTATGTTTTATAAGCTTGTTTTGTAAGGTTTTTATCTTTATTTGCATTTCATGGAAGACATAAATTACTATTTTCATTCAGAAAAAATAAGTAATGGTAATTATATAAATGTGATTTTCTAAATATTAAAAATAGATTTACAGTATTTTTATGAATTTGTTTAGGTTTATTTAATAAATTTGTTTAAGCTTTTATTGTGGATTTTTAAAAAACTAAAAATAACTATAGTTTTAATTTTTATCTTTATATAGAATTGGTCATTACTGGAATTGTTATAATGCTACTTATTTGCTTTACAATGTGTCTTATTCATAAGTGAAATATGCTATTTCAATTTAATAGAATTTTTTCTTAGACAGAATGAAAAATAAAGTGTTATATTAATTTGTCAATTCAATCCTCCATAAGAATAGTCTAGTTTGCAGTTTTAAATATTATTTAAGTATTCACATTATTTAAATGTATTGCTGTTGTTCTATGCCTCAAATTTAAGGAAGCATCAAGAGTAGCTCAGCCATTGTTGCTGAATAAGCTGTTGGAACATCTCAGTGGGGAGATAGTTTCCTCACAGACAGAAGGGTATTTGTATGGATTTGGTCTTGCATGCTCACTCTTTGTCCATGCCATTTTGTGTACGGCATGCATATTCCTCATTCACCGTGTTGCACTTAAAATGAGCACTGCTGTCAAAGCTCTGCTGTATAGAAAAGTTATGTCGTTGAGCAGCGAGGCAGCTCTTCACGTATCACAAGGCATTGATATTGAATTACTGTCAACAAAAACCAGCATCTTATTTTGGGTGAGTGTTAAAATGCATTTGAATGATTGGAAAATGTGTTATTAATTGTCAGTTTCAGACAGGAAATTAATGCTCATTCTAAATAGGCTTATGTTAATTAAAAAATAATTCCTGCCTTATACTTCTTTATTAACTCTTTCTGTACTGCAAAGAAAATGTCATAACATCAACACTAATTATATGGCATTCAGTAAATACTTAAAATTTTGATCCCCTGTAACCTTAGTGTCCTTTTCCTGCCTTTTTTTTTGAAATAAGTAATAACCAGTTTTTCTACATTAAGTAAATGTTTAGATAGTGTATATCAATCTTTATGCTGTCATCTCCACTTTGAAATCGCATGTTTTACCCTTTACACCCTGAATCACAAGCTCACTTTGCATATTTTACTTGTTAGACTCTCTTGTGCTAGCTTAGTAGCATGTTTAACCCATTACACTACTTATGCCAAATTGAAGTTGATTGAGACGCTCTTTATATCTCTTTTTAAGAAGACGGCAGAGCCTTGCTCATTGCTTCTGCTTTGTGTTTAAAAAAATAAATGTATGTGTTTGGAATTTTATTGCCTTAATATAATCCACTGCACCTTCTTGACCTATTTTCCCGATCTCTCCCTCAAACGCTTGCATGTTAAACATGACCTGCACCACAAAATGAGTTCCAAGTCATTTTTGGGACATTTGGAGATATTGAAATCTTCGGAAACTAGAAGGAAAGCCCTTTTTAACAGTGCAAGTTGTAAGAAAATACTTAGCCGCTGAACAAGAAGACAGGTACCCCTCGTACCATTATTTTGAGAAAAAAAAGTAAAAACGATAGGTTAGTCTTGTGTGTATAGTCCTTATCAGCCACATTCACAGAAACACAAGTTTCAGCACAAACAGAAAACACCATAAATGTAAATAGATTCCAGGGTTATACTGCAGTATCTCAAAGGGTTTAATTGCTTTGAATTTAAAAAAAAAAAAGTGTGCATTTTGAAAAAAATTGCGAGAGCACCTAATTCAAATATAATCACATTATACATTAACATATTTGCAACATTCTACTAAACAGTGACATAAATAAATTAATAAAGTGTAGGATTGGATTGATATCTAATTTGATTTTGATTATATTTGTGAATGAAAAATTAAAATTTGAAAAAACTGAACCTTAGCTGAAATTGTCTTGAATATACTGCTTAGCACTGACTCTGTGCATACTTAGTTTTGGAGATAGCTAACATGAAGCATAATAGTAAATACAGGTTTACATTGCACAGTATTAAACAATATACATGCATAAAATTTTCACAAATCAAGGATGGGGACAATGACTCAAAATATGAGTACCTGAAATTGGCATAAGGAAATTATTGTAACCCTTAATAATGCATGATTAAGAGTTTCTCCATATTTATTATTATTATTATTATCACAACATAATCCAGAACTATCATTATTCCTGTCTTGATCATTCAGCATTTATTTTCTGTAAAGAAGCAATCTAAATATATTTTTTTCCATATAATATGTCAACAAGCAATTGAGTATATTATTTCTCCGCATCCTTTTTAAAACCTGCAACACCAGAACTAGCAGTAGACACTGGCAAAATAGTTTTTCATAATAATAATAAAAGCATCATGCTACACAAAATAATTATCACATAAAATTATGGCATTTTAATTTACTAATAATTGGACCACAAGCATTATATACCTTCAATGTATTCTGTATGGTAATTCTTAGTTGAAACTTTCATTCATGCTTAACTTGCTGATGCAGCCACATGTTCTTGCTCTAGTTTCCTTGGACACTTTTGTTTGCAACTGTAGTCACACTCTGCAACTTTTGTCCATTCAACATCACACTGAAAAACTACAATATCACTTGTGATATCTAAACCTGTTTTGGGCAAACAAGTGTTGACTATCTCACACACCTCATCTTCACTATCATCAGAATCTTCACAGGCATTAGTTATTACAAAATGACTTGCTAACAGACAATACACTACCAGATATCACTATCATCTCTATCTTTCCTCTTGTCTTTATCACCTGATTCAGCCACAAAATAATCAAGAATCAGCTCTTCTATTGCTATTTCGCTTCCAACATAAAATATTTGCTCCATGAGTAGAATTCAGTGCATTTTCTATTAGTCTTTGTCACATCAGATTGTGAGCATTATTTTGCCATCTTATACAAGTTCTGGTACATACTGAGTCTCCACCAATTAACAAAAGAAAATTCTGCCATAGTAACAAGTTGTTGACAGTCTTCCCTTATTTTCTGAGCTTTCATTGGACACTTACTTTAAAGTGATCCAGTGAAATATACAGAAATTTAAACTTTTGGTGGATTCCTCTTTACAAAAGAATATAAATATATGTATATTTATACCTGGGTCCATCCTAAGCAAAGAGATGCAACACTTTGGAAAGTTGGACATTTTTACCATTTTCTTGAGTTAAAAACAGTTGTATCATTCAGAATGCTTTTATTTTGTGTGTATATATATATATATATCTGAAATATTACAAATTCTTACAAATTCTTAATGTTTAACTTTCTAAATCAAGTGAAATCTCAAAATCAAACATGCCACCCCTACTTACATATTTCAGCCTCTAGCAATAAATGAGATGCAGTGACTTCTGACTCATTTTGTTACGAACAGTCCCATAGTTCTTTTAGTTTTTTTTTTGTGAAGATTGCCTACTTTCAGGATACTTAATGCGCATTAAGATTTGTAAGTCACAGCTGGTGATATCTTTTAGCAGTGACTTGAAAATGCATATAAATTTATTATCCTTCTTTCTTACTGAGCTTTAGAAATGTTTTTAACTCTATATCGAGAGATATATTAATATTTTAGAACAGAAGTAACTAAACAAAAGTGATTATCAGAAAATTTGGTAGAATCATGAAAATGATCCATAGTGTTAATTTAATTTGATGGACATAAATTTACATCCAAACAGGGAATAGTTTACTAAATATTTTTTTTACTAATTTGAAACTCTTCTTTGTTTTATAACTTTTTTTTGTCAGGCTTTAGAAAACCTGCACTACCTGTGGTTGAGCCCATTGCAGATGACTGTGATTGTGTTTCTCTTGTATCAAGAAGTTGGTGTTGCAGCCCTGGTTTGTTGTGGTGCAATGGTGGCTTGTGTTGCATTGTTTGCTATTCTGGAGTTGGCATCTTCTAAACTTAGGTGTGATAAATTATAATGGAGCATTATCAACTTATAGTGGCTTTGGAGTAAATTATAGTATAACCTTGTCAACTTATAGATGAACATTGTAAACTTGGGCAGATTCATTTTAGTGGAATATTGTAAACTTGTGTGAGATAAATTGCAATGAAACATGAAAACTTAGATTAAATATATTGCAGTGGAATATTGTAAATTTAGATTTGATAACTTATAGTGGAATGTTATAATCTTTATTGGGATAAATTATAGTACAACAGTATAAATTCAGAAAGGATAAATTATAAACTTGTAAACTTGGGATACACAAGCTAAAGCCAAAATAATAAGTTCCCATTAGACATTCATGTCAAGGCCAAACTGAGGTAATAGATTAAAATTACTCACCTGGTAAGTATTCAGAACAACTTTACATAGAAATATTCCTTTACAAATAAAACCAGAATGATTAGAATTTTTTTAAATACAGGAAACTGGTCTGTAGTTGGCATTGGTAATACCAGGCTCTAGATATGCTTGACATTGGTGAACTCATCCTGGGTCAAGTTACAGGTAGACAGCTAAAACCATTTACCAATACACTCCATACCATGTATTGGTTAAATGACTCTGAGTCAACTTACAGGTAGAGAGATAAAACCATTTACACTTTGTCTTCCAGTGCACTATATACCAGGATTAAGTAACACACCTTGAGATGTTGAAAGGAAATTACACTGCTGCTGCTGTTCACAGTAGAACATTTCATAAATTTGTGTGTCTTGATAGAATGTTGAGATGAATAAGTACAACTTTTTTATAATTTAATTCCATTATTTTTCTTTAAAATAAATGCTAGAAATTAAAGAAATAAAATCCCAAGTTTGCACTTTTTTTTTAATTAAAAGAAGATTATGTTTACTTTATTTATTTATTTATTTAAGAGCAAATAACACCCACAACCCATTGTTGTCACTAATAAACATTTCTATCCTCTATCCCTGTTGCTTGATCATATAGATTCTTTATTGTTAACTTTTGAAGTAATTAAACTGTGCATCATCCAAGTGTCACTTCTGTTGGCTTATTTACATTCTGTTTGAAGTTAATTACTTAAATATGCATCATGTATTGCATGTGTTTTATTTTCACTTTGCATCTTGAAATGGAATGAGAGCAGTTAATGCTTTTAAATATAATTTAGTTGTTTCTTGGAAAATGTTTTTTTCCTTCTTGTAATAAATAAATGCAGATCATGTTTATGGAAGAATGCAACTAATCCAGATTAATTAGATAATCAATAATTTAGATAATCAAACATGATAACAAGTAAATAAATAAACAGTGAAACAAACACCTTCATAACTTTTGTAGTCAACAAACTAACTTAGTTCAAATATAAAAGTAAGAATTGCATGAAAATTACAGAAATTGAATGGAAATAGGGTTGGGTTGCATGGAGGTAGCAGTTTTCTAATATAAACTGAATATTTTCTTTAGTTCACCCATCTATTAATTAGAATCTTTTTTGTTCCTTTCTGTCAATTCAAAAGTTTAACAGGCCAATCTTTTATTTTTTTAAAATTTCTTTTTCAGTTTTTTGGATTTGCAAGAATTGCATTTTGATATCTAGACATTTCAAATTCTGATATATTGATAACTTGCTTTGTATGTTTGTTTTTCATTCTTGTTTTGATGATTAATAATTTGATTCATGGGTTCATAAAGCAATCTAAGGAGTGGTTAATGTTTATATCAGTCAACATATATCAGCAGTTAGTTGCAACTTTACAGTTCTTGACTTCCAATTTAATTTATAAAAGTAATAAATAATATTTATTATAAAATATATTAATTAAATGTTCACTAATAAATTATATATGCACACACTGCATAAAACCACTGTTCTGTTTTCACTGTGTATACACTTGTTTCGTGTCCACATACATATCTTTATTTTACAAAATAAGGCATATTTTTCATTTTAATAATGGGAATCACACTTAGTTGGAAATAAATTTGAATATAGTCCATGGATGCTTTTTGTCTACATGTATTTTACATTATGCTCTTGTAGAATAATAAATAATTCTTCTATTTTAGCAAGATGATTTAAACTTATTTAAAATTAAATTGAAATGTAATCTGTATACTTTCTTGTGTATTCTTGGATACTCTTTTAGTTTAATTTGACATAAACACAATTTTTACAGAAGAAAATCTAAATCTTGGAGGGAGGAACGCCAGCAAATATTAGAAACAGTTCTAGTTGCCATGCTACAAATCAAGGTCTATTGTTTGGAGACAACATTTACTAAACAGTTATTGGGTATGAGAAGGTACATATTTTCATTACTTTCTTGTTAATTTGTTTATTATTTTTTTTTTAAAAGAATGAATAATTTGGTTCATAAATAAGTTTATTTTTGTTCTTAACAGTGGCAGTAGAGTAGAATTGTTGCCTTAAGAATAATGAATATAAATTTGTGAAGTTGAAACTACATGCAGGGCAATCTTATCCAGTTTTATTATGCTTCAATATTGTTCCTGTTTTCATAGCTGAATGCATGGGAACTTAGCATACATGTTGGCATTTTGAAATGTTCGAATGATTGAAATGCAACACTAATTATTTTCAGTCATGAAGTTAAAGGTATACGTGGGCACAACATAATGCAAGGCATTATTTATTGCCTTCTGGGAACTATGGGCAGACTACTGCTACTCGTTGTGGTAACCATTCTAGTAGACTCCAGACTACAGCCAGGACTACAGCCAGGACTTCGAGAACTGTTGACTAGTTTGGTGTTGCTTGATATACTGGTGTGGTGTCTATACCGATTTCCTGTCCATGGTGTACTTGGCATGAAAAGACTTTCAGCGGTATTTAATAGGATTCAGGTAATTTTAATTTTTAAAAACTATATAATTATATTTGTTCATTATTTTTGCTTTTGTTTCTTTCTATATTTTAGCTACAAAATGAAATAAGAATCTAATATAATAATATTTTTTTAAAAAGTACTTATTTATCATATCTATTTTAGCTTCAGCTTGTATGCACAGTAGTATATGTAAGTATTATAAATACATCAGAAATTGTTTAACCTTTTATCTTCTTTTGAAAAGTCAGAGTTTATTAACCCTTTCAAGAATAATGTGAATTTTATATTTTTGTTGTGATTTTAAAAAAATAGTTAAGTTGTATTTTTAGATTCAGATTTGTAAGTTACTGACATTATTTTAAATCTATATATCTTCTTTTTTAATACTTTTAATTACTATTTTATTTTAGCTATATTTTATTGAATAATTATAAACAAGTATAATTACATTAAAAAAAAATTAACTTTAGATTTTAATTTTCTGCCCTTATAATTTTTTACCTTTTATGGTATTTAAACATATACAAAAATGGTTAGTTTAAAAAAACATCACCATTGATGAGATACTATAAATCTTAAGTTTAAAAAAACAACAAACTATTAATTACGTTACAAGCTTCCTGCTATTTGATGAGAAGAAAGACTAAATTAAACTATATATAGAAATACATTTTCTTTACAAATAAATTATCTTTCATTTGTTTCCCTCCTGCTTGATGAAGAGAATGGTCACATCAAACTAAATCTAGACACATTCTCTTTAAATATAAATCATCTTAACTTTTCTCCTCTACTTGAATAAACCCAAGCATATTTTCTTTAAAAATATATCATCATCTCAACCTCCATATACTCCCATCAGGAGAAAGACCAGATCAAAACTCTAAATTTAAACACATTTACTTTAAACAGTAAATCATATTCCAAACCTTTAGATAGGAGAACCAGAATAGGTGCAATTATATAATTATGATAAAAAGACCAAACACACTTACTTAAAAAATTAAATCATCTTTCAGACATTCTTGCTTCTTGATGAGGAGAAAGAACAGATCAAAGACCTCCGCCTTCACCGCAGAATCAGCTATCGCAATGAACCTCAATCTGATTGGGCAGTGGATGTTGATCACATGTCTGCTCGATGGCCTGCAGTATACACGAGTGAGCGTAAACGATTCCTGAAGCGAGGAAGGGCAAGAGATAGTACAAGTTCTGCAAAAAGTCTTTTGCATGAGGTATGGGTTGTTTTGTGTTTAGAACTTGACTTTTACAATGACACTTCTGAAATGACATCACAGACTTTTCATTTAATAAATCAGCATTCATTGAAAAGAAAGATTAAATTAAAAATCCTATTTTAATAATAAGCGAATAGATTCAGATGGTTGTAAATTATAACTGTTGGCAATGTAATAAAGCAGAATTCTTAGATTGTTTATTCTGTAAAGATTACCTTTGTTGAACTCAGGATTGCATTTGTAATGAATTGTTTTTAAGTTATATTTAATGTAATTTTATTTAATAAAATATCTTACATAATTGGAAATTTAAGATTTAGTACAACTGCTGTGTAAATGAGCTTTCTATTTAAATTTAAAAAAAACCCATACTGCATATTTTGGGTTTGGTGTTTGGTTCGAAAAAATAAACATCTCAGCACTCTTTGCTTTGTTTCTTTGTCACAAAACCAATGTGCATAATGAGGAGTATGTATGCTTATCAACCTACATACATACATAATTATTCAGGGTCCAAGCAAGGAACCCATGTGAGCTAGTAGAAATTGCTCATTGCATTATATACCCGTAGATGAGAATGATTTACTCTTTGTACCTTTCTCTCTGTATTCTGCTAATGATATGAGTTGCATTGCCAAACCCTTTGTTCATAGTATTCCTTCAGGATGTCACCTCCCCCCCCCCCTGTCATTTTTATGTGTTGCTGTTGGTTCTGTTCATTTTATCCTTTTTGTCTTTCACCAAGTTTATGTCTTCATGGTGTCACAGCTCCTTCCCAACATTTATATGTGTTGCTGCTTGATTCTGCTCTTTCTTATCTTTTTATCCTTTTGTCTTTCTCCAAGTTTATGCCTTCATGGTGTCAGCGACCCCCCCCCCAACATTTTTTTAATTTGTTGATGTTGGTTCTTCTCATACATTGCTACAAAAATATTACTTCATCTGCTTCCCAGAGGTGATGAGATAATTGCTATGAAAATATGTGATGACTGCTAAATGTTATGACAATTTTGGCTTATGGTTTATGCCATGGTCACTGATCACTACCACTCTAGTTTTGCATTGCCAATAACAAACAGCAACTGATTAAAAAAAAAAGAAAGTAATAATTTTCATTCACCAAACACTTTTATTTTTCTTCTTTATTAAATTCCCACACAGTCCAGCAAAACATATGAGTATAGACTAGTTTTGATATAGTCACTCCTTGTCATAGGGTGGATTTTCTACAGCTCATTTCTTATGATTATATTATCAAATCACTGCCTGGTCAGTAATGTATGAATACCTTCAGTTATCTCATCAAATCAGTATAATTATTTTAAAAGTGAAATAAATCCCACAAAATTTATTTTAATATCATAATGGCTGAGCACTGTCTTTTCAAATTGGCTTGCAATTTTTGTGATGCAACTTTGTTTCATATGCATTATTATATGATTTTTGCAATGCTATTGCATTGTTTAATTTTTCAGAATAATAATCATTTTGTATTAGTTTAGGTCTTATAGGGAAATTAAAGTCATTCAAAATAAAGCTTCTTTAATTTTTAATTTTTCTCATCATTTGTTTTGTTTTCTGAAATTATAATAAAGAATTTTACAGTTTTTATTTTATTTTGCAGAGTGATATCGAACATGCCTTTTCCTTGAAGTATCTGTCTCTGCAAGTGAAAAAAGTAAGCATATTATATTATAACATTCCCCCCCTTTCCTCATCTGCCGACTGACATACACAAAATGTCAAATAACACTGTCATTTCTTAAACAAGTCACTGAAACTACTAGAGACTATAATCTCTATAGTTATCGTCAATTTATTAGGCTTTGGATATTTATGTCAATCCCATAATTAAGTATGCTGACTTTTTACATATTCTAGAAAGTTGTAAGTGCTCTGCACTTGCTCATACACTCCTGCACTTGCTCACACACACACTTTCTCTCATAAGATGAAACACATCTATCTCAAGGCAAAGGTAGATTTGGTCACACGGAGAGCTGTTGTTTATTGTATCCAGGCTAATTAAACAATCACTTAGATTTAGAACTTCCAAACTAAGTAAACATGCACTTTGGCAGTAGAACTTCCAGGCTAATTAAACAAGCACTTTGGCAGTAGAACTTTCAGGCTAATTAAACAATTGCTTTGGCAGTAGAACTCCCAGGCTAATTAAACAATCATTGGCAGTAGAACTTGCTCGTGAAATAACAATCATGTGCTGTTTCGACTACTGACTATTGTGGCATAATAATTCTTCTTTTCCTATAAATAAAATCGGCTGTGGAGACCATATCTCTACAATGACTGTGAACCTGTCTATGGCAGCAACAGTAAATAATACATTTTTAATAATCTAACATTATGTAAATATTAATTATACAGTTAAACAGAGGATCAAGTAAATCATTTGTACTTTATCAGTTATGTAAAAAAAAGAAAACCTTTCCATTAGCACCTTATTTCCTATAAAAATCATGGAATGAATGACTTTTATTAATTTCCACGTTTATAGGCAAAGAATTCAGTCAGCTATTTTTAGTTGCATAAACTTTATGGCTTGAGATTTCCACTTCAATATCACTCTTGAAACTGATCATAATTTCAATCTCCATTACTCTTATTTAGTCTTTACTCAAAAAAAGAAACATATGTTGTGACTTAGGCACAAATTATATAACAAAATAATGGTGTGTTTAATTTATCTATATTGTTGTGGCTATTTCTTTCCATCATGTGATTGCATTATGCAAGTGTGCATCCATTTTACCACTTCCACATTTTTTCTTATACCAATATGAAGAATAATCAAGAATAAACAATTTTAATGCAGTGCAAATGTGAGGGTCCTTACAGTGACAGGACTCTCATTTAATGTATATTTATTTTTGTTTTTTATATTATTACTTTATAAAACTTAATATTTGATTATTAAAAAGAGAGAGAAGGAATACCAGAGTACCTTTAACTTACTATCAGCATATTGAAAGCCATCTGAAATTTTAATTCTTATTTGCTAGTATACATCCAACTCTTGATTTACAATTACACTTAAAAAATATAATGCAGTTTCTGTATTTTACATCTTTAAAAATTTATTTGTGGGCATTTAGAGGATAATGTGGTTTTAACATAGTGCATTACAGTTAGCCATTAAACAGCAACAAAAGTGATAACACTAAACAGTCAGTGATAAATTTATATTTAATTTACACATTTTTGATGATCAAGAACTCGCACATTTATGCATGTAAAAGAAATAAAAAAAATTTTCACATCAACATAGTAAACATGTTTCTGCTTAAATCTAAAATTACACTTTGTTTCTTATGGATAACAATTACAAATTCTAGGTGTCACCAGTGGTCTCATTGTGGAATAATGATAAAAAGAAAATTAAGTACTTTGAGTATACCTGTTTATGGATTAATACATATTTGTTGTGTTTTTGGTAACACCAGTTTGTAATTTGGCATTCAGTTAGAAAGCTTAATGACTTATGTTAAACATTTTATAAGAACATCAATAAAAATATTATCAATGTCTTTATATCCTTAATTTGGGTTATTATTAGAGAATCTAAACAATTTGAAACTAGTTAAAAAAATATTGTATATTTTCTGGAAAGCTCATTGTAATGGTTAATATGCTGATATGTTGTTTATTTATTAT
Organism: Sinotaia quadrata; assembly: GCA_028829895.1. NCBI lineage: Eukaryota > Metazoa > Mollusca > Gastropoda > Architaenioglossa > Viviparidae > Sinotaia > Sinotaia quadrata. The sequence goes on along the minus strand of CM054177.1, from coordinate 142,971,956 downwards.
TAAAGATATACTTTAACATCAGGCTTTTTGTATTATTGTTGTGTTAGTTTGTACAATTCAGTCATGACCAGCAGTAAACACAATACAAAAAAGACTTACAGTTTTATATTTTTCCTTTTCAGGAAGAGCTTATAATTGTGATTGGGTCCCCCCATTCAGGAAAGGTATTTTGAAATATATATTAATATTAATTAGTGATCTATTATATTTTGTCTTCATCAAACCAAGGTATCACTCTAACAGAAGTTTATTTGTGTTTACTCATCATTAATGAGACAGTCCATGAAACTTAGTGGACACAGCTATTTCAGTTTGTTCTTTGTCTGAAATCTTGTGTTGACACTTGACAGTCTATATATATAATGTATTCCTTATATGTATGTCTTATAATTTTAAAGCTTTTTTGGTGTTGTGAAATACTATAAGCAAAATAATTTATTCCAAACAGTGGCAACCAAATGAGATTTAAACAGGTTAGGTTGGCATGAACAATAGAATCGACCTGACTGACAAGGTTGGGAAAGTTGTGAATTCTACTAGTTCAGATTATACTTCCTTTATGAAACCCTTGTCGCCACCCACCCTCCCTTCTCCGACAGGAGGGGAGAGGGATGGTGGCTTGCCGGCTCCACGTAGGACTTGCATAAAGAGAATGACAAATCCACACACAGAATACCAAGATGTTTGTTTGGCTCGAATTTAATTCTGCGTGTAGGTTACGTATTGCCGACATGTTTGCATGTGTGCTTGCATACGGGTAGGGGTGAAGTGTAGACGGCACAGACGACACAACGTATAACAACGACAGCAACCACTCTTTCGAAACCATAGACAGGAGAAAGGCCCAATATCGGAGTACAAGTTCAAATTTATTGGTCTATAGGTTTCCTCTCACACGTTGGTTAGTCAGTCAGCCATCCACACTCACACCCATGGGAAAGGGGGAAGAAAGAAGAAAGAAAAATGATAAATGATGAATTAAAATCAAAGAAATACAAAACTCAATTTCTTCATGCAGTACTACTTCTAACATTGCTTAGGCATTTTACAACATAATAGAACAGTCATTATTTCAGAGTTCTGGCGCCACACATCAATGTTCAATAATAATACACAAAGTTCAAAACAAATGTCATTTAACTTGCAAGTCTTTTCAATGGTTCCATCAATATCTTTTTACTTCAAGGTTTACTTCTAATTTTAGTTTAATGCTTAATTAAGATTCTAGTTTTAGTTTTAGGTTCTAGTTTATACTTATGTTTATGTGCTACGTGCTCTGAGATTTCCCTAATTAGTTAGAATTTTCTTTTACTCACATAGGTATTGTCACGTTCTCCTTGTTCTCTGCTCATATAATTCGTTACTCTCTCTTGTTCTCTGCTCGTATGGTTCGTTACTTTCTCTTGTGCTGGGCTCACATCGTTATCGGCTCTTTCTCCATGTGCTGGGCTCACATCGTTACACTTTCTTCTTGTGCTGGGGGGGTTTTGATGATACAACAAAAACATCGTCGACGTCTCGACTCGGCCGCCTTCACTGTTACGACGGCTGCTACACTTCACGCTCCCGTGCGCTTCTCTGCTTCTCTTGTTAGGCCTAATTTCTCAACTCTCATTGCTTTCTCTCTTCTCTCTTCTTCTCTTCAGTTTCTGCTCATTTCATCTCATCTCTTAACTTCGTTTCTCATCTCTTCTCTTCATCATAACTTCATTTCTCATCTTCTCTTAGCTTCGTTTCTCATCCTCTCTTCTCTTAACTCCGTTTCTCATCTCTTCTCTTCTTCACAACGGCCAACCTTTGCCGTTCTCGGCGGTATGCCTCATGCATGACCGCTACTGCTTCCAACGATAGTTACTACCACTATGTAACATCTCGTTCTGTAACATCTCCCAGCGCCGTGACATTAAACTTCCACCAGGAATTTGCCTTCTGCCTGGAAAATAATCGATCACCCGCGGTCTTTGACAGAGTCTTTGAAAACCTGAGATGGCTATCTGATTTGATTTGGCCCATCTAAAAACTGCAGCGGTCTTTACGACGCGCCTCATACGCAGCCAGGTAGACTTTCTGGCACACTGTTACAGTGGTCAAGAATCCTCCTTCTGCTTTGCCATCACAGAATCGTAGAGTCTTCTTGATCCATAAAAGCAGGGAGAAACTCAGAGGTGACCTTCACCCCTGTACAACACGCTACATTTTCCACGTCGCTCTTCCACGTTTCTCATTCACCCCTGGCTCTGTCTCCTCTTTTATACACAAACTCTTGTACGTCACTTTCTATGTGATGACTCGAACACACCCCTCCTTCCAGCACAGACACTATCCCCCATCCAACACTGCCCATTTACAACCAGCACTGTACGTGCTTAGGCATATTCTCTGCCCACCCTGGCTACCTCTGGCATCCAGTTCTATCAGTGCCAAAGTATCAAGTTCCCAGTTGACACTGTGATTTATGTATCCATTTAACCTCTAGCTAACTCTCAGAGCACACACTAAAATCTCAGAGCAAGCTGTCCTACTCCTATTTTATTTTAAAAACTATAGTTACTGGCAGCTCATGGCCACCTGGCAAGCAGTACACACACAGACCAACCTTTTTAACTTAGTACTACAAATATTAACCTTCCAATAACTCAACTTCTATTTCACTAGTACTTTCACATAACAATAGTAATTACACAATAGCAATCAATATTAACCTACTACCAAACATTTATAGTGGTGATTCTTTAAAAAAAAGATGTTTACATTTCAAAAACTCAGTCTGCCTCCGTCACGGACATAATTGGCGTCCTAGCACCTTCTCACGAACTTGGTACACTGGCCTGCCTTGTACTTCTACTCTGACACAGATTTATGGGCGTGGGTTCCTGGTCAGCCAGCAAGTTAATTATCGTTTTCCTATTCTCCGCACGAACTTAAGCTAGTGTTCCCGACACTTAGTTTTCCCCATTGTTGAAAAATGGTCATTTTCACCCTGTCCCTCTTTTAATTAACTTAGCTGTTTCGTACATAGTTTAGAGTTAGAAAATACTTAGAGGGAGAAAAAAAATTTATTAATATTTTCTCGATCTTCGTGACAACCCTTATAAAGTAATTGAAGATGGAAGCTTCTAGAAATGAATGGCTTGCCCTGTTGTCACTAGAGGCTACCAACCTTCCCTTCCTTTTTGTATTTATTCAGCTAGGTATATAGCTCAGCATGATGGACAAGCACATCTTTCATTCCCATTACATAGAGAAGATTATAGATATTTTTTTGGGTGACAAAAACACAGCCTTTTCTCTAGACACTTACAGGTCTATTGAATGTGGCAACAGACTTGATAGTTTAGGCAGTCTGCACTTGAGACTCTTGTTGTCTTTCTTATGTTGCTGCACTTGAAACTTGTAGTCTTTCTCATGTTGCTGCACTTGAAACTTGTAGTCTTTCTTATGTTGCTGCACTTGAAACTTGTAGTCTTTCTCATGTTGCTGCACTTGAAACTTGTAGTCTTTCTCATGTTGCTGCACTTGAGATTCGTTGTCTTTCTCATGTCCTAATGCCTCTAGATTTTGAGATGACAGTTTCTCTTTTTTGAGCTATTTCTCCCATGGACAACCATTTTGACTAAAGTCAGGAATTCCTCTCCTCTAACCCCTTCTGCCTTTGTTTGTACACATACATTACACTCTCTGAATCTGTATCTCTCAAGATCCTGGGCAGAAAGACTATTACTCATAATTGTCCAGAGATGCCAACAACTTTGTGTGCCCTCAAGAGAGGTGATCATTATAGACAAAGTCACTATGAGAACTACATTCTCATATGAGAATTATGAGGTCTACAGAGAACCAAGTGCTGGCATACATTCATCATGAAGGAGGCACTGGCTGTCCTAGTCTTTGTTTTCAAGTCAGGTAGATTCTGTTATTTTATGCAAAAGAAACATTACTTTGAAAACCTGTTTAGTGCTGAGTGATTATTCATCATTGTGGACAGTCTTTCCATGCAGAACAAACCATTTTCCTCTAAATGGACCCTTCATCTGTCATTTTGTTTTATGTTTCAATGTCTCAAGTCAGAGAACCACACAGTTGTTTGTAACCACATGGAACGCTCCTCTTTATGCTTGCTTCATCCTCTCTGAGTCTGTTCGAATTAGCAATAGATGGATGCTTTGATAATCAACTGAGATAAAATCCTCACCTATGCTTTTCCTCCAAAATTTCCTGATTCCAAAAATATTAGTCAGACTAAGGCATTCTGTATGCACCCATCAGTATTGGTGGATCCATTTCAGGTGGGGAGGCATATGTGTAAACAGGTTTCTAGATGACGTCCTGGATGGGAGAAGGAAACCAGCCCTATACCCAAACCCCAAACAGCTTGGTCTTCATATGTGGAATTATCAAAGTAGCATTACGATGGAGGTCATTAGCCATTTGGCAATTATATATATTGCATTGTGAGTGGCAGAAAAGCCAGTACTCTGAAAGACTTGTAACTGGAGCTACAGAAAGGCTTAGAATCTTGAAACTTATCTGTCTCAGTTATGACAGGTTCTTTTCTCATCTGGCTGAGACTAGAAGACTGGCATTTTCATCTATCAATGGGATGTAGTCCAAGGGATTATAAACTTGATAAAATATACAGATGCATAAAATGAGTATGGATTGTCTTTTCTATCAAACCTAGAAAGAAAGATCAATCTTTGTACTGCAGAAATGGGACCTGAGAACAGTGCTAGATTATTTAAACTCAGATATTTTAGATCCTGTTCAAGATTTTAAAAATTACTTATTTATGCCTTTTCTAAGCATTTTAAAACAGTTATTCTTATTTTTTTTTGCCTCTTCTTGCATAATGAATGAGATTCATGCATAGTCTTGTGACTCCTGACTCCAATTTATGTATGGGGATGGATCACTTTAGTTGATAATAAATGTAATTTCTTTGACCAAAGGCAGATTACTCTGTCACTGGATTTCAACAGTCATTATCTTTCCCCACCTGTATCTAGTGAGGATTCTAACTTCCTAATTAAAGACCAAGTCATGGAAATAAATAGAAGATTAAATCTTATAGGAACAGTAAGTCTGCTTAATTTCTTCCAATCTTCCTTCATTTTGAGGATCTAAGTAGCAAAACCTCCTCATGGTATTATCTTCAGGGGTTAAACAGATCATCAGAAACATATAAATTTGCCCACTACCAGTATACAGAATAATTTAAAGCCTAAGAGAATGGGTATCCTTGACTCTTCATCAGGACACATCACATTAGTTCATTTTCTCCTGGAGGCAACTAAACTTTAGCATTTACTGTTTAGCACTGTGCTCTTGATTGTCTGCCCTTGACTCTTTCATTAGGACCCACTATATTCATTCTGAAATTAACCTTTAGTTTTTACAGCTTAGCACTATACTCCCACTTGTAGGTGTTTCATGCCAAAATATTTGAGTGGAAAAGAGATTTTTGTCCTCCAGTTAGATGTATTTCTTGTAGATACTTACCAAGAGCAATAGATCCTCCCTGCTAATATCAGAATTTACCTCACAAGAATGGATACTGGATATTACACCTCTCCCCTATTTCTGAAAGTTAGATGGAGCCTTTAGGGCTAAATCATTTTCTTAGGCAATATTGTTTTCCAGTTGCTGTAGATATCTGATATTTTTTTCACACACCACATATTTTACATATAAAACACCTCCCGCCCCCCCCCCCTTTTTTTTTTTTTCTTATTAGTACCCTCTCTGTTATGGAATATGGAATTTAAATTGAACTCTTTTTAAAAACAAAGATTAAACTTGGATAATAATAAGAGTATATGTTTGTGATATTTTTACTAACTGTATTGTTTTATTGTGACAAATGTTTGTTTCTTTGCTTTTTAATCATGCTATTTTATTGTGTGTAAATATATTGCTGTGTATTGAAATCTGTGTGTAACATACACCAAATGTTCTTTTGTATACTTAGATATTGTTGTGTGTAGAAGTCTAATTTAGTATTTATCACTTTTTGTTTTGTATAAATGTGTATAGTTGCTGCTTTGTATAGATGTGTTGTATATAGAAATGTTATGTACAGATTTCTGTTTTTATAGTGTACAGATGTGTTCAGTATGCATTGATGATTATAATCATAATGAACTAAATGAAATAATGAAAAATGAATATAATTATAATTATGGAAATGCTTTTTATATACAGACATCATTTATTGTGTTCAGAATTACAGTGTAAAGAAATGTATACATTTATCAATTGATATTTCAATGTATACTATGTTATGTATATAAATGTTATTATCTTGTGTACTGATGTGTTGCTGTATATAGAAGAAGTATCACATGTACATTCATCAATTTTATTTTATTGTTTACAGATGTGTGGAAGAAATGTGTATACAGACATAAGTTGTTTAATTGTATGGTATGTCATTTGTTTTTTATGTACACGTGTTATGATTAGAAATGTCTAGAAACATCATTTCAAAGTATGTATGTTTTGCTAGATACAAAACATATTGTTGTATACAGTTATTAATTATGTTTGGTACAGACCTCACTACTAATGACACTGCTTGGTGAACTTCCATATGAAATTGGACAGATTTCTATGAATGGTCGTGTGGCATATGCTGGACAGCAACCTTGGCTTTTTTCCAGCACAGTGAGAGAAAACATCGTTTTTGGATGCATGTTTGAAGCATCAAGATATGATATGGTTGTTAAAGCCTGTTGTCTTACAAAAGTAAGATATTTTGTTATCAAATTAATTTTCATAAGATACACTTGAAAGATGTTACATTCACTCTAATATCTGTCAATGTGTAAAAAGATTGCATTGTTTAAATTTGACATATAACCATACAGTGGTATCCACCTTGTTGAGCCACAGGCAAGCTATTTATCTCAAGTTACAAATATCTCTACTACATTCTGGGTCACCTTTCTATTAATGTTACTGACCTGCTTGACTGAAATTTATAATGGCTGCATCCAGAGCACTATGACAATTGTTCCAAAAAGTAAACCTGGAGAAATAAAATAACATACATTTATTAATCAATTACAGCATATCTAATTTCATAATGCAAAACAATAAATGTATACAGTGTAAATCATTTCATAATAATAATTATGTAGTTCAAGCAAGCACCCTCACTCACAAATCAGTTGCATTGATATATTCACAGAGAATAATTAATGAAAGATTTAATTAGTTTCAAATTCAGTTATAAATCACAGGGATTATTGTGGTACAGGTAATGTGTGTGTTCTGTTTGGAGCCACTATGTGGCTTGGCTAGTTTTGCAATTAGTAGTCTTTGCATGAATGTAAAAAATTTGAAATACTTTCTCATTAGTATTGTGTTTAGAGTTACTCTGTTGCTTGGTTAGTTAGTTATGTTAATAGTAACCTCAGCATTATAGTAAAATTGTAGAAAAATTGGAAAGTTTCAATATTTACTCAGAGAAAGTCTATACTTGTGACATACTCTGATTCCTTAACTGCATTGTGTTTGATTCTAGCTACTGGATGTACTGCCTGAAAGGGATCAAACCAAGATTGGAGAAGGTGGAATGGTCCTGGGTGATGGTCATGCAGCACTGATTACACTGGCAAGGTACTTACTTAGTTGATTGCTGTTTCTGGGTTAAAAAGAGTTAAAAAGATGTAGGAAATAATTTTGATGTTCTCTATTTTGTGTTTAAAAAAAGGCACAACTCTCATATGTTCTTGTTTGAAAATATATTCTCCTAATTTTATGTTTGATAACTATACATTATGATTTATGAACCTCGTTTGGATAAGTTTTTCATATTAACCATTATAGATTATTAACATTATAGATTTTCATTTGCCATCTGTTACTTTTTACAATTAGCTAAATTGTCAACTATTATTTTTGTTTTTGTCTTGGTGTCTAGGTGGTATTTTGAAATTTCATTTTGCATTGTTTCTTTTTCATTTTCTTTCTTTTTTTTGTGTGAATATTTAACAGTCTCACTATTTAATGAATAATTAATTTATTGTTTAAGTTTGATTTCTGGTTACTGTTGCAATTTTAGCCATGTCTACTCAAATGTTCCTTTGGCAAAAGACCTAATACTAGATAAATAAAAATTAATATAATATGGAACCCTCTGTTCACTTGTTTGATAAAATTGAAATATATATGATTTCGCTTTATCATTGTTTTAGCATATTTTCCAGCATATCAAAATATAGTATATAGAGAAGTTTTATAGCATACTTCTGCCATTGCCCTGTGCTTTGCAAGACAATGGATATACTAACTAACCAGCAATAAATGATGTTTAACAGCAGCCAGAAGCTCTTTCAGATATCTTATATAGCCTTGAAAAGGCAAAGATGACTTATGCGATGGTCAAGTTCTTTAGTTGATGAATGTGTCATTACAGTGAAATCAGTGATGATTTTAACTCATCGCTTTCTGATTGTGTGATATCAACTTATCAAAGTAAATTTCAGAAGTGAAGATGATTATTCCATTGCATTACACAATAATTGCCACAATAAAATGGGGTGTTGGCTAAAGTGCATTGTTTGCTGTGGTGAAAATGGAGGACATGACTATGATTTTGTTGCAAATTTAGAGAATGCTTCTTGAGAGAATCCAAACAGTATTTATCATGGTTTATATGCTTACATTATTATCAAAGAATGATATCAATCATTTGATACCAACATTTGCCTTGTAGTAAATGTCCTAACAATTCAGACATTTATTGTAAAAAAAAGTAGAAGTAAACAATTGAGCTAAAATATTTCTAAAGTTATGTTAGTACAAAAAAAAAATATGCATACTTTACTAAAAGTTAATACTTATCAGTTAAAATATGCAATGTGTTTAACATGAGATTTACACATTTTGGGTGTGCTTGTATTAAGAAACTAATAGATGGGAATATATTTAAATTGCTTGTTTTGTGAATAACCTTTACCTTATTATATTACTTTTGTTATGCATATCTAATATTTTCTCATATAAAAAGTCAATTTCAAATGTTTGGCACTGATTACAATATATTTTATGATGTAACAATGTTAATTAATATTTTTTTATCACAAAATCCCTCTAAAAATTAATATTTTCCAAAACATTTATCTGATATGTTTTTTTTCTAAAAGATAGTTGTGGGAAGAAGAATGCACATTTCACCATATGATTTATTTATTTATTTTATTTAATCTTGAGATATTTAGATATTAAAGACAGGCTTAAAAAATTTCAAAAAACATCCAGACAGTTTAGTAAATTTAACTTCAGCAGTTTGATGTCAGGTAAGTTTATGAACAGAATCAACTTACTTAAAAATTAGAAATATTGGTAATTTATTTTCAGGGCCATTTACCAGAATGCAGACATATATCTTCTTGATGATATTCTCAGATTTGTTGATAACCAGACAAGATATGATATATTCAAAAGGTAAGAAAGATGTAATTCTCTGAGTGTTTCTCCATAACCTTTTCCTCTCTAAGATTAATTAAAATAAATTATATAAAAATACAGAAACTCACTTTAATTATATTTCGATAAGAAAGTATTATGAAGGAAGTTATAATGATTTGATATGAGTGGACTAAAGCAAGTTTAAAAAAATGTATCTCCTTTATTTGCAAATGAATAACAGTGAATAATTTAATTGTTCAATAGTATTGGTTTTACTTGTTTACTTCTACAAACACAGATTCATTAATGTGTGCACATATCTATGTCTAACCACATCAGATAGATAATCAGACTTACACATTTGTGAATGAGAAAATATAGTCTTATAACTGCTCATCATTTAAGGTTCCTTTATTGCAGGTTTTGCTATTCAATAATAACATTTACAAAGTGTTTGTGCATTTATTCATTTAAGGTGTATTTGTGGAATGCTACAGAACAAAACCCGCATCATTGTCACACACAACCCTCATTATCTGAAAGCGGCCAATCGCATAGCAGTACTCAGAGAAGTATGTGCTAAAAGATTATTTTGTGTTTGATAGAGAAGAAGTGAAGTCTAGTCTGTTAAATTTTAGTGATTTATGTCTTATTGCTTCAGACAGTTTATATTTTATTCAGTTCAGTTCCTTGCTTGTTAAAATTCCATTGAATAATGTTGTTAGCCTGGGTTTTTTTTGTCTTTGCATTCTGTGACTGAATAATTAGATGTTATTCATCAATATCAGTTATACATTAACATCAGTTTCTAATAAATCTGTCTTATTCTCTTGTCAAAATACTCAGACTAGTTTCCATGCTTGGACTATGTGTTGCACAATGAAATTCTGCTTGTTCACCCCACAGCACAATCATACCTTCTATCTATATCTGTCTGTCTGTCTCTCTCTCTGATATCTTTATCTGACCTGTGAGCACTGCCAGGCATTTGATTTGTATATTCTAATTTGTAAAATATTTCAGCAATATTCTTAAAGATTGGGAAGCATGGTACTATCAGACTTTTTCATTTGCTTGTGTTGATTGGTAAAATAGTGCACATATTCACAGACCTGTGAATTTAAACTCTTCCATTTGCTTGTGTTGATTGGTAAAAGTAGTGCCATATTCACAAACCAGTGAACTTGATTACATGTATGGTAAAATAATATATCTTGCTTGTGTACATGTGTGCAAGGATATATCAGGTATTATTTACAGATAACTTTTTCAGGGTTCACTCATTGATATTGGGTCCTTGGAGGAGCTTCAGTCTCGTGGTGTGGACTTTAGGAAATTTCTCTCTTCAGATGAGTCACTTAACCAGTCAGCATACCAGTGTAGTAGTCAGATGAAATTTGAGGAGGAAGATTTTCGAATGAAAGTAAATTATGCTTAGACATAAATTGATCCCACCTGCATTTTATTTCTTCATAGCTTTGATTCTGTTATTAAAAAGTATAAATAATTTTAATAATTTATTTTGGTGCCTAATCAGATTGGTAAAGGAGTTAATTCTTTTTATCATAATTTTGGTAATGTGCAAGAAAAAGTAACTGTTTAAAAACAGAAAAAGAAATTTTAAATGTATATGAATATGTTGTTGGTGTTTGTTTATTGTTTACTTCACAAATATTATACCAGGTAGAAATAAACAGTTTTAAGGTGACTACTGTATTTTCTTTCTTTATGTTTAATTTTGCATTATTTTTTGTTAATATGGTGTTTAACTTTTTACATTTTAATTATTTATTTTTTAAAAATTGTAATAGTGAATATTACAAAATTAGAACACTAATTTTATATATTACTAGTATAAAAGCTTAAAGAAACATATACAGTTAATAAATTTGCATAATAATTGCAGCAACATAAAAAAATTAATAAAATAAATTTTTGATTATTCGTTTATACATTATTTTGAAGTCATCTAAAGTGGTTTGCCCCCAAATACCAATCAAACTTAGGTATCAAAAATATTATGCTCATTTTACAAGATGATGCTGCACTCCAGAGGTCAAAGGTTAATCTTTGTATACAGCTATATTGCAATTTTATTAAAAAAAATTATCCTTGTAGCTGGCAGCCTGGGATAGTGGGAATAAAGAAAAAGAACTAGATGGACTTTGGAGCCATTCCCAAGTTTTCGTTTTCTTTTCCTACCTGAGTGGAACGAACGCCAAAATATTGATGCTTTTACTGGCTGTATTTGGTCTTGCAGCTCAGGTAAATTGGTGCATGTGTTGTCACTATTTTTGTTTGCTTATTTTTTATATATTTGCATACATTTGATATTTATGCACATTTATAAAGAACAGTTTGCTAAATCAGTTCTGTTGAAAGCTGATCAGTTGTGTAATAATCATTGAGTGCAGATCTTTTGAAAGTTCTTCTTTTCTACAGTGTACCTGAGCATACAATAAGCTGCAACTGTACATATATGTACTTATGTCTTTGTTGATTTAATTGTGGGTATACTTGAAATGTCAAGAAGCAAGAATTCATATTTGAATTTTATTTGATATATGTGATACATTGCCAAAAGCTTAAAAAGTGTGTGTGAGTGTGTGTGTGTATGTGTGTGTGTGTGTGTGTGTGTGTGTGTGTGTGTGTGTGTGTGTGCGTGCGTGCGTGCGTGTGTGTGTGTGCATGAGTGTGTGCATGTGTGATTGTGTATGGTATGTGTGCGATTGTGCATGATCTAATTTACTTTAGCTTTGCTCTCATTACTTGTCTAATATGTTTACTGACTTATGCTTATATCTACAGGGTTTGTCCTCTGCTGCTGATTGGATGCTTGTCATAAGGTTAGAATATTTTTTTTTTGTGTGTGTTCTCTTTTGCTAAGGTGACAGAACAAAAACTGTATCATTTAAAATATATGATTCACCAGAGCAAACTTTTCAAGGTGGTTAGTTGAGGGGGAACAGGAATCAGAATGTTCAACTTTGTAAACATCTCTGGACATCATGTTCTTTCTAATATTTTGGTGCCTTTTTTCTACAGAACTTGTCGAAAAATTGGAATCTAATACAATTCTTTTTTTTACTGTTTGTTAAAGTTTGGATCTGCAAAACTAAGAACACTAAAATGGGGTGCAGCACAGAAATTGAAAATATTTTGTAAATGGACAGCTTAATAAATAAAAATAGATTGCATTAAACATCTGTTATAGGGTATAGTTTTCCAATCTTTTCCAATCCAAAGTTTTCCAGTCCCATTTTTTTAATTTAAAAACACACTCTTGCTGGCATAAGTATGACTAGCAGTACTTAAGGACCACTCTAGCTCTTAGTGCATCATTTGCTTTATTATAACTTCAGCTCGCTTTATTTTTACTTTCACTAGCCAAAATAATCACATTGGTATCCCTATCTGCATCTATTGTCATAGAAATTGTTAGCTTTTTCATCACAGATTTCTAGAACTTTTGCCTCATCATTTTAGTTTGCACATCCCCAAAATCTTAGTTTTTAAAAAAAATTATGTTTCGCGATCTCTGTATGTTTCAACAAACTGAAAGATACAGGAAAACAAAATCTTTAGACATTCGTCATAGACAGCATATGCAACTTGAACTCCATGAAATGCTATTGTTATTTCAAATTGTATCAGTTCAATATCTTTTGAATTTATCAGAAAATTTAAGGTAGTTTATGATGATAATGACAGCCATATATTTGGAACTTTTGATCTTATAAATTTGATTAATTTGACTATAAGGTAAGTTACATTTTTTTCTGTTATCTCCAGGCATAATTCATCTTTGTTGCACTTTGTGAGCCCCCCCCAGATATCTATGAATCCAAAGTAGGAAATCTTCTATATTTATCAGGTGTGAAAATTTGAGCATCAGACAAGTTATAACATATTGACAAACTGTTTTATTGCATTATAGAATTTTGAATATTGAAATATATTCTTTAATATTATTTTTTTAAAATTATTATATAAATAATTTAGCAATCTTCCAGTTCGACTTGCATTGAAACAGTCGCAATTTTCATCAGTTTAAATTTGTAAATTTAAGATAAGAGTATTTTTATAGACAGTAATTGTCATCTGATGCTTTCTTTGTGTTGTATTTAAAAACACTTGTCCTTTGTTGAAAAGTTTGCACAATGTTCCATTTTATTACAAAACTATATCACTCTATCACATACAGGAATCAAATTTACACATGAATGCAATGGCTAAGTGACAAAATTACCTACTTCATAATTAACAATATTCACACAGTTTAAAATTTAAAAAATGCAAATGTCTAATAAATGTATATGGGCACATGGAAACATAATTCAACAGTATATTTCTCATATTTAAACATTTGATATATTTATATAAATTTTAAAGTAATTTTCACTAATTAGAATGTGTGCTTGTGTGTGATAATTATATAGCAGTGATGAAATTTAAAGGTGTTACTTATGAATAACAACATATGACTAAAATGCAAAATAAATTTGGTACTAGGAAATGATTATATTTTGCCTTTATTTTTCTTAATTTAATAAGAGAACAATCACATCTTATTTAATATTCTTTTATTTTAAATTATATAGTAATTTATTTAATTTTAGATATTGTTTAATCTTGATTGTGTTTGTGATTAATAATTTTTAGCCCAAAATAATTTTTAAATCTGTCATTTTTTTTTTCCATTGTTCATATTCAGATTGGATAAACAAGATGATGTGTTATCGACACCTTCACCTCATGCCATTAGTGTTCAAACCACACAATCAGTGCCATATGAGTATACAACCATTTCAAATCACCCTAGTCTGGTTAATGACTTTGGGTTTTATTTTATCTTTGCCCTATCCTCTGTTTTGGTGGCACTGTTCTTTGCCTTGGGACTTGTACAAGTGTGTGTTAGATCAGGACAGCAATTGCACAAAAAGATGTTAACAGCTTTAATGGGAGCCCACTTGAACTTCTTTCAGCTGACCTCAGCAGGTGATAGATGTTGAATTTGCTTTTGAGAATGTTTTTATATGCCTTGTTTGATTTTGCTTGAATGACTGTGTGTGTGTGTGTGCGTGCACGCGCGTGCATGCATGAGTGCATGCATGCATACACGCGCATGCACAAATGAGGCTTGTCAGAATGTATTAAATATGTTTTGACACTTTTTGTTGGACTCTACTTAATCCTATATTTACTCAGCATGTGACAAGCCTTTTCACAATAATGTGAATAATATGCAAATATTTGGATATAATCAGTGACATGAGTCTGTGCTGTAGAATATGTTAGATAAAAGTATATTTATTTATGATTTAATCATATTGTAAAGAAGAACAGTTGTTTAAAAAAGAGAATTATAATATATATAAAATAAAATAATTGATAAATCAATACAAAACAATTAATCCTTTTTCATGTCATTAACATTCATAAAAATGGCCAAGAGAATTTTTGTAATTAAAACCTGGTTTGTATTGCATATAAATAAAAGAAGATATTTACTTGAGACAGAATAAGTTTAAGAAATATTTATTATGATATTTATGAAAAGACATCTTACAGAGGTTTGAAAGGTGAAAATATTTGAATTGAAGTTGAACAGAATGCACAGAAATATACTGGCACATTTCATAACATTTCAAAACTGTTAGATCTGGGATTGAATGTTATATATGTTGTTTGATATTTAATACAAATAAGTGTAGCTCATTTGATCTGTACTATAAATATGTACAGTTTATTTGATCTGTAATACAAATGTGTGTAGTTCATTTGATCTGTAATACAAATGTGTATAGTTCATTTGATCTGTAATAAATATGTACAGTTCATTTGATCTTTAATACAAATGTGTATAGTTCATTTGTTCTGTAATACAAATATATATAGTTATTTGATCTGTAATACAAATGCATATAATTCATTTGGTCTGTAATACAAATTTATATAGTTCAATTGATCTATAATACAAATACATATAGTTCATTTGATCTGTAATGCAAATGTTTATAGTTCTTTTGATCTGTAATGCAAATGTTTATAGTTCATTTGGTCTGTAATACTTTGCGTATAGTTCATTTGATCTGTAATACAAATACATATAGTTCATTTGGTCTGTAATACTTTATGTATAGTTCTTTTGATCTCTAATACAAATACATATAGTTCATTTGGTCTGCAATACTTTATGTATAGTTCATTTGGTCTGTAATACTTTGTGTATAGTTCATTTGATCTCTAATACAAATACATATAGTTTATTTGATCTGGGAGATTTGTGTATTGAATCAGAAAACATGAATGGAACTATAAAGAACCTCTCTGATTATAAAAGTAAGCAGGATATAAATATCTTTCTTATGCATTTTTTCCAGTTTCTTTGTCATATTTTTCTTATGGTTTCTTACTTGTTTAAAGTTAGCAGTGTGAAATGGCATGCATAAATTTATTCAGATGCAACCATTTTGCTAATGTCCCTTTGTGGAGCATGAACATCTCAAGGTAGGAGGTCAAATAAGGTCAGCAGTATGGTATTTGTTAATTTCTAAGCAGGATGATATGTGCTAGATTAATTAAGCACCCTTCTTTATTGGTCCAGTTCATTCTCATCCTGTTTTGCCTATCACCAAATTATTCTTTATCTTTGTTGCTGATGCCCTTAATTGTTTCTGTCCTTTATTTGACTTTGATAGCATCATGTCTGAACCTATGCTTTGAAATTGGTTTTTTATTTTCACTCTCACCCTTATGTAGTGTGAACTAACCACAGGAATTAAAAGGATGTACTTTCTTGTTAATGTTCATTGAATATCTGTTGTGAGAAAGTAGCTTCCAGCGACTAGTGCCAGCAAGTTAGGTAGGAAATGTGGTCACATAGCCATCTCTCTGCATGATCATATGTAGATGAACACAAAACCAGTTGATATGCTAAGTCCTGTTAGAGTTGTTTATATTCTTCTCAATATCTTGATGCAGAATACGAGAAATCAATCTTCCTGACATATCTAGTGAAGAGACTTTGGCACACCTCTGATTAGGTTAGTTGGTGAAAACAGTTTTGTAGGGCTTTAGTTGCATATTTTTTTTGTTCTTGCAATATGAACATGGAGGTATGCAAAAGAGTGAACCATTGTGTTTGGTCCCAGAGTCAAATTTCCAGAGGATATAATTGCCATAGGGAAATGGGCGATTTATCTCTTTCTGCTTGTGCATAGCCAAATGCATTTAAATCTATGATACTTGCTGAAACTCTACCACATTAGTTTAAGGATAATATTTTCTAAATCTTTCCTTATGATGTAGTCATTGTTGCTTGACTCCATTCTTCTCTGAACCACCCTAATAAACAATAAACATCAGTGTCTATTTATCATTTAGAACTTATTTTGGTTTGAAACATTTATGAGATAATGTAAATACAACATGCTTCCAGTGTTTCATTATACTTGTTTCATTAATGAGTTGTTGAAGTATTTGTGATACTGTTGAGTGCACAATTTCCAAAGATGAAGCCAAAGCAAATTGGACGCAGGCTGAGAGTTGATGCTTGAGCTCATTGCACAAGCTGGCATTTTGACTATCACTCACAG
The DNA here is from genome assembly GCA_028829895.1 of Sinotaia quadrata. Taxonomy (NCBI): domain Eukaryota; kingdom Metazoa; phylum Mollusca; class Gastropoda; order Architaenioglossa; family Viviparidae; genus Sinotaia; species Sinotaia quadrata. The sequence goes on along the minus strand of CM054177.1, from coordinate 142,954,944 downwards.
AATGCATACCCCAACCATTCCTGACTTTAGTGGTTTCCACAGACTGATTGAGTTTCAATATTTTTTCTTTCTGGAAATGACGATTGCAGACAAAGGCATAAATGGATTTGTAGTTCCAACTGATTGATATAGTTCATTCCATAAACAGCTAAGTTTAGGGTAGACATTGTTTCCAGTTTGACTATTAAAAAAAAAATCTACATTTGTTATATGGTAAAGTCAAGACAAATTTATACAAATGAATATAAAAATAGAATAATTAGTGATATTATTTCAATCAGAGCATTAAAAGTTGTTTAGGTTAAAATATACCTTTCATATTTTTCTTATATTCTTTAGAAATTATTCTAAAGTCTCATTCGTTAACTGCTCTCAATAGGCACCATTCTCTCATTCTTTATCCATCATCTGGCTGTCCTTGATACCTGCATGCCATACATGATTTATGTAATTGCTGAGGTGAGTACTACTTAGTAGTTTGTAAAAAAAAAAATATATATTAAAGATAAATTCAACAACAAATAAATGAACTTCTTGCTTAATTATTTTTTTAATTTAATTATTTAGTTTTATTATAAAAATTCATTAAATTCATCTTCATATACATGGCTTTTAGATAGCTGGAAAAGATATTTTTTTGATAGTTTAAACATCTCCAACCTTAGTTTTGCCTATCCATTTAGATATTTTACTTTGTCTCTTTTTTGCGCACACATTTGTGAAATGTTGAATGTAATATTGTTATCTGATAAAGAAGTATATTTGCAAGATGTTTTCTTATATATATTGAATTTTTAGCCATAACATCACTTGCTTTCATAACCATAATATGTTTTGAATTCTTATTCATTGATTGTTAATTGTTATGTATGTATGAAAAAGATTCACCATTGCACCTTTTCACCTTTTGTCTCTAGCAAGCCAGATCACATTAATTTTCTTCTTCTTTTTATTTACACTGTTGAAAAGATTCAGATATTTGTTGTGAATTTTTCTTCTTACTTTTTTTAAATAGTAAAGTCAGTTTCTAGCTTTTATACCAAGTATGTCAGGAGCAGACTTATTCACCTCAAGAGTCTTACACTATTTGCACTACAGCTAGTATGAAAAGAGTTGTACTTTTGTTTTGAATATAGGAAAGAAACAATGGGAAATGACGAGAGGTGGGGGTGGTGGGGAAGGAACCTACAGTAAATTTATTATTATAGAGTATAATTATATGCAATGCATTATTTTACCTGCCACATTTAAAAAAAATGAATTCCAAACACTTATCTGAGTTAATTTTTACTTATCCCAGATTGATTGAAAATCTAAATTGTCAAATTGTGTTTCAAGAGTCTCTGTATTATTATACATAAATGTAAATTATTTATACTAGCAGCTCTAACTCACAAATAAAAACTGAAGAAGATGGATATGACAATATGAGACAAGATTGATATCGAGTAAATAGCTTAATGCTGAAATCAAATTATTTTACATGCACTAAACCAGACATTTCAGTATTGGTATTAGACTGAGTGTTGCATAATATATTTTTATTAGAATATTTTATTTGTATTATTTTATTGTTTATTTTCTCTTTCTTTTTTATTCAAAGATAAGTCTTTAAATAATACTTCTTGATATTAGGAAAAGTTTCTTGAACTATGAAGGTATAATATTAGTATTTATTTATCATTATTATGTGTTGCAGTTATGTAATGGTATGTATTTATTTAGTATTGACTAGTTTAATAAGATTATAATTTTAAAAATTGTATTATTTACATTTTTTTTCTTTTAAACTAGATGGTTCTGCGCATTATTGGTGCAGTGGTGATGATTTGCAGTATTAACCCATGGTTAATTTTGGCTGCAGTTCCTTTGACTGTTGTTGTAGTCATCATCCATGTCCTTGGTGGGCATGCACTTCAAAGTGTGCACAGATTAAAAGTTACATGCAAGTATTTCAGTAGTGGGCATTCCATCCACATTATTATTTCACAGATCAGAAGTTACATGTAAGCATGTCTGCCACTTACATTTAGCTCGCATTATTATTTCACACATCAGAAGTTAAGCATTGGCCACATTTCGTTCGCATCGTTATTTCAAAGATCATAAGTTACATATAAGCATGTCAGCTACTTACATTTAGTTCACATTATTATTTCACAAACCAGAATTTATATTTAAGCATATTAGTCATACATTTAGTTCATATTATTATTTCACAGATTAAAAGCTACATGTAAACATTGACCACACACACATTTAGTTCACATCATTATTCCACAAATCAAAAATTGCATGTAAGCATGACTGTCATATATTTAGCTCATAATATTTTTTTTCACAAATCTAAATTTATATATAAGCATATCAATCATACTGTGACAAAGTAAATTTGCCCCTCCCTATTTTTAATTTTAATTGTTATTTAAGTTGCTAAATTGTCAGAGTGACTCAGTCTTGTTTATGTTGAATTGGCACAGAATTTGTATTTAAATTCAAGCCACAGAGATTGTAGGGGAAAAAATAATGCTGGCTTAATACTTTGAAACAGGAGTATACATTAAGATGTGAATATCATGACATTGTTACATATGTGATTACTGTAAGGATTTTGTGGAAATGGTAACAATAATACTCTTAACTTTACTTGTTGCAAATAAGTATATTATGAAGTATTACAATACAAGAATGTAACGTAAAATTTCTTTTATCACTTGAACAGCAAGGACGCCGGTGTATGCTGACTTCACAGAAACTCTCAAAGGCCTTCAGACAGTTCGAGCTTTCAAACGACAAGACTTGATGTTGGCTGAATTTGATTCCCATCTGAACTCACTTACCTTGTCCCAGTTTTTGGAATTGTCCATTTATTGCTGCTTGGCTATTCGTTCAGCCATTATCTTATTGATTTTTGCCTGTATTGTTATCTTTCTTAGCCTGACTGTTGTGGAAAGTAAGTATTTGTTTTTTGTACTTTATTTTTTCTTAACTTAGTTCAGCTTTATCTTTCCTTTAGAACTTGCAATTTTATTTTAAAGTTGCATCAATGGCCTTGTGATGTACTTTAGTAAAAAGAGGATGTCAGGTTGCTATTTTTAAAGATTTTTCTGATAAGGAAATGTAGAAATATTTTTATTACTTTCTTACATGTACAGAATTTAAGATTTTAGATATTAAAAACTGAAATACTTTTATCAAGTTCTTTTTCCAAAATTTGAAGAGTGCAACAGAAAGGGAAATTATACATTGTACTTCTAGATGTAAAATTATATAGATATAATTTGTTTGTGTGTGTGTGTGTGTGTGTGTGTGTGTGTGTGTGTGTGCGTGCGTTGTAATGTGCATAGCCTTTAAATATATGTCTAAATAATTCCTTTCATTTTATGGTTAATTGTTTGTTGAAATTGCAGGTATTAACACTAGTATTGTTGGTTAATTTATTTATTCATATTGTTTGTTTATGTTACAGGTAGTAATACTAGTCTCTTGGCCTTGTCTATCACATACTGTACAACTCTTTTACCACCAGTTTTGTCTTTATTGGGATATTCTGCTACTTTGGGCACCTGTGTAAGTGACATGACTTGTTTGACGTTTTTTCATAAATTGATTAATTCAGGGTCACATCTATAAGATATAAAAATGTGTGATGTAATGATCTCAAACAGTAGTATAAGTAAAAAAATGGTGAAAACAGAAGTGTGTTAACTTTTTGTTCCCTTGTTAAAAGAACCCTCACAACTATGCCTATAATTGATTTATATCATTTAGCTCAGCATGTTTCTTGGCAAATGAAAGTGCTGGGTTTCAATTTAATAACAAAATATTATTTATTTATTTATTTTTTAATAAAATGCAGATGACCTATGTTGAGCAAGCAATGTCTGTTGTTAAACAAGAGCAGGAAGCACCCAAGTTTTCTGACAAACCTCCACCTGAGAAATGGCCTAACCAGGGCTCCATTTCTCTGAGCAATACTTTCCTTCTGTCCTTGCCTGGGGGGTCGCCCATCCTACAGAATATTAACGTGCACATCAAGACCAAAGAAAAGGTGATGATTATTGTTTTGGATTAAAAAACAAAAAAAAAAAAATGAAAATTATTTAATCATCAACCATCAACTTACAAGTGAAGGAATGATTGGATGAATGCATGTCACAGATTTAATTGTCTATTATAATTTAATTTGACATATTAATTTCTTAAAAACCTTGATATAATTGAGCTTAATTATGCACAGTTACAGAAATTTGGTTATTAGGTGCTTTGTACTACTCTGGTGCTCCAGAGCAGTATTTAACTGTTCCCTGAAACACATACAAATACATTTGATTTCTTATTCATTTAGTGTGAGTGTTAGATTAACAGCAAATGAGTTCTTGAAGATGATGTTTCTTTGATTGCATTTTAGGTAGGAGTTGTAGGAGAACCTGATTCCGGTAAATACTCACTCATGGCAGCATTGTTGCGGCTAGCTCATGTGCAAGGGATGGTCTTTATTGATGGATTTGATGTTCTTAAGATTGGTGTGCATGAATTGCGCAAGAACATCACTGTAGTGCCAAAGGCAGGTTGAAAGCATACCATTTGAAAACATTGCTATAAAAATTATTTTAACTTTGTTAAAATTATCTGTAATAGTCTTTTTGTAAATTTCTGTAAAGTTTAGAGAATCTTTCAAAATTTTTCATAAATTCAGATTAGCATTAAGTTTATTCATAGTTTCAGAATTAAAGAAATAATTTGTTTGAAATAAAGATGCCTTTTATGTAACTGATAAAATTAGGTTAGTTAAAGTGATCTTGCCACATTCATATTATACATTATGTTTAGTGTGAGTAATATTTAAATGTTTTAACAATTAGATTTTAATAATCTGACTTAAATTTTCTCTCTCTCTCTATATATATTATATTCTCACATTACAATTAAATAGTATGTAACAAACAAATTCAGTTTAAATTTTGAGCTCTCTAATATTCTGTTTAGGACCCTGTTCTCTTGCCGGGAACACTCCGCAGTAATCTTGACCCAGCAAGTGTATTCACTGATGACCAGCTGTGGTCAGCCCTAGAAAAGGTGGGCCTGCATGAGAAGTTTTCTAGTATTCAGGGTGGACTTGGGGCTTGTGTGGGAAGCAAAGGTGTCACTGTGTCATTGAGGACACAACAGCGGCAATTGATGTGTTTGGTGCGGGCAATGCTAAGGGAAACCAAAATCATCATATTCCATGAGGCAACATTTTCTACGGAGCATGGGTCAGTTTATTACTGGTTTACATTCTGTTCATTTTATAAATTAATATTTATCTGAGCACTCATTACCGAAGGCATAGTCTCATTGGCAATCTGAGTCCATCTCTTCTGACATACAATGCTGACAGACGAGAGCAAAGCAATCATTTCTTAGCCAGCTAGATTATCTTTACCTTGATTACTTTGAAACTGTAATTGCTCTAATTTATTTTGAGCTTTTTTATTTAGTTTGGAATTAGTTTGTATAAAAATCTTGTAACCAACAGATTGGAATCTGTCGAATTTATGATAAGAATGTTTGACGAAAATTTTAAACCAGGAATCTTATAAGCATTTATCAATATATACACAGGACAGTAGTATATGGCAAATGGAATATTTACTGAGTACATACTATTTCACAAATAGTTATTTTAGTGCTTTAATATAAACGAAAGCTACCATAAAGAATAAAAGATGAGAGCATTTTTAAGTTTAAATTACAGTACTAGATTAATATTTTCCCAAAAATTCGCCTGGGTAAAGGAATGAGCAGACATGATCTGAAATAGTTTGTCATCAAAGTTGAAATAATAAGCTGCAACAACTACACTTTTATTAACTATTTTCTGCAAAATAAATATTAGAACCATGCTGTTCAATCTTGAGAACAGTTTTTACTTAAAGTAATTTAATTTTAACTTGTCTCAGCATCTCACACATTAACCTTAAATTCAAAGTGCTTTAAACAGTGCATTTTTTTATTATTCTCTATTACTAATTTAAAACTTTACGTATCCATTTTATTCTTTAACTGACTGAAAATAAAATAAAACACTTTTTACATCACATCAAAAATGCACATCTTGTGGGATTATCATTGAAAAACAATATTGCAGTCTATATACATTTATATGGAGATATATTGCAGTCTTTATACATCTTTATACTCGCTCTCCATCTATAATGTTGTCCAAGTGTTGATATCTCCATATAGACAACATTATAGATGGAGAGCGAGTTTTGGAGAATGTTAATACAGCATAACAGTGATGGGAACATTTTTTTTGTGTTGAAAATAAATGTAATAGAAGGGGTAGAACATATATTAAGATGTTTATTTTTATTTTGTCTGTCAGTTTTATATGAATGTTAACACATATGCTATCTCTTCCTCACCATCTCTCACTCTACAGATGGAAATAGATTCTGGATTCATTGCTTGCATTTATTAAACAGCTGTCATCTTGGTTTCATTCTGGACATTGACAAAGTAATAGAACATGATACTTCATAAAATATATTTATCAAACTATAATTATACTAGTTTAGTTTTAAAACTAACCATAAATAAATTAGCTAATGAACTCTGATAGCTCTAATGTTTCAAGCATATTTTGGCTGACTGGGAATAGATTGGTAGAATTATATGACAATGGGCTTGGCTGGCTAAGAAATGGTATTCTCTTTTCTCTCTACAATGCAGACAGAAAAAAAAATTACTTGGCACTATATATATATATATAAAATAAATTAAAAAAATTAATTATTTTACATTAAAGAGTTGATCAGTTTTCTGAACATAAATATATCTGTTAATTTTATTCATTAAAGAATCATGTTAAATAATATTGTGATATATTAAAATTTAAGGAGTTTAAAAAATATAATAAGTATAAAATTTATTATTTTTATACTTAAGAGAGTTATGCAATTTTCTATATATCAATAAATTTTGCTTTCTAGCCTTGATGACCAGGTGCAGCGTATTCTTCGAGCACGGTTCCGTGACTGTACTGTTATAATAGTAGCACACCACTTAGCTGCTGTTATGGATTGTGACAGAATCATGGTAAGTAATATGAAAATAAACATAGTGAAATAAAAAATACTTCAAGAAAAACCCATATATTAATTGATTTTTTGATAAAAGTCACATATTATTTATTGATCTTTGACTCAACTTTAAGTAGACAATAAAACATTGATTGGCTAAAAAACTTGCTCATGTAAAATTTTACTTGATAATCTTAATAAACAAGTAACAGACACATACACCTGCTTCATATACTTTACTCTCCTGGAACTGCACTTAGCTTTTTTTCTCCCCTTATTCAATCACAAAATTCGTACACACCTAAGCATTCCAAACAGTTAAAAACTGAACTAAGAGCTAATCTGGAACAACATTACTTGTGTACAATTAGGACAACTAAGTGATTTGCTGGTTGACAACCTAATTAAAAAAAGAATTAAAAATTAAAAGAAATATTTTGTGCAGATATATTATTTTAAAAAAAATGAAATAGAATGCTTATATTCCTTCCTTTTGTTACAAATAATAACAGTAAGCACATACCACATGCCTGCTACAGAATAACAGTATGGAGACAAATTAATTTAAACTAAAATTTAATTCACATGAGTCTCTTGCATTTTATCTTATGTATGTATACCATAATCATATAAAGGAGCACTCTTGTATTCAAACTTTATTATGACTCTTATATTGTTATAATCACTTGTATCTCTACAGAAAGGAAACCACAACAAAACAATCATTAAATTTATGTTTTTAATTTTACAAACAAAATTTATTAAATTTCCCCATTCTTTATGTTTGTCCTACTTTTATTAATAGTTTTAATTTTCTTTAATTTATTTGGTTTCTAGTATAATTTATTTTTTTATGCTCACTTCTATGTTTAATCATAATTTATTTATAACTTCAAACTTTTTCTCAATTATCAAGTACTCAGGCAACTGGGATTGGCATCCAGTTTCATAGAAAAATTACAATTTTTATTAAATAGAATTAAAAAATAATAATATACATATGCAACAACAGTCCCCTTCCTGCAGTTTTTTTTTTTTTTTAGCTGCCTCTAAATACTGCCCATTGTTCTCCTTCATGTAGTTATTTGAATTGGTAATATTTATTGTGTTGATGTTTCTTTTCTTTAAATATTTTATTGACCTGACTTATATTTGACTTTAAACTTATATTTTTAAAATCTACAAATTCCTGTGCATTTTATATTTATCAGCATCTCAGTTATGCTCTCAGGCAAAACTTACTGTTTAATGTATATCATCTTTTGTCATTCATTTATGCACAGTGGAATTGTAGCATGTTGAATTTATTAATATATTGCATTGTATTTTTTTTCTAAACTCTTCATAAAAATGTTTAAATAGTTCTATTGCACTTACTAATGTACCTATTAATACTGGGTTCCTTATCTGTCCTTATATAGATGCACATTCATTGCCACTTGACCCTTACAGCCCTCCATATGTTCACGAATATCCATGAGTATTGCACTTGTTTCATATATGCACCAAATCAGTACTAGAATCCCAGGTCATATATTCCAATGTGCTTTCAGCTAAGAGCAAACATTTGATGTTTACATTTTCTCTTTTCTCAGCAGTAATATACATGGAATATTAAGTAACATTCTGACTTAATCCTGAAAATTCATACAATTCCATTTTTTTTGTAGCCTATTGAGTTTCATGAGTTGAGAAAAGACACTGAATTCCTGTTTGTTTACTATATCAAATTAACACAGACTTTGTTTAAGTTTGTCAATTTTATGACCATTATCTTGTAACATGATGATTTTTTCCCCTTAGGTTTTCCATGATGGAAAAGTGAAAGAGTTTGATGCACCTTATGCCTTACTACAGCAGGAAGACTCATATTTCACCCATCTAGTGGACTTGTTGGGACGTCACCAGGCACGACACCTTCGTGGCTTAGCTGAACTTTCCCAACAGCAGCGTCAGTCTGCTAGTCTGATGTTGGAGCATGCTGTTTTCATGGCTACAGAGCAGCTCCAAGCCAGCATGGAAGACCTCACATTTCGACCGGGTCCTCTTGCCTGGAGTTTGACATCTAAATTCAGCAAAAGTCAAGACTCTCTGGAAAAAGCTCACAGTGATTTTGGAAGTAAAAGTGATGTCAGACAGGTTGATGATGGATCAGGAGAGTCTCCCAAGCGAAAAGTGTCATCAGGACTTGCGCCTTCACAAAAAATTATCAAGCGGCGTCGAAGCCCAGGCAAAGAGAAGCCAGCAAATGAAGCTGCTAAACAGGACAGAAAAAGGGAAGGAGAGCCAGTGAGAAATAGTGCAGAACAGGTACCTTTACTCTCCTATGACAACCCCCCTAGATTTATCTTACAAGAAAGGAATGCTATTAGTGTGAAAAATAATAAAGAGGAGTTTAGTTCTATCACATATGACTCATCACCAAGACCCGTGCACACTTCCACCAATAGAAATTCACATGGTCAGACTGCATCTACAATTGCTAGCAGTAGAAATGTATACAGAAATGGAGATTTTGAAAGAAAGGCATTAGAAACATCTTATGACACACCTTCCAGTCCAGAAAAAAGATTTTCTCCAATTACTTCTGCTGCAGGCAGGGGTAATGTTACCGCTCCTCAAGAAAGATCTGTCAAGCCTAGAGGAAGCACAGGTGTAGCACCAGGAATGGTTGTGTACAAAGCTCTTCCAAAATCCAGGATTGACTCTGTCCACAGAGCAAAAGCTACAAACACCAGTACAGACACATCTGAAAAGATCATATTCTGTTGACATATTTTCTTCTCATCAAAATGATATTAATTATTGTTGGCAGGGCACATCTTGAAGTATGAAGGTTGGTCAGAATGCTGATCTGCATATTACTTATTTAGTGACAAGAAGCAATCTTATTACAGCATTTTAAACAATAGTATAATCTGTTAACAGATTCCAACATTTTATATAACTGGAGTGAGCTTAGTTGCTTATGATGTAGGGCTTTAATTTTGAATGTTTTGCATGACTGCTTCCACTTAAGAATCATTTTGAAACGATAGATTTTTTTGTTGTGTTTTTTAAGAATCCATTAAGAATTAAATAGATTGTTGCAAAGACAGGGTAGGGGAGAGAAGTAGAGATACTTAATGGATTAACTCCAGAACTAGAGTGTTTGATTTTTTGAATGAGGATGTTTACTGCCACCTACCATTAATAGTCCTGCATTTTTTTCAGATCATCATCTTGACACTTAATAAGAAATGCATCTTTATTTGTGTGATTTCAGCATTTTAAAATATGGATACTTCAAGTCATATGCAGTTAATTACTATTGTAAAATAACTATTTGATCAACCTTCAGATTAGCCTCAGAGGCATTGCAGTTTTATAATAATTGTTGTCATGAAGCAAACTTTTTATGCCAGTATTGCCTCTTCATTTTCTGATTCTAATACAACCAAAGGCAGTTCAAACTGTATGGGAAAGCTGCTGACATTTGCATTACATTTTGACAAAATTCTGTGCACACGTTCGGTAATTGGAATCTTTAGATGTCAGTGGAAATGTACAGTAACTGGTGATTGATGTAACTCTGAAACCTGGAAAGTAGGAGCAACAGTTACTGAAGTTACAACCAGAAGTTACATTATCTGTTCTCATGGAGTTTGCTACATTTGTGACCATTTATATATGTTGTTACAAATATACTAAGATACAAGAAATTATCATAGTTAATGTATTATTTTGATTAAAATTTTATGATAATTTTCATATCAGAGAATACATTTCACTGGTAGACCTGCTCAGAAGATTGGAAAATTTATACTGAAAGCTAATTTTCTTACCAAAAAAAAAATGCTAGATCACTATCATCCCTACTGAGAAAAATTTTGAGAATGGGATGTGAGTATTATAAGAGCAGACAGAATGATTATATAGAAAGAGCAATATGAATTCAGACAGAGCAAGTGACCTCTTAGGAGACTGGTAAAGTGATCTGCCTGGATTCATCTAAGTCAATTTTTTTAATATACAATAGAGTTCTGTGTCAGTGATTCAGCATTCATCAAACACTTGACCTTAAAGAACAAACACTTATTTGAGAACATATTTACATGTTAAATATTTTACTTTGGGCTACTGTATTCAGAATAAATATTACCAAGATATTACATTTTCTTTTTATATAACTTATTTATCCTGTGCTTAAAAAAAGAAAATCAAATTCAGACTAAATATAGATAATAATAATAATAATGTAAAAGAATGAATGTGTATGCTTCAATTGTTTATGTTATGTAAATGTTAAATTGTTGAGGAAACATTTGATCAGTTCTGTTTTGTACCTGGTAACTCACCATTTTCCTTAACAGAAGAGAATCAATCAAGATTAAGTTGTTGTTTTTTGTCTTTACATACCTTTAAAATGGGTAAAACAGTTAACAAGACATGTCTTTTTGTTTTGGTGTGTACAATTATTTGGTATAATATTTTACACCAGGAAATGAAATTATTCCCTTATTGCAATAACTAGAACATATTCATATAAATGCACTTATATTCAATTTTGATTTATAAGAAAGTGTTAAGAGTGTGAAAATTAGATGTTGTTTATCCAAGAATTAAATAATTATATTTATTTACTTTTACTGTCTTGAACATGTTCTATAATATAAATGCAGTACTCTCCTGTTTAATTAATTTCAAGATCATGTTGAGTTCAAAATTAGATATTATTTATACCAACAGTACATAATTCACACAAAGTTACATTTTTCTTATATATGTAAACTGCTAATGAGGGTTACAAGTGGTGTAAAATTTTACTCCTGCAGTGTTGTGAGTTTTAGGAAAATTAGGAGATTAATCAGCTAAAAGAGTTAGTCAATTCAGGGTAATTTAAAAAATTGTTTATACAAATTACTCACATTTACTGATTTAGATTTTGAAAATTATGAAATGATCAAATTAAGCTCATTAGTTACAAAAGTTGTATACATCTTTTGAATACATCCTCATAAATCACTAAAATATTACTAAGGGTTCCTTATATTCATCTCCTCTTATTTTTGTTGTTTTACTGTTTTGTCATCTAATTATTAAAATTAAGGACACTCTTCACTATATGTCAATATTTTAAATAATAAATACCAAAAAATATTTCTGTAAACTTGTTAATATTCTGACTAGATTTTATCTATTGAATTTCTTTGCACAGTGGAACTTGATCACCTGATACAAAGGCTATTAGTATTACTATTATATTATTAAGCTTTATGCAGCTGATGGAGTATTTGTGTCCTTTAATATGGCTTATTATTTTGTAATTTTTATTTGGCATTGCATACATTCTCTCCTGGCCTGCCAAGTGATTAAAGAGTGGACTTTTACAATATTAATTATTACAAAAGTCCCATTTTGCCATTGCATGACTGAAAAAAAAGAGGATATGGAACATGTTCCCAACATTCCCATTCTTGCAGATAAAATTCCCCAATTTTCATCTTTTCTGTGGCATATACCTGGGTATCTAATGGATGCTGGGAACTTCCTGTGCTTCATTATTATTTTTCCAGAGCATATCGAAGGATCAGTAAAAATTTAAAATATTGCATATGTATTTCTTTGTTGTTGCAACACAAAAATACTAGACTGGTTTAACAGAATATTTGATATAAGGCAATCTGTAACTCATGCAGAAATGAGAACTTCCTTATTTACTATATACTTACCTGACTAAAATTTGTCATTTTATGTAAAAGAATGAATAGCCCATTGGTTAATCTGTAGATTGTATTGAATTTATTTTTTTTTGACATGAGATTTTTTCTACATATTTTAAAGGTTTTCAGAATATTCACTACATCTGCTATATTTCACTACACCCTACTTCACTATACCTGTTACACTTCACTACACTTGAAAATGAACATAGTATTTATTGTATGTAGTTTTTAATCTGTTTATTTTTATGTCTGTAGCACAATTATGGCATTCAGGAACTGCTATGATAACATGATTTAGGTTATTTGGTTCTTATGGCCTCCTGTATTACTGGGAATAATACTTTCAAATGAGATATAGCCAAGTCAGGTCCCACTTAGTGCAAAATCCCATTAAGATGGTTTCATACCCATTAGTGAAATTGGTTCTGTCTTTATTTGAAATTAAAGTGAGATGTCATTGATATTATTGCATTCCTGGAAATATTATCTGAGATGCTCTTACTCACAAAATGCACATTGTTTTTCCATAGATTAAATGCTGCACATATTATTCAATTGTTAAAATTATTTATACAATGAATGAATAGTTTAACAGCATTGGAACTCTACAGCTTTAAATATAACATTTAAAAAATTTAGCAATGAAATGAAAGGAGTATACTGTATTTAGTTTAAATCTTAGTCCATGTCACCCTTAAACTGAATAGTTTTGATATCTCCAGATATCTATAGCTTTAAATGTAATACTTTAAACAGGAAGCATATTTAGTCTAGATTACATCTAGGTCCATTTCAACTAACTGAATAGTTTAACAATTTAAGAGCTCTATTTTTAAAATTAACACTATAAACATTTCACATTGAAGTATATTTACTCTTGACTAAGTCCTACTCCTAGTCCATTCCACCCTTCAAAAAATGTTTTTGTTCAAAACACTTGCTTTTAAGTTAAAGTATTATTTCCTTTTTCTCTTTATATTGTAGACACTATTCATATTTAATCATCTTGCTAAAGACTACATAAATATTCAAATGCATCATTAATGTTACACTATTTGTTTAATACTCAGAATTATACTTTTGCCTTTTCTTCACATTTTAATCACTAATTCTTTTTCTTGGATTTAGTGAAACTAATCATAAATGATTTAAATCAGAACAGTATTATTTGTAAAATAAAACAAAAACTGCTTATGTAAACTTTGGTAATGCTTCAAAAGCAATGAAGATGGTTCTGCTGAATGTTCAAGAATATTTATTATAATACTGACAAATAATTGTATTGAAATGAAGTTGTATGGATTAGAAATTAGAATTTATAAATGCCAGTATGGTGACTTTTCTTTATCTATGAAGAATTTATCAAATTTGTTTACACACTATTTTAAATTTAAAGTGTTGACCAGAGATCACCTACTGTGCCAATATATTTAACAACCCAAGGCTCTTGCAGATGACTGATATCAATGTGCCACTCATGTTCTATTGATGCAAAATTAATTAACACTTAAATCACTGCCTAAATGAACTCTGAAGAAGCCATTTAAATCATTAAAGAGAGAGTGGATACCTTTTTCAAGTTTTCATTTTGTTGTGATTGATAACATTTGTGATACAGTAAATGAAACATTGACCTAGTTAAAATATTTTTGAGATTGCCTGTCATAATGTTTAATTTTCTATTTAAAGACTGACTATATTTAAGATATGATGGGATAGAGTGAATATATTTCTCAATTTAGTCTCTTAAAGAAACATAATGGCAAACAGAAAACATAAATAAAACAAAAATTTGACATTATTTAAGTGTAGACGGGAAAAAAAAAAGAAAGATATTTTTATAGGCTGTTAAAAAAAAAAAACAAAGTTAAAAATTCAAATGGTGTTTTTATAGGATTTGAAGAGACATCTGTAATGACATTTGCAAATTTTCTTTTGTTTATTGTAAAAATTTCTCTTTGACAAAGCTGGTTAATACATTAGCATTAGTTGTATCATAAATCATCATATAAGTCTGAGACAAGAGGAATATTTTCCAGAGCCAATATGCAGCCATTACATAGTTTTATCCTAAATGGAACTAGAAAAAAATTCTTGTTAACCCCTTTTCTGACAGCATAAAACAGTCATATTTAACAAACAATTCATAACACTATTTTGCCATTTATTATATAATGTGATAAATTATTGTTAAGAAATAAAAGCAAAATACACCACTTAAACTATTTTTATCAATGGTGCATTTTCTTAAATTTTGTAAAACTAGACATAGTACTGAGAATTTACATTTAAATCTCAGAATGATTTTTCAGTTATATTTTAAATTTATTTTTTTCAGAAGTATTTATTATACATCATGTTTTATATTTATTTGCATTAAGATTATAAAATGCTTATACTACATCCATTTGAGTTTCAGTTGTGTATTTAGAGTGCTCAGGTTTTTATTGGTTGTGAATATTAAAATTTTCCCCAAAGTCTTACGTTTTTATAACAAAAGAACCAAAAAACCCTATGAAATTTAAATGTTATTATTACAAGGCAACAAAATAAAAATAAATGATGCATCAGGCCTACTAGATAAATATCAGCTAGTAAGGGGCATTTATTTTTGCTGTTGTTAGAGTTACATAAGTTGTAATATGTGATATATAAATTATATGCTAAATTTATTAAATAACTTTTGGCAAAGTTTTATTATTTTAAGTATTGTGATAGATGACTGTTTTAATTTTGTTAAGTTACATTTTACTGTTTTGTATTAATTATATATATGTATGTATGCCTGATAGACAAAATATATCTCTCAAATATTACCGAATAGAAGTACGTACGTACACACACACATTCACACACATATACAGAGTTCTCTGTTTACATATGTAGGCCCTCAGGTAAATAGAACTTGTCCATTGAAATATCTGTACACTATACGCACGCACGTGCACACACACACCACCACCACCCACCACCACACCACCACCACCACATACCACAACACACCACAACACACACACACAACCACCACACATCACACACACACACACACACACACACACACACACACACACACACACACACACACACACACACACACACACACACACACACACACAGAGTTCTGTTTACATGTAGGCCCTCACGTAAATAGAACTTTTCCATTGAAATATTTATACACTATACAATGTTGAAACACAGGAGCATTTAATTTGATGTCTTTACAGCACAACTAACAAGTAAGAGACTGAAAACATGGGAATTGGCAGCTCACTTTAGTTCTCAGATTGTAACTGTGAGTTTGGTGTGCAAATAAATTCAAAATGCCTAAATATTAATTTGTGTAAATTCAGATTTGTGTAAATAAAACTTGTGTAATCAGAGAATTATATACATTCCTATGTTTTATGGAAAAGTAATACCAAAATGCATACAACATATACACACTTTTACAACATAACACACACATATGTATATTATGTTATATTGTAGTTTGTACATAAAAGAAAATGCTTTTTATATACCATACATTCTTATCCATTTGGAGAAAGTAATAATGTACCTTGCAATGCTCAGAAATAATTTAACTATATATATTAACTATATACATTCCTTCTATTTGTGCTTGTTTTAAATATGTTTAATAAACCCATTTAATTTGTAAAGCTAATAATTTTGGAAGCAATATTTCTAAATATTGATAGTTTTTATTTGTCATTTTTTCACCAAACTTGCAGGTTAAACAAAAACAATGTTGACCTCTAATGCTAGAAAATGTACAGATTTAAAATGTGTCCCCAGCAATTTATTTATTTTCACGATGTTGTTCATTAAAGTATTGTTTATGATATTGTTTCCTAGTGAATTTTAAAAATTCTTTGTATTTTAGAAGTCACTTTTAAACTGATCTGATTCAATAAATAATTGTTGATAGTCCATTGAAATTTAGATATTTATTTTAATTTATTTTCTCTTAAGTATAACAATATAAAGAAATTTTAATGTTCTCAGCTCTCTTTGATTTAAGTAACACATGCTCCTGATTTTTATTAAAACTTAATAAACAATAATTATCCAGTGAAAGGGACAATTGTGAAATATTTAACACTTTAGAATTTTGTGTTATTGACTTTAGATTGTAAAAGGACTTGCAATTATAATTATCGAAACTAACTCAATTGAAAACTCAATAGGTATAAATACTGATGTCTATTATTAGATTTTATTCATAAGATTGACAATGAAGGTGTATAATGTCAGTGAAAAATACATTGCTTTCCAGATACCAAAGTATTGCATTTTGCTTCGTATTTTAATTTTGAAGCTCATTTGAAATTATCTCTATAGTAAATTTGGTTGTGACAACATTTATACATCTGTATTTATATATTTGCTTGACCACTTAATACTATATCATCTTGCAATGTTTATTATGTACATGTAATTTAATTTTGTTTATTATTGATTTGAGCATGCCATATTTCTAATAATGTGCTATATGCCTGTCGTGAATGAAACCTTATAAGAGGTTACGCATACAATATGCAGTTTAACTGATTAGAAATATGTAAACGTTTCCAAAATGAACTTTGACTTTTTGTAAGGTAGCCTTAATCCAGGGGTGACCAAAGCAATGAGCATTCCAAGGGGCAAATGGGGATTTGTCAATCATTGAAACATAGTTAAATGTGGCCTTCCTTCATATTTTCCTCTTTATATAAAAATATACATTGAAAAGGATTTCCTTATGTAAATAAAAGGGAAAGCGTATAGCACAAAATTTTTAAAAAAAATAACCCATGGTAGTTTATGTTGATATTTACAGGTAAGTTTGAACATACTGTCTTGACTGCTGTGAAGTATTTCTTCTCTACTTTCTGTCTCTCTTGACATACATATTTTAAAACCATGCAGATGCCAAGAAAAGATAATTTTATAACTAATATAATCAGTTTCAAAAACAGAGACCTTTTGATTAATTTTTTCCGACGCAAGGAAAAATTTAAGTTTTAATCAATTTTAAAACTAGTACAGTAAATAAAACAGAAATGGTCTGATAGGTTCAAGTTTTTTACGTTTTAATAAATAATTTTAAAATTATTAAAATTTAAAACACTATTAAGCATTACACTAAAGTTCATGACTCTTTTTGCACTGAAATTTTGTATAAAATCTATTATTACACTAAACTTTCTTGATTCTATCACTGATATTTTGCTTGTTTATTATGTTGCTTTTGATTTCACTCATTTTTGACCTTGAAGGGACATAAATTGCTCCCTGATGCTTATATTAGACTTTAGACTTTCAAATCTTAAAAATGTTCTGATGATTAATGGCTATTAAAACAGAACCTGATCGTACTTTGTACTGCTATTTTTTAAAAGTATTAAATTAATGCCCAGGATTATAATTTATAAGTAAAAAAGTATTATTTGCAGTATTTTCCCCTACAGACAATAGAGTGTTAATACATTAGTATGTAATAAAAACCCATTACACAGTAACAAGGCTCTTTTGCATTCACTGGTACTGAACTGAATTGTGGTAGGCCACAATTTTTGATTTGACTCTAACAGTAATACATACTTAGGGTCCCAGTTCTAATATATAACATTACTTGAACAGACTGGAGAGCATGGTGGAAGCAAGGCAAAAGTGCCTCACGTTGGTTTTGGGTTTGAACCCAAACCTGATCACTGATACTTTTTCTTGTCCATCCTAACCCAATTCTAACTCACGAGTGTTGAGCGTAAATAATGGCCACAATTGTAATTAAATGCTTATAAATCTTTTGCAAATTATTGCAAATAAATAACTATCTTTATATGGCTGTTTAAAATGCACGTGTGCCGTGGTAATGGGCTGTGAAGTTAGTGTATACACTTGAATGGTGGTCATGTAACAATTTGAGATCTTCATATTCTTGCTGATGTAGGGAAGGAATGACTGTGCATTCACTTACAACTAAAATAAGCATTGCATATAGATATATTATTAAATATGTTAATAAGAACAGTGTTCCCTTTAGTTTCTCAAGTGCATGTATTTAAATCATAAGAAAGATTTAAAATGCCTCTCATCACCCTTTTGCACTGTTTATTCTGAACTGTGCATTTAAACAGAAGGAAATAACAAGGTTCGACTCTTCATTATATTTATGATAGATTTCATACTTTAATTTATTATTTATTTATTTTTATTTTTTTTTACAAAAGTCGTACAGTTATTGAAAATATGAAACAACTATATGGAAATAGTGGGTAAAAGCTTTTTTTTTTTTTTTTTTAAAGAGGTATCATTAATATGTAAAACATTTACCAATCATTATTGTCTGACACTCCTATAGTGAATGATTTTACAGGTATTACTTCAACAAATGTTGCTAGCATTAGTATTGTGCAATCTATAAGACATTTTTTTAAAAACATAAATACTGGTTTTTTTGTTTAAAAACAATTTTAACTCAATAAATATTCAACAAATGGTGTAATTTTATTTTTTAACACTTTAACAGTAGACTTTTATATTTGGAAAAAGCTGGTTAGTTGTCAGGATATGCTTGTTATAACATGAAAAAAATTAACTTGCTTGTCTCACATACATATGCATGCACGCACATGTGCACAAAATATTGAGGACAAAGAAAAAAGAATATTCATTTTCATTTTATTTTTGCCAATAACAATGTATACTAGGTATGATTTTGTTTCACAAAAAGTTATTTTCAACGTAAACTGAGTTAATTTGCTAATACTCAGCATTAACTATATCAGTGTCAAATATTGGTGCAATTTATTCAATAAAGATATTTTCAAGAAATACCATTGTTCTAGTATCAGTAACACATTTTAAAGTTATATAAATAGACAAATATCTTATCTGAATGACAGATTTTGTGTGTGTGTCAAATATATATTATTTAATTACGTCTTTCTTTTTTTTTTTTTTTTTTTTTTTTTACATATTATGCTTTACATTTTCTTAATGTTGCACCTATGAAGATGCAGAATAACTTATGAAAATATAAATCAAATAATAGCATACAATTGTACATAACACTATTTATTTGCATAGCTGATAGCACACATCATTTGCCATTAACCCTGCATATAATTATACATCTTTATTATCCCACGGGGGGAAAAAACGTTAATAATAAAACTGTTTAGAAATAATTAAGAATAACATGTTAAGTGCATTTGCACCACCCACACATCTTTTTAAACCTATGGAAACAAAAGTATTATGTAGAAATAAATATCTAACAGTATTGCAGTTGGGCGGAGGTTAATTTTTAAATAACGCTAGTAGAATAAATCTTGGCTATGTTGCCAGTTGATTTAATTACTAAAGAATCACAAAGTCTTGTCCAAAAAAACTAAAACTGCAGGGAATGAAGTGGGCAAAATTATCTTGATTTTAATCAGTGGTTCTTACCTGGGGTTATACACCACTAAAAGTGCAAGATTCCCTTTCTGGCAAGACATGCCAGATTTTATTAGGCAAAGCACTGCAAATAAAGTTGTATTTACTGATACGGAGATAATGATTTTAATCTGGACTTAATGATAGTGAGCTGAAGCTTGAGAGTTTATGGTGTGCCATTTGTGACTATATTTATGTGATATTGGGATTTTCATCAGTCATATGCATCTAAACAAAGTCCAGGAATCATTTAAATATTAGAGATGACATCATGTGACCATGGAAATACAACCTGTAATTTCTAATTCTATAAACTTAAAGTGTATAATCTTTCATTTATTTTAAAATTTACTGTAAAATTAAAAAATCTTGCCCCTTCCTATACATGTTTGTAAATTTTATTCATTTTAACAGATCTGTTATAATATCATGAATGAAATGTAGGGCTGATTTACAGTTATGATATATTGTAGGTTTAAAGGGCTGAACTATACTTCAAGAACTGTTAAAAAGGGATGTGAAAACATTTTGACAAAAAAGGGGGGACAGACTAAAATAAGATTAAGAAGCACTGATTTAACTGAAATTATGAAAAAATACAACACGCATACATCTTAATAATATGGGTAAAGCTTATTCTTTAACTACTTTGATGCACAAAAAAAAGTATAAATATAAATATATATTTGCTCATAAAAATTGTGTTGGCAATTGATGAGTCATACTCAAGGGAGGTAATTAACAATCAAGTTTACTGTGACTTGTTCAATAATTCTGAACTTACAGTCCATTCTGTTTTTTGAGCAAATAGTACATTGTATACAAAAACAAATTCTTTAGAATGTCAGGAAAAGTTACATATATGACAATTCAGTAAACAACATATTTTGTAAAATTAACAAATTGTTAATACAAAAATGGTGATATATATATACATAAAATAATATATTCCTGAAAAAGCAGTGATCTATAAACTGATTTTTCATTGAACATAATTTTTTATTGCTTGTATTTGTAAGCACTGGGTGTTACCACGCTCACTGTTTAATTCGGTACTGATAAAAGTGATATACATGTTTCTTCATTTATAAAAGTTTAAAATGTATGTTTAGGACGACAAAGGAAGTTACATGTAATTGTCTATAATACTTAGTAGGTTTTAAATTTCCTGATGTCTGTTTTGTAAGCTAGTTAAATCAGAAAAAATTCGAAGTAAAATAAACAAAACAAATATCCTCCATGTACACAAGGGCTCCATTTTCCAGGAACAACAAACACATAAAATTAATGTGAAATGGAGCTTAATAACCAACAAGAAACAATGGGATAGGTTTGCATACTCATATATATATATATAGGTCATTCTCTGGACGTGTACCATATAGGGTGGGTCCATTTGAAATGTGTTGTCTTAAAAATACAGCATTGAGTCTTGACATTAATCAGAATTAATGTAAGAAACCCACAAGATATTTATGTGAATCTGTGTCTATTTATTTTGTAATTATTTGTTATACAAATTCGTTCTGAACTAAGAGTGGCAATTCTTTTTGTGACATGCTTATGTAATGTTATTTATTTTATTGTTATAAACAATCCAACAAACTTACAGTATAAAGTTTTCTTAGAAGTGATAATATATTAAAGCAACATTCGAAAGAGGCATTTTCTTTGTCACAGGTCAGCCATTTCCACATAAATTGGATCCAAAACTTTTTCTTATTGAACATCTCTACATGGTCATACATAAATACCATGTGCTGTTTAAACAATTGATGCAATTGAAATATTCATATGCTAATGTTTTTTCAAATTTATTAATTGTATAAGAAATATTCATCTTTAAGAATTGGCTATATTTATGACACTGAAGTTTACACCAGAAAGTCTCATGAACGGGAAATTCCAAACCAAGGAGCAACTGGCAATGTTGTTTATCGACTTGTCATGCATTTTGAAGGTCATGGTCAAGTAATTTACTGGATTGTTTCTACACTTCACCAAAATTGATTACTTTTCTCAGTCATAAAGGAATCGATGCCTGAGGAAGTGTTGTGACAAACAGAAAATGTTTTCCTCCTGTTCTTGTAAAAAGGCAGCAGCTGAAGCGAGGTGAAATCTTGTATGCATGTTCTGGAAACATTTCTGCTGTATGCTGGATGGATCACAGACCGATTTATTTCATGTCAACTTGCCACGATCCATTTTTAAAAATTGAAAATTATAAAAGATTTTCAGGTAAACATTAGACCCTGCTGTAGACTTTAACATGTAAAATAATTAGATTTAATCCACTTTATCAGTTTATGAGTTCATTTTACAAAATGGTACATTCGTAGAGAATGACCTATATACAAATGACTGAGGTAGTGCAAATAATACATGTTGAAAAATGTTTACAACAAATGAGTTAAGAACATTAGAAATTGATAATTTTACAGATTTATGATTTACAATGGCATGGCTGCTACAAGAAATGAGCTAGATGTGGTACTGATGTGGCTCCAGTTGATGTTAACAAACACTGTCACTTTGTCTCTACATATACTCAATTTGCAGTTATGAAATGGCAAGAGTGTATTTTTTGAAATGATTAATTCATGCATACATGTGAATTTGGTTTCATACAAAAATAAAATACATAAATAGAGCATTAAAGAGAGTTCAAGCATATCTTAATTCATACAAATGGAACTTGTGCACAAGGAAGGCTGAGTGATTAATTATATAAGCTACCAAAACAAGTGATATTTTCCATAGAAATTTGAGAGTTTATTGTCCGCCTTCATTGAATCCTGTTACTTATGTCCATGTTCCACAAGAAAAAAAGATTGTTTCAGAGAACCTATCTGCATGTTAACTTCTAATTTTGATACTTGTTGGAACATGTTGCTCTGAAAGGAATATGTCAACATGTTGCTCTTGAAGGAATCAGTCAACATAGGTAAATCATCTTTTTTACTGAACAATTAATAGTTAATATATATTTTTTTAAATGTCCACACACTTGAAACAACATTTTGAACTGTCTGTAAATATAGTGGAAAATTGCATAAATTGTATGAACTGCCACAGGCTATGACAACAGCAAAATGAAAATAATGTGGTTCTATTTTAGGGATGCACACTTTCAATGTATCTGATAATGATAAGCAAAGCTTCCGAAGTGTAGATTGGTGAACAAGTTGACAGATAGGTCAGGTAGGAAAAGGATGAGCTCTTGTGTAATAATGTTTGGTAATGTGATGACAGTGAAAAGGCTGATGTCTGTTTACTTGCAGTGGGCAGTGTGATATTCATGCCTTGTTTTGCAGTGATTGGTGTGATTTCTGTCTCACTTATTTGTAGTGATTGACATAATTTTGTTGAAATGGGCAAAACTGTACATATTCCTGCTTTCTACTGGTTGTTAGGATAGGACTTACTGTTATTCTAACTAGATTGTTAGGTATGTTAGTCTTTTAGTTCCTAAGCTTGAAGTCTGTAAATTAATCTTTTTAGACCAGAAATTAAAGAATATGACTGCATATATATATATATATATTTATATATTTAAAATGGTTAAATTTCATTGAAATAGACAATTTGGTCTTTGCCATTTGTCCAGGGCATAAAACTTCACCCGTCCTCACATCAATCAATATTTAAAAAAAGAATAATGAAACAAATAAAATCTAGATACACAAGGTGTAAATGTTTGACGTTATTCACGTCACCAGTAGATCCCAATCGGATGTTTTGCTGGAATACAGATCATATGGAAGTTTAATTGGTTATTTTAAATGTATTTTTCATTTGGATAATCTATTGTTAGTATGTGTGGAAATCCAACTGGTCAAGTTGTAGTAAATGTGTAGGTATATAAAGATAACCTTGACCAAAAGTAGGCATCAATAAAGGTGTAGGGATGGGAGAACCGACTTTGGAAGTCCAATGGTAACTCAGTGCATAGTATGAATGAGTGAGCTTGGGAAGTAGCCTTGACCCTTAGGTCAGGCTGGCCAGTCTTTAAATAGGGGAGAGAAACAGGTGATAGGTGCTATTTCTCAATGTGTATGTCACATCTCAGATGTATAATGGGAGGCCTGGTCTAAAGTGTGAAATTAGATTGAAATCTAAGAAAGGCTTTATTCCAAAAAAAGAACAAATGTTTCGTGTGGAAAATTCATGAGCTTTTAATTACATGACATTGACATTTTTGATCCTTTTGGTTTTGTGGAATGGATAAAGGTATGTGTGGCTATTTGATGATTTTGTATAAAGTATAAGCAGAATAATATCTCATGTATAATTAATTCACGTTTATTTTAGCTTAGTAAGATTGTGCTCAGAGAAAGATTTTAGCCACCAGCACAAAGCACTATTAGTTTGCATGTAGCAAAATATGATTATTGCCTTTATTAACTGCAGGATTTTTCTTCCAGTCCGTTGATTTGTCCATCTATTGGCCTGTTGGTTCGTTGATATTCCAGCCTGTTGGTCTTGGTACAAACCTATATGTACGTTAGTTTGCTTGGTTGTTTTATGTGGGAGAAGCCAAGAAATCTAATTAAATTAGGCTAGATTTGTGATGTGGTCCCTAACTGACATGTCAGAAGCACAAAAGCACTGGTGACAATGCTAAGAGGAAGAGACTCGACCAGTGGTGACCAAGTTAAGTACAATAAGGGTACATTGGCCAGGAGTGTGAAAACTGGGGGAAACATTACAGATAGTAAATAGGATAGAGAATGGAAAAGAAACTAGAAGAGGGAACTATGAACCTAACAGACTTCGTGTAAAGAGAAATTAGGACCTTAGGGTAGGCTAAAGTTTTTCTCTGAATAATGAACACTGAGAAATTGTAATTGTGGGGTTTGCTATTTGATTGCTGTTTTCTTGTTCATTTATTTATTGTTCATTAAAAAAAAAAAAAAAATTGTCAATTATTCACTGTCATACGTCATTTCTTATCATCTTCGTGTAAAATTCATCATTGTAGTTCTAGTACCTGTCTTTTGTCTTTGTCCAATTAATTGTGAGGAATTCCCTCCTCTGTGAGGGGTACAAGCTACTGGAAGTGGTTGACCTCAACTGCAGTGTTCAAATTATTCATTAATTTACAGACGATCAACAGCCATGTGTAGTTTTAATAATACATACATACAGTCAGAAAAATCAAGTTGACTTATATATATATATATATCAACACAACAATTAATGCAATTAAAAACTTATATCAAACAGCATTCAATGGTCCCAACTGCAACACTGCTGATATAATTCTTTAGTATGATATACTAAATATAATCTTGAACATACTGAACTATTGTCTTGAATTTCAATATATGGAGATTGCATTGTACTTTGTAGTTTGAAACCTTACACAATTATGATGATCTTATTTTC
Organism: Sinotaia quadrata; assembly: GCA_028829895.1. Taxonomy (NCBI): domain Eukaryota; kingdom Metazoa; phylum Mollusca; class Gastropoda; order Architaenioglossa; family Viviparidae; genus Sinotaia; species Sinotaia quadrata. The sequence continues at coordinate 142,929,356 of CM054177.1, read as the reverse complement.
AACCATATCCTGATTACTAGTAATATTTTATATCTAAAATTTAATTATGATAATAAATTCTAAAGAGAGTTTTGGTTTAAATAGCAATTCACTGACTGTATTTGTGATAACTACAGTTTTATAGCAAATTTTTAACTTTAAATACTTGATCATTTACATTATATAGTGAAACAAATTTCATATTAAAAACACATTATCCTGTTAAAACAATTAATATAATATAAACAGTAACAGGTTCAATGCAGGAAAACACACACACAAAAAAGTAAAAATAAATATATTATACTTTATAGTGAGTTATTGGTACTTCTGATAAAAAGTACAGATGTATATATTATTTATTAACTAAGCTCACTTTGTGATAAGACTCATGACTTTAATAACACATTACACACAAAGAACACTAATTACTATATAATATTTTATATTATAACATTTCATTCATAAATATTAACCTGAAAATAGTTCAACAATTTTATGCTGAGCTTCCAACCTCTATCTTCCCCTCAGCAAATTTGCTGTCTTCTAGTAGTTCAAATTTACGCTCTGCATTTTTTTTGGTATTGCAGTACAGTTTCATATGTCGTCTCATTGAAAATGGAGTGGTAAAGCCTCTGTAGCAGTTGGTACACTTGTGTGGCTTAAGCTGGTCATATGTGCGATCAGGAACACTAGTACCATCAGGCAAATATAACCTATACTTTTCATGCACTCGCTTTGTGTGCACCAACATGTCTGACCTGAAGAGAAAGGTCATCGGACACTGTGCACATTGGAACCGTTTTTCACCATAATGTACTTTCTTCAGGTGCACACTTAAAGCTCCAAGCTGCAGGAACTTTGCATCACAGATAGTGCACTGATACCTTCTCTCACCAGTGTGTGTAAAATTGTGAGTGTACAAACTTTTACTAAAGGGAAAACACTTTCCACAAATTTCACAAACAAAAGGTCGCTCTTTTGTATGTGTTCTCAAGTGTGAGTTTAAAGATGGCCTCTGGCGAAAAGTCTTTGGACAATGAGGGCAGCTATATGGTCTCTCATCAGTGTGGAGGCGCATGTGGATTTGAAGTGCATGAACAGTACTGAGCTGTTTTCCACATACGCTGCAATCCACTGCTGCCTCCCCTGTGTGGATCATTCGATGTATTTTAAGAGAATACATTCTAGTATATGTTAAACCACATATGTCACACTGGATGTCATTCGTGTGCTTGTGTCCTACCATATGACATGACAGGATGGACTTTTTCAAAAATCGAGAATCACAAATTTTGCATTTATATGGACGAAACTTTCCATCATCAGGAATTTTACGACCACGTTTTCCTTTTATCCGCTTAAATGGAATGTTTTCTGCTTTTCCAGTGACATTACTGTGACCATTTGTAGCACATTGTTGCTGTGTAGCAGCACCTTGAGAAACAGTTAATGGAGTAACTGTAGCTACTGACTTGTCTTTTGCAATTCGTTCAACTCCACCAGAATTTTCACAAGATGATGGTTTCACTGATTCTTCTTTCAGATGCTTTTTGGTTGTTATTTTTTTAATCTCCTTTTTAGTTGTAGCACTGGATTTTGTAGGCTGTGAATTTCTTTTGTCTTTTTTATTTGGAGAGTTTCTATTTTTGTCTTGCTTTTTTGCTGTAGATTTCTCCATAGATTTTACATTCACTACCTCTTTAGTAAAATTCTGATCAACAACGTCAGAAGTTTCTGAAAGTTTACTATTTTTTCCTACTGATGTAAGCATTTCCTTTTTCCTTTTTCCTTCTAAATGAGAGTTTTCCACAATGCTAGGATTTGAAGCTATGAGCAAATTTTCACTGTTTTGAAGATCTGAATTTAAGGATGTATTAAAATCAATGAGAGAACTATGTAGTTTAGACACTTTTTCATTTGCCTCTTTACTAGTTTTGCTTTTACGCTTCAAAGGCTTTATAGATGGTGGTGTAACAGTTTTAGTGACAGATCTGATTTTAGATTCCTTACTAGGTGGTATAGGCATTTTTGTCTGATTCACCTTTTGTACCTCTTCAAATAGTTTTTTCTTAGAAACACTTGCTGTAACATTTTCATTTGACTTTCTTTTCCTGTTTGAGTTTTTCTTGTTTGATGCAGGCTGTTGCTCCTTTTTAACACTCAAAGTGTGTGGTGACGATAAAGTTGAAACCACACTGAGCAAAGGTTCTTCCTTCTTTTGTATTTTAACTGAATGATCTGAATCCTTTGCCAGTTCAGCATCCAAACTGCCACTTCCTTCAAATGCAGGTTGTTTGTTTTGTATTATAACAACACAAGAAACAGATTCATTCAAGTCTTCCGATGATGTGTCATGTAAATCAAGGGAGGCACATTTGGTCTCAGTATAGGATTCTGCATTACTCTGTGAAGTTGAGAGCAGTGAACTGGAGTTTTTGGTAGTATATGTGTGGTTGGCACTACTAAAATCTGAGACTGGATTATTAACACAAGAACCTGTTTTGACACTGACAATTTTCAAGGCCTCTGACTGCACGAAAGTGTTCTCATTACACTGGTCATCCTTATCAGAATAGTGATTATCCATTACGAGCGTGTTATTTCTCAAGGTGCTCGATTTACCTACAATTCCTACTATCTGGCTGTCAGTATTTTCCAGTGTGCATTTGCTCAGGCAATGAGAAGTGGTGATGTCTGGATTTGAATGATCTACAAGTACTGTATCTTTTGACTGAATGTTTACTTGAAAGTCACTTACAGCTAGGTCTAGACTACTGTTCTCTCTAATTTCAGCATCGTTATTTTCATTCTGTTTATTTTGAATGGAACTCGTTTTCTGAGAATTATGGATTTCATCAATATTTGACTTAGGTGATGCTTTTAACCTTGATTTAGACATTTTAGTTTTATGTGGGTCTGTTTTGGGTGTTTTTGGTTCTTTCTTGGGTGATTTTGATTTTGTTTTGGATTTGTCTGGTTCAGATTTGGATGTTTTGGGTTCAGTCTTGGAAATCATCTCAGGATATTTCTTGGGTAAACGCTCTAATTTGACAGTACAAAAAGATTTTGAAATCTGCCCAGAATCTTTAAGTCCAACATACACTGTTTCTTTAAGTCCAACATACACTGATTCCTGAAGTTGTACATGCGCTGATTCCTGAAGTTGCACATGCACTGATTCCTGAAGTTCTACATGCGGTGATTCCTTAAGTTCTACATGCAGTGATTCCTGAAGTTGTACATGTGTTGATTCATTAAGTTCTACATGCGGTGAATCCTGAAGTTCTACATGCGCTGATTCCTTAAGTTCTATATGTGGTGATTCCTGAAGCTCAGCCTGCTGAAGCCCACTATAACTCTGGTTTGATTCAGGGGTTTCACAGGTGTTCTGTTTGCAGACACTGTCAGGAGAAAAAGAATCCAGTGATCTATTTTCCATGCTTTCACATTCAATGTGAGAAGCTGTGCCTTTTTCAGGGGTGCCAGTTGCAGGAAACTCTGTGTCTTTGCCTGCTGAAGTTGGCATAGATGATAGCTGCTCAGATGCATTATTGCTGTCTGATAATCTTGTTCTGCTTTCACTGGCTGTTTGAAATGGTACACAAGTGTCGGTGTCGGAGTGTGTGCATGCATGTCTTTTCTTGGGTTTACCTTTAGACCGTCTCCCTTTATATGCCAAAGACTGAATGCTTCTGCTGGTGCTGGGCACAGAATCCAAGAACTGAATGTTGCCACTGGTACTTGTTTCAGCAGTCAAAGACTGAATGTTGCCACTGGTATTAGATACAGCAGCCAAAGACTGGATATTCCTGCTGGTATTTGGTATAGCAACCAAAGACTGCATGTTCCCACTGGTATCTGATTCAGCAGTCACAAGTTGAATGTTCTTGCTGGTACTTAATTCAGCAGCGAAAGACTGGATGTTCTCACTTGTACTTGATTCAGCAGCCAAAGAATGAATGTTCTCACTGCTACTAGACACAGCAGCAAGCACATCCAAGGTTGATAAAGTTTCCTGGACAGTTCCCTGCAATGCCTCTTGACAAAGAGCAATGTTGTCTTGACTGGAAGATAAAATATCTCTTCTTGATAGTCTGCCATTCTGATTTACAGAATCATTATCATACTTTTGAAATGCACTGCTGTGACCTAGATCAGTCTGTTCAAGTTGCAGATCTGATTTGGGGACATCACAATCAACATTAGCCTCAATTTCAACAGAATTTATGAGACTGGGAGATGGTTGGGCAGTAGTCAAACTTGTATTCGTATTCTCTGTTTGATGGGCACAATGAATACTTGGAGTATGCATGGCAAAATGTTCAAATTGAGAAGATGCTACATTGCTATATTTATCTGTTGAAATCCTCTCACAACTGACTGCCACACTACTACATTCATTTGCTAAAACTGTCTTATCACTATATACTATATTATTATATTCTTTAGAGAAAGCCCTCTCATAATTTTTCTGGTATTCCTCAGAGTCAGACAAATGACAGTCACCTGATGATTTCTCAGACGTGCTTTTCTCTTTGCTCAAGCTGTTTAGTTCTGTCACCTCAGTAGTGCATGCCTCTGGGAAGAGAGGCCAACAGACAAGACAACTGAATGGCTGTTGTCCGGTGTGGATTTTGATGTGTGCAAGGCATAGCTCAGGTTTTGGAAAACGCCTGCCACACATTCCACAGCTGAACAATATTGCTGCATTCAGAGTCAGAGGCTCCATATTGGACCACCAAAGACAATGACCTCTGCACAAAAAGGAAAAGAAAATAAATCAGCAATAACATTTACGCTCTGTTGGTTTGTTGGAGGTTAGGAAGGATGAGATGACACAGATTTGTGATAAAAGTGATTTAAACAGTTTAATTTATGTATATTTTACTTTTTGGAAGCAATTAAGCATGTTAAACTTCATTATTGTATATATTTAACAGGACTAAGATTACTTAAAACTAATTACATGTACTATGACTTGATTACACAACAAACCATATTCAAATTGATTGTACAATATGAATTTCCTTGAGTATATCTGAATACACATATTCATGCGCCCTCATTTATATCTGATTGATGCTCATATTTTTTATTGTTTACAAGTGTTCATTGGCAGTATTTAAAATTGGTATATAGTTATGCTTCTCAATTCTCTTTAGTGTTCATGTATGCTTAATGGTGCTTATATTTCTTATTGTTAAGAATCTGATGCTTACAAAAACAATAAAAAATTAGATAATGATCACCTCAACACCTTTATGTTATAATCATGTGAAGGGAAATCCACATAATGTATTTAAAAAACATACCAGTAAATTGAGTAATTCAACTTTTCAAATAGTTTTGTAAAGTTGTCAAGAAAATGTAAAAAAAAATTTTAAAAACCCACAAAAACTAAACAAATTATAAGTACCCAAACAAACGTACAAGGGTCTCAATTCTGGAGTACAGGTAATTCTGATTGGCCCAAATTAGAAATGGTCAATGGAAGTTTTTCATTTTAATATTACGTCATTTTGTAGGTACATGTACTATATTCTTCTAACTTTTGAACATAAAAATAATAATAAAATTGGAATACACGATGGAAAGATTTCTTTCTTTTTCTTGTTTATATTTTTAGAAATATATAGGGTAATTGCTTTCCTTTTGATGCAAGACATCTTCAGAGTGTAACCTATTATGTTTGATTTTATACTGTCAAGTTCCACTACTTACAAGCACTCTTCAGCTTGGATGTTACAGTCACAGCAATTCATGTCATGGCTTTCAAAATTACATTTAAAACAGTTTTAAATAAATATTGTACATAAACTATTAAAATAAGTACAATAAGATATATATATCTTTAGATAGGTGCGTTTGTATAGAAACTAATGTTAATTTCTTTTCACAGAAAGTACATATATAGTGTATCATGGTAGTAAGTTAGCAAATATAAAAGAAATAAAATAAAAGTATACTTTATTAGCATACATTGACATATTTATGATTTCTTTCCTCATGTTTGGATTAGATAAAATTAAAAGAATAAATAAATAACGGAATGTGTTACTATTACTAAATACTAGTATTAGCACTATCTGAAATCTTTACAGGATCGCATAAATAAGTTATAACTATAGTACTAACTCCTATTTCCAGTTATTAACAACAGGAAATTATCCTGTGTATATGTTACTGCCGAAGGTATGTAGTTTTGTTTGTATAATATAACTAAATATTATATCTATGTTCATTTAATCTTAACTATATTTTATATTGTTATATTTCACTTATGATATTAAGGCTCAACAAATTTAACAACCAAGATGATGTGATCCCATTCCGGTGTTGCTTCGCAGCTCAGCACTCGTCGAATTCAACATCTCAGATAACGTACCGATCTGCCAGTAATTGAGTAAAATACACTTGGGCTAAGAATTCATCTTCATGTGTTCTCTGACAGAACACTCTTACTTACATGGTCATCATACATTTTAAAGCAATGCCAGAGCAGAACAACCCACAGGCCAGAGACACATTTCCAAGGACCATTTGTGTGACCACACACACACACACACACACATCACTGGGACCCTAGACAACATGTCAGGCAAACCCTAAGATAAGTGATTTTAAAACCAACAAGCTGAACAGTTTCAACCAAATTCAATGAAAACTCACTCAGATTATCTTAGAGTTCACTCAGTGTTCTCTTATAAACTCAATTATAATTCACTCATATGAATGAACAGAATAACTACCTCGATGCCATAGGAATCAAACATTCTTTTATGACACCACATGGTCGTGATTAGGAACAATAACCATTTATTAACTCTAACTGGTGAGTTATTTGCTAAATGTAACCATGTGCTCTTATGTTATTTCTTGTTGAATGCATTTAATATGGATACTTAGACCACTCATGTTAACGTGACTCACATGTTATTATAGCATGTCACCTATAATTATTTGCTTACTATCCAGGCTGTATGTATCAAGGGGCTTGAGCTATCTTCTAGAACTATCACACTTCTATTCTACATTACCTATCTTCCATCTTTCTAACACGTGGCCAGGTGTATTTTGGGGGATAAGACTAAGGTTATGGGTGGCCTGGGGTGGTGGACAATTAACATCTTTCTCATCTCCCAGGAAGCATCACAAAGTTTAATTAAAAGCAATAAATTCAATGATTCATGTTTAGTTTTGTTATTAAACATTTAAGCTTATTTATGCTTTAATTAACAACTATTGCTAATGCTATATTTTGTAGAAAACATTTTAATTTTCTTCCCATAACTAAGAAGTACATTGTTAATTACAGCAGTATTATAGAATATATAGTTAGGCTGTAACTTGCATTTAGCACAGTCTTTGTAAAAATATGTAGTTACTGTCTGAACTCTGAGGTCAGAGTCAACAGGTGAAATATTAAATATTCTGGAATTTCTTAAAGATTACAAATAATACTAATAATGTAATAGTGTAAAAAAAAATTCACATTTTTTCTTTTTCTTACAAAAGTCATTATAACAATATAAGCATGCATACTCCTTTCTTACAATTACTATTTAATTTTAACCTATTCTAAATATGAGCAAAGAAATCATATATATGTCAATGTATAATTATAAATACTTTAAATAAAAAAAATAAATGTAATTGGTGCCAAGGCACGTAGGCAGTACTAAAATCACACTTTAAAAAAAATTCTTTTGTTCGAAAAAGAGTTGACATAATTAGGTACAGAGGACATAGATTTATTTTTCTAAAAATAAACAGTTTAAAATAATTACATTCACACTTAAGTTGAAACATTTACTGAATTAGTTAAAAAGTATTTTTTATAATGTTGTAATTTAAGGGAAAGTCAGGACTTAATAAGATTTCAACCAGTTATTAAATTAATTCAATGAAAATATGTAATCAGTCTTTATTTGAAAAAAAAAAGAAGTATTTATTTAAATCATATTTATATATAATCATATTATCTACCTTAAAAACATTATTAACCACTCCCTCACCTGAATTCCTATAGAAAACTGGTGAAAGCCTTATTATAAATTACAACAAGGTTTCCATTTTTTCAAAATATGATTTTATAAACATTATGATTAATATTTAGTCTCTGACTAATTGTATGTAATCCACTCAATACAAAATCTGTTTGGGGATTTTTTTTTTAAAAGAAGAGCATTTAACATTTTCTAAATGCCTTCCACTTTGATTTTGTCAAAACAAATGCAAACTGGAAGCATGTCTAAAAAAAAAAAAAAAATCCCTCAATCTTTCCAAATTCTTTTGTCAATATTATTTTTTTAAAAGAGATTTTCAGTTAAACTGAAAGAAATAAAAGTGAAGAAGAAAAAGATTAATATATTATTTTTAAAAATGCTAAAGAAAAATCCAAGGTATATATATATAGTTGCATTTCAAGTTCTATTTATCATAAATTACAATAATGAATAGCGAAAAATGGTAATTTATTCTCATTGTAACTTGTAATACAAACGAAAAACTGAATGCATTATCAACTACATTTTCCTTCATAATTCATACTTAATGATAAATGTTTTTTGGCAACACAATGAAAATATGTAGGCCAAGCTGTTTTATATAACTTATTATTCAACATTGTTAACTAATAACTGACATTTGATTCACATATATCATATGACATTTTGACATACCCAGGTAAAATAATAGCTATGGTGAATACCATTTAAATTAAAAGCATTATATCACTTAAAAAATATAATAATATTGTTAATATCTTAGTAGTATCTTAAAATTTAAGAGACAAATGTCACTTCCTGCGCTGCACAATATTTCATAGAACACATTACTGTAGTGTATGTCAAAAACACATGTTTGACGTGAATTTTAGGTCATTCATGCAAATAATTATGTAAAATGTTTTAAAGTCGTACCTGTGAAATACACACAGTCAAATCTTGTTTACTATTAAAAAAGTATGTCAGTGTATTTCAGTATATTAGATCTAACACAAAACTGGAATCATATTTCTACTTCTAATGCAAACAAGGGTTACTTGTCACGAATTCGTGCAACTTCCGTCTATAGGAATTCTGGGTAATAATCTTGCGCGAAAGTTGTATTGACCTACATTTGTAGTTTTCAGACTGTGATAAAGTCTAAGCAAGGTGACCTATTAAAACATATTTTTAAAAAAAACAACCTTTTAAATTTCTTATTTTTAAATCTAGAACAAATTGATTGGTGCAAATAATGTGAAAAAATTAGTTTTTACATGCAACGGTAAAGTGTTCTTTATAATAGTTTTGCAAATTTTATATTGACTACATTTCCTCATTGAATTGCTTACCGGCACGGACACATCGTGCACATTTTCATTCAAATTTATTTTGTCAAAATGCACGATTGTACTATATGCAAGCAAATTGAAAACAAAAGTATGTTCATATAACAAGTCCAATTACATCACTTACAAATGCTGTAAAGTTAAAATGAACATTTAGTCAAAATAGATTCAGTGACATAAGACGGCCACAGTTATTATCGTAGAAGAAAATGTGTAAATACATTACATAATTATAACATCACAAAAAATAAATTTTTGTAAGTTGTCTAAGATTTTTTAACTGATTTAGGATAATTTTGCACTGCTAAATTTGAAAATGACATCCGATTTTTTATAATCAGGTCAGGTTTTGATCTAATTCGATTTTTAAAAATCCGATCTTATAGCTAAATCGATTACATTTTTTAACATTATTAGGCAATTTTTTGTTAATATTTCTCTTCCAAAATAGGTTTTTAAGTTACAAAAATTAATTAAATTTTTTTTAAAAAATCGTTTTCTAACACAATTCATTTATTAAATGTTACAAACGTTGATTAGTGTACATTGATAACGGTAAGTACATATAAATTCAATATTAGGTCATCATTGTTCAAAATCCAGGTCATGAACTTCCGTCTCTTCGAACTTCTAGAATGCTCAGCTCTTTCATATCCTGATGAAATCTCTCCCCTTGCTCGTCGCTCATTGATCCCAGATTTTCAGGAAACCGATCCATATGTGAGAATAAGTAATGCATTTTGATGCTCATGTTGCATCCGAAGTTTTTGAAAGCAGTCAGCATATTGGCAACGAGCTATGCATAGTTCCTGGCCTTATTGTTGCCAAGAAAGTTTTTCACGACCAGAACAAAAGCCTTCCACGCTTCCAGTTCCACTTCATTCATTGAGTTTTCAAACTCTGGATCTCTGAGTAGCTTACGGAGTTGTGGACCATCAAAAATGCCAGCTTTCAACTTCTCAATGGTCAACCCTGGAAAAGCATGGCACAAGTAAACGAAACAACCACCATCCTTGTCCAGAGCTTTGGTGAACTGTTTGATTTAGCTAAGCTTATGCATTATGTATGTGCAGCGGTGGGAAAAGTATCTTGTCTCTGTCCACCAGAGGGTTGTTTATGAGGTTCTTTGCTTTGCAAGGTACCAATTCCTCCCGTACAATTCTGTTTCGTGTAATGCTGTCCTTTGTTCCTACCCACATGCACAGAAAGCATGGGTACTTGGTGAATCCGGACTGTTGTCCCAACAAAAAGTTTACCATCTTCAGGTCAACACAAAGTAACCATCCATGCTGATCATAAAGAATTTTCTCCAGCAAGTACTTCACCGCTTCATACTTATTTTCCTTCAGTGTAGTCGAGTGAGCTAGAGGTACAGAGGCAAACTGGTTACCATTAGCAGAACACATTTCAGTGATCGCTTGCTGCTGTCAATGAACAATCTCCAGTCTTCAGGTTTATACTGTGGCACTCCAAGCTTGTGCAGAAGCTGCGCAATATCTGTACACTATACCAGGTCCTTCTCTGTAGAGAAAGAAACTGAGATACTCTTGATGTTGCGGTAGAAGGTGATGCGAACACTGTCAGAAAGGACGTTTCCTTCAATCTGGATGCCAACAGTTCAGCAGATGACTTTGACAAGCTGAGATCATGAACTAGGTCATTTAGCTCCTTTTGAAAAAAAGGATTTGGAACATCATCATCAAGAACCACTAATTATTCTTTTTCATATTCTTCAACACTAGAGAAATCTTCTTCACTAATGTCGGTAAGTTCTCCAGGGACAGGTACTGGAATTTCATCACAATGAGCTACTAGACGACGTGCTGATTCAAGATCGGGACACTTAAGGCTGCTCCGTTTTTTTCTATTAATGCGAGTCACATCAATAGCGCAGAAATAGCAGTCAGTGACATGATTTATCGGTTCCCTCCAAACCATAGGAATTCCAAACTTCAGACAACTCTTCTTAATCTTGGTCCAACGACGCAGATTCTCGGTGCATGTCTTGCATACCATGTGTGGCGCCCAAACTTTATCCTGTTCACCAAGTTTTATACCAAAATAAGCATGGTAAGCACGCTTTTTAAACCTGTTGCTGTATTCCTGTTAGGAACAATGGTGTATTCGCCGCAGAGTTAGCAAAATACATCGGGTTTATATTTGCATTGTCTTCAGGCCGATTCCATTTCATTACCTAAAGAAGAAAAAATATCATTTATTATTCAAAAATTAGTTTATGTAACCTCTTCATAATTATGTAAAACAAATTATAATTTGTTTATTTAGAAAAATAAGAAAAAAATTTACATCATATAAATAGAAAATACCCTTATATGTAAAAAAAAACAGCAACAAAAAAATGTCGCAATAGATCAAAAATTTGATCAAAATTAGATCAAAAAGTTGACCTGATTGAACAAAACCGAAGTCATTTTTGGATCCAGCACAATAAAACTGCCATAAATCCGTCAAAAAATCTTAGCAAATTTGTTGTTGCCCAGTGTAATGATTGGTGCTGATTGTACGTGTATTAATGGTTAGTATTGGTTTACAAAATTATTTATCGTGAACAAGTGCATGCGCTAGATGACCGTAGCGAAACAGACAAATTATATCCTTTATCTCTCGTTATTTCTTCATTCTCTAGGCCTATAGCCTATATGTAAGTAACTGGAATCCGATAAAATGTAGACATATTTATGGTATTGAGTTCTAATAATAGCCCCCTGACCCGATATAGATTTCAGGAAATCAAACACCGGAAAATAAGGAATGTTCATGCGCTGTTGCTATGAAAAACAACAATGGTGGCCAAACGAAGAGTTGATCAGTTTGAGTCTTTTATCAGTCCGAATACATAAATTTTAAAAATCTTTGTTTTGTTGCAAAATCAAATACGCTATCATGGCTATGGAGAAGCAATACACGATCCGCGAAGTCCACACGCGACCCCTCACAGCTCTTGGTTATAACCCACCTCGGCGTGAAGTTCTAATTGGATGTGACGGTATGACTGTCTTTTAAGATATTATTGATTGTTATGTCTGCAGTAAATGTCATAGAATCTCTTTAGTCCATAACTTGCTGGCATATCACTTCACATAATAACGACTTTTCAACAAACCAAATAGGTGGAATCAATACTTTTAAATCACCATAATTTTACAAATTTACTAACTCATTTCATTAATTGAGTAAATAGTGTTCAACTCTTAAATTTGATAAAATATTAGATATTCCATTTTCCTTCAAACACATACGTATTCAAATGTAACCCTTTTATCTTGGAATTACAGTTTTTTGAAAGACAACACAGGTAATCCAATTCAGTAGCGACGTATAAAAAATGTGTAATACTAAGTGTGCACAAATTAAGGCATTACAAATTAATTAAGTAGGAATTATATACATCTTAGCAGAATTTACATAAAATAAGAACATTATTAAAATTATTTAAGCATCAAAAGCATACAGTTTTAAAAACAAAGAAACAAGATACTGGACTGAAGTTATTATGATAAGGTGGGCACCGTCATTTAATTTCTGTGGAAGGCCAACATAACATTTAACATATACAAACTATTTCTTATAGAGAATGAAAAAGCTTTCATGGTGCTGATCACACTATTAGAACAAGTTGGTGTTCACTCTCTGGAGATCTGTGCTAGGAGACTTCTCTTGGGGATCATGCCAAATGATTAAAATAAATAATTTTGATAAACATATTGAAGTAACAATAGTGTGATTGATGTGTACAAAAAAACCTAAATGCAAGATTTAGATTAAAAGGAGCTGCCACCCCCTCCCCCATTGAAATAGATCACGCAAGAGATATTTTTATAATTTATGTAAGATTTGTTTTTGTTGCTAATTGCACAAGTGACTAAAACAATTTGCTCACCAGGTTACTAAACAACAACCATGGCATCATGTATATAATATCAAGTGATTTGTTATTTTGATTGCCTCCCCATGTTTATTTATGTATTATAAATTATATTAAATGATTGTTTATTCTGAGTGCCTCCCTCGGTGTAAATTTATGTATTATATATTACATCAAGAGATTGGTGTTTCAGTGCCATCCTTTGTTTATATCAGTTGTAATTAATATACTTTAGCTGTTTGAAATTTTAGATGGCTGGGTGAAAACATATGAAGCAGAGAGTGGAAAACTGGTTGCCAGTTGTCGTGAACATGGAGGCTGGGTAACAGATTTTCTATTTTGGTAAGAACTATGTAACTTACATTTCAAATAGTTGTTCTCTATTTACTAATATATTCAAAGCCATTATTGAGTTCCCTTACTCTTTTACTTTGTATGGTATAATTTTTTCTTTTTCTTTCCACATATATTATTGTTTGTATCTATTTCCCACCACCAACATACAGATACACACTTGATAATATTTCTAAATACATACATTCCTGCAAAAGGAAATACCTTTGATATAAGAGAATTGTTTATTGTGTTTATTTGGTATATTTTAAATTAGTTTTCAGTTTTCCTCTCTGATTTGTTGCTTTGTTTCTGTCATTTGCTGGATTTAACAGCTACAATGTGTTATCTTTGTATGATGATTTCTTTCTTATGGTCTATTTTGGGTTTGTTATATTTATTTATGTTCTCTTGGGTCTGGCACCATACAGCATGGCATAAGGGTAAGAAAAGTTCAAATATCTTCCCTCCCTCTTTGCATGGCTTAATGTAAAAAAGGGCAACACCTTTTTTTCTCCAGCCCATGATTTGTTTGATTATGAGTGTGCTATTGCATGTGTGTATGTGTATATGTGTTGAATTTATGTTCTCTATAATGAATTTTATTATTTATGAATTTTTAAAGGCCTGAGACAAAGCTAATGATCTCTTCTGCAAATGACAGCAATCTTATTGCATGGGGTCCTGGTGGTGGAGTGGTAGACAAGGTCAAGGTCAGTATTTGCTTACATTTATATTCAGATTGTAGAGCTAACAAGATAAATAGATACAAAAAGATGGAACAGCTATATATTTAAATAATTAGTGTTTGAATGGCCATCTTGAAATGAACATGTAAGATTAGCATTTGTTATGAAAAGAATATCATGTATGATATTTAGTGTACTTTTCATTTATTTACTTTATCAAAATTATTCATATGCCAGACCATTGTATCAGGAAAAGTGTTCCTTCAATCTCAGAGGACCATTCTGGACCACAGGGTGTTTCCATCTTGACCATTAATGTTTTCTGTGATTGTTGTAGACAAGGCAACTCTCAGTGGACCATTCTGGACCACAGTGATATTTCCATCTTGACCATTAACGTTTTCTGTGATTGTTGTAGATTAAGGTACACTGGCAACTCTCAGTGCAAGGTTTAATTATTTACATTTTAATATTTAGATTGATGAAAAGAGAATTGTGTTTGAATTACAATTGATTAGTAAGTGTTGTAAATTGCAAAAATGAGAGGATCTATATTAGTGATTATTGATTGTTTGATGGACTGTCTAATAGTAAATCTTAATCTGAATCTGGAATAGCATTAACAGTGTATTAGAAGATTCCACTTAGAAAGTACTTTATACTGTTAATTAAACACACACACACACACACACACACACACACACACACACACACACACACACACACACACACACACACACACACACACACACACACACACACACACACAGTACTTTTGAAAGTTAATTGCTAGAGTTTCTTTATCTTTCTATTCTAGACATGCATCACATACGTACATGTAAAGTAAACTGTATATACAATGTATTATCCATTTTCCTGCTGGTGTCAAGCAAATAAATGAATAAATAGCAAATTTTGTAAATTTATGACAGTTTACAAAAATATTTACACATGTAATGTTATTTGTCTTCAGCTGATATATAGTGACTGCTTCATAATATTTGATACATTTTATAACCAGAAAAATGAGTTCTTGTCACACACTCATTTGTAAATTGGTTAAAAAAGTATGATTTCTTTCTTTTAGTTTAGCTTTGTATGTTAGAAAAGTATGATTTCTTTCTTATAATCTAGTTTTGTATGTTAGAAAAGCGTTATTTTTTTCCTCACAATATAGTTTTGCATATTGGTTAGAAAAGCATGATTTCATTTTTATAGACTAGTTTTGTATATTGGTTAGAAAAGCATGACTTATGGTCGAGTTTTGCATATTGGTTAGAAAAGCATGATTTTATTCTTATAGCTTAGTTTTGATATTTGTTAAAAAGGCATGATTTCATTCTAATAGTTTGTTTTCCATATTGTTTAGAAAAGTGTGATTTCATTCTTATACTTTATAGTCTCTTTTGCATATTAGTTATAAACCGTGATTTAATTCTTATAGTTTAGTTTGCGTATTGGTAGAAAAGTGTGATTTTTTTTTTCTTATAACCTAGCTGTGCATATTGGTTAGAAAAGTGTGATTTTTTGTTGTTATAATCTACTTTTGTTTGTTGATTAAAATAGTGTGATTTCATTCTTATAGTCTACTTTTGTATGTTGATTAAAAAAGTGTGATTTCATTCTCATTCCCTTGCAGATTGGTGTTCCTGTATATTGCATGGCCATTAATTCACGACGCCGTCAGATTGTATGTGGGGTAAATTGTGGGATTCAAGTATTTGCCCTTGATGAAGGTAACTCTGAGTAGCCTGTCAACAGACTTGGATATCAAATATACTAGTATATTACAACATAAATACTTGTATTAATGGGATTCAAACCCCATTTATTGCTTTGTGAGGCTAGATTTTGTGGCACCCCAGCTCCCATGAATATTATTTGTAAGTTGATAAATGTATTTGTAGTTAAATGATATCTCTCAGTGTAAGATACAAAACATTTGTGAATCATTTATGAGTCACTTCCAATTTGGCCAGCAGTAGAAATAAAATATGAGTGTTGCATGAACCATATTGGTACCATCAGACAGTATTATTTTAATCAGTTTTGCATAAACTATATTGGTACCATCAGGCAATAGCTGTATTATTTTAATCAGTGCTGCATAAACTATATCAGTAACATCAAGCAATAACTATTATTTTATGAAGAAAATTAATATTGCATGCAGTTTGTTTTGTTTCTGTCTTGAAAAAAAAATGAGTGAAATGTTTTCTTCATTCTAACATTTGATCATTAAAAACTTGTGATGTTGTTTCGCATGAAAATATACAAAGTAAAGAGAAACTGTAAATAAGACTTTTAATGATGATAAAAGTAGACTGTTAAATATATGAAAGTGTATCTTGAATGACTTGGTGGAATTAGGAGAATTTAGATGACTTAGTAGGAAAAATATTTTGCTTTAATTGTTGTCCTCTTAGTGTAGAATGTTGATGGCTTAGTGATGAAGAATGTTGATTTCATGGTGATGAATTACTGACATCTTGGTAGTGCATGCTGATGTTGAAGTGATGAATGTTGATAGCTTGGTAATGACTTGTTGATGGCTTAGTAATGACTGTTGGTGGTTTAGTAATGACTGTTGGTGGCTTAGTAATGACTGTTGGTGGCTTAGTAATGACTGTTGGTAGCTTAGTAATGACTGTTGGTGGTTTAGTGATTAATGTTGTTGGCTTGGTGATGAATGTTGTTGGCTTGGTGATAAAAATGTTGATATCATAGTGATGGAGAATGCTGATACCTTAGTAATGTTGATGGATTAATAATGAAGAATGGTGAATGTTGTTGGTTTGATGATAAAAATGTTGATATCATAGTGATGGAGAATGCTGATAGCTTAGTAATGTTGATGGAGAATGAAGAATGATGAAGGTTGAATCATGGAAGTCTATGCTTGGTTAGTTATTGAAAATATATTTTGTTACTAATTATAAATGATTGTAAATTAACAATGGAGAATTTATTTTGCTCTTTTGAAATGATTGTTGGGAACATTGCAACAGAGAACATTTTTGTAAAGAGAAATGTTTTAGTGACAATGTTATTGTACTACTGACGAATATTGATGGACAGTTAATAGAAACTGTTGATGGTTAGTAACAACAATGTTTTGGCAGTGTGGTGGACAAAGATTTTGGCATAGTAACTGAGAAAATTTTGTTTTGGAATCTCCCATTGGACCAGGATGTAAAATAAGTTATACCAGTTTGGAATCTCCCACTGAACCAGAATGGAAATATAGTTAGACCAGTTTGGAATCTCTTATTGGACCAGAATGGGAAATATTTTTGTTTTGGAATCTCCCATTGGACTAGGATGGAAAATATAGTTAGACCAGTTTGGAGTCTCGTGTTGGACCAGAATGGAAAATATAGTTAGACCAGTTTGGAGTCTCGTGTTGGACCAGAATGGAAAATATAGTTAGACCAGTTTGGAGTCTCCTTTGGACAAGTGATGGAGAATATAGATGGAAAATGTTATTAGCTTAGTAATGAAAATATATTGTTGATTAAGTAATGAGAAATGTAACTTTGTGAATAAAAATATTTGTGGTCTATTGATGGAGAATGCTGTTGGATTAGTAGTAGACAATATAAGTGGTTTAACGATGGAAAATTATTGATGTTAAATTTTGATCAGTGATGGAGACTATAACAATATCAGCTTTAGATTACTTATTTAGTGATACATAATGCATTTGACTAACTTTGTTGAATGTGGTTATGGGTTATAAATTTATTCAGTCGTTAGAGACATTTGTAACCTGATTTTGTTTATTTATTGGAATTTGTACATTTATGGTCTGTATTTTGTTCAGTAGTAAATGAGAGCATGTGGTGAATTAAAATGGTGATCATTTCCTGTGTATCAGTAATTCTGGGCATTATGCAGCTGAGGTTCATCTGCATCAGAGCTTGGTTCATAAGTAAAAAATTAATTCAATTTGTCAGAATTGAAAAAAATTGAGTCTTAAGAGCTTTTTTATCAGGAATTGATGTTACTTGAGACTTCTATAATGTGGAAGTCGCCTGTGTCTTTTTGTGCTCCCATTAAAATTACCTTCACTAAAACTCAGTAAACCTCTTTTACAGCCTTATTAGGGCAGTACTATTGTTTTTTCAGATTTGTGTATGCATGCATTATTTTTTAACATTTACAGAATGCATTTATTTCAGACAAAGAATGTGGTCATGTGATAAACAACAAACTGTTGTACTGTGCAAAGGAGCACACAGACATTGTGCGGGGCATCACATGTATGGACTCTAGAATCTACTCAGTTGGGTAAACTCACTCTTCTTCAATTGTCAGAGCATTTTCATGAATTTGTTCTAATTTTAAACTTTTCTCAGATACTCAGGCACTCCTATAAGAATTTACTTTAGACAAGAGCCTGTCATGCATTCGTTCTACCAATTACTCTGTTGTTGGAAAATTACAAATAATTTCTTTTGTAGTGGTATGATTTCTTTTCATAATTAATTATTTATATGAAGTGGGAGCTTGACAATTCATTTATGTCAAGTTTAAAGTATCTACCCCCAAAACAAATATATAAATAAATATATATAATTTTGCAGGGGCATATAGATTGTTACATTCTCTGCAGCTTTAGATTTCAATTTGACATACCTATCTTGTTTTTAAAATTGCAGTGCAAGAGATTTTCTTGTGTGGCATTTTATTTAAAAATTTCTACTGATTAATACTTTAAAAAATTTTCTTTATTATTACACTAAAAAAGAAACATCTTATACAATATTATACTTTAAAAAACTAAAACAAATAAAATGCAGAAATACAAAAGAAACAAAATAAAAGCAAAAAAGTAAAATAAAATCTTATAAATAAATTTAAACTTTTTAAAAATAAGGCACAAAATGTTAAATTACAATGTCTCACATTAGGTTAAGTCAACATATGACTATGGTGATGAAATTAAATAATTCTAAAAGAACAAAATTTAAATAAAAATAACTCTAAAAGAACAAATATTAATAATTCTTAAAGAACAAAATATAAATAATTTAAAAGAACAATTCAGTAGCCATTATTTTTTCTGGTTCATTGTTCTGTTGGTGCTGGCACATTATTGTGATGTATTCAGTGCATAGTCATATTGCTATTGCTATTATTAAAAAAAAAAATAACTCACTGCTTGTAAAGAGTTATCCTTTCTCTATCATCACAGTCACTTTCGTGATATTGAGATTTATTTTTACTTACTGTACATTACTAAATGTGACACCAATGCCACCTAGTTAATGGTTATGATTATTATTATTAATTAATCATCCATAACTAATAATAAGTGATGAGAATCTTACTTTATGTTATTAATAATTCTCCAGAAGATACCACTTGTATCTCTCACTTGGTGGATATGCGGGCGCTATAAACATTTTCTCTCTTCCACAACATCAAAGACCACATTTGCCGTCTCACAATATTTCTGTAGGGGAAAACCTTTAACTAATGGAGAAGACAAATCCATCTTTAATCTCTATTTAGTGAGCCCCCATCCAACCCCACCTTTCCAACACATGGTTATTAATCTGTGTAAGAAGGTCAATAAATTTATTAAATCAACAATTAAATATATAACATATGAATATAATCAAAAAGTGTTGACATTTACATCACTTCATAACAATGTTCGATTACGCTAGACAATCATTCAGTTTATCCTAACAGAGACATAAGGAGTCAATAACATAAATATATAATCAAGTTCATGGATATCATCTCAGAAACGAGAGTAGAGTTTCAGAGAAATAATTAAAGTCAATACACATAATCTGTTCAATGATGGCATGGTTTGCAACAAGTCACTGCCTTTCTTATCTAGATGAAGTCCCATGTGTCCCTCCTAGAGGCACATTACACAACTGTTCCAGAATATTTGATGAGCTCTCCAAGCATGCCATAGAGAATCATCGTGGATTTCAAATGCACTATCAATTTCCATGTGTGCTTACTCAACACACCATGAGGAACATTCAGAATGACCTTTGTGAATTCTCAAGACCAAACTCAAGCCACAATTTCCACCATAATGCACTCAAATGGAATTCACAGGATTCAACTTACAGCAACATGTTGTACTGATAAGTTGATGACAACACCTGATGCACACACTAACATATTCAAGTAGAGTACAGTAGTCACTGTAGCATGAATTGACAATTGAAAAGGCTTGCTCTGCTCTGCAAAAGTCAACTTAAGGCAGCATAAAATTTCAGGCATATTTCACTGTAAACTCCTTTCTCTCTTACAAACATTCTCAACTTACAAATCCTGAAACAATTTCTTAAGCACAATACACATGCAGCATAAGAAATATAGCATCAATCAAAATTCACAAGTATAATGTACAATGTAGTCAAATTAATGAACTTAGAAATAATGGTTCAATTACATAAGCATTCTCCAATTTAAATCATATATCAATAGCAAACATACAAAATATTCTAAGTCCATTTTTCCTTTATCAGTCAGTTAACTTACCATAGACTAACAATCGCCTTTATGACCAGACTTGAGTTCTGTTCAAATTCAAAGTGATTAGAATAGAGTACTTCTTCAACAAAGTTACTTTCGGTCTATCCCCATTGGATGAAACAGATATGAACAAGTGTGAGGCTATTAGTCTGAAAAACTACTCATCCAGTTGGAACTGGTTTGGAATGCATCAGCAATTTTCTAGCATATTCTCAACTTGAGTTGCTTACTCCAACTCTGACACTTGTAAAAAAAATACCATCATAAGGAGTGCCCAAGGCTTGGTTACTTTGACAATTTAACAATTTATATAACAATTAAGTCTAGATATTGGGATAGACAAATTAACTCCACCCCACTAAACAACTGAGATAAAATTATAAAAGGTTAGAAAAAGGTTGGTAAATAAAATATTAGTGCAATCTTTACAGATTCAAAATTAAAAAGTGGAGGAAAAATGATGGAAAATTCAGACTTAGAAAAATAAGCTACGATGACACCTAAACCATGAGTATACTATTTATCTTGACCAATCATGAGACTATCAGCATTTCTTCACAGAAAGCAGTGTGTTAATAGTATACTATTTATCTTGACCAATCATGAGACTATCAGCATTTCTTCACAGAAAGCAGTGTGTTAATAGTATACTATTTATCTTGACCAATCATGAGACTTTCAGCATTTCTTCACAGAAAGCAGTGTGTTAATAGTATACTATTTATCTTGACCAATCATGAGACTATCAGCATTTCTTCACAGAAAGCAGTGTGTTAATAGTATACTATTTATCTTGACCAATCATGAGACTTTCAGCATTTCTTCACAGAAAGCAGTGTGTTAATAGTATACTATTTATCTTGACCAATCATGAGACTATCAGCATTTCTTCACAGAAAGCAGTGTATTCAGTAATTAATGAGTCTTATCAATTTAGCAGTGTCACAAAAATTGATTTACAAAACATTTTAAGTATTTAAAGATTGCATTTATGTTTACTTCTCCATAGCTCCACTTCATCCCCACCCCCTTCAGTTTAATAAAAGGAGTGTGTAGATTTGTATTAAAAAGTATCTAGATAGAGAAATAAATTAATTTTTTGTTATCTAAAATGATAGATAAATCAGTGGGTCAAAGGTTATTTCAATGGGGAGATCTGAATTTTTGTTTTTATTGTAAAGTATTTAAATATTTTTTCTATTTAGTAATTAAACTTTTATTTACATGATCATACCATGCACCAAATTTATGGCAAAAGAGAAAGAGACCAACCATTTGGATTGGTTTTGTATTGGATACTTTGTGTTTTGACACTTTGTTTGGTAGTTTCACTTAATTTTTTATTTTTTTCATCCAGTTTGCTGAACACTTTTAGCTTTGTAAAAATTTATTTTGTTGATGTTATTAATAAAAGGTATGAGAAATATTTTAGCATTCATATTTATAAAATCATTTTTTGCAACAGATATGACCAAAGGCTTTTGATATATGATTCATCATACACAGGGAATAACAGTCTGGAACCCATTTTTAAGTGAGTAAAAAAATACATCAGATTATTGGCTTTATTAAATTGGCCAGAGTTAGGCATTATTTCATTGGCTTCACTAGCTTCTAGAGTTTTTACATTATTTATTGGCTTTTATTTCATTGCCTTTGCTACTTATATTTTATATCATCAGATTTATGAAACTGCTAGTTATATATTATTTCATTGCTTTTTCAGTTGCTAGAGTTATATATTATTTCATTGGTTTTGTTGATTTATTAGAGTTACACATTATTTCAAGGTTTAAAACTTTAGTTCAATGTTGCAGCTTGGCTTCACCTAAATAGTGGAATTTTTGGTGCAAGTTGTCTGTACGTTATTTTTTTGTAAAACTGCCTGCATTTTGATGTGAATTCAGCACACATCAGTTTGTCTCTTTTTTTATGGCAAATATTTTATACATGGATTACCCTTGAACAAATTAATTCATGTATTCTGTTTGAAAGAGTTTTTATAGAAACATATTAGGAACTTTGTTTTTATAAAAAAATATCGATAGATTTTAATGGAGTAAGTTTTTGTGTTGAATTGCAGTAGTTTTGAAACATCAAATAAAGAATTTATTATTTTATTTATAAATTTTTTTTGTGAAAATAAACTCATTGATTTTTGTTATCCCACATTTTTGAAATGTTTGAGGCACAATATGTGTCTAATGGTTTTGACTATTAGCTCTTTTATATTGTAATAATTTGACAATCTATTAATATAGTAGTGCATGTTATAATGTAATAAATATGCAATGATGTATAATTCTGCAAAAAAATGTAACATTATTTAAGAAACTGATTCAAAATAAGAAAAATAAGAATTTCTTTATTTGCAGCAACAAAATTCATGATGCTGGAATCACATGCTTATTACTCGTAAGAGACAATGAAAACAATTCTTGGTGAGTGTTATTTAAATTTGGTGGAACTGTGATTATTTTGTGTAAGAGACAATGAAAATGATGTGTGGTGAGTATTATTTAAATTTTGGTGGTATCATGATCATTCCTTGTAAGAGACAATGAAAACAACATGAGGTAAGAGTTATTGAAAGTTTGTTAGATTCATGCTTATTGCTTGTCAACAATATGTGGTATTATTGAAATTCTTTTGGAATCACACTTATTGCTTGTACGAGACAATAAAGTAAACAATTGATGCTAAATAGAATCAAGGTGGTTTACCATATTTGTGATTTGTCTCTATATTCTTCACAGTCACTGTTGTAATGTACTAAAATCAGCCATGGCCGTTTACCAACCGAACACTTATATAAATAATTTTTAAAAAATGTTTTGATGTTCCCACTATTAATGCCTAAAAATATTAAATAGAACTTTTCTTGAGCTGCATTGTCATAGTTATATTATATGGTTGTATTTATAATTGACTGTTGATCTAATAGGCTTAGTTATATTTGATTGTACATGTTGTAGATATTCTTGGTTGTAGATCTGAGTGGCTGTAATTATACTTGGTTGTAATTATATTTGTTTGTAGTTTTACTTGGTTGTAGTTTTATTTGGTTGCTGAATAAATCATTGCCTTGATCTGCTGTTTTGAAAACTTTAAAAAAATCAAATCAGTAACAATTATAATTTTTTATTAAAAAAAAAACAATGCAAGGGAATGAACAAGAGATGACCAAAGTGAATTTAAAGTTTATGTATGTTAAGAGAGGATAATAACGATTTGGGGAGAATATTTTTACATATCACAGATATCATATAACTACTACTGTATGTACAATTTTTTATTATGTTTTTAGTTATCACTTAATGCTTGTACAATATATAGTTATCATTTTGCAATGTGTCTTTCATTATGCTTAAGTATTGGATGATAAGTCATATTTTAATTAGTATGTGGTGATTTAATATTTCTCTAGTAGTCTATGTTGTATTTTAGCTTAAATAAATAACATCAGATTATAACCGAGGATCAGTTTTTAATGGAGTTTTAATTTTGACCATGATCTTTTCTTTCTTGTCCAGGCTTTTTACAGGGTCATTTGATAAAAGCCTAAAGATCTGGTCACTGGATGGCAAACTCATTCACAAACTTGACAACTTTCTAGGCACTGTCACAAGTGTTTGTTTTATTCCTAGAAACAAAACTATATGGGTGGCTGCAGGTGCCTCATATGCATGGATGTATGACCCAGTTTCTGGTGAAGATGTGTGTTTCATGTTTTCTGATAATACATTTTATTCTTTAGCATTTCTCTCTCTCTTCTCTTTTTTGTTAAGGGGAATCTACTGCTCATTTCTGGACAGTCTAAGGTCTGGTGAAGATGCTGACTGTTTTTATGTTTATAGACAGTAGATGTTTATTTCTTCAACATATCCCTTCTACCTTTTTTCCTGTTATAGGGAATCAACTGATTATCTTTTGATGACCACAATGTATTCTTTTGTAAAAGATAGCTCTAATAACTCACATTATGTTGTCAGTTCTTTGATATAATAAATATGAATATTTGTTAAGACTATTTGTAAATAAATGTGTGACTTTGGTAAAAAGAATGCATGCCAGTTTCAAACAGTATTGTTTACAGGTGTCAGGCTTCATTGGTACATTTCATAAAAGAGAGGAGAGAAAATACCAACTGCATATAATGAAATATTTTCCTGAAATGAGACTGGTCATAGGTAAGCTTATAGCATAATGACAGTGGGATATATTTAAATACTGATATTATTCCATGAGACTGGTCATAGGTAGTTTACAGCCTTAGAACAGTGACAGAAATACTATTATTCCATGAAACTGGTCATAGGTAAGTTTTTGGCATTAGGACAGTGAGATGTGTTTGTTTCACTGATAGATTTTATTAAGGTTTGATAATATATGTAATTTTTAATTTTATTGAACAAGTATTGCATGAATATTTAGACTATTACTTTTATCATGTCTTCTACCATGGAGAGTCTAGCATATTATTACAATTAGAAGTTAACATGGCCCTTGACTAGGGTTGCGAGCTTGTTTAGAATTACCTTCTTCACTTTTTTAGTTATTGTCCTTTCACCTAAATTGTTAGCAGATGTCATTGCCCTTTCATTTTAATTTTAAGTAGAAAATGTTACTGTCTGTTCATCTAAACTGTAAGTAGATATTGCTGTTGACTGTTTATCTTAACAATAATTTTGTTACTGCCTTTTCATCATTAGAAGTAGATATTACCTTTTAATCTTAATTAGAAGTAGACATTTGTACTGCCTTTCAGTCTTAATTAGAAGTAGGTATTTGTACTGCCTTTAAATCTTAATTAGAAGTAGATATTTGTACTGCCTTTCAGTCTTAATTAGAAGTAGGTATTTGTACTGCCTTTCAGTCTTAATTAGAAGTAGGTATTTGTACTGCCTTTCAATCTTAATTAGAAGTAGATATTTGTACTGCCTTTCAATCTTAATTAGAAGTAGATATTTGTACTGCCTTTCAATCTTAATTAGAAGTAGATATTTGTACTGCCTTTCAGTCTTACTTAGAAGTAGATATTGTTTCTGCCTTTTAATCTTAATTAGAAGTAGATATGCTACTGCTTTTTCATTTTAATTGTATGTAGCTAATTTGTTCAGACTAATTTTGTGCCCTTCTTTGTTCAGATGTACTTTTGTGTACTTCTTTGTTCACATGTACTTTTGTGCCCTTCTTTGTAATTTTATAAACTCATTTTGTTTATAATTTATTTTGTATAAACCATAATTATTTTTCATATTTTGTCATTTTGCATGTAGTATAATTTTATTTAATTTTCTGTAGTTTTCTGATGTATTTAAAGAGTTAGTATTAAAGACCTTGTGCATTTTATGTGTAACTATTGTACAATGCTTTGTAGTTTTATAGAAAGAACTGCTTTATAAGTTGTAATTATTACTATTTTCTCTAAACTCACTAGAATGATATCTTACAGTTTTGAAAAAAAACAAAATTTTGTCAGCTTATCTAGCTTAAGATTAACAGTGAGTTATCATCTATATTGTATATAGGCCTTATTTTAATTTTCAGTTTTTACTAGTTATAAATTATATATTTAGATATGACATAAATTAATTTATTTACTACTAGTTACATTGAAAATTATATTGATTATTGATTAGTTAGTGTTAAAACTGCAATATATATGTATTTTGAACTGTATTTAATCACGCATACATATACTTGAAAACAGACTGAAGGGCTTGAATATAAATTGCCTTATAAAGTTGTGACTAATTATTAATTGAATGCAAAACTTATTCTTTAAAAGAGATTAAGCAAACAATAATTTTTTATCACTTGTGGCTAATCGCTTACATTTTTTCAGTAATATTGAATAGGAAGCACTTGTTGTTTTATCTAATTTATATATTATAAAAAGTAATTCTATATATTATAAAAAGTAATTCTACAAAGAGTGCTATAGTACTAATGTCAAAGTTTGATGTTTTCTGCAAAATATCTAAAATGTTTAAACAATTATTTTTGTAATTGATTATGAAATAAATAGTTCTTTTGTGAAATATGTAACAGCTACAACTACCCGTCGACAGATGGTTGTTTGGAAATACCGTAGCTCAAGCTGCAGTTCAGCACTGAAGTGTGATGTTCCACTTGAAACTTTATGTTACAGTGAGTAGAATGATGAAATGATGAAAGTATATTTTACAGTGAGTAGAATGATGAAAGTATATTTTACAGTGAGTAGACTGATAAAATGATGAAAGTATATTTTACAGTGAGTAGAATGATAAAATGATGAAAGTATATTTTACAGTGAGTAGAGTGATAAAATGATGAAAGTATATTTTACAGTGAGTAGACTGATAAAATGATGAAAGTATATTTTACAGTGAGTAGAATGATAAAATCTATTATAATGAGTAGAATGGTGAAGTATATGTTACAGTGAGTAGACTGATGAAAGCATGTTACAACAAATAGAATGATGAAGTATATATTACAGTGAGTAGCATGATGAAAGTATGTGTTACAATGAGTAGAATGATGATAGTATATATTACAGTGAATAGAATGAGAAAAGTATATGTTGCAGTGAGTAGATTGATGAAAATCTGTTATAGTGAGTAGAATGATGAAATTATCTGTTATAGTGAGTAAAATTATGAAAATCTATGTTACCATGAGTAGAATTATGAAAGTGAGTAGAATGACGACAGTATATATTACAGTGAGTAGAATGGAAGAAATATATGCTACAATGAGTAGAACATGCATAAAAGTCTGTTACAGTGATTAGAAATCTTGATACTATGTTACTTGAGTGCAGTTAATGAAATTGTGTTACTGTGAGTAGAAATAATAAACTTAGGTTACAGTGGTAGAATTAAAAAAAGTATGTCACAGTGAGTAGAACTCCTAAAAGTCTATGTTATAGTACATAGAATCATGCAAGTCAGTGCTTACAGTGAGTAGAACTCACAAAAATGTATATTATAATGAAATGATTTAATGACAGTGCCCAGACATTGACCACTGGTGCTCTCTTTTAGTGATCATAAACACTCCAGTCATTGATCAATGGTGCTTAAGTCATTGGTCACTAGTCTTCAACCATTGATCAGTGGTACCTAAATCATTAATCATGGATCAGTGATACTTTAATCATTGTCATTGGCAATGAAGTTGTTGATCAATGTTATTTAAGGTAATGATCACTAGCACTAGAACCATTGATCAGTGGCACTTCAGATTTTTATTGGTGGTAGTTCAGTCACTAATCAGTAGTATTTCATGCACTGACACAGTAGTGTCATTATTCAGTAGCACATTTATCAATAGTACAATAATCTTTCTTTGGTAGTGCATTAGTCATTAATCAGAACTTTTTAAAATTACAGGATCTCTGCTGATATTTTACATTTAAATCATTGAATAAGTTTTGGTAAATTTTTTACATTATGAATAATAAAGGAAGTTTTAAATCTAATAAATATTATTATTTATTGCCTAGAGAGATTTAAATCTAACATATGATATTATTCATTGTTAGAGAGGTTTAAATCCAACATGTCATATCAGTCATTGCTAGGAAGTTTTAAATCTAAAATGTCATATCAATTATCACTCATTGTTAGAAAGATTTAAATCTAGCATGTTGCATTACTCATGCTAGTGAGATTTAAATCTAAAATGTCACAATACTCATGCTGGGGAGATTTAAATCTTACATGTCATATTAGTCATGTTGGGGAGATTTAAATCTAACATTCCCATTATTCATGCTGGGGAGATTTAAATCCTACATTTCCCATTACTCATACTGGGGAGATTTAAATCTAACATTTCCTATTACTCATGCTGGGGTGATTTAAATCTAACATTTCCCTTTACTCATGCTAGGGAGATTTAAAGCTAACATTTCCCATTACTCATGCTGGGGAGATTTAAATCATATTACTCATGCTAGGGAATTTGAAATCTTACATGTTATATTACTCATGCTAGGGAGATTGAAATCAGACATATCATATTACTCATTGCCTATGGAGTTTTAAATCTGACATGCTATATAACTCATTACTTTGGGAGATTTAAGTCTAATACTTCCTCATTGGATAGATGGTAATTACTTTCAAGGAACTTATATTCAAGTCATACTTGTATTTTTATTCCTCATAATAGACCTTACCCTCAAACTATTATTAGCGTTCCCCACCATTCAAAATAGACCTTACCCACAAACTATTATTAGCGTTCCCCACCATTCAAAATAGACCTTACCCACAAACTATTATTAGCGTTCCCCACTATTCATAATAGACCTAACCCACAAACTTATTATTAGAGTTCCCCACCATTCAAAATAGACCTTACCCACAAACTTATTATTAGCGTACTCTCACCACTTTTCTCTTCATTTATAAAACTGACAAACTTTAAGCAATACTAGTTGAGAATCGTTTATAAAAAAAAAAAGAACTTGTATATTCACTTTACACACAGCTTTCCTCCCAATCGTCTGTGTTTATAACCAATGTTTAGAAAATGTTCATAAAAATAAGTATTTTAACTAAAATATAATTTAATTAATTGCATTTAATGTAGTTGAACTTATGCTGATATTGACCCAAAGATGATAAACATTTCTGGCATTTCTGACTTGCAGTAATGATCAAGCTGATTTGCTGTTGTTGATCCAATGGTTATAAGTTTGCATAATATTTATGAGGTGCAAGAATTGTCTTGGTCTTCTGTTTTAATATCTGTGTAGGTAACTATTCAGTTTATCTTTTAAAGCATTCATCAATTTTCATTTGTTTTGGCATAAAGCTATAAAGTCACCAATCCTGTTCTTCAGTGGTGATCAAGCTGGAGTAATCACGAAATGGGAACGTATGCACTCAAATCCTTTTATGTATAGGTAAATATCTTTTTAGTTTAAACATCTTACTGGTAGAGATATGACCTACATGTATGGAATGATTTTTGTATAGGTAAATATCTTTTTAGTTTATAAAATCTTGCTGTTAGAGTTATGACCTACATGTATGAAATGATTTATGTAGTCAGATCTAATATGTGCTCACATTATGGCCTTACAAATCTTTAAATTGATTTAAAGAAGTTCTTGCACTTAATGGCAATTTACAAAATAAATTAGTTGGCTTTATAGGATTATATAGTGGTATGACTGGTAAAGTGAACTTTGCATATTTAATTAGCAGAATAGATGAACAGAAGATAAGAATGATCTCCTGTAGGAAAATCAAGGTATAGTTGTATATAATCAGTGAATTAAACCTATTCAAATTGAAAATTTCAGTATTTTAACAAAGGACAAAATACACCCTATAAAAAAATGGCAAGCTGCATTTAAGATCTTTCAAGCTTCGAAATCATAGCTTGGCATCAGTCATAAACTGGGTCACAAAAGCTTGATCTCTCTGCATTTGAACTAGACTGCAATGTGTGCTCTTACTGTGACATTGTAACTGGAGTCTGTGTTTTTGTAGTGACACCTGAACTAGACTGCAGTGTGTTTTTGCTGTGACATTTGAACTGGACGATAACCTATGTTTTTGTAGTGACACCTGAACTAGACTGCAGTGTGTTTTTGCTGTGACATTTGAACTGGACTATAACCTGTATTTTTGTAGTGACACCTGAACTAGACTGCAGTGTGTTTTTGCTGTGACATTTGAACTGGACTATAACCTGTGTTTTTGTAGTGACATTTGAACTAGAGTACAGTGTGTTCTTTACTGAACTATTTGAACTGGACTATAACCTGTGATTTTGTAGTGACACCTGAACTAGACTGCAGTGTGTTTTTGCTGTAGCATTTAAACTAGATTGCAATCTGTGTTTCACTGTTATATTTGAACTAGAGTGGAGTCCTGTGTTTTCCTGTAATAGTTGAACTAGAGTGGAGTCTGTGTTTTGCTATAATAGTTGAACTAGAGTCTGTGTTTAGCTGTACTAGTTGAACTAGAGTGCAGCCTGTGTTTTTGCTACATGTATAACATTTGAACTAGAGTGCAGTCTGTATATTTTTGTTATAACATTTGAACTAGAGTGTAAAAGTCGCTGATCAATTTCATTATTGTTTTATTACATTTTAATTGCATTGTTATTTTATTGCATCATGATTAAGTGAGTGATTGTTTTATTATGTGATTAATTGAGTGATTGTTTTATTACATGATTAATTGAGTAATTGTTGTAGTACATGATTAATTGAGTGATTGTTTTATTATATGATTAATTGAGTGATTGTTTTATTACATCATTAATTGCATGATTGTTTTATTACAGCACTGTCATTTAATTACAATATGAATAATTGTGTCATAATTTAATTACAACATGATTAATTGCATTGTTATTTTATTACAACATGATTAATTGCTGGATTGGTTTATTATTAGCAAAGAGAGCTTCATTCTGAATGACTTCAAGAAGAAAAAGCGTGTAGGGGGTCGAGCCCTTGATACTGTGAAAGAGATCCCAGACTCCAGGAAAGGGTCCTATGACCACAATGCTTGGAAAAACAGGAATAAATACCCTACTAAGAGTTACTATGCTTTTAACAGACCAATGGTTCTCCCTGTAAGTTTCATTAATACTCTGACATTTGGGATGAAGTAATTGTGAATTAAATATATTTCTGAGTGGGTTGTTTTAAATACATTTATTATTAATGTCATATCAACATGTTTTTATTTCTAGAATATTTTAATAATGAAATTTATGCTATACTTTATCATCAAAGAGGTGTAAACATCGCACTGAGATAATAAATGATATTTCCACAAACATCAAGTCCTTCACTTGGGGAATAAAAGATGGAAAGTGGTATAATAGGGAAAGTGCAGTCATATATACAGCAGAGAAATTCTGAAAGAAAAGGGTTGTGACTTCAGTTCATTCTTTACTAGAAGCTATAGTTAATGAATAAATTTAACACTCAAAGCATTATTCTGCATAAATGGAATTAACAAGCATGTAAGTTTGTATTGTCACTCATCATGTGCCTTTTGGAGATAAAAGCAAGAATTAGGTTCTGTTCCTTACAAAATCTGTTAATAGAGGAAAGCACAAATCTGTGTTTGAATTCAGGCAGTATAGCAGACATAGTATACCTTAGAAAAACAAACTTTGAGCATCGTTCCTAGAATGCAGAGTTTGGACATAGAGAAGAAGATAAACATTGAGCGGCACTCCTAGAATACAGAATTTGGATTAGAGAAAAATAAACCTCTTAGTTCATGTTCCTAGAAGTTAGGAAAATAAAACATGTGAATGAATTGTTTGTTCAGCAAGAACATCAGATGTTTTAAGTTTTTTTTGTTGATAGGGATTAATCATCTATTTTACTTAATATCCCTTCCATCCATCTGCATTGCTCCTATGAAAAATCACAGTCAGCCAAATTGTGTTATCCTATTAATTTCCTGTGAAAAACCATGGTACGCCAACTTGTTTAATCCTATTAATTTCCTGCGAAAAATCACAGTAAGCCAACTTGTGTAATTCTATTAATTTCCTATGAAAAATCACAGTTTGAAGACTAGTTATAATCCTATTAATTTCCTGGGATATGTTTATACTCCTTGTCCTTCAGTATAATACAAACTCGTCAAAATTTTAAACAGATTTCTGTCAAATATCTACAGTTTGTGGACAGTAATAATTGAACTGGTTCAACACACAAAGACTTACTTAAACCTGAATGGCATGGTCTAGGA
Source organism: Sinotaia quadrata (assembly GCA_028829895.1). NCBI lineage: Eukaryota > Metazoa > Mollusca > Gastropoda > Architaenioglossa > Viviparidae > Sinotaia > Sinotaia quadrata. Next base: position 142,896,893 of record CM054177.1, on the reverse strand, counting down.
TTAGATAGCAAAATGGACGACACTTTAGGAAAGGGCAGGAAGAGGGTAAATCATGGCCAGTGAAAATGTTGCAACTGGTGACAGTTTTGCACAAAACAGTTGAGGGAAGGATCTGTTTAAAACATGAGCATCAACAATATTGATGGGCTGGGAAATAAAATGAAAATGATTTTAATGTGCTATTTAGTTTTGGGAAAAAATACAAACCTATAGAGAGTGTATTTAATTTTTTCCTTCTGTTGGCAGTCAACTAGGCACTACCACCCCAACACTACTATTCTGAGGACTGTGTTCGTTGAAAACATGGACTACATTGTTGCAGCTTCAGAAGACAGCAATATCTGTAGGTATAGAAAATCTTTAATTTTTGGTGCCTCATGCTTGTAGTGTGCTTTTTATATATGGATAAAAACTAGGACTGACTTACATGAGTAAATATGAACTGCTATCAGTCATGGGTAAGTAAAAATGATAGAAGTATATACCATCACTCCTCAGTACGTTTTTTGCTTGTTTGCCGTCACTATTCTTGCTGCAGTGATAGGTACTGTTTCTTAATCAAAGTATTTGATTATTAGAGGCCTTCATTTGTTTACTGTATAAATAGCCCTTATGTGATCTTTATTCAACATAGTGTACACATATCTTTGTTTAAAACTCTTGCTCATATTTTACAGACAGCTGCCACTTCTTATTTTATCATATTTTACAAACATTCCTTTCCTTGAGTCTTTGCCATATTTTACAGACAATCCTTGTTAGAAGTCTTTGTTTGCCAAAGTTAACACTTGCTTATCATATTTTATAGACAGCCCTTGCTCACAATCTTTGCTATATTTTACAGACAACCTTTGCTTAAAGTTTTTCTTTGTCATATTTTATAGACAGCTTTTTCTTAAAGTTTCTCCTTGTCATATTTTATAGACAGCTTTTTCTTAAAGTTTCTCCTTGTCATATTTTATAGACAGAATTGTGCTTAATGTCTTGAATTGCCATAGTTTTTTGATAGTTCTTGTTTTGAAGTCTTTGCCAAAGTTTATTGACATTTCTTGTTTTGAAGTCTTTGCCAAAATTTACTGACATTTCTTGTTTTGAAGTCTTTGTTTGCCAAATATTTACGACTGTTTACAAGTCTTTATTTGCAATAGTTTATTGACATTTCTTGTTTTGAAGTCTTTGTTTGCCATAGTTTACTGACATTTCTTGTTTAGAAGTCTTTATTTGCAATAGTTTATTAACATTTTTTGTTTAGAAGTCTTTGTTTGCCATAGTTTATTGACATTTCTTGTTTTGAAGTCTTTGTTGGCCATAGTTTATTGACATTTCTTGTTTTGAAGTCTTTGTTTGCCATAGTTTACTGACATTTCTTGTTTAGAAGTTTTTGTTTGATTAATTATTTTAGCTGCTCCCCCCATCATCCCTTTTTTAAAAGGGGCCTTTGCTTTATTGATAAATAAGTCAGTTCTTGTTTGGAAAGCCATTGCTTACAAATCTTTATTTGCTATAATGTATAAGTAAGAAAGTCATTGCTCAGAAATCCGTATTTGCTACATTAGTAAGAAAGACCAGTACTCCAGCTTCCTGACTGTGAATTGATTGTACAACTGATGAGAGTACATTTTTCTTGCCAACAATCACATTACTAGCATTTTTTAAATTGTCCCTGCTGTTGTTTTAGATATATATTCTACTCATGGTCTTAGAATTCAGATTGTCTTTGCTTAGAAGTCTTTGTGTGTCATGAAATGTGAATCTCACAGATCACATAGGATATGTGAACCTCACAGACATGTCAATTGCAGACCACATAGGACATGTGAATCACAGACTGCATAGAACATGTGAACCTCAGTCCACATAGACATGTAAACCTCACAGTCAACATATGAACTGTAGAGCCATGTAAAAGATATCAACTAAGGGCACTTAGAACTTACAAATTACATAACTTTTCTTTATAATGTACAAATCCATGGATCACATAGAAATGTAATTATAAAAATAAAAAATGGCTTGTTCCCTGATACTTTGTACTGATAGATAATTTTCATTTTAAGTGAATCAATTGTTTGCTTGCTTTTCATTTTGTGTGAATCCATTCACAAGTGTGTTTTCATTTTGTGTGAATCCATTCACAAGTATGTTTTCATTATTCTGTGAATCCATTCACAAGTTTGTTTTCATTATTGTGAATCCATTACGCAAGTTTGTTTTCATTATTGTGAATCCATTACGCAAGTTTGTTTTTATTCTGTGCGAATCCATTACGCAAGTTTGTTTTCATTCTGAGCAGACGTGTGGGGGTATGATGACAGTGCTGCACAAATACTTCAGTCCATGAGACCTGGAGAAACAGACACCTTAAAACAAAAGTATGCCATACTTCTTGACTCGACTCCACAAATAGGGTCACTGCAGGAAGACCAGGTGAGTTATGATTACTTCTTCCTGGGAATTATGTGTTTTTAAAAAAAATACCATCAGTACTAGCTACAAGAACAGAGGCCTGAAATGAATACTTAAACTGTAACACTAAATAAATAATGTAGTTAAGATTAGGTGGAAATCCTTCATCTACAAACTGTAAGACTATAGTTTTTTTTTTATTTACAGCACTCAACTGTATCGCTACTGATGGACTCTGCCTAATAAGCTGAAGGGGTGATTTTTCTATCAATATGATTATGAGCCAACTCATATCAAGCAACCAGCAGTATGAAGTGTTTGATTGATTAATTTGGGCTCAAAGTTTGCTTCTGACATTAGTTGATGAAACAAATGGTTGCATAGCATATAAGGAAAATGAGTCAATGTAGAAGTTAAAATTGATTGATTTCTAGGATAGATATTGAATTAAGAGGGTAACTCTGAAGTGGGTGGCTAATTATTTTACCATGCTGCAGTTGTGTTTTTATTGTCAAATTATTTCTTATGTTTTAAGTTTACCAATCTAGTGATCATTTCTTACATCTGTGTTATTTATTTTTCTTAGTAAAGTTATTTTGGCTTGTTTATTTTATAATTAGTTATTAGTCATTAGTGTTTTGTTGTTTATTTATTTTGCTCTGTTCCCTAAAAAAATAGTAGATATACTTTGAATTATTCCATGCATTCATGGTCGCCACTAATTTTGTAGTGATCGCCAGTACTTCAAGGGGAGATAATTGAAAATAAATAACTTCATAAAGAGTTATTCTTCTGTCATCCTATCGCCTCCATCAGTATCTTTCTTTCCTTCTTTCTTGTTTGAAGATTTTTCCTACAAATAGGTTTATTACTTATCTCTAATAATTTTTGAGGCTTTGATTTAGTTTTTCTCCATCCTTACTTTTCTCTTCATCCTACATTTGTTTTTACAATAGGTTCTGTAACTTTTACTCTGTAGGAATGTTTGAGGCTTTTGTCTAGATGTTATTTTTGTTGGCTTGTTTTTCTTGTACTATTCTATGTGACATCATTTTGGGAACGAATATATTTTTTAAAATATATGGTGTGGTGTGTTACTTTTAGAAAGCTAGATGGCAAACAAGTGCAATTTGTTCTTAAAAATGTTTTCTTCTCTTGTTAGCCTAGGGTCTTTTCTGGATTTGCTGCTCCATTACCCATTCTGGCAAAGACATTAATATAAGTGTAGGACGTAATAAAAAAACAGAAAATATCAGTTTACAAGCATGACTACAAAATGGCACCTCCAGAAGTCTTTAAACTGTACACCAGTGAAAAGCAACGTGACCACATACCAGTATATATACATAATGGGGGATGTTAAGAAGCAAAGAACTCTCACTTATCTTTGATTTATCATGACACTCTATTGATCTACATGAAAACTTTATGAGCTTGTGTGCATCTTAATTATCCTCTCTAATGTGGACAGGTGCAAGTAGAAAATGGTGGAAATAAAACAAACATAAGTCACTAAGTTGATATTTCCATTGAATGCTTATGGTTCACACATTAATAAAATTACTGTTTCAGGCACAAGACTCAGCAACTAACAGAGTGGCAGGGTTTACATGTAAGCTGATACTCTGTGATCATACTAGTTGTGTAACCAGCTTGGTTCTTGTTGGACGTGAACACGGTTATGACTCGACTTATTTGGTGAGTTATGTTGCTGCAAAAATTTAGTATGTGGCATTTGTTTGCTTTTGAATTACCTGAGGAACTGTGGTTGAAGAGTATTTGTATCTGTTATATGTATGAATGTATTGGATGTGTAATGTTTTTGGCACAAGAGAAAATGGATAGTGAAATATTGGTTTTTATTGGTTGGATGTGAGATTACATTTTACTGATTTAAAAAACAAACAATATATCCATATTTGTTATTTATTCATTACTGAATATTGGCATATGAAGCATTTTCCATTTCTAATAAGTTATTTCTTTCTTGAGTTTCATCAGCTTATTTCTTTCTTTTGTTTAAGCTGTCTGCAGGTTGGGATCGGCGAATATGTCTCTGGGATCTTGAAGCAGGAACGTAAGTCATTGTTTCATGAAATGAATGGTGATCTGAGAACAGGAAAGTCAGTTTGATGTATTGTGTGGTGACTGAGGACAGGAATGTAAATTAGTGATTGAGGACTGTGTACTGACTGAGGAATTTAAGTCAGTAAGGCGTGGTAAGGGCAGGAATGTAAATCAGTGACTGATGAACTCAGAAATATGTTAGTGTTGATGGACTGTGTGAGATTAAGGACACTCGATGTAAGTCAGTGGTTTGCTAGTATATGTGGTGACCAAGGACAGAAAAGTAAGTCATTGTTCATGATTGTAAACATGAACGTCTAGTAATATACTGGAATGTGATCATTGTAGTGCAGGTATGTCTGATCATTGAAGGCTTGTTTATAAATTATTATATGCATGAAAAGTATGGTAATTGTAAAGCAAGATGTATTCATTATTTGTTAATTTTATGGTTCATGTATTTACAATCAAGAATGCCAATTGAATTATTAAAAGCAAGATTTTTAAGTCATTGCTGCTTGGATTGTGTTCGTTGGAGACAGGAATATCAGCCATTTCATGTTTGAATGTATAAGTTATTTAAGAATAATTGTCATTATATGTTGGACTGTGTGGTCACTATAAGAAGGAATATAGGTTAATTTATGCTGGACTCACTACTTTTAAAGATAACAAAATGTAGTTATTTTATGCCGAAATATGTGATTATTTGTAGTTTTGAATGTAGGATGTTATATACTGAAGTATGATTGGCTTGTTTATGAATCCTGATTGGTTTGTTTATAAATCAATATTTTTGTATGCAGGAATGTATTGTCATCAAGGCAGGAAAGTATGTCATTAGATGCAGGAATGTATTGTCATCAGGGAGAGAAAGTATTGTCATTCAAGGCAGGAATATTTTGTCATCAGGGAAAGAAAGTATTGTCATTAGAGGCAGGAATGTATTGTCATTGGGGAAAGAAAGTATTGTCTTAAGAGGCAGAAATGTATTGTCATCAGGGAAAGAAAGTATTGAATGCAGGAATGCACCATGTAAATGTAATGACAGAAAAGAATACTTGAAAACATTATATATACTGTACATTTTCTCTGTAGATGAGTTCATACTTGTATGTTTGTGCTAGTCTGTTAAATTAAAATACTATAACATTTTAACATTTAAAAAAAATGTATTGCTCTTTCTTTTTACTTTCTGCAGATTGAAAGACAAATATCAAAATGTGACTGCTATTGCCACGAGTGTGGAGATTGCCTGTGATGGTGTAATAACAGACATGGCATATTGTCCATTAAAGTAAATTCTTTTCCATTTGTTTTAAAAAATATGTTCTTTATGGTTAGTCAGAGGTAATATTTGTAAATTGTTATTACACCAATATGTTGATTGTGTGTGGTGTGGTGTTGTTATGGGTCATCCCAGGATGCGAGATGAAACGATGATGATGACAATACGACAGCCACAGCAAAAGAGGACAACACGCAACACCGTGTTTAGTTTACATACGGTCTTTATTCAAAATGCTGGTGGTGGTCTTGGATAAACTGAAAGGTTCAATTGTCAGCTATTGGTGTGCACTGTTTTGTTTTGGCAGTTTCTTTGTACATCCTTAATTATTAATTAAATGTAGTAATACAATTTAGCTTTCCTACACACCTGTTGCTTGGCATGCCACCATGATTTATTTGTTTTATTATATTTTCTTCTGTAGGCAGTGATTTGCCACTTATTTTGAAATGGTCATACATATTTGCATTCCTGCTGTATAATATTAAACAAGGCCTTTTGTCTTTATTTCTGATTATGTAATTTGTGTCATTTTAGCAAAGAATTTGCTTATTCAACGAGTGACAAGATGGCTTACATTCGCAAATTCAACTTAAAAGGTACACACATGACACTTATCAACACATTACAAGGTCATGATGCAGAGGTCACTTGTATCAAATGGAACGCGGTCTCCCGGAAATGGATTACAGGATCAGAGGATGGCACCATTCGCATATGGGTGAGAAGTCTTTGACACACAAGTATCCTTTAAATTTGTGTGAGAAGTCTTTGACACTTACACAAGTACCCTTTAAATTTGTGTGAGAAGTCTTTGACACTTACACAAGTACCCTTTAAATTTGTGTGAGAAGTCTTTGACACTTACACAAGTACCCTTTAAATTTGTGTGAACATTTTGAAATTTAAGCATTTAAATTTGGCACTTGAATAACAAATCGTTTATAGTTGTTTGAAAATCTTTCAATTTAAATGAGGAGTCTTTTGTTTGAGGAATCTTTACACATGTGTAAAAAGTGTTTACATATCGATGAAAACATTTTAAATTTGAGTGAGAAGTCTTTATCTTTCTTTCTGTGAGAAGTTTCTATATTTGGGTCTAAAAGTTTTAGATTTATATGAGGTGCTCATGTTTGGGTGAAAATCTTTAAATTGGGTCAGAAGTCTCAACATCTGAACAAGAATTATTTTTTACATTTGTCTTTGGTTGAAAATAGGTAAATTTGGGTGCCTAGCAAGTGCAGAAAAATACAGTGTCTACTCTCATAAGTAGTGCCACAAAGACTTTGATGTCATCTATAATAACCATTGCAGAAAGATATCAACACTTATTATCATATCTAGTACAGAAAGATATTAACACTTACTATGATATCTAGTGCAGAAAGACCCCAACAGTTACTATAATATCTACTACAGAAAGACATCAATACTTACTATGATATCTAGTACAAGACATTAACACTTACTATGATATCTAGTGCAGAAAGACATTAACACTTACTATGATATCTAGTACAGAAAGACCCCAACAGTTACTATTATATCCAGTATGGAAAGACATCAACACTTACTATGATATCTAGTGCAGAAAGACATTAACACTTACTATGATATCTAGTGCAGAAAGACATTAACACTTACTATGATATCTAGTGCAGAAAGACATTAACACTTACTATGATATCTAGTGCAGAAAGACATCAACACTTACTATGATATCTAGTGCAGAAACTGAGAAAGACATTAACACTTACTATGATTTCTAGTGCAGAAAGACATCAAAACTTACTATGATATCTAGTGCAGAAAGACATCAACACTTACTATGTATCTAGTGCAGAAAGACATCAAGACTTACTATGATATCTAGTGCTGAAAGACATTAACACTTACTATGATATCTAGTGCAGAAAGACATCAACACTTACTATGATATCTAGTGCAGAAAGACATTAACACTTACAATGATATCTAGTGCAGAAACTGAGAAAGACATTAACACTTACTATGATATCTACTGCAGAAAGACATCAACACTTACTATGATATCTAGTGCAGAAAGACATCAACACTTACTATGTATCTAGTGCAGAAAGACATCAAGACTTACAATGATATCTAGTACAGAAAGACATTAACACTTACTATGATATCTAGTGCAGAAAGACATCAAGACTTACAATGATATCTAGTGCAGAAAGACATTAACATTTACCATTTACAGATTTAATATCTAACTATTGAAGCAAAACTCAGAGACTTAATATTATACCTTGTGCATAAGCACTCAGATTAATGTCTTAATTGTTGCAGCTACACTCAGAGACTTATTGTTATAACTTGCACAGAAAACTCAGAGATTTAATATCTAAACTATTGCAACAACAAACAGAGTTAATATCTAAATGATTGCAGCAACACTCAGAGTTAATATCTAAACTATTGCAACACCGCTCAGAGTTAATATCTAAGTGATTGTAGCAACACTCAGAGTTAATATCTAAACTATTGCAACAACACTCAGAGTTAATATCTAAACTATTGCAGAAACACTTATAAACTTGATGTTTGATGTAATAACTTGTAAAACTTTACTGAAATGAGTAAATAGAATTCTCACATTGCAATTAATCTGTTTCAGTCTAGCACAGGGTTGAATTTTTGTGAACAAGTGTTAGCAGTCAGCAGAAGTGTGCACTGCATGTGCATTGACGAAGCTGTAGGCTGCATTATTGCTGGAGTTCAGGACACAATCAGGTAATCTGATGTGTTCTTGCTTATTTACTCTCATACATGACATTATGGCTTGATCCCGCTAATTCAAAACTGTACATCATCATTACTGCTGTCATATTAGGTACATATGACAAACTCCTGCAAAATAACTCTTGACCTGTTAAAGTTGAAGTGAGGTGGATGCTAAAAAATGTATTTAAGGCCTTCTGTGTTAGTTTGATTGTCATCAGATCTCACATCTCAATTTTTTCTTTTAGCATTAATCTACGTTGAACTAGGAATGTTACCACACATTCTTGATGTTAAATTAGTGAAAAATGCATTTTAACACTTTATCGTAAACATCTTGATATAAAAAGATCTAATTTTTAATCAACCTATACATTCAATAAACGAAAACTGAATCCAAAAGGGACACATTGTAAGAATTAGAAATGAAACCAATACATATTTCCTTAAGATGATTTTAGCCACAAAAACCCTGTTAAACTGCTAGAATTTGTGACAGATCTTGGAGCCTAATGTTTAAATAGACATTTAGCTGCATTATAGCTGTTTGCCAATTATCAAACTCTCAAACACCAAGAAACTGGTGGAGAAGTGCTTTAACAGAAACATTTTGACTACATTATAGCTTTATGCACTATTTAAACACTACAAGATTCAAGAAAGAGTGGATAAATATTTGTATGTAACTACAATATTACTGTATGTAATATTTAAACACTACAAGATTCAAGAAATGGTGGTAAAGTTTGACTATAGACATATGGACTACAATAGAAACATTCAATGAAATGCTGACAAGATATGAGCTCACTTGAATTTCAGCACATTAAAACCATCTAGAATGGAGTGGAGGCTTTGAGACGTCACATCATTGCATGCATGGTTTCACATATATACCACTAGAATGTAAGTCAGATGGCAAGGTATTTTGTTACATTTATAGGACATTTATTTTTTCCATGTTTAAAAGGTGAAACATATCACAGATTTCTTACCTATTTCTTTGTGCATTTAAAACAACAAAAATGCTGAAGATTATACAAACTTTACTCAGTTTTTGTTTTCATTTTCATTTTATTATGTTGCTCAACTTTTTCCATTTTCAACAGTTTTTTTTTATTCATTTGTTTTTCTTAACAGTGTGTATGATACAGAACATTATCGCTTAGTGCAGAATAATGTTGGTCACACCGACACCGTGCGCAGCATTATCCACATTCCAGAGAGAAAACAGGTGTGTTGTTTTTACTGCACCAGTTCATAAATCATCACATTTTCACTCATTTGTAATTATTGATTAATCATAAATAATTTAACTGTATAGTCCTTAGCATTACACTGTATTGCATAGTTAAATTAAAAAAATATTTAGTGGGTTTTGGCTTTGCAGTAGGTCATTCTTATCCTAATGTATACTTATTAAAGTGGGCTTTAAGAAATGCTGAGTTTACCTATTGAAGTAACTTTCAACAATGCAGGGAGTAAATATTAAACTGGACTTTAAGCAAAGCAGAGTGTAAATATTGAAAGGGACTTTAAGAAATATTGAGTGGATACTGAAGTGCATTTTTGGCAGTGCAGAGTGTAATACTGAACAGGACTAGACAATGCAGAATATAGCTATTGAAATGGACTTTAAGCAGAGTGTAGATATTGAAATGGACTTTAGGCAGTGCAGAGTGTAAATATTGAAATGGACTTTAAGCAGAGTGTAGATATTGAAATGCATTTTAGGTGGTGCAGAGTGTAAATATTGAAGAAGACTATTAACTTTGCAGAAAATAGATATTAAAAAGGACTTTAAGCAATGCAGAGTATAGATATTGAAACAGACTTGTAATTTTGCAGAGTGTAGATATTTAACTGGACTTGCAAAGTGTAGATATTGAACTGGACTTGCAAAGTGTAGATATTGAACTGGACTTGCAAAGTGTAGATATTGAACTGGACTTGCAAAGTGTAGATATTTAACAGGACTTGCAAAGTGAAATATTGAATTGGACTTTAGCAGTGCAGAGTGTAGATATTGAAGTGGACTTTAGCAGTGAAGAGTGTAAATATTGAAGTGTACAGATATTGAACTGGACTTTAGCAGTGCAGAGTTAGATATTGAAGTGGACTTTAGCAGTGAAGAGTGTAAATATTGAAGTGTACAGAGTAGATATTGAACTGGACTTTAGCAGTGCAGAATGTATTATCACTTAACTCACTGAGACCCTTGTAAAGTTTATTTTAAAGGAGTGTTTGTAAACTACAAATAATTCATTAAAAAAATGGTAAAAGTATTCTTCCATTTACCCTAGGTGTAATTCTATGTAGTGAATCTCATAGCTATAATGTATTGTATTCTTTTTGCTTTTGTTAGTATTATTTATTTCATCTGGAATTTAGTTTTATTCTAGTGTTCAGATTTACTTAGAACTTTTTCAAGTTAGTGTCAAACTTTTTCAAGTTAGTGTCAGTTTTAGCTATTAAATTTTGTAAACAAAACTTCTACTCATGTAAATTATGTGTTGTTATGTTACTATTTCATGATTTCAAGGTGAAAGTAATATTAAAAATATTTGCTTATGTAGTTGCCTGATTCATAATGCAGCAAAACACTTTTCTCTTTAGTTGCCTTTGACTTTCTTTCTTGTTAAATGAAGTCTTTGCTAGCATAATTATTTATTTGTATTTAGCATTGGCAGTCAATATGTTTTCTGTTATGCCTTAAGGCTTATAATTTGTCACACTTAACTGAAGATAGTGTACCCATACATACAACAACATACCTTTGTTTTTATGACAAAATTGTCATTTTGTTTCTATGACAACTTATGTTTCAGTATATTTCATGTTCTTGGGACCAGACCATTCGAGTCTGGAATGCATGGACAGGTCCACGACAGAAAAAGCAGCATATCCAAAGGGGAGAAAAGCAAAGGCTGTCGTCATCACTCAATCCATCCTCAACTACCTTAACCTTAAGTGGGCTATCTTTGCGAAAGAGTGACTTTGGAAATGATTCCCTAATTGGAATTGAAGTTGATGTGGATGACAGTGACCTAACACGTGAATCTTAATAGAGCCAACCCCATTGTAATTAGATACAGACTACCTTCATGGTGGGGAGAAAAACATGATCTGGATTAGAAGGATGTAGTCAGTGGTAAATTGTCACAGGCATCATAAAACTGAGAGAAAAAGAGAAATATGAAACTTTAAAAATGTGCCAATAACGTGATGGAGGGAATAACAGCATCACTATAGCCATTTTAACAATCAGTTTAAATTAAAAATAAAATAATATCAGTTGCTTCTTCAGATATAAAGTGTAAAATAAAACACTAACCACTTTGTAATGATTTTACATTGCCAGAAACAACACTGCTGTGATATTCTGCAAAAATGGTCATCTAATTTCAAAAGTGTTTGATTGATGTATTCAATTTAAGAGAAATTTTATTATTTTTTAAGTAATACAGTGTAATAACAGAAATATTAATTAATGCAAATGCACATATAAATAGGTACACTGACTTTTGCAATTAGACCATGTGCAGTCATGAAAATTTTGTTGTGACTAATGAGGCCCTTTGAAGCAGTTTTGTATAAATTAGTTGTATAAAACAATGGTTTCTAGATTCCACAGAATGTTAGTAAATTTTAGTCTCTTGATTAAATTTTTTTATTTACTCATTAGAGTGACAGTAAATTGCCTAAGTGATGCAAATATTATATTAAGTTTAATATGATAGTACTTCAAAACACATTCCAAAACAATATTAGAAAAATTGTGTTTGACAGAGGAAAGAATGAAGCCCATTATGCATGGATTTTCAGGAATACTTTAATGGATGTAAAAATTGGATGTTGAAAGGTTATATATACATGTATAAATGGTTGTATGGCTTCAATGGTTAGATACAGATGCATATATAATTTGCTAACATTTTGCTTGAATCATTTCAAAATTTATTGTTTATGAATGTGATGTCATTAAATGACTAGTCTATAAAGAAAATGGTAACTAACTTTGTTTACATATAAACTAAGAGTTGAAGTAATTTATATTACACCAGTATATTTCTAATATATATATATATATATATTTACATGGACTATAGAATGCATTATACTATAAATTAATATTTATAAAATTGGAATTTATTTATAATTATTTTATAGCAAATACTGTATTAAAACTCATTGGAATTTTGTTTTAGCAATTTGATTCATTTGAATTAAACACCAACAGCCACTTATTAGAGTTTAAAAAAGAAATATATACTCTTGTCTTTTTGATAGTCAGAAACAGTTAAGGAATGACCTATATATATGGCCTCTTCCTTGTTCACTTTCTTCCACCTGTTCAGATGATTTGGAAACTAAATGACCTTTGGGAAAGGAAAAACAAAAGTTAAAATTATTCCAACCATTGTTATCTCTTATATCTTCTATTTTTAGGAAGTTAGTAAAGGTCCAAATTCCCCCATATTTGAAAATGTCTCTTTAAACTCCCCTTACTGTTAAACATGGGAGTGACATTTTCACCTACTCAAACAGAGGAAATTTCTCTTGCTGGTAGAGTCAGTCTCTAAGTTGGTGCCAGTTCTACTAAGTGTATTGATGCCCATATTTTTACTCTGCTACTGAAGTGCATTAGTACCAGTATTACAATGCACAAAGTACATCAGTGCCAGTATTACTATCTACTGAAATACATCAGTTTCAGTATTCTCTGCTACCAAAGTACATTGATATATGTGCTATTGTACTACTTAAATATATTGGTGCCAATTTGCTATGCTACTGAAATACATCAGTTTCAGTATTCTCTGCTACCAAAGTACATTGATACCTGTGCTATTGTACTACTTAAATATATTGGTGCCAATTTGCTCTGCTACTAAAAAATACATAGGTTTCAGTATTCTATGTTACCAAAGTACATTGATACCTGTGCTATTGTACTACTTGAGTATATTGGTGCCAATTATGCTATGCTACTGAAATACATTGGTGTCACTGTGATGAATAAAGTACACTATGTCATCTCTTTTAATAAGTTATAATCATTTGTGAAGTCTATTTATATAAACTACTAATATCTGTTAAATATTATTTACTTTCATTTAACATTGTATTACATAATAATTTCATTATTATCTGACTGATGTCATGAATATATTGTACAAACTGTTATACAATCAGTATTAATATATAGCAAATAACTGCCTGTAATTTGAATTTGCATGCTATTTTATTACTTGAGCAATCTGTATTTTAGGAATAATTTTTCACACATTAATAACTTACAATGCAAGGATCTATTCTTAATGTCTAATCTAGGGTCTCAACAAATTTTATTTCCAAAATGCTTTAGATTGGCATATTTTGCTTGTTCATGTCATATTTAAATGTACAAATTTAAAGCTTGAGACTTTTTGCAAATAGATATTGTGCAAAGAAATACCTTTAGAGGAAAAATACATCATCTTGGAACAAGATATTGTGCAGACACCTTTATAATTAGAGGAAAAACACATTACCATGGAAAAAGACATTGTTCAAAGAGACACCTTTAGGGTAAAAATACATCATCATGGAAAAACATATTGTGCAAAGGAAACATATTTAGATGGAGTATATCATTCAGTCCAGCAGTTTTGGTTTTATAACTTAAGTCTAATGTGGTTGCTGTACTTGGGATTTTCTGAACCTCTAACCCTGCCCTGGCTGTGATGGAACTACGGATTGGAAAATGTTCTTGGTTACAAGATCATCCAGAAAACTTCCAGAAAGATGACCCTTATACCAAGATTTCTTCTTGGGGATTAAGTTAGTGCTTGCAACAAAAGCACCTAGGTCACTATTAGGTATTTTCACAGAAGCCATTTAACTTGTCTAGTACTTGGATAAGCAGCCATACTGAAGATACTGGAAGATTTACATTCTTTGTCTCAGCCATATAATTCATGATGTACATTACTTTTAAACAAATTACAAGAACTTAATTTCAGAAATGAAAATATTCAGATGTGAAGTATCATGCTGACCAGGGGTGGGAAATATAATGAAAGTGGTACAGTCAAATTAACTTTATTAAATGGAAAAAATATAATGAAAGTGCTACAGTCAAATTAACTTTATTAAATGGAAAAAATATAATGAAAGTGGTACAGTCAAATTAACTTTATTAAATGGAAAAAATATAATGAAAGTGCTACAGTCAAATTAACTTCAATAAATGGAAAAAATATAATGAAAATGGTACAGTCAAATTAACTTTATTAAATGGAAAAAATATAATGAAAGTGGTACAATCAAATTAACTTCAATAAATGGAAAAAATATAATGAAAGTGGTATAGTCAAATTAACTTTAATAAATGGAAAAAACCCAAATGAAATGACAGTCATCTTTGGCTTGGTATCTCATTGTTAGCTTTTCTTAAAAGTCTGAAGTATCAATGCATTATTAGTAATTTCTGTTTTTATTTCCAATTCCATCTATTTCTGTTGGCTTAAATAGTCCATATATTCCTGTTGGCTTAAACATTCCATATATTCCTGTTGGCTTAAACATTCTATATATTCCTGTTGGCTTAAACATTCCATATATTCCTGTTGGCTTAAATAGTCCATATATTCCTGTTGGCTTAAACATTCCATATATTCCTGTTGGCTTAAACATTCCATATATACCGGTTGGCTTAAACATTCCATATATACCTGTTGGCTTAAACAATAACAAAGATCTTGATGTGTCTAACCAGTATGCCAGTGACTACTCTCACTATAAGGCAACAAAAATTAAGTAAAAAAATACTTGTTGAAAGATGAAATTTATTTCTGTAATGGATTGGATATGAAACAATAGTTTCACTTCATGTAAAAAAATGCACTGAAGAATTAATTTATTTAACATTTAAAGATTACAATCTTAACCAAATGATATTCTAAACCCAGACGATGGATCATAATAAATGATTATATTCACATCTACTTAAAGGCATTTTATATTATATATTTCATATATATAGGGCATTGTTATGTGATCTTGACAACTGCATACTGGTATGTCACTTGATCATCACTCATTTTTGTGTATTTTCTTTGGTGTATAATTAAATTTAGGAATAGTAAAATTGCAAATGTAAAATATATATACACAAAACCTGGCATATAGCAGAATGACTGATATACAGATGTATAGTGTAGGTAAATTAAGTACATAAATGAATGACTGATATATAGTGTAGGTAAACTAAATACATATATGAATGACTGATATACAGATATATTGTGTAGGTAAACTAAGTACATATATGAATGACTGATATATAGATATACTGTGTAAGTAAACTAAGTACATATATGAATGACTGATATATAGATATACTGTGTAAGTAAACTAAGTACATATATGAATGACTGATATATAGATATACTGTGTAAGTAAACTAAGTACATATATGAAAATGTGATGTACAGATAGATATATTGTGTAGGTAAGTGTGATACACTGATACACATAGAAAAACCAGGTCTACATCACAATAAGTTTAGAAGCATCTAAATATATTATGCATGGATATGCTTAAAACAAAGTGAGTTTTGTTAGGGTTTTGGTTTTATATAATTTCGCCAAATGATTGGAAGGTTGCATCAGTTGCCACAATAGTCAACACTGGTGATGTCAAATGTCTCTTGTAAAGTCTGCATCGTTGGTGCGTAATTATTCATATTTGGTCTCTTTAAATGAACAAGCCAAAATTTAATCTAAACATATATCAGAATGTTGCATTATAAATAATCATACTCGGATATCTGTATCGGCACTTATAAGTGGGTTAGTTCGCAGGCCAAAGGGCAGTTAAACTATCACCATATATATATCACCCATGGTATTATACGACTAAAGGTAATAGAAAGTTGCTTTATTCACCATAACAATACTTGCTCTTCATTGCATAAGAATCTGTTTTCTTAAGTTTTACATATATGGTTATATTATATATTGTCCAGTAAAAAAAAATAATTTATTAATTTATTTTTGTAACTTAATCTATTAAATATGCGCTTGCTAAGAATGACATTGTACATCAAATGTCAGCCATTTTGAATGTTAGTTAGAAACGGATCACATGAACATAAAACACATACATACTCACGTAACACATTATACAGCTATTAAAGGAATCATTAAAGAAAAAAGTGATATTTTAATAGCGGTATAATGTGTTTTATGTACACGTATATTCACACATACATAGCGATCAATTCCTACCTAGCATTTAAAATGGCTGACATTTGATATACATAGCGATCAATTCCTAACTAGCACTCAAAATGGCTGACATTTGATATACAATAACATTCTTAGCATATATGTGCGTGCGTATCTATTTATTTTTTTTCGGTAAATAAATAGATAAAAACCAGATAATATAGTCAAATCACAAGTTCTTGTTTATTCCGTGTGCTGGTTGAAAGGTTGATAGCAGTCAGATAACAAGTCCTAGTATATTCAGTAAGCTAGTTGAAGGGCTGATAGGAAAGTCTGATTACAAATCCTAATTTATTCTGTGAGCTGGTTGAAAGGCTGATAGCGAGGATCTGGATGAGGTAGCTCAGATTTTGTCGACCACTACTGGGTTTGACAGTCCGTCTTTGTCCACGATCTGTCGGACTCGATAGGCGTGTCGCCCTTTCAGGACCTCCATGATGGCGCCATTGTTGTCTTGGTCGTGAAGAAGTTTCATGAATGCTTCAACAGCTTCATCCACCCTGAATCAAGAAATAACGACACATATATGACAACCATAAGAAAGACGCGTGAATGCGAATGAAATCATGATTGAGGTGCAACAATCTTCAGACGAATGAATACACACACGTGTGAATCCTGAAGGACAATCACTGAAAGAAAAAAATGTCAAATGCATCCGTTACCTTGACGAATGGTTAATGCTTCGCTTAAGTGAGAAGACTGCGGGATGTAATTGATGTTACATAATAATTTTCTTTTCCTCTTGCAACAATATTGTTTCTTACATTCCATTCTCGAGGGTTTATTTTCTTTTTCTGTTTTCTTACTTTTAAAAAACACAATATTAAAAATTCAAAGTCCAAGGTTCAGTAAATAAAATTCGATCTTCACTCTCTGAATCCCAGTTCAACACTCACACACACACATTGTGAGAAAAGTGTTCAATGATAAAGGGCACTTGTCCCCTGTTGTAATAAAAACGTATGCACATACAGAAGTACCTCTGGCCCATATTGTAATAAAATCGTATGCACGTACAGAAGTACCTCTGGCCCATATTGTAATAAAAAAAATTTTGAACTAAAAGGAAGGGCAACGTGTACTCAACAGGTTTGATGTGAAAAATTGTAAAGGAGAAAGAGAAATTGCTGAAATTTTAAAAACTGCCTTCGAGGATGACTGTTTAAGTAAAGCTGTCGGTTATCAGTGGACAAAACGCTTCCAAGATGATGACTGTTTAAGTAAAGCTGTCGGTTATCAGTGGACAAAACGCTTCCAAGATGATGACTGTTTAAGTAAAGCTGTCGGTTATCAGTGGACAAAACGCTTCCAAGATGATGACTGTTTAAGTAAAGCTGTCGGTTATCAGTGGACAAAACGCTTCCAAGATGATGACTGTTTAAGTAAAGCTGTCGGTTATCAGTGGACAAAACGCTTCCAAGATGATGACTGTTTAAGTAAAGCTGTCGGTTATCAGTAGACAAAACGCTTCCAAGATGATGACTGTTTAAGTAAAGCTGTCGGTTATCAGTGGACAAAACGCTTCCAAGATGATGACTGTTTAAGTAAAGCTGTCGGTTATCAGTGGACAAAACGCTTCCAAGAGGATGACTGTTTAAGTAAAGCTGTCGGTTATCAGTGGACAAAACGCTTCCAAGATGATGACTGTTTAAGTAAAGCTGTCAGTTATCAGTGGACAAAACGCTTCCAAGATGATGACTGTTTAAGTAAAGCTGTCAGTTATCAGTGGACAAAACGCTTCCAAGATGATGACTGTTTAAGTAAAGCTGTCAGTTATCAGTAGACAAAGCGCTTCCAAGATGATGACTGTTTAAGTAAAGCTGTCAGTTATCAGTAGACAAAGCGCTTCCAAGATGATGACTGTTTAAGTAAAGCTGTCAGTTATCAGTAGACAAAGCGCTTCCAAGATGATGACTGTTTAAGTAAAGCTGTCAGTTATCAGTGGACAAAACGCTTCCAAGATGATGACTGTTTAAGTAAAGCTGTCAGTTATCAGTGGACAAAACGCTTCCAAGATGATGACTGTTTAAGTAAAGCTGTCGGTTATCAGTGGACAAAACGCTTCCAAGATGATGACTGTTTAAGTAAGGCTGTCGGTTATCAGTGGACAAAACGCTTCCAAGATGATGGCTGCTTAAGTAAGGCTGTCAGTTATCAGTGGAGAAAATGCTTTTAATATGATGGTTGCTTAAGTAAGTCTGTCAGTTATCAGTGGAGAAAACGCTTTTAATATGATGGTTGCTTAAGTAAGGCTGTCGGTTATCAGTGGACAAAACGCTTCCAAGATGATGACTGTTTAAGTAAAGCTGTCGGTTATCAGTGGACAAAACGCTTCCAAGATGATGGCTGTTTAAGTAAGGCTGTCGGTTATCAGTGGACAAAACGCTTCCAAGATGATGACTGTTTAAGTAAGGCTGTCGGTTATCAGTGGACAAAACGCTTCCAAGATGATGACTGTTTAAGTAAAGCTGTCGGTTATCAGTGGACAAAACGCTTCCAAGATGATGGCTGCTTAAGTAAGGCTGTCAGTTATCAGTGGAGAAAATGCTTTTAATATGATGGTTGCTTAAGTAAGTCTGTCAGTTATCAGTGGAGAAAACGCTTTTAATATGATGGTTGCTTAAGTAAGGCTGTCAGTTATCAGTGGAGAAAACGCTTTTAATATGATGGTTGCTTAAGTAAGGTTGTCGTTTATTCTCTGATAAATGCTTCCAAGATGGCAGAAATCGATCAAAGACGATCCATGTTCTGGGTGACCGTCGACAACGTCCACTGTTGAAACGGCTGTTAAAGGTGAAAGAAAAAGTTCGAAGCGATCGACGATTATCTATCAGCTGATGAACTGGACATTCCTTTCGGGTCACGTCAAAGCGATTTTAACTCCTTTATTATATTAAAATGATGCTTTCATCATCTCAAGCAATGATTGAGCAATGATAAAATGATGCTTTCATCATCTCAAGCAATGATTATTTGGGATAAACCTGAAAAGCTCCATCCACTCCTCTGTGGCGTAGCAAGTTTTTTTTTGCATTTGTGCAGAGCTTCGGTGGTGGGTCCCCCTTCGATTGACCACGATAAAACTCACTTTTGTCTACCCAATGTAAATCAGGGAGCCAATGAAACAATGGTTACAATCTGATTCTACTCGCTGCCAGACTCTCACCTATCCACCCTGTCCGCCGGGGCCCTTGTGCATTTCACAACCTGCACAATCCATTGCTATACCATTTCCACCCATCCATCCATCTGTTCGTCCATCTATTTTAAACAGTGAAAAGAGAGTAAGAACTACATTAGTCCTTATTTTATTAATACTCACTCTATCATTTGGGAGGTACTAATGGCGTCTCTAATGACAGAAAAGTCATACATCTGGCTTTCAGTCAACTTCAGCAGATCTGTGTTCATCACCGTTGGACAAAGACAGCACCATCGCACTCCATGTTCCGGCTGTTTGGGACTGGCCTGAAAATAGGATTTCGTAACTTCACAGAAAGGCGGCAAACGTTTGCTACTGGCATTATAACTAATATTTCAGGGTGTTAACAAGCGTTGCTATGGACACTAAATTACATGAAAGAGTAACTTGGATACTGACCTAATAACTAATATTTCAGGGTGTTAACAAGCGTTGCTATGGACACTAAATTACATGAAAGAGTAACTTGGATACTGACCTAATAACTAAATAAGTAGCCGACTAGTTCTGTCTACACCAATGCTTGACGTGGACACTTGGATAAAGACACTGATCTACAAAGTGCTAAAAAAAAAACAGATTTCTAAAACTGTCTGTCATAAACAATGACTTACAACCGAAGTCTGTCAAAACACTGACTTCTACCAATGACTGACAGGGACTAATATCAATAAATACATTTAAATCACCACCATTGCAGTTTACTTAAAGAAAAATATCACCTTCAAACACTATGGAAGCAGTGCGATTTACAAGTCAACTAAAGAGGGATAAAATAAATTAGGAGTTGATGTGTCTTTAAGTGGCGGGGGTGGATGGGAGGTGTAGTACGTACTGCCCAGCTGGTGGTGAAACCAATCACTGCATGTTTCGTCGCTGTATACGCTGGACACGAGTAGTAGGGAATAAGTCCTGTAGAACACGAACACAGAATCAACGGTTAGTTCTCATCCACTCTGTCCAAAATGATGTTCATCTTTGTCACTGCAGTGTGTGTTCTGTGTCATTAGTTTTGTTAATCCACTCTACTAACCTTTCTTTTTCACAATACAGCTATTTGTTATTTCTTGTCATTGCTCATGTACACGCATTCTATTTTCTTTTTTTTTTTAAAAAAAATTTGTAGGCGTTTGATTAGTTTGTATAAAGACTTTATTGTCACATTTAGAACGTTAATAACGTCATTCCTTCTTCTCTCCCCACCCCCATCTCCCCACCATTATTATGAAGATGATGACGGTGGATAATTACAAGGCTATAAATTCAGTTTTTATTAAATATTTTGAGAGTGTTCGTTCGTGCGCGCGCGTGATGCAGGCTTGCAGATATTGTCTCTTTAATGATGAAGGGTCATAAATACTGTGAACATTATCAATAAATTTTTTATCAAGTTTTTTACGGCTGGCGAGCCAGTTTACGTCACGCCTCACCATTACCGTGTTAAGATATTTAACTCCCCCATCTTATTTTAGGAAGGAGTCGAGGTCAGGAAATCACATTAGGTCACACTAAAATCATTACATTTTAGGTCATACTCATGTCGTCACATTTTAGGTCACAATCATGTCGTTACATTATAGGTCACACTCAAAATCGTCGCATTTTAGGTCACAATCATATCGTCGCACTTTAGGTCACACTCATGTCGTCACACTAAATCATGCTTATACGTCAAACTCATACTTACAGGCTGTCATGCGAAGACTCTCATGACTCAAATTCACGCCTTCGCACTATTTCACATTCATGCCCTCCCGCCCCCACCCCCATTAGTTTACACTCATGCCCTCACTAGCTTACATTTATTGCCCTAACACTGATTTACACTCATGTCCTTACACTAGTTTACATTCATGCCTTCTCACTAGTTCTCACCAACTTTTTCGCCAAAGCCACTCTCAAGCCGTCACTCTAGGGAACACTCGTCAAATTTAGTCCGTTACATTATGTCACACTCAAGCCGTCATTCTAGGGCACACTCGTCAAATGTAGTCCGTTACATTATGTCACACTCAAGTAGTCGCACTAGGGCACACTCGTCAATTTTATGTTATATTATGTTACACTCAAGCCGTCACACTCGTCAAATTTAGTCCGTTATATTATGTCACACTCAAGCCGTCACACTAGGTCACATTCACGGCATCTCAGTAGCTTACACTCATAAGTCGTAATGTTTGGTTAGTTTAATTTTATGTAATAAAATGCGTTCTTCATTAATTGTATCCAACAAACATTTTCAATAAAACAGGGTGAGTAGAAACTAGCGACAATTTAAAATCAAGGCTGAATTCCCAACGAAGAAAATGTCAGCAAGAATATGATAAGATTTGAGGGCTAACAGCGTGCACAGATATAATTTAAGTACGTCATTTGAGGGCTAACAGCGTGCACAGATAAGTTGTTTCAGATATGACATTTAAAGGACAACAGAGTAAACATATAAGTTGTTTGAGGTATGGCATTTAAAGGCTAACAGAGTAAACATATAAGTTGTTTCACGTAAGTCATTTAATGGCTAACAGCGTTCGCAGATAAGTTGTTTGAAGTATGCCATTTAAGGGCTAGCAGCTTAAACAGATAACTTGTTTGAGGTACGTCATTTAAGGGCTAACAGAGTGCGCAGATAAGTTGATTGAGGTATGACATTTAAAGGCCAACAGAGTAAACATATAGGTTGTTTGAGGTACGTCATTTAAGGGCTAACCGGGTAATCGATAACTTGTTTCCGATCCTGCTACGGTACAACTGTTAGACACACAGTGCTTTTTCAGCGCCCTATATTTAAAAGAAGTCTATTTCAATAACTAAGCATACTATTCTACTTAAACAATATTATTTCAAGATACTCCCAGACAAATGGTCATTGAAATGAGTCTGGTATTTGAACGTTTTACGTCAAAACGTGTCTTCGCTTTTCGTTGGGTTTTGATTTCTTGCACAGACGTTATAAAAAAACTTAGTCATAAACATATTATAAAGTACGCTTGTACTCATTCTCATGTTATACAACTGCAGCTCAGAAGCACCGATCCTGCAAACCCTTTTTCAGTAATTAGCAACACAACGCATTACAAATAACACAGAACCCTTGTTTGATAATTTGACTACGTGTTACAAATTACACAGAACCCTTGTTTGATAATTAGACAACATGTTACAAATTACACAGAACCCTTGTTTGATAATTAGACAACATGTTACAAATTACACAGAACCCTTGTTTGATAATTAGACAACGTGTTACAAATTACACACCATAAAAGTAAAGAGAACATTAAAATGACGTGGTGATTTCAATCGTTCACCTGCAGTTGACGCGATGTTGATGATGACCCCTCCGCGACCACCTTTGTCCTGTCGCATATGTTCTAGAGCCAACAGACTGCCCCGTGTTAAGGCTACCTGGAAACATTATGTTAAACGTGTTCTAGAGCCAACAGACTGCCCCGTGGGTTAAGGCTACCTGGAAACATTATGTTAAATGTGTTCGAGAGCCAACAGACTGCCCCGTGGGTTAAGGCTACCTGGAAACATTATGTTAAACGTGTTCTAGAGTCAACAGACTGCCTGTGACGTTTTGCTGGGAGATGGGCAAGATGTTAATTCTCTATCACCATGGGCTGCCCGTAATCTTAGGCCAATTCCCCAAAACGCACCTTCTGGCTGACCACATGTGGTAGAGTTACAAAGATGACAGATAATGTAATGATAGTTCTAGATTCTAGAAGACAGCTCGAGCCCCCTGATACATACAGCCAGGGTAGTAAGTAAATACGGGTGACAGACGAGAACATATAACATGTTAAGTGAGTAAAGATAACACGAGTTGTCTATGTATCAACAATAAATGTATTCAGCAAGAAATAACATAACACAGTATGGTTACGTATAGCGAATAGTTCAGGAGTTACAATTAGTGTTTATATATATTATTTAAGTTCATAATCACGATCATGTAGTAAGAGAATGTCCATTTGAGTCCTATGGCACTGTAATAGTTATCAGGTTCGTTCATGTGAACGAACTATAAATGAGTATATAAGAGAACACTGTATGTGTATGTCTACAACTTGACTGAAGCTGTTCAGCTTATTGGTTTTATAGTCGCTTATCTTTGGTTCCCTGACATGACGCCCTGGAGACGCATTGTCACACACACACACACACACACACACACACACACACACACACACACACACACACACACACACACACACACACACACACACACACACACACACATTTACGGGCACACAAGGTCTGTGGGACTGTTTCCTGCAGCTCACTGCTCACCAAAACCACATCCAGAATAAGTGACGTCATAGATAAAGTGATATCCAGAATAAAGTGACGTCACAGATAAAGTGACATCCAGAATAAAGTGACATCATAGATAAAGTGCCAATCTGCCAGTAAAATACACATAGGCTAAGAAATTGTCCTTGTGTTATTGACAGAACACTCCTACTTAAATGGCATCATACATTTACATATCATAAGTAAACTATAACAATATAAAATATAGTTAATGATAAGGGATAAACATGAGCTTAATAATTAGGCAAGCAAATCCACACACCTTCAGCAGTAATATATACAGAGGATGATTTCCTTCTGTGGAATTTAAAAAAAATAAAAATAATAAAAAACAAAAAAAGAACAAAAAACCGACATACACAAACCACACCAGCAACAGCTGTGACTACGAGCAGACATAGAAATACAACACACAAACTCAACAACGCACGAACACCCTCCCTGAATACTAGTGAAAGAGGAAGGCCCCACAGGAATCCACCAAAAACTGAGAACATCGCCAAGATGAGAAGTTTTACTGCAATTCCTGTGGGGCAAAAAGCTAGGGGTACTACTACTACTACTACTCTGTGGATAACCAGCGATAAGATTAGTATTACGAATATACTCTGTTAACACCAGGAGCCAAATATGTGTTGCTTCAACAGTCAGCTGCATTTGACTAACAATTTACAGGTGTGTTTCTGGGACATTCGTCCATGTGGCTGAGCTGTACTTTGATTGGTCCATTTAGAGAGTTGTCTGAAACATTCAGTTATGTTTCCAGCTTGTGGATAGAAGGCAGGTTTACGTGTAGTTTATTTCTAGAGTAGGGGTGGGGGTGGGTTACATAAGCCATTATGCGACACTGCCCGGTATTATGGCTACCTGGAAATAACATTATATTGTATGTTTTCTGAAGTAAAGATATTACGGCACATTAAAGCTAACTAGAAATAACATCACATTGGCTGCATTCAGACGCACAGCGTTTACTGCATTTTATGGGCATCCTGTAAACATTGTACTGAATATGAGCACATACATAAGAAAGAAGGCAATTTGACAATACGATTAAAATGACTGGATCATTTGTAATGGGGTGGGAAAATGTGATGAAATAAACTTTCAAGTATCTTGATAGGGAACATTAGGTGGAACTGGGAATTTCAGATTATGGTGATTTGGAAATATAATGACTTCTGAAAAAATATCAATCGGATTTGACAAAATGGAGTTTAAAAAATAAAGATTTTAATAAATGGTATTTGAATGTCTTGGAATTTTGAAGCCATTAAACTTTAAAATAAAATATACTTTGATAAAGAAAACGGAAATTTTGTGAAAAAAGAATCGAGACGTGTGTCAGTTTGGAAAGGAGTCCTCATCAATAACATTACACGTGTTTATTTAGGACGTACCATGTTGATTGCCATCATTTTCTCCCAGCGAGACTCGTCAACTATCCCTGCATTGTTGACACAAATGTCCACTGACTTAAACTTTGATACAGCTGCATCAAATGCCACTGGAATCACACACACACAAGTAACTGGTCATATATTTTCCAATTCTTCAGCAAGAAATATTTTATGACACTATATATTGCTTTGAAGAAATTAAAATCTGCATTTAAACTTTACATGATACAATAATAATAATAATAAATGTGGTATATTTGTGATTTGCTCTAAATGGTTTTCAAAGTAATGAAAGGTAAAAATTTAGGTGAAAGACTTATTAATACAATAACACTATAATAGTAAAAACAGATCTCTCCATCCAATCCAAGTATCCATCTGTCTGTAAATTTTTGTCTCTCTATCAATCTATCTGTCTGTCTATCTATCTGTTACACGGTCACACCCTTAGTTAATGAAGATCATTAATATATTTAATTAATCTTTCATAACTAATTTCAAGTGTTAAGAATATTAATTTTAATTTATTTATGATCTTCCAACAGACACCACCCATCTCTCACTTGGCGGATATTTTGGTAAATGTTTTCTTTATTCCACAACTTCAAAGAACATTTACAGTCACATACAATTCCCATGAGAGGAAAACTTCTTACTAAATGAGAAGACACATCTGTCTTTAATCTACTTTTAGCGAGCCCCCATCCACCCACTTTTTTCTTCAACATTAGAATTATCAATATCAATATGCATAATAAGGTCAATTAATTTAACAATAAATTTATTAAAGAAAAATATCAAATATGCATATGACAGTTACAAATGAAATAGATAACTTGACATTAATAATCCATGAACCCACGCTTGGATAACTATTGTTTATAGTTTCTCACTACATAAGACACAAGACATTCATATCTTTGATGTACAACTTGATAATATGATCAGAACACAAGAATAGAATGAGCATTACGATAAAGAGTTGTGTACAACAGAGAAATACTGTGCACAAATGACACAATATGAAAACACGACTTATTAGATGATGCTATAGTTGATGTTATAACTACACAGTAGTCTTTTGGTAGTAGTGAGTAGAACTAGTCTATATAAGAATGTGTTATTGCTATGTTGTAGTAACAGTCGATATGATGAAAGCTTCTTGACAGACAGCTGAAACCATGTAGAGACGTGTTTCTAGAATAACTGACGACAAGTGACACACGACTTAATTTAGGATGAGTAGAATAGTGACCAATCTAACAGCAAGAGCCCAGCGATAGTTAGATTGTAGCCAAGAACTAGTATTGGGCCACCCCCACGTTCTCTAGAAAAAAAAATTGCTGACCGAAAAACAATGGAGGCAAGTCTTCAAGTAAGGAAGTAGGGTCTCTGGCACTTACTGGAACAAGCAAGATTTGAAGATATGTTTCTAAATTGTTCTGGATCATTCTCAAAAGATGAAACAAATTCCTTTGTACACAAAGCTACAGTGTAGGAATGACAACAAAACTTCAAAGATGTTACTAGCTAGGCCACAGCACAATCCATATTTTATTTCTACTGATTGTAAAGAGTTCTTGCCTTAGTGGCACAACAAAACATGGAATTTTGTATTTACATTTGAGCTGATCAGCATCAGTGACGTCACAGAGTCTGAAGATGACGTGATCAGCTCCATACTTCTTCTGTAATGCTTCCTCTGTTTGCTTGCCTGTAGTCTCCAAGATGTCTACAAAGAAAACCTGCGGAAATAAGATATCCGAGCTATAATGAAGCTTTACAATAGAGATCATTGTAGATAAGGAACATCACACTTTCATTATAATAAATCGATCTTTTTTTCCTGTGTACAATCTTCATTCTTGTAATAAAGAAAAACGTGAAAGCTTGTAGAGTGCATGCGTACTTACATAATTTAATCATGTGACAAGATGTGATAACAACAAAGGCGCTAAATTAAAAACGCCACCATTTAATTTAATTTAATTTATTCAATAGTCATAATACTTTCCTTGTTTGAGTGGAAACTGTAAAGGTGGAAATTAATTCAAATTAATTCTTTATTAATTCATTCCCTGATTTTTCATATGTACAGTGAAATACAAAAAGCTTTGCTTCAAGAGCCCATTGTACTATAAAAGCTTCTTGAATTATAAGAGGTAAAGTACTCATAATTTAGTCAATCCTCGATTTGAATTCTATTATAAATATTTATAGAATGTGTGACTAAGTCGTTGATCGTTTAAAACTGTATCACAACTATTTATACAATGTATGTGTAACTAAGTCATTGATCGTTTTTAATTGTGTCACAAATATTTATATAAAGTATGTGTCATTGACTAAGTTAATCCGCAAAATTATCAACTAATAATTGTCTAAATGACTATAAATTATGTGCAAGCTATTATGAACATTTTAACTTTTTCCCTTACAAATAACACTTTATCTTTGTTACTCTAAATGATTTTTTGTAATTAAGGTCAATGTCCAGGATGAATGACTTTTGTAATTAAGGTCAATGTCAAGGGTGATTGTTTTTATTTGTAATTAGGATTGGTGTCAAAGATGAATGATGTTTTTTTGTGTGTAAAACACAGTATTTTGTAATCTGGGAAAGTACCAGTAACTCTTAGCATAAGCAAGGAAGTGTTGTCGTACTGGTTTTGTGGTATTTGAATACCATTTTACTTGGTTTTGTGTAGTATTTTAACCACTGTTATACTTGACAAGAATGCCTGTTAAGTTTAGATTAAATAAATAATTAAAACAATCCTTTGGAGACACCGTTTTGTAAGTTTAAATGAACACTGTAAACAGTGCCATCTTGAGCAAAAGAAAAAAAATGACTAAACTACAAAGCATAAAACATTTATATTTGTAAAATTCGAGATGTATAAAAAAGTGTATGTAAGCATTACAGCAATTTTCACTGCACTCTAGTACTAGTGATCATAAGATCATAGAGCTTGTTACCCAAATGTGAGTACTACTACTAGTGACCTAAAGATCATAGAGCTTGTAACCCAAATATGAGTACTAGTGACCTTAAGATCATAGAGCTTGTTATACAAATATGAGTACTAGTGACCTTAAGATCATAAAGCTTGTTACCCAAATATGAGTACTAGTGACCTTAAGATCATAAAGCTTGTTACCCAAATATGAGTACTAATGACCTTAAGATCAGAAAGCTTGTTACCCAAATATGAGTACTAGTGACCTTAAGATAGAACAACCACTAACGACTTATTGAACAGCCCCTTTAAACTAGTTAGATCACCATTTAACAACAGCAATAAAAAAAAAACAAAACAAAACAGCCCCTTTAAATTAGTTAGATCACCATTTAACAACAGCAATACAAAAATCAAACAAAACAAAACAGCCCAAATAGCAGTTTGAAAGAGTTAAACTTTACAGTAGTTAGGTATGTTGCTAGGTTAGATGAGGGGCGGGTGGAGTGGGGTGGGGTGTATGTATTATTTATATTTCTCTTACCCATTGGTTTACGTGTCAAGTGATATATAATTATAATTATAAGTTTTCCGAGCCGATTATTGCAGCCAAAGATCTCTGAAATATATCCCAATAAATTGACTACAGTAATCTGCCGTACATAATTATTTTAGTCTACGGTACCTGTACTATAAAAGAAATGAATAACTTAATGCTTTTGGTCTGGGTATCTTAGCTACGACACATCCACCCTCCGGTAACTAGTCTGTTGTGACTTTTATTTTGATTGGAGTAAACGTTTAGACAAAGATAGTTGTATGAATAAAATATCACCAAACGCATGTTCCACAGACCATAATAATAAGAGGAGAGGGGATGTTGATGCTAGCGCGCTCGCTCGCTCGAGAGAGAGAGAGAGCGAGAGAGGGATAAAAGAGAGAGAACGAGACAGCCCACGTTTCTTGTACTCACTCGGGCACCTTTGTCGAGCAAGGCTTCTGCCATACCCCGCCCAAGACCTCGGGCACCGCCAGTCAGAAACACGCCTTTGTCTTTGAGTTCCATGTAGACAGTACTAAACGATTATATATTTAGCTTGACACAGATTTACCAAGTTGCTTTCAGCCGATCGGTAAGATGCGTGGCAAACGTGTCAGAGTTACACTGACGGGGTTATAATATATGCATCATTGCGGATTGCCCATAAAATAGGTCACGCTTTTCGTGTTATCTCTCCGTCTCACCTCTTCCGTCTGAATGTAGGGGGGGGGGGGGGGCCGCATCCTGCTTCCGCCGCTTTCGCGCTCGGGAGGGGGAGGGTGGATACGGCCTGCTGGCTACGTCGTCATGCACACATAAAATAACACAGAATTTTTAAAAGTCGTCTTGTAGTGTCGTTTTGCAATCTTTAGAGTAGACTTTTTAAAAGTCGTCTTATAGTGTCGTTTTGCGTTCCTTGAAATATAATTTTTTAATACATCTTGTAGTATTGTTGTGCGTTCGTCCGTTGCAAACATTTCTGGCCGGCAAAGGCAGACTCTAGACCGGTAATCAGTGGGTTAAGGTTGTGGTGGAGGTTGTTGCTGTCGTTCATGATATTGAAGTGGGTGGGAGGGGTCTTGTAAAGCCCAGGCTAGTAGCACACTAAGTCTGTACCTATCGTGTACGTGCGCCCGAAATGTTCAACCCCCTGGCCTCTTAACTGGTGTTGTTGTCGCTGTCGGTGATGTTGTGGCTATCCCTGTGTGCGTTGGGATGCACGAAAATGAGCGCTGTCGGCCACTAAATATGATCAAGCATTAGCTGAATCATGTCCGCACCGGGGTGCTTGAAATCCTCACCTCTTCACTGCATGTCTGTCTTATATTCGATGATCCCCCCACCCAGGACCCACCAGCAAAGTGAAAGAGTGAAATGCTGATAATGTTGAATTTTAAAAAAAATCACCCAAACAATTACACACACTTTGCTAACAGAGATATCGCTGAGTTTTATTTCTTTGAGTATTAACTGATGAAACTCTAGGAATATAAAAGAAAAGAAGTTTGAGAAAGATCAAGGACTTCATTTGTTTTCGGTCTGGTGCCAGACCACACTTTTGAGCCCACTCAGTGATCTGTGCGATTGCTTTTTTGGAATGGTGTTTGTAGGCTATTTTTTTATGTGCGTGGTATATGCTTGAGTTGTTCGCCTGTTGTATGAGTTGTATGTGTTGTGTGAGTTGTATGTTAGTATTTCGTTATCCGAATAAAGTGTTTAAGATTTTGTCGACCACAACTGAGCTTGGCAGTCAATCTTTGTCCAAGAGCTGTCGGACTCAGTAAACGTGCCTTCCTCTCATGATGGCGCCATTGTTGTCTTGGTTGTGAAGAAGTGCGTGAGGTCACTGATGTTGTGTAAATTTTTTCCTTTCATTCTTTTAACATATTTACTTCCTGCACTCCATTCTTGTGGTTTTCTTCCTTTCATAATTTTTACAATTAAAAATCCTAGGTTCAGTAATTAAAATCCCAGCGTACTACTACTACTACTACTACTACTAACGTAACTTCGACTACTGTTACAACACACACAAACACACACGTGTATATACATATGCATACATACGGTACAGAGATTCTGTTTATACAATACGCATAATTACTACATAAAGTACACATTACAAATTATGTATGTATATATATATTTACATAGCATGCAGACACGCTGTACATAAATATATATAATTACAATGTATAACATACATACAAAACATCGATTGTTAATTTAAAAACGACCTTCCATCCGATGGACTAAACACTAAGTCAAATCACCTAGAACAACAGTTCTTTTCAGGAACGCTCTTAATCTTTTCATCTCGACCTGGGTTTGAACTCCACTCCCTTATGTAGACTGTGGAACGTTTTGTTTCATAGGATAATTGGTCGGTAGATGACGCTAAAGGTGTTCTGTCAGTTTCAAGTCAGAAAATGGAGGTCGGTGATCTCCGCACAAGAGAACCTGTGATAATCCACTAAACGCCCACTCATATCTTCATTCTTCCACTCTTGGCAATTTATTTGTTATTGACGTTGGCAGCCATTAAACGAAATCAGCGAAATTTGGAAGTGGATTCGAAGCCCACACCCAGCATTTACCAACATTTTTCGCACCAAAATATTCTTGGTAGAGCTCCTGTCCTGCATACAGAGTGAATATTGGAGTCCTTTTATTTGCTCATTAAAGATTTCAACTTTGTTCGTCCTTTTCTTCTTTATATTTTTTCCCGTTCTTCCTCTTACGACTATTATTGAAATTACTATGACAACCATTACCTCCAATGCTACTTCTTTTATTAGTATTTTCATATTTTGCACTTTTGAGAACTAGCAGGATTAGAATGAATCCCACACCACAATTTTGTTAACAGTAAATGCAGCAATGCTGCAAAGGACAAATTACTTTTAGAATTAATCAAGTTTGTGTGTACCTGTAAACCTTCGGTTTTAGATGTGTTGCCTAGGTGTCTGTCTATTAGCATGATAAAGAATAGAAATATTTGATATTCACTGACTGGTGTCTATCTATTAGCATGATAAAGAATAGAAATATTTGATATTCACTGACTGGTGTCTATCTATTAGCATGATAAAGAATAGAAATATTTGATATTCACTGACTGGTGTCTATCTATTAGCATGATAAAGAATAGAAATATTTGATATTCACTGACTGGTGTCTATCTATTAGCATGATAAAGAATAGAAATATTTGATATTCACTGACTGGTGTGGTCTGAACAAACTCGGGCAACTCACATCTATTTTGTTGCACGTGCTTAGGTGGTGTAATGTGTGCGTTGTATGCATCTCGTTCTGAGTGATAAAATATTTAAAATGACTTCTGTCCCTTCCGAAATAGAATTTCTCCAAAAGTATCAAATTTCAGAAGCAAATTTTATTCTCTAAATAAATTGATCAAAAAAATACAAACTCCCAAGAAAGGTTAACAAATTAAGAGTGTGAATATAGAAAGAAAATATATATGTAATTAGCACAGAAACCAGCCGTTTTCACATAACAATTCTTGCTCTTCATTAAAATATAGCTTTAGAGAATATGTACATAGCTTTACTTGTACATAAGTCTAGTAAAATAAAGAAATTTAATTTATTCTTATAAAAAAGTCTTTTAGAATCACTTTACATATTAGTCAATATCTGTGACGTCAAGCCCCATTGATATTGTGAAATTCTATTTATAGTTTTGACAAAGAACATGGGACCGGATATCTTAAAAGAAACTTATAAACTTACCTCCGTCATCCCCCCCCAAAAAAAAAAAAAAAAAAAAAAAAAAAGTGATTCAGGCTTATGGACAGAGATAGAGAGACGGACGGATACCTAGATATATAGATAGACAGACAGAGAGATAGATAGACAGATAGTGAAAGGAACACGTCGATATTTTATTCAGCATTTCCGTGTTTTGTTTTCCGTGACTCACTACACATCACTATTTATTACAACCAATTACGAAACATGTTAGACTATAAATCTAATTACTAATTTAAATGAAACACTAAAAACATATTAGACTAAAATCTAATTACTAATTTAAATGAAACACTAGAAAACATATTAGACTATAAATCTAATTACTAATTTAAATGAAACATATTAGACTATAAATCTAATTACTAATTTAAATGAAACACTAGAAAACATATTAGACTATAAATCTAATTACTAATTTAAATGAAACACTAGAAAAACAATACTCGACGAAATCAATATTTTGTATTCTCCTGTACATATGAATCTTTTCCGTTGATTTATATTACTTTTCAAAAACGAAATGGGTGAAATATTTATGTCTAAGGAAATAATGAACAAATCGTCATCAAGATAATATCTATCACTAACTGGATTGGTCGAATTTCACCAGTGACCTTATTTCTCATAACTGTTGACTTTAAATAACTAATGAGTTACTTTTATCCATTACTCATTTAACAAATGATTAAAATATTAAGACGAGTAAAAGTGAATTATGCTTCTCGGATGTGGATTTTATTTTCTTAAATTGAAAAGAATCGAATAGTCACTAATATAAGCCTAAATACTGACATTCAACATAAGTTTTCAAAAGAATACGAGAAGAAAAATCCCAGTAAAACATGACAGACATCTCCTACTTTATTCAGTGAGCTAGGTGAAAAGCTGAAAACAGAATACAAGCTCTATGCACTGGGCATGTTGAGAGGCTGAAGCCCGATTGCAACTCCTAGTGTATTCAGTGAGTTGGTTGAAAGGCTGATAACAGTCGGGATCTAGACGAGGTGTTTCACATTATGTCGACCACTACTGGGTTGGACAGTCCTTCTTTGTCCATGAACTGTCGGACTCTGTAGACGTGTCTCCCTCTCTGGATCTCCATGATGGCGCCATTGTTATCTTCGTCCTGAAGAACTTTCATGAATGCATCAACAGCTTCATCCACCCTGAATCAAGAAATATCGACACAAATCTGACAATCGTAAGAAATCAGAAAGAAGCTTAATTTAAATAAAGTCAAGAGTGAGGCCAACAATCTTCAGATGTATGAATGCAAGTTTGAATAACAACCGCCCTAACATCATCACAAGTTGGAAGCGGACGTGAGATACAAATGACGCATGTAACAACTCTTTTCACCTCAAAATACTTCTATTTTAGCTCCTGTCCGACACGCTTGAACTAGCTCCTGTCTGAAAAGCATGTAACCCTTAGTCTAGCTCCTGTCTGACACATATACTTCTAGTCTAGCTCCTGTTTGACACGAACATCAGGTCTGCACCTGTCTGACACGCAACATACTTGTAGTCTAACTCCTGTTTGACAAGTACATATACTTATAGTCTAACTCCTGAGTGACACGCACACATTCCTGCTCGTGCTGTTGTTTCAATTAACTAGTATGCAAAGCTGACAATAGACTGTATGTTATCAACAAAGTTTTGTCTAATGGTTTCTTTTTCATCATCATCATCACCACCATCACCATCACCACCACCATCATCATCATCATCATCATCATCATCATCATCATCATCATCATCATCATCATCATCATCATCATCATCATCATCATCATCATCATCATCATCATCATCATCATCATCATCATCATCATCATCATCATCATCATCACCACCACCACCACCACCATCATCATCACCATCATCATCATCATCGTCATCATCGCATCATCACCGCATCACCGCCGCCGCCGCCACAACCATCACCATCATCATCATCACCACCACCATTATCATCATCGTCGCCGTCATCATCATCATTTTCACCATCATCATAATCGACGTCGTCACCACCATCATCACCTTCATCATCACCTTCATCATCATGTTTCCCATCCTCAAAATACGCTTTCATACTCGCCCTTCAGTAAAGATTCTCCTTAAAGGAAGCACCACACCAAATAGACTTAAAGTACTATTATATTCTTAACCACTACTCTACATTTCAGCAATATTACTATTAGCATTCTTATTGTCAACTTTTGCTATTAGCATTCTTATTGACAAGTTTTGCTATTAGCATTCTTATTGTCAACTTTTGCTATTAGCATTCTTATTGTCAACTTTTGCTATTAGCATTCTTATTGACAAGTTTTGCTATTAGCATTCTTATTGTCAACTTTTGCTATTAGCATTCTTATTGTCAACTTTTGCTATTAGCATTCTTATTGTCAACTTTTGCTATTAGCATTCTTATTGTCAACTTTTGCTATTAGCATTCTTATTGACAACTTTTGCTATTAGCATTCTTATTGACAACTTTTGCTATTAGCATTCTTATTCACAACATTTGCTATTAGCATTCTTATTGTCAACTTTTGCTATTAGCATTCTTATTGTCAACTTTTGCTATTAGCATTCTTATTGACAACTTTTGCTATTAGCATTCTTATTCACAACATTTGCTATTAATCGTTAGAATCATGCACTAGGAATATCTTATATCTTACCAATGATTTACCTGACGATTTACAGATTACACTGTTAAGGACCTCAATTTGAGACTAGATTCTTTAAAGAGATCAGGAATTCATCATCATTCCAACATTTTTGCCTCAGTTATCAGACCACCCATTGTCATTCCATCCACTCATCTCATTTAAAGTGTAATGAAGTGACTGAAAATAAAAACCGGGGACCATTTGGGGGGGGGGGATAAATCAATCCATTTAGACGCACTCCTCCTCAAACACGCTACTTTATTTTAACAAATGGTCCACAGAATTGGCTATCGTAGAACAGAAAAGACGTAGAAGTGTAACGAACTCCAAACAATGACATTGTCTGGGACAAACCTGAAAATGTAAATGCATCCATTCACCCATTCATTCTTCCATCCATTGCTTGTAATAAATAATACATTGTATCAGAAGTATAGCTGTTAACTTGTCAATACTCACTCAGTCAAATATAGGGCCATCATAATGTTAATGGAACTTGTCAATATTCACTCAGTCAAATATAGGGCCATCATAATGTTAATGGAACTTGTCAATATTCACTCAGTCAAATATAGGGCCATCATAATGTTAATGGAACTTGTCAATACTCATTCAAATATAGGGCCATCATAATGTTAATGGAACTTGTCAATACTCACTCATTCAAATATAGGGCCATCATAATATTAACGGAACTTGTCAATATTCATTCAGTCAAATATAGGGCCATCATAATATTAATGGAACTTATCAATACTCACTCAATCAAGAGGATGGATATGAAATTATTAATGGCGTCCATGTCATACACCTGACTTTCAGTCATCTTCCATATGTCTGTGTTCATAAACGTTGGACAAAGACAGCACCAACGCACTCCGTGTTCCGGCTGTTTGGGGCTGGCCTGAAAGTAGGATTTGGTTAGTTTACGGAAAGATTGCAAACGTTTATTACTGGCATTATAACTGACGCTTAAGGTTGTTTACAAGCACTGAAATGGACACTAATTTACACCAATGACATACACGAGTAGTGACAAACCAGTAATTGACAAAGACATTTACTTACACCAACGATAGACATGAACCCTGAATTATACCATTGACAAGTATGGCGGAGTAAATTTGCTATCCCTATTTCCAGACATTAATTGTTTTATAAATTGTTAAATTGTCAAAGTGACCCGAACTTGGGCACTCCTTATGATGGTATTTTTTAAAAAAAAGTATCGGAGTTGGAGTAAACAACTCGAGTTGAGAATATGCTAGAAATTGCTGATGCAATCTAAACCAGTTCCATCTGGATGAGTAGTTTTATTATTCAATGGTTAAGATTTATGAGAACGAAACCAGCCAATGGGCTGAGATGAAATGTTTATCTGCTGTAGAGAATTCTATTGTCTAATCACTTTGAATTTGGAGTGGCAAGAAGTCTAGTCATGAAAGGTGGCCATTAGCTTATTGGTGAGTTAACTGATTGAGAGAGAACGGACTGAGAAATATTTTATGCATTTTGCTATTGATATGTTATACTTATGTTTATGTAGAGAAGTATTATGTGAGTAGACTATTATTTCTATAATTTTTTAAAACTAAGATGCTCATATATAGTATGCTAAACACTTGATATTGTTCCTAGCGAATGTGGTCTTAAAAGATATGCTGTATTTATTCTGCTGTGTGCATTTTTCGGGCTAATAAATATATTGCAAGAAACTGTAAGTTGATACCTGAATGTAATAGAGAATGGAGATAAAGATGAATAAACTGGAAACTTAGCATATGTTCCCTGATTATATTTTACAGGGAATAAGCAGCCTTAACCTGTTTTATCTGAATCTCCTGGTTAACTGATTATAAACCACTACGACCATGGTAGAGGTGATAAGTATCTACCATATTGTGTATGTGTAAGGAATACATTTGATGCATTATGGCAAAGTATCCTAACTACATTGAGCAATTTCTGGTACAAGGAAGTTACTGGAATCGCTACAATTGTTGTTCTGCCTGAGGGAGCTAATACGGCAGAGCACCAGATGGCCTTGAGAGAATAACGGCTAGTCAGTGTTCTACAACATGAGAAGGGAAACACATGGAAAGGACAATAAGCTTGTGACTTTGTTACAAAAAGTGCATGAAAAGACTATTGTGGATTTGCCTAGACATTGTTACAAAAAGTGCACGAAAAGACTATTGTGGCTTTGCCTAGACATTGTTACCATACAAACTATTATTGCTTATCACTAATACCTCGATTCCTGTTCTCTGATAAGAACTATCCTGTGATTTATATTGACACTAATCTGTTGAATTGTGTTTTAGGATATAAGAATGTATTGGTATTAAAATTATTTGAATGTGGACTCATGGAAATATTTGTGTCAAGTAATCTTTATCTTTGTATTTGTTATATGTATATTTAATTGTTGATTTAATAAATTTATTGATTTTACACATATTCATAACCTTATGTTAGAGAAGAAAGTAGGTGGATGAGGGCTTGCTAAATGTAGTTTAAAAGACGGATTTATCTTCTCCTTTAGTAAGAAAGTTTTCCACACTAGAAATATGACGGTTAATGTTGTGGAAGATAGAAAACGTTTGCAGCGCCCGCATATCCACCAAGTGAGAGAGACGAAGGGTGTCTGCTGGAGAATTATTAATAACATAAATTAAGATTCTGATCACTTATAATTAGTTATGGACGATTAATTAATTAATAATAATCATAACCATTAACTAGGTGGCGTTGGCGTCACAACAGGCATAAACGTTGACTTACACCAATGACAAACATAAACACTTACACCAGTGACGGACATAAACACTTACTTATACCAAATGACGGATAATACGCTGACTTACTCCAATGACTTACTCCAATGACGGACAGAGTTTTACTTACTCCAATGACGGACAGAGTTTTACTTACACCAATGACGGACAGAGTTTTACTTACACCAATGACGGACATAGAGTTTTACTTACACCAATGACGGACATAACGCTGACCTAAACCATTGACTGACAAGGAAACTATTTACATCAATGACGGATAATAATAATCATGATCACATACTCATTGATAAACAAATGACTGACCTGTGCTAATGGAAGAAAGAGTATTCAAATTATTGCAAATGCAATTTCCTTATTTAATAAAAGTGAATTTAAATCACTATAGAAAATGTGTGATTTACAAGTGAAAAGGGGGTAAAGAAGGTGACATGAGAGGGGATACGTACCGCCCAACTGGTTGTGAAGCCAATCACTGCGTGTTTCGTTCCTGTGTACACGGGAAATGGGTGGTACGGGCCGAGTCCTGTAGAACACAGTCAATCAGTAATTAGTACTCATCGTCTACATGATGTTTATCAGCAAGAATAACAGTCTCCTAAATGTCGATGTGTTCATTTGCTAATTCATTTTACTTACAATTAGCATTTCCCAGTGCACTTTTTATATTTCTCATCGCATTTGCACACATTCTGTTTTGTTATGTTATCCTTACTTTCCTACGTCTTAAATTAGTTTGCATAAAGACTTTTGATATTGTAAGTGCAATTATAGCACTTCGGACTTTCATGAGATTAAGGCTTTATTATAATTACTTCTACTGTTAAATATATCTCCTACTGCACTAGATCTTTAATCCACAGAAAGAAAAATTATATTTATTTAAAAAATAAAATACTCAAAGCTCGCATTCTCGCGTTCACGTGTTTATGTATTAAGGTAGGCTTTCAAAGATTCCTCTCGGGCCATCACACTAGGCCAAAGTCAGCCTGTCAAACTAGGCCACACTCAGGCAGTTACACTAGTTTATACTCAGGCCATCACACTAGGCCAAAGTCAGCCTGTCAAACTAGGCCACACTCAGGCAGTTACACTAGTTTATACTCAGGCCATCACACTAGGCCAAAGTCAGCCTGTCAAACTAGGCCACACTCAGCCTGTCAAACCAGGCCACACTCATCCAATTATACTAGCTTATACTCAAGCCGTAACGCTCGGTCACATTCAGCCTGACAAACCGTCACACTAGGCCGCAGCCTGTCTAATTAGGCCACATTCACCCTTACAAACTAGGTCACATTGAGCCTGACACACTAGGTCACACTCATGCAGTTATACTAGCCTATACTCAAACCATCAAACTAGGCCACATTCAGCCTATCTAATTAGGCCACACAGCCTGACAAACTAGGTCACATCAGCCTTACAAATTAGGTCACACCGCCTGACAAACTAGATCACACAACATTTCAAACGAGGTCACACAGCATTACAAATTAGGTCACAATTCAGTTTGCCCCACTAGGTCACACTTAGGCAGTTATACTAGCTTGTATTCAGGTCGTCACAGTAGGCCCCACTCATACTGTTACATTGGATCACACACAGGCAATTAATGTCACCAAATTGTGTTTAATGAATCAAACAAATGACAAGGATTAGTACGGAGTAGCAGGGAGAGGGAGAGTGTGAAAGCTAGAGCCCTCAGAAATTAAAAGCAAATTAGCAAAATATATCTTAACGATATCATAACATTATGGCAAGTTAAGAATCTTGCTGAGTTTTGTCCCCGTACTATACTATACTATAAGATAGCACACAGATTTTCCTTTAATAAAATTTCAGCGGAGATACGCCGAGCCTATGCGCCTCGCTTTGGTAATTAGGCAACCAATGAATGAACATTAACGATTTAAAGCACTCACCAACAATTGACGCGACATTGATGATAACGCCTCCGCGTCCACCTTTGTCCTTTCGCATGTGTTCTAGAGCCAACAGACTGCCCCGTGTTAAGGCTACCTGGAAACATTATGTTAAATGTGTTCTGAAGCTAAGAGGCTGCCCTTGTTAAGGCTAGAAGCAACACTATGTTGTATGCATTCTATAACCAAGATGCTCCCCCCACCCCTACCCCGTATGAAGGTTATTTAGAAGCATCATTATATTGTTTGCAAGCTCTAACGT
The DNA here is from genome assembly GCA_028829895.1 of Sinotaia quadrata. Lineage (NCBI taxonomy): Eukaryota > Metazoa > Mollusca > Gastropoda > Architaenioglossa > Viviparidae > Sinotaia > Sinotaia quadrata. The sequence goes on along the minus strand of CM054177.1, from coordinate 142,856,241 downwards.
AGGAAGCAATATAATCTGAAACTGAAATTAAAATGAAATGAAACAATTGAAATGAAACACGCTGTAATAAAGTTTCAAATAACTTGGTAGAGACATTTTTCTATCGTAGCATTAGCTCAGACTAAGATTTGAGATTACAAAAACTAACCCTTTATGGGTGGGTGGAATGATTTGACAAAAAGTAGTTTGATCAGAGTAAAAGCGAGAAGGTATTTGCATATTTTAGTACTTCTAAACTTTATAAAAAGTTTGTACAGACAAAAATGGTTATCTTTAAAAAAAACAACAACAATAAGATAAATGGAAGTGTGCGGCACTCTGGCAAGGAGCCATCAACATTATAATTGCTTGTGTTTAACAAAGCACCTACCACGTTGATAGCCACCATTTTTTCCCAGGCGCCCTCGTCTATTATTCCTGCATTGTTGACACAAATCTCCACGGCCTTGAACTTTGACACTGCTTCATCAAATGACTCTGGAAATACACAGCACACACATATATAAGTACTTGACTATACATTTTTGATGTACTCAGTAACAAATATTTAAATAGCACGACACTAAATTTGCATTGAAACAACGTGCTTACATGACACCAAATGAAACTGGCAACAGCAACAAGAACAACAACGATAATAATACTTGTATACATTAATTAATTAGATTTAAGGAGAAACAGCTTTAACAAATACGAGTGAAATTTCTTTGATGAGAGTCGAGATGCTAATGAAAGAGGAAATTATATTTCTTCTTCTGGACAAAATTTTACTAAATTATTTTTTTAAGAATGATTCGTTTCGCTGTGAGAATTCTGTGGTATTTCGTATAGTTTCGCAGATGTGTATTCATGAAAAGTCTGAGAGAATTTATCTATAAAATTGAAGTGTTGCTTGTGTGGGCAATAGAACACGAATTGCTCTGGTTTGTTTCACTGCGTGAGTTCAGGTTTGTTTCATTGCGTGAGTTCAGATCTGTTTCATGGCGTGAGTTCAGGTCAGTTTCATTGCGTGAGTTCATGTTTGTTTCACTACGTGAGTTCAGGTCTGTTTCATTGCGTGAGTTCATGTTTGTTTCACTACGTGAGTTCAGTGGTATTTCATGTAGTTTCATGAGGCGTATTCAGGAAACGTCTAGAGAGATTTCTTTATGAAACGAAGTGTTGCTTGTTTTACAGACAATAGAAAGTGCGGTATTTTGTTTTGTTTAGTTTGTTTGTGTGTTTGTTTGTTTGTGTGTTTGTTTGTGTGTTTGTTTGTGTGTTTGTTTGCGTGTTTGTTTGCGTGTTTATTTGTGTGTTTGTTTGTTTGTGTGTTTGTTTGTGTGTTTGTTTGTTTGTGTGTTTGTTTGTTTTTGTGTTATTTTTGGGTGGTGGTGGCTAACAACTTATAATGATGACGCTGAGTTTGTAAATTAATTAGCTGAATTAAGTTTTGTGTGACTTTTGAGTTCTGATGGTGAACAGGTTTTCTTGTGTGAATGCCCGTCTAAACATTAGTATAGAGATTAAAGTTTCTGTACTAAGTTTTACTGTTGAATTAGTATCAGTTGTTAGTGAAAAAGTGCTAATGTCAGTTGTCTCGAAAGATCGATGTTTGAAGTTCTGAAAGTAGGACTCAGCGTGGTGGAGGATACATCGTAGTTTTGAAATCAGCTCAGTGGTGTGTTCGAAAGTCGAGCACGTTGTAGCGGGGTGCAGAATGTAGTGAGTTTCGTTGTTGACATCTCAGGGGAGTTCGCTGTGAGCTGACCTGGTCAAGGCGCAACAAGCTGCCATGACTAACTAGCGTTGGCTAGATAAAAATCTAACTCGAACAGTGTGTGTGTGTGTGTGTGTGTGTGCGTGTGTGTGTGCGTGTGTGTGTGTGTGTGTGTGCGTGCGTGTGTGTGTGTGTGTGTGTGTGTGTGTGTGTGTGTTTGTGTGACTGTGTGTATGAGAGAGAGTCTTCACATATTATATGGTTTGGGTTTAATATTAATTGTTGTAGATCATGGATAATGATATATGTTTTGTTAGCGTAAAATGTTAACTTTACAATGAAATGGGCCACTGACTGAACAGTCATCCGAGTCTTATTGACAGTAAAACTAATTCTAGATATTTAGTTAACTTTTTATCGTATAGTACAGCCTATAGTTTATTGATATCCATATACTAATGTTGCAGTTTTTATTATTGATATTGCCATAATTTTATTTGATTGATATATTTTTATGTATAAATGTTTATTAATTTGCTTTTATCCTCCACGCCGTTTATCATCTTTATTGGCGCGAGCTAATGCCAAGAGTGGGAGCCATTGGGATTCAATTAAAGGGCAATACTCTAATGGGAGATAACCTCTTGACATAGTTAAGCTAGCTTGTAACCCTAGACGTACGGGTATCTAAGACTTGGACGTCATCATAATTCTTCACGTCGAACAGGTCCTGGCGGGGCTAGTTCCAGAATCAATACCCGAGTTCGACACTGAAGTAGGTTACAGATAGAGAGCTACGGTTTAGGAAGGACTTACCACAAGATGCCTAAAGTTACAATTCATACATTCTTCTGCTTATGTTTACATTAAAAACAAGCTCATGCCTTAAGGGCGTAGTATCTTTTTGGTTGCATTACACCCACAACTAGACAGAAATGCAAACAATACATATAATTTTTGTTTACTTTTTAGTTGCTCGGCATTAGTGACGTCACAGTGTCTGAAGATGACGTGACCAGCTCCATACTTCTTCTGCAAGGCTTCCTCTGTTTCTTTGCCTGCAGTCTCCAAGATGTCTATAAAAAATACCTGTGAAAATCAGACACATCTAAGCAATATTGAAAGTTGAAACACAGATCATTGTTGATCCACATAAGAAAGCTCATATTTTTATTTCATTAAAATTTCTTTTGTCCTATGCAATCTTCATTTTCGTAATAAGAATTGAGAGAGTTAATATTCTATACTTGGACTTGCAAACCGGATATCTAATTAACCTGTTGTTTTCTGTGGAATTATGAGTAATAATGAGGGAATAAAATTTTTCTTTGAGACTGAGGTGAGATTGAGAGACTGATTATAATGAAATATTTAATTTAAAGCAAAAACTTATGCAATCTTCCTCGTTTGTTGGGTAAGTGATAGTTTTTTTAATTTTTATTTTCCTCCTTGTATTTAAAACAAATCACTTGTTCTTCCAAACTAAGTGGTTGTAGTTTATGGAAATGATGGTTAGGTGAGGTTTCGTTTGTCCACTGTGTACAGAAAAACTGGTCTTGACTGGAATGAAAATCTGAAATATTAAAGCGAAGTTTTCGATAAAGAACGGATTGCCATTTGTTTGAATTGCACGGTGTTCATCGGTAACTCAGCCATGCAGATCGACAAGCATCACTAGAATGAATACAAGAGGTGCTTGCACAATTAGTGCGTTTGTACGTGAAGCTGTCATAGAGTGTGGACAGTAGAATGCGAGCAGGAGTCAGTTCTGGTATTTAGAGAATAGCTCTTATATTATCTACTTTCTTTGTGTTTAGCTAATATACGCACAGTTTTGTTCGCGTCAACTGGCAACACATTTGCAATGGTCTTGTATCCAGTGATAATAGGTATTGGATCTGATTTGTCTTTCGAATGGATTGTACTCTAACCATTTGAAAACATGTATGAGAATTTGGATGTGGAAGTGCAAATTTACATCCATAGATGATATTGTGTATAATGTCTGGTAGATAAGCAGCTTTGCTTTTTCTTTTTTGTATAGAGTTGAGGTCAACGAAGGCAAATAGTAATGAATTAATGAACTATTTTAAATTCCATATGTACCGTCTTCCTTGTATAGTCATAGGTTTTCATAAAACGTGCCATTACTGGATAACCAAAGTCTGTGTCTAGAATTATACCGGCTGGTTCCTCATTTTCAAAAATGTCTCCTGTGTTTCGCTAAGTCTTTCTGACTAACGAAATATGAGTATTATTAAAGATTGTCACTGGAGGCAAAACTACAGTCCTAGAATTGTTGAAATAATTAAATAAAGCATCCTTGCAGCGAGGTTAAAATGAAAGCAACATTTCTAATGGCGCGAGCTTTCACGATTCCTGGTGAGTTTGGACCAGGAGAGTTGTAATACAAGAACTGATTTCAGGTCATTTCTTCACGCAGCGTGATGGTGTTTAAGATGGCGCCCGACTCCAAGATTTCAACAAATATCTATTTATCCAGAGCTTGTTTGAAAACTGGTATTAAAATATCTTTGCAGACATATTAGTGTGTGGCCTTAAAACAAATCAAATGATAGACCCATCACTTAAAAAAATAAAAAATAAAAGCAAACAATTGCACTAATTAGTATTTTACCATCTTGATGAAGGTCAGGGAGAGGGCATGTTTTCTTTGTTTCTTTAGCGTTCCTAGCAGGCTACATGTCGCACTTGGCATAATTCTCAGTGTAATGAGTTAATCATTACGGCAAAGGTCTAGAGAATAAAATTCCGATAAATTGTCTGTAATACATGAAAGCGCACATTAAAAACATACGGTGGTCATAGCTGCTAGAGAGATGGTCTTAGTTGCTTGAGGCCAAGTTATCTTAGCTACAATAGTCACATAAACTTACGTCTCAAACATCTTGTAGCTAAACTGTTATGGTTGTAAATTTTATTGGTAAAAAAAATCCTAGGCAAAGGTAATTAAGTACGAATAGGAAAATTAAATACTGCTAAATACGGGTACTTTTCACAGTAGAGGAGCAGAGAAAGAGATAGATAGACAGACAGATAGAGAAAAGGGTAGATAGATAAAGAGAGAGAAAGAGACAAAGAGAGAAAACGCACGCACGCGCGCGCGCACACACACACACACACAAACACACACACACACACACACACACACACACACACACACACACACACACACACACACACACACACACTATAGAACATGTGAGAAAAGAATCATCGAAAAGAGAGAGAGAGAGAGAGTGCCCACGTTCGAAGTACTCACCCTTGCACCTTTGGCAAGCAAGGCTTCCATTATGCCACGTCCAAGGCCCCGGGCACCTCCAGTCAGAAACACACCTTTGCCTTTGAGCTCCATGTGAACAATACTAAAGATTTGCCAAGTTGACACCAAGAAGTCAGGAAGACGAGAGGCAAATGTTCGAGAGCAAGGAAAGTCTGCGACAGTCAGGAACGAGTGGAAGCGTGTCCCGTAACTTATAGACTCCGCTTTTTTAAACAATACTTCGACCTTGCACTAGTCGGAGTGACAAGAACATGCCGCGCCGAAAACAATATTTCGTCCTTGTCGCAGCAGCCGCACAGATCAGAACCACATGCCGCGTTAAAAGCCCTGTAGTAAACAGTTTTTTTGATGTAAACACAGCGACGAAAACGGGAAAACCCATTCCAACAAGCAGTTCGGCGGCACTAGGACATTATATTTAGGTCATCCGCCTCGTGTTTTGGAGCGATGCTAAAGCGTGCTTGACCTTCGAGGACATGGAAGTCTTTTTTTTTTTTTACATGACCAGTTTTATATTGCATTGTCGCGTTCAAAATACTTATCAAAAGAACCCATATGACTTATAATCAAACACGTGACACTATTTTATGGAACATGGCCAGCTTTATGTTGCATTGTCGCGTTCATGGGAATGGGAAGGGAGGGAAAGAAGGAGGGGAGAAAGGGATGAAGGAAAGAAGGAAGTTTTCAAATGGCCAGTTTTATGTTGCATTGTCGCGTTCATGAGACATGAGACAAGAGACATGAAATAACTCAAAAAAATCCTCCAGTCAAAGTCATTTGCTAAATGATGCTCAATACGCACACAATCAAGCCTTCCAATAAACAAATTCATTTATGTTCCTAACAATGCATTCACTTTAATTTTCCACCCTTCAATACTATAGTACTAGAAGCAAACGCCCCAGACCCACCAGCAAATGGACACTGTTAAGTACTGAAAAGTCAGCATTGCATTGTAATTGTATTTCCATTTCAGGAAATTTTCCCTGACAAAATTGTGCATCTAGTTTATATAATCATTTTTATTTCAACCAGGTAGAAGATTTTAATTATATATTCTAGCATTTTGACTAATGTAGCTATTGATTATTTCTGCCTGTTTTTTTTATGGCTGAAAAATGCATTGGTTGTGGATATTATAATTTTTGTGTGTGCATTTTTAGTAATGGCCATGATTGAATATATTTCCGCCTATTTGTTATGACTGAAAGATATATTAGTTTATGAATATTATGATTTCTCTTTCATTTTCAAAGTAGTAATTATATATATTTTCGCCTGTTTGTTGTGACTGAGAGATATATTAGTTTATGAATATTATGATTTCTCTTTCATTTTCCATGTAGTAATAAATAAATAAATAAATAAATAAATAAATAAATATATATATTGATGCCTATTTATTGTGTGTGATTTATGACTACTATATGTGTATGGGCGAATATGGGGTTTGACCTATTTCTCCGACTGCACTTGACAAAACCCCGTCACGGGTGGAGATTAGATAATTAGGGATTAAGGAACTAATCGTTTAAACCAACCCATTCACACACATCTTCTTCAGCCACAGTGCACTCAGAACCGATCTCAACTATTACACTGAAAGTTTGCAACGAAACTCACTAAATAAAATGAATCATAATCCTTTGCACTCAAAACCGAATTTAACCATCATACAATGAATTTATACAACTGAGCTCTCCAAATGAAAACAATAACCACTCTGTGCACATTTAATAAGAACCAACACCAATATGTTCCCAATGTACCAGTTTATATATAACCAGGCTGCCTGTGTTCTATAAATTAAGATAGGTCTGTAAAACATGGACTATATTTTGTGAGAAAGTGTTACAATTAGATGAGAAGTAATGACATATATCATTCTCTGGGGAAGTGTATCATTCTGGTATTTGAAGTGCAAAAAATAAAGTGGATTAAATCTAATTATTTTAAATGTAAAAGTCTACAACAGTGCCTAATGCTCACTTAAAAACATAAGAAAAGATACAAATTATAAAAGAGTTGATGTTATAGGGATTTGAAATACGTAAAAAACATGTTTTTGTTGCACATGTAGAAATTAAGATTTTATCAGAAAAATGAATTTTTTATCAGAACAATATTTTATAATATGCAATATAATTTTGTCATTACAATGTTTTCCTTAGTAACCTACATTATTAACTTCATCTGTATACGTTTTAATATATTTTCCTTAGTAACCTAAATTATTAACTTCATCTGTATATGTTTTAATATATTTTCCTTAGTAACCTAAATTATTAACTTCATCTGTATATGTTTTAATATATTTTCCTTAGTAACCTACACAATTAAATTCATCTGTATGCGTTTTAATTTAAAATACGGTGCAAAATTAAAACGTATCAACCTTTTAACCATATTTACAAAATTATCAGCCACTATGAAAGAAGTTCTATGTTTCTTAACTAGACATACAACGAGCTAATTTATTTTGCTTCAAAGATACTGTTATGTAAGAAGTAAAGTATCTCTTTAAATATAACTTTAATATAATATTTATATATAAAAATTAAGCACAATCATGATAATTGTATTCTTGAAATTAATTCACAGGTTTTTCTACCCTTACTAGCAAATTAAATTTTTGCTATTGATATGTTATTCTTCTGTTTTATGCAAAGATGTACTATGCGAGTTGACTTTTATTTCTACAAGTGCTTGAACTAGGCTGCTCACATGTACTTTGCAAATCTTGACGTTGTTTAGATATTATGCCATGTGCATGTATCGTACTAATGAATACTGTAACAGGAAATTGTAAGTTGAGACTGGAATGCAAGAAAGAATGGAGTTATAAAGTAAAAGAACTGGAAGCTTAGCATTTGCTCCTTAGTTATATTTTGCAGTGAGTACATAGCTCTTCCAGTTGTCTATTTTCATGTGCTATATGAACCTCCTGGTTTATTGTTTACACCCCTGTGACCGACCCTGAAAAAGGTGGGAACGGCATGCACTGCACTCAACGGATGTATGACAGCAAGTCTGTTGACTGCCTGAACAATTTCTAGTGAAGAGAAGTTGTTAGACATTTAGACATTAGACACTACATTTCCTGAACAATTTCTAGTGTAGAGAAGTTGTTAGACATCACTACATTTCCTGAACAATTTCTAGTGTAGAGAAGTTGTTAGACATAACTACATTTCCTGAACAATTTCTAGTGAAGAGAAGTTGTTAGACATAACTACATTTCCTGAACAATTTCTAGTGTAGAGAAGTTGTTAGACATAACTACATTTCCTGAACAATTTCTAGTGAAGAGAAGTTGTTAGACATCACTACATTTCCTGAACAATTTCTAGTGTAGAGAAGTTGTTAGACATCACTACACATCCTGAACAATTTCTAGTGTAGAGAAGTTGTTAGACATCACTACACATCCTAAACAATTTCTAGTGTAGAGAAGTTGTTAGACACAACTGCATTTATTTTCTGTTTAAAGGAGTTGGCACTGCAAAAAGAAGTGCCCAGGTTAACTCTAAGTAGTGGAACAGTGTTTTTCACATTTGAGACACACATGTAGAGTTGATAAAACTGAACTGAACTATAAATTGTGACAAAGTTGCAAAATGCACGAAGGACTGTTAAGACCATGCTGAATCAGGTTACATAAGGCTACTCTTACTTATCTCTAATAACTCCATTTCATTTGATAAGATTAGTCCTGTAATTGTATTGGCTCTATTGTTGAATTGTATTTTTAAGGAGATAGATTGTATAAAACATAGAAATTATTTGAACTTGGTTTTGTGGAAATATCAATGTCAAGTAATCTATTTCATTGTATTTGTCATATGTATATTTGATTGTTGATTTAATAAATTTATTGTTTAATTTATTCAACTTTTTATGCATATTGATGATCTTATATTGGAGAAGAACACGGGTGAATGGGGGTTTGCTAATATAGATTAAAGACGGACTTACCTTCTCCTTTTGTAAGAAGTTTTCCACTCACAGAAACATTGTTTGGCTGTAAATGTTGTTTTATGTTGTGGAATAGAAAAAACCTTTAGAAAAACCAAAATAAAAGTGGGAGAGACGAGTGGTGTCTGCTGGAGAATTATTAATAACAAATTAATATTCCATCACTTGTAATTAGTTATGGATGATTAATTAATTAATAATAATAATAACCATTAACTTGATGGCATTGGCATCACACACTTACTTCATAATTTAGTGCAGAAACAATTGGACACTTGATAACACTACCAGTGCAGAATCAATTGAATGCTTGAGGAACTGAATATCTTAAGAGGCACGGAAGCACTCAGAGACAGTATGATTTCTTTTACTAAAACACTCAGTGACTTAACATTGTGTGGTGGAGTAAATTTGCCTATCCCTATTTCTGAACTTAACAATTATATATTTGTTTCCAACGTTAACATGACTTGATCTTGGGCATGTCTTGTGATGATAATTATAATTTTTGTAAGTGCCAGAGTTGGAATGATGTGCTTTGCATTCGAAGTTCTGGATGATTCTCTAAGGTGTGCTTTGTGAGTGCATCAAAGATTCTGGAACAGTTGTGTAAAATGTCTAGAGGGGGTACATTAGACTGTCATCAAATAAAAGAAAGTGACTTGCTGCATACCGCATGACTGTAAACAGTTGCTTGTGACAACGGCTATCATTGAAAAGTTATGTAGGTTAACTATATTTATCTCTCTAAAACTCCACTCTCATTACTATGGTGAATTATATTTATGAATTTGATTATATATATGTTAATTTGACTGCTGCTGTCTATGCTGGGATAACTGAACGAGTGCCTAGCATTAACCAAACATTGTTGTGAAGTGATATAAATATCAAAACTGTTTTGATTACATTCATATGTTGTATATTTGATTGTTGATTTAATAAATAATAATAAAATTTATTAACCTTCTTGCACATATATTAAAACTTCTGTTGGAGTAATAGTGGGTGGATGGGACTCGTTAAATATAAATAAAAGATGGATTTTTATTACTCCTTTAATAAGAAGTTTCCACCTGCAGAACATTATGCGACAAAAAACCGTCTATCTTATTATTGTGTAAAGAGTAGAGTTTTACTACACCCTTATAATCCGCCAAGTGAGAGACACGTTGGTCTTGTGGGAGAATTGTTAACTGTAAATTAAGATTCTCAATACTTGTAATTAGTTACGTGTTATTAATTAATAAATAAAAACGATAAAGAGTGAAGGTTGCTTAGAGAGGTGTCACACGTTGTAACTTGTAAAGTAATTTAAGAAGAGTTATCAGAATCCTCAGATTGTAATGGATCTGTTTCAGTGTGGCCCGGGGCTGACTCCCTGTGATTTAGTATTAACGTTCAACAAGGTGTGTCCTGCCTCTGCGTTGGCCAAGTGGCTGACAGCATCATCGCTGGTGTACAGGACAGATCACGTGATCTCATGTGTCTTAAATATTTACTGTCGTACGTAATATTATGATTTGACCCCGCTATTATGAACCTGCGCGTAACTGTTACCGATGCCATGTGTGTGACCTGTACTGACAGAATGAGTCCTGACGGACTAAAGGCAAAAGATGGTGAGACTACTCTCTCTGTGTCAGTGTGACCTGCGCTGGCAGAATGAGTACTGACGGACTAAAGGCAAAATGTGGTGAGACTCTCTGTGTCAGTGTGACCCGCACTGGCAGAATGAGTCCTGACGGACTAAAGGCGAAAGATGGTGAGATTCTCTGTCAGTTTGACAGGTTTCAGGTTTCACTCTTTTTAAAAAGAGCGTGAATCTATGCTGAACTAGAATGTTATCAGGTTTCACTCTTTTATTTTAAAAAGAGCGTGAATCTATGCTGAACAAGAATGTTATCACACAATCTTGATGTTAAATTAGTGAAAGATGTGTTTTACAACTCTGTCCAAGATATTTTGATCGCAAACGTTCTAATCTTTAGTCATCCTGTACTTTCAGCAAGTGAATGACGACCCGTGTGTTATACATAAGTGTACAGTGACACACAATTTAAGGACTAGGCTTGAAGCTATGGACACGTTGTCTTAAGGCGATTCTAGACAAAATGTCAGAATTTGTGACTAAGCTTTCAATCCGATTTTTGTACGACCACTTAGCTGTACTAAGCTACACTACGTAATACTGAAACAATAAAACAGCCATGAAACTTGAGGAGAAGTTCCCCACCGTACACATCTGGACTGCATTATAGGCATGTTTATCATGCAATTGAATTGAAATAGTGCCAAAGACCATGGGTTCACTTTATCTCGAAACATAGCCATCTAGAATGGATTAGAAGCCTTGAGAAATCAGGTCATTGTCTACAAAGTTTCACAGATACAATTGCCACTTGAGTGTTAGCCAGATGTTAAAACTATTTCGTCACAGTTAATGACACATGTATTTTTGTCCATTTCATGGATGCAACAGATGGTCAATGCTTGCACAGCACAAGTTTCTTACCTAAGGTTTTCACGTTTAAAGTGGCAACAAATGGTCAAATTTGTACAGCACGATTTTCTTACCTAAGGCTTTCACGTTTAAAGTGGCAACAAATGGTCAAATTTGTACAGTACAAGTTTCTTACCTAAGGCTTTCACGTTTAAAGTGGCAACAAATGTCAAATTTGCACAGTACAAGTTTTTTACCTAAGGCTTTTGCGTGGCAATAAATACATTGAATATTATATACATTTTACTTAATTTTTGCTTTTTATTTCCATTTTATATTCTTTTTGTTTATAGTGTCTTGTATTTAATTTTTTAAACTGAGATGTTCTTGCTAATAGTGTGTATGATGCACAATATTTTCGCTTGGTATACCGTAACATTGAACGCGTGACATTGCAGAATGCTCTCCACATTCAGAGAGAAAATACATGATTTGTTCACTACACGCCTTGTAAACCATTTCGTCTTTTATTCGGCTGTGTTGAAATTATTTTGGTTCATCTTAAATTATATATACTGTGTTTAGAGTAATTAAAATTGGATTTTAGGTCAAAATTAATTAAAAATATTTTGTGTTAAGCCAGATTTTTGAGAGGACTTTTAATACAAAAATATAAATGCCTATTGAACTGGACTTTACGTCAAACAGATGTAATGCGGATTGTATCAGCATCAGTGTAATCACTGATAATTTTGAGTAGCTAATTTCAAAATGAGTACTTTCTATAAGTCTAGAGAATTCATAGAAGTCAAATACTGAAGTTAGAATATTTTTCAATTTGCTCCAAGGTAATTGTACGCAGCCACACACATAGCATTTATTTCAATGCAGACCATAGTATAGCCTTAATTTAATGCAGTCTATATTATAGCCTTAATTCAGTGCAGTCCATAGTATAGCCTTAATTCAATGCAGTCTATATTATAGCCTTAATTCAATGCAACCACACATACTTCTAATTCAATGCAGTCAATATTATCGCTTTAATTCAATGCAGTCAATGTTATAGCTTTAATACAATGCAGTCCACATTATAGCTTTAATTCAATGCAGTCCATATTATAGCTTTAATTCAATGCAGTCCATATTATAGCTTTAATTCAATGCAGTCCATATGATAGCCTTAATTCAACGCAGCCACACCCATAGCTTTAATTCAATGCAGTCCATATTATAGCTTTAATTCAATACAGTCCATATTATAGCTTTAATTCAATGCAGTCCATATAATAGCTTTAATTCAATGCTGTTCACATTATAGCGTTATTTGCACCTTTATTTCTTGCTGTAAGCACTAATAAAGTAATATCACAAAGAATTTCCTCGCACAGTACCAACCAAGAAGGAAGTAGGCTGGAGACTGGATCTAGAATGTTGTGTGAGGACCAGAAACTAAACTGGAAACAAAGGAAAGAGAACTTGCAGCCAACTGATGCAGTATTACATCTCTTCCAACAAATATTTTACAATGAACATGTAGCAGGCAGATCTCTGAGTTAAATATTTCACTCTACTAGAAAAGAATTATAGATTAGAACATACGTAGTACTGTCTGTGGTGGAGTAAATTTGCCTATCCCTATTTCTAGACGTAATGTCTGTGGTGGAGTAAATGTGCCTATCCCAATTTCTAGACGTAATGTCTGTGGTGGAGTAAATTTGCCTATCCCTATTTCTAGACGTAATGTCTGTGGTGGAGTAAATTTGCCTATCCCTATTTCTTTAATTAATTGTTATATAAATTGTTAAATTATCAAAGTGACCCGACCATGGGCACTCCTTATAATAGTACTTTTTGTAAGTGTCTGAGGTGAAATAAAACACTCGAGTTGAGAATGTGTTAGAGAACTGCTGATGCAATCTAAACCAGTTCCAACTTTATGAGTAGATTTCTGACTAATAGTCTCACACTTGTTCATAACAACAAATTCAAATTCGGATGGACCGAAAGTTTCTTTGTTGAAGAAGTATTTTATTCTAATCACTTTGAATTTGAACATAACTCGTCTCCAGTCATAAAGGCGATCGTTTGCTTATGGTAAATTAATTGACTGATAAATGAAAAATGGACTTAGAATATTTCCAACATGTTTCCTATTGATGTATGATTACAATTAGAGAATGCTTGTGTAATTGAATCATTGTTCATTAATCCTATGTTCATTAATATGACTATGTTGTACATAATACTTGTGAATTTGGATGGATGTTATATTTCTTATGCTGTGCGGATATCGGGCTAATGAAATTGTTTTAGGATTTGTCAGTTGAGAATGCTTGTAAGAGAGAAAGGAGTTTAGAGGTGCAATATGCCTGAAATTTAGTTCTGCCTTAATTTGACATTTGCAGAGCAGAGCAAGCCCTTTTGGTTGTCATTTCACGCTACAGTGACTACTGTACTCTACTTGAAAATGTTAGTGTCTTATCTTACTTATTTTACTTATCAGTAAAAACATATTGCTGTAAGTTGATTCATGTGAATTCCATTCAAGTACCAATATGGCGGAAATTGTGACTTGAGTTAGGTCTCGAGAATTCATGAAGATTATTTTGAATGGTCCTCAAGGTGCGTTGAGTTAACGCGCACGGAACATCAAGAACATGATGTACTTCATAGTGCATGTGAAACTCAGGACGATTCTCTACAGCGTGCTTGGAGAGTGCATTGAAGATTCTGGAAAGGTTGTGTAACGTGTCTCTAGAAGGGACACATGGGACCTCGCCTAAACATGAAAGGCAGTGACTTGTTGCAAACCGCTTGACTGAGAAACACAAGCTTGCAACAATCGCCATCCTTGTACAGGTTATGTAAATTGTCTTTAATTATTTCTCTTAAACAATCTAAACTCGTAGATTTGACGCTGACTCATGTGAGTGAGTAAAAACCCCGGAGATTAACAATGAAAAGTTGGAAGTCTTAGCACAGCACGAGATTATTAGTTAGTTAGTTAGTTAGTCCAGCATACTCATTCACCATTAGTTAGTTAGTCCAGCATACTCATTCACCATTAGTCCAGCATACTCATTCACCATTAGTCCAGCATACTCATTCACCATTTCTCTCTCCAACATATGGCTGTCACTATGTATAAGAAGGTCAATAAATTTATTAAAACAACAATCAAATATACAACATATGAATATAATTAAAAGAGAATTGACATTTACATCACTTCACAACAAAATTCAATTCACGGTTCATTCATTTTATCCTAATATATATAAGCAATCAATTAATCATAAATACATAATCAAATTCATGGATATCATCCCGGATATGAGAGTAGAGTTTAAACATTTCAATTTGCCCTATACTGAACTCCAGTCTTCCTTTCCTTGTAACTTTAATGACTAAACTTAACGTGTTGTGACTTTTAGTTTTTATTACAGTACAACGTGTATTGTTTGGAATTTATATTTTAATATTTATTTAATACGTCCAGGCTAAATTATCTGATCTCTGGAGAGATTGACAGTTGATTTTTCTTTACTCTCAATTCCAATATCAATGATTTTGAAGACGGGTGCAAACGACAAGGAAGAGATTAATTTTCAGGGTGGAAGAGACGTCAAGCTATACAATTGTCAAGGACAATAAATGAATTGGTGGGGGGAGCTGGGGGAGTTTCTAGGTACGGCGAATAAAGATCTGCTCATTATTATTTTTAACTGACAAGAGGTCTTTAGTATATAGCATCTAGCAAATGAGACCCAAGTATTGACTATCAGGAATGGAGTTTTCATTTTTGATTTACAATTCCGAATGGAAGTAAACGATAAATTAAAGTAGTCAGTATAAATGTGTCCTTAGTCAGAAGTGCAGACTTCTGGGAGAAAGAGGGGGAAAGAGTTGGAAGGGATGGAGGCTGTGCGTGGCTTGTGTGGGCATAAAACAAAACATTTGGTACAGGAGAGGAATGTAGAGTGAGAACCTGGCTGACCATGTACCAGGGGTCAAATGTGCTGCATAAGCGAGATTAAAATTATATATATATTTTTTTATTGGGAAGCTTGGTTGTATCGATTGCATAAATACTTTTGGTGCTATTGACCATTACACATATTTACCTATGTACGGTTGGGTTAAATCATCATTAGGAGACATTTTTGAAGGATTTTTCTGGTGTATACAGAGTAAATGAGAAGGACTTATTTGGCAGTCTGACTAGCAGTGTGGAAATCTTTTGACATGTGCTGTGTGGAGGCCTGCACTATAATAAGTCGACAACGACGGAAGTTGAGCTTGTTTGGAAAGAGAATTGCGGATTCTGTCTTCCTAGAACAATTCCTAAAACATTGTTATGAACTGAGTGAAATATAGAGAACAATTCCTAAAACATTGTTATGAACTGAGTGAAATATAAAGAACAATTCCTAAAACATTATTATGAACTGAGTGAAATATAGATAACAATTCCTAAAACATTGTTATGAACTGAGTGAAATATAGAGAACAATTCCTAAAACATTATTATGAACTGAGTGAAATATAGATAACAATTCCTAAAACATTGTTATGAACTGAGTGAAATATAGAGAACAATTCCTAAAACATTGTTTATAAACTGAAATATAAAGAACAATTCCTAAAACATTGCTTATAAACAGTGAAATATAAAGAACAATTCCTAAAACATTGTTTATAAACTGAATGAAATATAAAGAACAATTCCTAAAACATTGTTTATAAACTGAGTGAAATATAAACAACAATTCCTAAAACATTGTTGTTAAACTGAGTGAAATATAGAGACACAAAGTAGAAGGAATACGATCAATGAAGAAAGACTCAATAGTGATAAAATACAAGTCCTGTAGCATCATATTTCTTATTCTATTAATATTTTTATAATTAAATTTTATTGTTAATCGGTTTACAATTTTTTCACACCTTGTTTAATAAATCCGCTATAAATCTTGCTATAAATCCGCGCCATAATTGTAGTGTAACGGCGTTATTGCTGTATATTGTTATATTTTTTTTTACTCAGTTATTCTGCTGGGGGCTGGCGAGTCAAATAAATAAATCAGGTCGCCACCCCATAATTAATAAGTTTTAATGTTTGCATTGGCACTTGTAGGTGGATTTAATGTGCAAGGCTGGATTGATTTGATCTAAATCTTATAAATAAATACGAGTCACTCCAAGCGGCATACGACATTGATCAGTCCAATGGACTGGACATCAAGCCCACAAGTTTGAACAATGGAGTGGTTAAAAGATCGCCATTAGTTTTCTCACCCTAATCTGGGATCGATCCCCAGGTCACTTTCTTTACAGGTAAATTAATTGCCAGGTGGAGTACACTGAAAACCCTGCCAGTTTAAAATCAGAAAGAGTAAGTAGGTGGAAGAATTTGAACTAAACAATCCTTCTAATATCTGCTCAAACCTTTGTTTTGTTCATTCATAGCTCTGTACTTCTTGACCTTTGTGGCCATCTTCAAGATTTCCTAAGTTTGGCAGTGAACGTAAAACCCTTATCAAACCTATCACAACTCTTTTCACTCCAGAGTACTTTTCTTCTAGCTACTGTCTGACTCACACATACCCTGAAATAATTTATATCTCTGAAACACATTCTCCTGGTCTAATTCCTGTCTCTGACACACATTCTCCTGGTCTAATGCCTGTCTTTGACACACACATTCTCTAGGTCTACTTTCTGTCTCACAAGCACATATTCTTGATCTTGTTTCTGCTTGGTATGCATATGTTATTTTTTTAAAAGCAGTTACTTTGTACTTTTATTTTGTCAAGGGGGAGACAATTGAACCACAGGAAATTACACGGCTTTATATATGAATGATATTCGTTTTGGATTTAGTCTGCGGATCTACTATATGATTACTGTACAGAGTGGATCTCTCAGATGCAACAAATGAACATTTGGGATAGCAGTAAAGATGGTTCTGTCATTAGGCTTAGCATTATTGACATTTCTCTTGTTTGGGATAGCAATGTTGATTTCTGTCATTCGGGATAGCAATATTTAATGTCCTGGTCATTCGTGACAACAATATTGATATCTCTTTCATTCGGGATAACAATATTGATATCTCTTTCATTCGGGATAACAATATTGATATCTCTTTCATTTGATTTTTGATTTTTCTGTCATTCGGGATAACAATTCGTTGCAATATTAATCTTTTTTGTTTTATTATTTACACGAACAATAAGCGATATACATTAAGAGATTAAACAAACAACCTATCTAGGAGTATGCTACGAACATTTCACCTTGCGTTCTGATATTTCCGTTGCACTTATACACATTGACAACTGGATAGTACAAAAGTAGAGAATATGTTTTGTTGTCTCATTAACGATTCAGTGGAGTTGATATCTGAGGCCGTTTCTGATCTACCTGCAAGAAATTTGCTTTGTGGGTTATGTAGAGCCATTATTGTCACCACCATCACCCAGCAACATCATCAGCAACAATAACCATTATCATTACCTTGTCTTGCGTACTTTTCCATCCTACAAATATTTTTCTCACACTCGCTTTGATTAAGGGACATCACACCACCACAAGCAATAGACAAAAAATGAACTTAAATACAATTATAATTGTATCTTCTAGACTACGAGTTAGAAATATTACGAACAGCATTATTTCCCGAATTTAGTTGTAAAAGCCAGATTTGCATGGTTAAGTTGAATTTTATTTTTTTTTCACCGCGCAACTGTGGGGAATGATTTTCAGGTTTTACAAGGGATGGTCGTTATCTCAGATGGGTCATCACCGCAGACAGGTCATTATCATCATCGCAGACAGGTCATTATCATCATCGCAGACAGGTCATTATCATCACCGCAGACAGGTCATTATCATCACCGCAGACAGGTCATTATCATTACCGCAGACAGGTCATTATCATCATCGCAGAGTGGATTCTTACCAAAGGGTAAGAACCTATCGCATTTCTCTGTCGTTCTCTGCCTGTCCCCTGTTATCTCCCTTTATTCGTTTATCATCAGTCTTGACTTTGTGTCATTCTCTGTCCATTTTTTTCTTTATCCCTTCATTGATCTAACTCAGGTCTGCACAAGAAACAAACCGCTTGGACTTGTTATTTTTGTGTGCGGACCGTGACCAGTGTAGGGAAATATATAAAATTAATACTTTTGACATATAATAGGTTGTGAGATTGGATGGTTAATGTAAAAACATCCTGTCTAGTGTCCACCGTTCCTAGGTAATCTACGTACTCAGTTCTTCGTAAGTAAAAGCAATTTACTATTAATGTAATGTGCTGACTCAATCCTTAGTTTAGTAGTTTTACTTAACTTTGGAGAGGTCGGGATATTAATGAGTGACAGGAATTATTTTGTTTCGTCTCAGATTTGACACAGGCAATGCTCAATATTGGGATCAAACCTAAGGTTAGTTTATAACCCAATGTATATATAGGTAAGTTTTGTATCCGATAATAACATTTTTTTTGATATGTTAAAGTTATTGGTTAGTGTTGTGGCGTAGCAGGAAAAACAATAATTTTTATCAAGGTCCCCGAAGAATGTAACATTCTGCAGCAATTTGAAACCTAACACTGCAACCTAGCTAGAATGGACCAAAATGAAAGAAATAGTGAAAGCAGTGGTTTAGCAAAAAAAGATTTAATGAAGAAAAGCACATTTTAAAGAAAGTGAACACTGAGAAAAAATCGGGTACTAAAATAACTTTCAAATTTCTAAGGAAAACCTGCTGGTGGGAATGCCCAAGAAAGCGAGGAATATTTGAGAATGTCATATTTATCACGTATGACAATACAAAGAAGATTTGTGACATTTCTACCAACCTAAGTCTTCAGTTATGGTAGGAAGTCCGTGAATTCTGTTTTTACTCTCTAGCTGTAGATGAAAACTTCGATTTAAAAAAAATACAAATGCACAGCTTCTTACTTTTATTAGAGGTTTTGACAAATCTTTGAAATTACTGAAGAGTTTGCTGGCATGACAGATTGCACATCCGGACAGGAAATCTCCAGTAAAGTTATTAAATGCATGAAAAGCAGAGATTAGCATTCACGAATCTGACGTCCATTTGTAAGATGGTGTTCCAGTTATTTTTGGAAATTGTTGCACTTCTTGCAGAATATGTCATGAGAAATAAACACAGAGTTGTTTTGTGTAGCAGTCATAAAATTTGAGCATGTAATGAGAGTGGTAATTTCCCTTGAAAATACATTCATCCTTGAGGACTGAAACATAAAACATTTCGAGTCTTTCTTGAAGAGTGCAGTGACGTAATGCAGCGACGTAATCTACCATACAGAAGTGCAGTGACGTAAATTACCATACATAAGTGCAGTGACGTAATTTACCATACAGAAGTGCAGAGACGTAATTTACCATACAGAAGTGCACTGACGTAATCTTCCATACATAAGTGCAGTGACGTAATCTACTATACAGAAGTGAGATGGTTCGATCGAGGAGAAGTGCTCAAATGTTTCGTTGCTTTGAAAGAGGGGGTAGCACAATTCCGGGAAAATGATTCCTCCAAAATTCCCAGAGCAGCTTCAGCTGAAAAATATAAACTTATATTGCAAATGTGTGCAGCGGTGAAAACTTTCAAACTGAAGTTGAAACTTTTCAAAGAAGTCAGCAGTCGATAGGAGAAAAAATATACAGAGCAAATTAATCTTTTGATTGAAGAATTTGACAGTAGACTTAATTTTAATAAAGAAGAAGACATCGCAGTGGAGGCTGACTGAAAAACCAGAGGAAGTGCCACTAGATTTACAGTTGGAGGTTTCTGAATTTCAATGTTCAGCAGTTTACCGAAATAATCACAGAGAAGACAGCCTGCTGGACTTGTACAAAAGTCTAGACGCTGAAAATTCCACAAATCTTATGGAAGATGCACTGAAAACGTTCAGCATTTTTAGAAGTACTTGTATTTGTGAACAAACATTTTCTACTGCACCAATAACAACACGCAACATTCTCCTCTAACTGATGACCGTTTGGAAGACATTTTTGAAAATATCTGCTTCAAATATGACTCCAGAATACGACAAGCGTGTTGACTTAAGGAAATAATACCTCACATTAATTTGATAAGGTAAGAACAATAGTGAGAATAAAACGTATTTTATTAAATGAAACTGATGTTTTTCATTCTTCAGTGATTCATAAGAAGTTAAATAATTAACCCCCTCCACACACATTGTTTGATTTATTTGAAAAATGTGGCCCAAGGGGGAGTAATCTTTCCCACTGCACTGTCTGAGTTGTGCAAGCCTGATCTAACTTGATACGCAATGCACTGATTCAAAATGAAAACTGTGACCCTTCTTCATGGCTAAATCAATCCATCTGAAAATCCAACTCAGTGCTTTTATTAAAAATAATAACATATACCTCATAGATACGACTCTCATTGAACAAGAGTATACAACTCTAACGAATCCAAGCTATGAATGTGTGGGGCTGTCGTATTCTGGCACGTCACATCACCGATTAAATGAATTAAAAATATATAAAAGGAGGCCTGGATAAGACTATCATCAGATTTCATGTACGCACCCTAAGATTAACTGGCAACAAACTTACAAATGACTATCTTTCAGCTGATTACCAGAGATGGACATGTAGATTTTTCAGATAATTATAAATACTAAATGGTGTAATGTTCGATCAGATTTCTTTTATATGCTCCGAACAGATAGCCCTTAACATGATGTTCAAACTTATAAAATAATATTCAAAGAAAGGATTTTATAAAACATTACTGATTTAATATCAATTTATATGTAATGTATATGGTATAATCACCCAAACAAGATAAATAGTTGTTCAAACACAGCATACAAAATACTGTTTTGCATTATATACAAAACAATATCATTCCTTCTTAAGCTAAATGTTACTGATACCATTAGAGACTAAAGTCTGTCACATGTCTGGTTTTCATTTTACGACCCTGTCCTAATTTAGGCACTAATTATCATATTAATTTATAGGATAATCCCTAACATTAGCGACAGCCGGACTTGCCTAACTTATCATCTCCCTTTCAAAAAGATATTCTAGCAAATAGACAAAGTATATTTTGTTTCTTAAGTGATTATCCAAAATCGCGAAATGGAGAAATGTTTTGTAGAAGTTGAAGAAATGAATTTGAAATAACTTCTTCATGTCTTACAAGGATAATTCATTGAATAATTCCTATTTAGACATTTATGATGTCTAAATATGGGTTTAATTATTAAAAATCAAGGGAAACTGCTATATTATTAATCAAACTATTATAAAAAATCTTATATAAGTATGTAAAGGATGAATTCCATTTACAGTGTAGCATAAATATATATAACAGTTCTTCATAATTTAGTACAAAAAGGGCTAGACACGCTTATGGAAGTATCAAAACTGACGTGCTATTTTATCGAAAGCTTCTAAATGAGAACATGTTCAGTTTTTGACCTGTGAAGAATCAACAGCTACTTTTAAATGTAAAATTTACATATCCTCTATGTCACTCGCTACTATTTCTTGTAAAACGTGTAAGTCATAGTTAATTAGTCAATACCCAGACTATACCCAGTCTATACCCAGTCAATACCCAGTCAATACCCAATCAATACCCAGTCTATACCCAATCAATACCCAGTCAAACCCAGTCTATACCCAGTCTATACCCAGTCTATACCCAGACAATACCCAGTCAATACCCAGTCTATACCCAGACAATACCCAGACAATACCCAATCTATACCCAGTCAATACCCAGTCTATACCCAGTCAATATCCAGTCTACACCCATACAATACCCAGTCAATACCCAGCCTATACCCAGACAATACCCAGCCTATCAGTTATACGAGCGAGAACGTTTTCAGTCGTAGACTTGGTTTATCTGCAGCATAGTGCTGTTTGTGTTTGCTGCATAACATGCTCCACCATAACATGCTCCACCACAACATTTGCTGCACCGGCGAATAACTGCTTGGATGTGACCTGAAAGTGTGAGGTGTTGTAACTTGATGGAAAAGCTGCAAAACGTTTAATAGTACTAATAGCACTCTTGCTCGCATGGTCAAGTTTATAGCAGGAACTTACATACAGCCAGGGCAGAAAGAACTCATATACAGAAATCACTGATATGGACATTGACGTACCAAGAGCCCTCATTGCGTCCAATGTGTGTGTGTGTGTGTGTGTGTGTGTGTGTGTGTGTGTGTGTGAAACTATACTTCCATACAAAATTTCAGATTCACTGCGGTTGTGTATCAGATTAATAGCCAACTTATATATGAGGGTAGTTCAATATATGATAGTGGAGGGGGGGGGGGCGAATCTTCACCCTCTGTATTCTATCCGTCCTGTGGGAAATCATGCATCCATGCAAATTTTCAGTTTCCTACCGCTCTCTGTGCGGCCGTCAATATCCACAACTTTACCGACCTTACTTATATGTCAAGGTGACGTTGGTAAATCCTCAAGGCCGTTGTGCTCAATTGCCGGTTTTGTGAATTTGTTACTGAGGGAGGATATTTGTTTTGAGCCGCTCGTTAAAGTTAGCTATTTTTAGAATCTCACACAATCATGCATACTTTGAAACTATGATTGGATCATCAAAAAGATATGTTAAGGAGACAATCTTAGGTGTTAGAATTGCCGCATCGACTGGCATGCTTATGCATATGTATTTGCAGCAGATGACATTGTCGCTGGATACCGAATCAGAAAAACTCGGCACTTTTTAACCACCATTTTTTGAATAAGCAAGATATAAATCTGAATGGTAGGATATTTATCAGCAACACATAAACACATTTTGGCGGATTTTTTAACCGCAAATCAGAGAACTACTCTCTTTTGAGGTCTGTCTCCAATGGCTTTCAATAGAAAGCGAAGAGTACATCACACTGACAGTCACGTAGTTTAATTGGAAAATGTTTAAAACAAGATTGATTTAATGCTCCTTAAAAATGTTCTCCAGTTCAATGTACATTCACGCACTGCACAGTGCGTTCTAGTGCTTCTATTTATAGCGTATACCTTGAGAAACCAATATTAAATGCGTGTGATTCGTTGTAAGAATATTGCGAGAGCACTAAAAGACCAATATTAAATGCGTGTGATTCGTTGTTAGAATATTGCGAGAGCAATAAAAGATGGAATTCGGCAAACCGACATCTATTTTCATAACGACTATGGCGGCGCACTAGCTACTTGACCTATAGGTTCAGGAAAGTCGTGACTGGGGTGACCTGGGAATCGCTGGCGGACTTTAATTCTTTACGTATGTCCAAGGGGGTAAGTCATGCCTTCATGAACAACAAAAAGCTTTCTAGGTCTCCCTGTTGTCGTGAATTGAGGACATACCGATGAATTGTTCCAGCATTATTTATTAGACGTGAGCTCCTTGGTAAGTCACGTGACATTTTCCCCCATATAATTCCTCCTCACGACCTTTTGCATGTGTGAATCAGTTTGCTTTGGCTCGAGAGGCAACGTCGTCAAACACGAGCATAAAAGTTTTGAAAAATAATTATCCGTTTCTAAATGGAACTCAAAGACAAAGGCGTTTTTCTGACTGGTGGTGCCCGTGGTATTGGGCGTGGCATGACTGAGGCCTTGCTCGCCAAAGGTGCACGGGTAAGTACGCGTCGACTCTTTCAACTTGTGATTTATTTGAACTTGTACGATGATTTATTTCAACTTGTACTATAATTTGTTTCACCTTATACTATGATTTATTTCAAATGGTGATCTATTTCAACTTGTATGGTGATTTAAATCAACTTGTGTCATTATTTCAACTTGTACAGGAGGTCTATGACAGCCAGCATGCGTCGACCTCGCACACTTTCTCTTGAGATTTTTGCACACTAAAAAATTTTACCGATTGCATGTACGACATTTCAGTCTTCGGAAGTTGCTAGACATTGTTTAAAATGACCCATAATAGTCGCCGGTCTGTGTCTTTGGTGAGACCGTAGATTGTAATGCAAGGACATGCAATAACGCGTAAAACAGGGCACGTCTCCCTTAGCAGTTAAAAATCGAAAACAATAGGCCGTTGACTGCTGCCTTGACAAACTTTTGCACAACGAAAATCCTCCAAACACTTAATCACACTTTCACTTTCCCACCCTCATACCTGGTTCTTAAGTGTCTCTTTCAAAACATAGTTATCTCCCTTCCACACTCCACCCATGGCGCTTTCGTCAGTTTGCTAAATTAGGAAAAGTTGAAAGCGAAACCCTCTTTAAAGAAAGAAAAAATAAACAAAATTTAAACAACTGGACTGGCGTCTTCCAGAGTATTATAACCAAACTGTAAACCAACGATTTGTATTGTAGAATTATTGGTACATGTTCATACTATGAAATATAAAACAGTACGTATTCGGTAAACGAATTATAAATCTATTTGTTCAATATATTACATCTCTTAGGTTGTTACAGAGGACATACAAAATACAGTTTTAAAAAATGGCAATCACAAGCTGTGTAAGGTTTCAAGAAAGAGCATTCAGAAACAAAGGAAGTATATTGACACGTTCATGAACCCGGCAGTGTTTAAGAGAAAAACGGGAAGTTTGATGATCAGGACGAACAAATTAGTGCCTGAAGTCGGATAAAAACAACAAAAGCAGACAGACTGAAAGTAATTAGGGCATATGGTAAATTAATTATGGCGGACTATTAACTGTAGGCTTGTCAACATTAAAAAAAATACTAGCATGACTCAGGGGTGAAAGACCGAACCGTGCTTGGTAGCAATGACTAACATTAGGCGGGTCAAGTAAGGTTAATACCCGTTAGGGTTCAAGGGTAGAGGGGTGGGTCTGTTGTCCTGCACTGACATGCTACTGAAAGAAGTGGTAACGACCTTGAATACTCAAGAAACCTGTACCACCTATATGCTTGAATACTCTCTAAACACGTTTCACATTGTACTTGTACACTCTGTATGCAGTTACATATATGTACTAGCATTATCTGTTACCTGTTCCACATATGTATCTGTATACTCTGTATGCAGTTACATATATGTACTAGCATTATCTGTTAACTGTTCCACATATGTATCTGTATACTCTGTATGTTGTTACATATAAGTAGTAGCATTATCTGTTACCTGTTCCACATATGTACTTGTATTCTCTCTCTGTAACCTGTTCCACATAATTATGTATATACATACTCTTTATCCTGTTCCACCTAAGTACTTGCGTACTCTGTAAATCTGTTCCAAATAAACCTTTATATACATTGTAAAAGCCTCTTTCATTGAACCACTTCTATATATGTTGTAGATATCTTTGCTATAAACTTTTCTGTACAATGTAAACTTATTCACAAACCTGTTTACTGTTTACTTGTTACTGCAAATTCCAAATAAATGCTTATGTATACTGAACCTATTCCAAAAGATCAATTTCTTACTTTGAAAATGTGTTACGACAAAATCACTTGAATATTCCATATACCAGTTCTATCTAAGCTATCAACATACACCTGTTCCAAGTAAATACTTATGGTTACTGTAAATGTTTTCGAAATAAGAAATTCCCAAAACTGATTCGTTTATAAATGAACACTTTAAACATATCACTCCTGTTCGTTTTTTGCATTCACACTGATCTGCTTTTTAATTCTAATTTGTTACATTTCACTACCGACTCAAAATATTAACAGTGTAGGTGTGTGCGTGTGTTTCAGGCATAATTTCTGCATACACGATTTAGTCTTATATGTTCTAAAAATAACTTCTCTTTCATCCCACTCCAGGTTTTGTTTGTAGACATCTTGGAAACTGCAGGCAAGGAAACAGAGGAAGCCTTGCAAAAGATTTATGGAGCTGATAACGTCATCTTCAGACACTGTGACGTCACTGATGCTGATCAGCTGAAAGGCAAACAATTATTCATTCCTGTTATTGCCTTCTCTCTCCTTGTCTTTCAATTTGTAACTCCAAATTTTAAATATTAATATAATAATTTCGAGGTTTTTGAATTAAAAAAAAAAGTCTTCTGCTGGCGTACAATGATTACTGTCATGAAATAATTCATTTTACATGTAAAAATGAGCAGTAAATAATAGAGAGAGCGAAGCTATTGCTTAATGTTCACAGTGAGACCCCATACCCTATGCTTTGCTCACAATTATAAGGTAAAATAAATCTGACTGTTTTTTCAACCTCTTACACGTATTTTGTCCTCATTAGTAATCAAGGGTTACACAGACTGCATGCCACGCAGTCATTAGTAATCAAGGGTTACACAGACCGCATGCCACTATCTCAGCCATTAGTAATCAAGGGTTACACAGATTGCAAGCCACTCAGTCATTAGTAATCAAGGGTTACACAGATTGCAAGCCACTCAGTCATTAGTAATCAAGGGTTACACAGACCGCATGCCACTATCTCAGCCATTAGTAATCAAGGGTTACACAGATTGCAAGCCACTCAGTCATTAGTAATCAAGGGTTACACAAATTGCAAGCCACTCAGTCATTAGCAATCAAGGGTTACACAGATTGCAAGCCACTCAGTCATTAGTAATCAAGGGTTACACAAATTGCAAGCCACTCAGTCATTAGCAATCAAGGGTTACACAGATTGCAAGCCACTCAGTCATTAGTAATCAAGGGTTACACATACCGTATGCTGCTCAAAGTTTACGCAGATCACATGCTTGTATTTCAAGCATTAGTTGTCTTAAAATATAAATAATAAATGAAAATGATTTTCTCTGACAGTCGACGGAGCATTACTACGGCTGCTCGTGGCACATATTTCACATGACTCCAGAAGTGACGTACTCAAACATCAGAATAATAATTTGTTGCTTAATAGTATCTTATGTTTAAGTTACATCACTTTACATTGAAAATAGGACTCCTCGTAGTCATCTTGTAACTTCAAATGACATCTTAATTTATATGAGTTCACCCTGTCTCATTATCTCTTATTTATTATGTGTCGTCATTTTGAGTAATTTATTAACTTTGTATTATGTCATGTTTCATGCAGCATTAATTGCGCGATTGTGTGTGTATTTGTGGGTACAGCGGCATTTGATGCAGCCGTGTCAAAGTTCGAGGCCGTGGAGATTTGTGTCAACAATGCAGGAGTGCTGGACGAGAGAAGATGGGAACAAATGGTGGCCGTTAACTTGGTAAGCACAAGCAAGTCATCATCAAGAACCATAACTACAAGAATCTGGAACTGAAGCTCTATCCCCACCCTCAAACAAGATCCCTGTTTTATTTTGCCTTTTTGTGTTAGTAGTTTGTTTTTAAATTCTAAACCTCATTTTGTTTTTAAATTCTAAACCTCATTTTGTCAGACCTGCTGCTGCCTTTTAATCTGTCCCCCACCCCAGCCTCTAAGCTCTATTCAACGGCAGTCTACTTTGCATCTAGCAATGACTAGAGTTAATTGACGTATTTCAACTGGCCTCTTTTAAATGAACTGATAGTCTAGAGACGTTAAGCAATGATGTCAATCAAATTGCATTCTGTGGCATTAAGGAATGGAAGTTTAGCATAATTAATAAAATTATCAATTAATATTTTAAATGTCATTACTCATCTCATCCACATTCAATATACCAGTCAGGCATTCTATAGCATTCTATAGCAATTAACTGCTAATTAGCCATATGATCATCCTACTCCCAGGTATAAACCCGACAAAAATAGACAATACTGATGTTTCCTAAATAAACACAAATAAACA
Organism: Sinotaia quadrata; assembly: GCA_028829895.1. NCBI lineage: Eukaryota > Metazoa > Mollusca > Gastropoda > Architaenioglossa > Viviparidae > Sinotaia > Sinotaia quadrata. Next base: position 142,828,045 of record CM054177.1, on the reverse strand, counting down.
CATAAACACTGAGGGATATATTTAGAATATAAAAAAATACGCAATAGGTTACAGAAAGCGGTGAAGATTACAGTTAGAGGTATGTGGGTACACTCAGGCTAATGTTTACATCGCTGAAAAAGAAGTTCTAATAATTGCACAGTTTTTCGGACTTGTTGAATATAGATCACAACTATGGTTGAAAACTGACATTATACACCTGACTATAAGCAACTTCTTTGGACAGTCAGAAATGGTGTTGCGGTGCAGGCTAAGATGCAGCATTGAGTGCAGCTGTAAGTGGCGCAGCATAAAGTGCCGAATCTGTACGAAGAAACATAACTCCCCTCCCTAGGTTTGAAGTGAAATGAAAGTAGATGCTTAACACTTGTCATTACGTCATTCATAACTTGAGCAAGATGAAAATAGAGGAAGCTATACAATAAAATTGAATAGAATGCAATGGATAAGATGAGTTAGACACCCCTCTCCCCCCCCCCCCCGCACACACATTACATGCATTTAACCTTCGTTTAAAAATTATCATGGCCATTTTTTTCTCTCAGTTCAATCTGAAAATGTGGTTCAATCATCTAGCTTCTATGAATCAAAAACGAGAAATGTGGGCACATTTAGCACACTTATGCATATGCAATTATGTAGGCCAGTCCTGTGGGTCATATACAATTATGTAGGCCAGTCCTGTGGGTCAGCTAGTAATGTGGTTAGTAAATTAAATATTCAACTAAGTATTATAAGTTGGCCTACAGTGACTTAGCCAAGATCAATAGCACTGGCACAATTCCCCCCCCCCCTTATTAAGTATTAGCCAGATCAATAGCACTGGCACAATTCCCCCCTTATTAAGTATTAGCCAAGATACATTAGCACTGGCACAATTCCCCCTCCCCCACATAAGTATCAGCCAAGATACAATAGCACTGGCACAATCCCCCCTCCCCCTATTAAGTATTAAACACACATTTACAGAGATGCTCTAAGTAAAAGGGTCAAAGCGCACAATCTCTTTTTTAAATATCCTCTTTACCCCACAGAAATCGCAATAGATTTTTCATGTTTTGATTTCTGTCCTGGTTTGTACCTGTGAGAATTTCCTATTCCCAACTTATTCTGAAGTGGACATTCTACTTGTTACAGTACATGTGAGGGTGGTTAGTTCCTTGTATTGCAGGTGGTGACTGTGCTTTTATTAGTTTTTGTTTTGTGTGGTTTTTTTTTTAAAGTCGCTACCTAAATTTTTAAAAAGAAGTTGTATTGTGTGTGTTTCTGAAGGGAAATTGACGAGTGGTTTTTGAGTTAATTTTTCTGTTTGTGGATAAAGTAGTGATTGCATGATGAGCGGGACTTGTAACCAATTTGTGGTGTCGATGATTGTTTTTCATTCTTCATTGTATAGTGGACAGTGCACAAACCTGTCTGCTTGAGTTATCAGTGACATGCTCCCATAAATGAAAAGATAAATTAATTATGGGGAGGCTACCCTTCATACCACACCTCTCCATCATTGTCCCTTCACAATACACTGAAATTACTTTGCTTTACCGGCAACATGCAACAAAGTATTTTGCCATTTGTAAAACTGGAATTATCAGACTTTCTTTTAAAGAGAGTGTATACAACCCGAGGCGCTTGGGTATCAGGCTTACTTCATCTACATGGAAACATTTTGCATCCTTTATATCTGGAAGGAATAAACATGGCACCCATGGTTCCCTATTGGCCACATTCTAAACTAATCCTGTTTTGCAGATGGCACCCACGCAAGGCAGCCTCTTGGCCTTAGAACACATGCGGCGAGACAAAGGTGGACGCGGGGGTGTCATCATTAATACCGCATCAACAGCAGGTGAATTATACTTTCAGTCATTATTGCCCCATTTTAATGTCATTTTCTTTCAAGAGTTGTCTCACCTATAAGAAAATTGGGTTTAGTGTCATTAAGTGTTGCAAATTTCATCCAAAGGAAATTTATAAAGTAAGGATTTAATTAGTCGTTATTGCTCTTGATTAATTTGTTGTTTCGTTTACAATATCAAATGTGAGTTAACAATGAATACCTTTTTTCAAAATAAAAATTTTGTAAAAACTAACAAACCTTTAATTATTAAAACAAATAATCAACAATCAGAATCCTGTAACTCATAACAAACCATTAATCAATAACAGCCCTGTAATCAATAACAAAATCCTATAATCAACAATAAAACGGATGAAATTAATATCAACAAAATTGAGGTTCGATGTACGACTATTCATGTATTCACGAAAATAATTTCGAGATGTCATGTTAAAAATAAAATGAAATAATTCCAGCACTGCTAACTTATATCCATTCAACCAGATCCTCAAAGCAAACCCGCCTCAAACCCCTCCAAACCTACAAAATACCAGTGATGCTGGACAATTTTGGGTGTGTGATTAATCTTCCTAATGATGCCTGGCAACAGACTTAGCACCAGGCAGGATTCTAGTAGACCTGTTGATCAAATACATTATACAGACGTAAAAATGGTTCTCGCCTCTCTCCTGTTTCCCTCTGTCTCTCTCCTGTTTCCCTCGGTCTCTCTACTTTCTCTCTGTCTCTCTACTGTTTCTCTATTGTTTCTCTCGTTTCTCTCTGTCTCTCTCCTGTTTCTTTCTGTCTCCTGTTTCCCTCTCTCTCCAAATTTTTTCTCTCTCCTCTCTCCTGATTCTCTCTGTCTCTCTCCTCTCTCCTGTTTCCCTCTGTCTCTCTCCTGTTTTTCTCCTCTCGCTTTTCTCCTGCTTCCAATCTCTCTCCTCCGTATCTCACATTCTTCCTCTTCCTTCACTCTCACTCTCTCTCTCTCTCTCTCTCTCTCTCTCTCTCTCTCTCTCTCTCTCTCTCTCTCTCCTCGTCTGCCTTCTCCCATCTCAGTGTACTTTTAGCTTTCCTCCTTCCTTTAATTCATATTTATTTTTCCCTTTTTTCTTTAACGACCTCATTCTTTTCTACTTTCACCCACCCCTCCCCTTTCTGCTGCATTTCTTAATATTAAACTCGGTCAGACAGAATAATCAGACATATTTTTGAAACAAAAGAATGCTATAGCAGAACTAGTTGTTGCTTGGTATGATGAGAACTTGTGCCGTTGTTCTTTTGTATTTTTCAGGACTCTATTCATCATACCACTGCCCCGTATACACAGCGACGAAACACGCAGTGGTTGGCTTTACCAAAAGCTGGGCGGTATGCTTTCCCATCCACAACCAGACCCTCACAGCCTACTTTCTTTTTAAATCCCCATTTCTTGATGTTAAAGTTTGATCTTTTCTGAATTTCTTTTAAAACAGCGGTGACTGCATTCAGTACATTCATAGCTAAGTCTTAGGCATACCTTGCATAGGTGGCAATCACATTAAATAATTCTTATTTTGACATTATCAGTATGCTGATCTATTTTGACGTGCTTATAATAATTAGTACTCAGTAATACATGTCTATCATATAGTTACCAATTTCCATTCTTAATTTGGCGTAGTCAGTAAGAGTAGTCTGTCTTGAAGTCACTAATTTTAATTCTCAGTTTAGCACAGTAAGTAAAACTGGATTGTATTTCTAATTCATTTTAAGTTTTGAGAGACAGTAAAACTGCACTACATTTTTAAAAAGTCGCACAAAGCGCTTACCAAGATTAGAATTTCGACAGTCATAACTAATAGACCATTTTATAGTCACTTATAATAATTCTTTATTAGGTCAGACAGGAAAACTGGTCTTGTCTTGATGTCATTTGTAGGCGAATGTACAGAAGAGAGCGGAGAGCATTAATTATGACTAACTTCTAAAGAAATGTTTTAATTCGCAAGAATTATGATAATCTAACTTTGATTACTTCTAATATGCAAGTCAGTAATAATAAAGTGAGAATACGATAAATAACTGTCCAAACTTACTGTTCAACTCTTCAAACTGACAATGGTGTTCCTGGTTAAAAAGTTGCATCATGTCAGTCAATGGTGAAAGACACTGTCCATGCCAGTCAATGGTGTTCATGCCAGTCACTGGTAAAAGACCATAACCATACCAATCATTAGTGTAACTAAATGCCTATGTCAGTCATTGGTGTAAGTCATTTAATGTCAATCTTTGCCATAAGTGAGTGTTTTCAGTCATGTCAGATTTCATGTCAGCTATTGTACTCTATGTTCATGTCAATCTTTGAGTGTCAGTCATGCAGTTCAATGACTAATGTCCACTCTTTAAGTCACGAATCATTCCAATCATTACTATAAGTTATTGTCCATGCAAGTCGTTTGTGTATGCAACTGTGAATGTCAGTAATTTAAGTCAGTGCCCATATCAGTCACTGGTATAATTCAGTGCCCATATCAGTCACTGGTGTAATTCAGTGCCCATGTCAGTCACTGGTGTAAGTCAGTGCCAATATCAGTCACTGGTGTAAGTCAGTGCTCATATCAGTCACTGTTGTAAGTCAGTGCATATATGAGTCACTGGTGTAAGTCAGTGCCCATATCAGTCCTAGTGTAAGTCAGTGCCCATATCAGTCACTGGTGTAAGTCAGTTCCTCCGTCATTTCCTATTCGTAGTACCAAGTCATGCATGAACTATTTACCCACTTTCTGCAAACCTGAATGTCTTGATTTCTTCAGGCCAATCCCAGACAACCGGAGTACGGCGTGCGTTGGTGCTGTCTTTGTCCAACGGCAGTAAACACAGACCTATGGCTGATGATCGAAAACCAGATGTATGACGCAGACTCCTGTAAACGGTTTATTGCCAACCGAGCGATTGAGTGGGTATTGAAAACACGAGAACTAATCTTAACACATTAAATTTAGATTGTTGATTGTACGGATGTATGGATGATAATTGAAAGTTGCCGTAGAGTGTTTCTTAAGATCTATACGAACGAAACTCATGGAAATGACTTGTGAAAGAAATTTATTATTTATGAAAGTTTTATATGTCACTTAATAGGAAAGTTTTCACAATTTGAAATGAGTTCTCTTTGTTTATACACTATTCACCAATAAGCAGTCTGTCACAGTTGAATGAGAACTCAAAACGATCAGTAACCACTGCATTTTTACGCAATGCATGATAAATTCAGATAGACGCAGGGAAGGATAATGGATGTACTGGACTAAACAGACTGATAGTAATTACTGTTTTGTTTTACAAGTGCCTTCTTGAAAGAAAAAAATAATCGATGACGTCATCGATTCTTTCTCTTGTCTTGTAAATGGTACGGTAATTGTAATACATTTTACCCAATTACTGCTCTTTACTCAATCGTATGTATTTTTTTATATGGCATGATTCCACAGTTACATTTAATTAACAGTTTAATGTTGACATTGTTGCTTTTTTTTTTATTTAAAAGGGAAGTAGTAGAATCTTCACTAGTCACGTGATTGACTAATTTAGTATGATACAGTCACTGATGCAGAAGTCTGAACAGTTTCTAACGGAAAAGCGCTTTAGAATACAATGAATCTATTTGGGCTTCTGTGACGTCATGCCCTTTTTCCCGAACTGCTTGTTTACCTTTTCTTTCTTGAAAACACTGTTGTTGTATTGCCGTTTGCGTCTTTTGATTCAGGGTAGATGATGTGGTTGAAGCGTTCATGAAGCTTCTTCACGACCAAGACAGCAATGGCGCCCTTCTGGAGATCAGAAAGGAGTCCCAGGTTTACCGGGTCCGACAACTCGTGAAGAAAGATGGCGAATCAAACCCATTGTTGGCCGACAGAGTCTGAAACACCTTCATCAAGATCAATGACTAAACATGACTTGTCGATCGGTTACTAGATCGCGAATAAATGCTTTGTCCCACTCGAAATGCATTGGTTTCAGTTAAATATCTGGCTATTTACAGTTTTTGGATCAAATAATCGAAAAAACAGTATTCTTTACAATTGCGCGCTCGCTAGCTCAACACACACACCCACACACACAAACGCGCACACACGCATGCATATAAATACAGAAACACACACATGCACATTTACATACACGCGCTCACAAAAACATACGCACTTATTCATATATTAGATTCATACATGCACAGGCAGGGCACGAATCTATTTATAAAATTTCATTTTCTCAAATGACCTATCTATATAACCATTTAATTGAGTATCTCTCACATAAACCTGGAGTTTCCAGGAAAACATTTGCAAAAATAAATTGTTTTTAATGTATTATGCAGGTAATAAATGAAGACAACTGTTATGGAAAAGTAACTATAGTGAAAATGCAATTAATGATTTATTGTCTGCTGTTGTTAACTTTATTAAATGTATTCTTTTAATTATTTGAATCCATGTATTCATCAGGAATTTCCAGTCTTATCAAATATCAGTAACTGTCAGAGTTTCAGTCACTGATAAGACTTAAAGTTAAAATAATGTTACTTTTAGAGTATAAAATGCTAGTGATGCAATTTAATAAATTGTGTAAGTTTACCGCTATAAGACATAAAGTCAATTTCATTAAGATATAATCACTATTAATTTAAGAATTGTCAAATTTAATATTTAACATATTTAATTCTTATTAGTTTCTGTGACGTCTACACCACACTAGCAATCGGTTATGATGATTATTATTGTTTAATAATCCACAACTAATTACAAGTGATGATATGTTATTATTAATTCTCCAGAGGATACCACTCGTCTCTATCACTTGGTGGATATGCGGGCGTTGTAAACGTTTTCTCTCTTCTACAACATTAAAGACACACATTTACTGTCACACTATTTCCATAGGCAGAAAACGTCTTACCAAAGGAGAAGACAATCCATCTTTTAATCTATATTTAGCGAGGCCCCATCCGCCCACTTTCTCCGCAAATATGGTTATCAATATGTGTAAGGTCAATAACTGTAAAAATAAATTTATTGAATCAGCATTCAAATATACAACTTATGAATACTGACATTCACATCACTTCACAACAATTTTCGATTAATGCTAGACAATCATTCAGTGTATCCTAGCAGTAGCAAATACATTAACAGTCAATTAAAGTAAATATATATACACAAGTTCAAAGATAACATCACGGAAATGAGAGTAGAATGAAAGTCAATGCACATAACCTTTTCAAAGATGGTGGCTGTTGCCAGAATGTGATCACAATCATGCAGTTTGCAACAAGCCGACATCTTTCTTATTCAGGTGACGGCCTCACGTGACCCTTCTAGGCATGTTACACAACTGTTCCAGAATCTTCAATGTGCTCACGTGACCCTTCTAGGCATGTTACACAACTGTTCCAGAATCTTCAATGTGCTCACGTGTCCCTTCTAGGCATGTTACACAACTGTTCCAGAATCTTCAAAGTGCTCACGTGACCCTTCTAGGCATGTTACACAACTGTTCCAGAATCTTCAAAGCAAACTGTAGACAATCTGTCTGAATTTCACAAGCACTATCAAGCACAAAAGGAGGAATGTTCTCGAACTTCCATTAGTACTCAACACACCATGAGGGACATTCGAAATAATCTTTACGAATTCTCAAAACCAAACTCAATCCACCATTTCCACTGTATTGGCTCTCAAATGGAACCCACTGGAATCAATTTATAGCAACACGTTTTACTGATAAATTCATGACACCGCTGGATTCACAACTGACCAAGCAAGTACAGTAATGACTGCTGTCTGGAGCAAAAGAAAAATGTTGTGCTTTCTCATAACCTAATGATCACCATTATGACCGGCCTCTAGTTATGTTCAGATTAAAAGTGATAAGAATAGAGTACTTCTTCAACAAAGAAACTTCTGGTCCATCCCCACTGTATGAGTTTGTTATGAACAAGTGTAAGACTATTAGTCAGAAAATCTACTCATCCAGTTGGAACTAGTTTGGATTGCATTAGCAATTTTCTAGCATATTCTCAACACAAGTTGTTTACTCCAACTCCGACACTTACGAAAAATGCCATCATAAGGAGTGCCACAAATTGGGTCACTTTGACAATTTAACAACCTATATAACAATTAAGTTTAGAAGTAGGGATAGGCACATTTACTCTGCCACAGATTTCATCAGTTAAATCGTTTCTAAAGAATAATCAAACTGCAATGATTGAAGAATGAAGAATTTTCAAGAAATATTTAGAAACACAGACCTAAAGAAGCAATTATAATAACCGAAAAATATCTTATATCCCGAAAAAGTATTGAAACAAAAAGTCAAGTTATCGGCGAATCCAATTAATAATTCCTGAATCTCATACATTTCATGTATACGTAGAGAGTATCGTTCTATCTAAAGACATCAAATAGCTGTTGATATATCTGTCTAATAGAAGATACCTTTAATGATTTATTTTCAGTCTGGAAATCTATCTATCTATCTATCTATCTATCTATCTATCTATCTATCTATCTATCTCAAATTTGCTGGTCTAGTGTCTGTGGTACAACCGAAAACACGCACAAGACGACTCGGGAAGGACCCTAAGAGGAGAAAAACATTTCACCAACAACAGCAGCGACCACAGGCAGACGAAGAAAAACAAAATCCAAACACAGCAATGCAGAACACCACCACACTCCGTGAATATAAGTGAAAGGAGGAAGGCCCTGATTGGTGTCAATCTCTGTTAGTCGGATTGAGGCAGAATTTGTGATTTCCGCCATCGGTAGCAGGTCTGGCGACGAAGTGTAGTCTTGAAAATCATCTGTGGTGTGGTGTGGTGAGTTGGTGGTAACTGTTTAGCGAGCGTTTTTTTTTTTCCTGTGCCGATTTGCGTCTCTTATAGTTTTGAAGTCTGTGTTTTGTTGTTGTTGTTTCTTCTTGTTGGTGTCTGTCTGCACTCGCCATCTTCGGACAATCGAAGCGTGGTGTAGCTTGCTTGGAGCAGAGTCGAATGTTGTGTGTTGAAATGTATGTATGGAATGAAATCTCGCTCACAACCTTGTTTTAAGTTTAGTACTTTCTTTGCAGTATTTGGGGCGGCTGTCAGTGTCTGTTACAACGATTGCTTGTACACTAATCTGTTGAGTACTGGTTGTGTCACACGTGTCCGCTAGTTGATCGTCGCTACATTTTATCAAAACTGTCTCGGTCCCTGTACACACACATTCCCTGCTTGTTAACTAGGTCAGTGCGGCGTAGGAGGGCATGTTTGCTGAATGCGTCGTAGCTGTGTATCTTTTATCTGATTGGTTGGTTATGTAGGGGACGCTTCCGACTTCCGCCGCTTTCGCGTTTGGAGAGGGGGGGGGGGGAGGAGAGGGAGGGGGAGTTGAAGAGAAACCCGAGGTTTTTATCTGGTCGGTTGCTTGGTTTTTTTTTTTTATCTGGTCGCTTTGATTGGTTGCTAGCCTTGGCTTGTGATTTTTTTCTGTGATAGGTGAGTCTGTTTTATTTTATTTTTATTATTGACAATAATTGAATTAGTCATGTTCTGCATGTTGCTCTTGCATCTAATTACCTGTCAGTTTTGTGATATTTTAAAATTCTCCTCTTTCCTCATTTCACTTCTTCTAGTTATAGAGTCACTTCTCTCCCTTAACTAACCATAGACTCATTTCTTTCTTCGTAACTAACCATAAGCTGTCTTCTCTGCCCTTAACTAACCATAGGCTCACCTATCTCTATCTAATTAAAACGAATCTCATTTGTTTTAAACAGCGACCATAACTTTCAATTATGCACTGTCATTTCATCGAATAATTCTTTATTCACCTTTACCCTTGCTTCATACGAGCTCTCATCACTAAGTCACGTGACATTTTACGCTTTACTTTTTCTTATCACGGACATTTGTATCAGAGCGCTGTGTGAATCAGTTTGCTTTGGCTCAAGAGTGTCAAACATCGTAAAATCTGATTATAAACGTTTTGAAAATCTGACTTTCTACAGTTAACTGTTTCCACATGGAACTCAAAGACAAAGGCGTGTTCCTAACTGGCGGTGCCCGTGGCATTGGACGTGGCATAACGGAGGCCTTGCTCGCTGAAGGTGCACGGGTAAGTAAGTACACGTTGACTCTTGATTGCATATCGTGTAGTTATTTATTTCAAAGTGTGTGCTGACTTATTTCAATTCATGTGATGACTCTTTCGTCTCGTATAATACTAAGCAGGGTCGCCGAGAGAAAGTCAGGGCCCCGGTACAAAGAAACAAAGTTCAACACACATTAATTTTTTCATAGGTCATGTCAAACAAGGCTGCAAGGCGGTTTTCCGATACACACAAAGTATGAAGTATATATCCAAGTTTTGTAAATTAAAAAAAAAAATTCCCCTTCATGGGCCCCGGAACAATGTACCGGCTGACACCCCTCTCCTCAGCACATCGAGTAGTTATTTATTTCAAAGTGTGTGCTGACATTTCAATTCATGCGTTGCTTTATTTCAGCACCAGTGGTGATTTATTTCCACTCGTGTGGTGATTTATTTCAACTCCCGTGGTGATTTATTTCGACTCATGTGGTGATTTATTTCTACACACGCGGCGATTTATTTCGACTCGTGTATTACAAGTCTAGGACTGAACGTAACGTGCCTCAGCCTAGTGATCTTTCGCTCAAGATTTCTACGTACTTCGTAATAATCAGACAATAAAATAGTTTCTCTTAAAATATATGCACACAGCACGATTTTTACTTTAGTAACATAATACAGTTATAAGCACTTAACATGCACACAAGCACGATTTTCACTTAGTAACGTAATAGTTATAAGCACTTAACTAGAAGATAACATACGACATTTATGAATATGAAAATTCATGTACTAGAAAAAAATGAAATGTGTGGTGATAGTAAAATAATTGCCACACGTACAAAATCTATTTATTATTATTTTTATAGTTTAATACGTCATTCAATTGTATTATTATCATTCTTTTTAGACACTTCTTTCAAAGTAAAAGTGATTTATTTCTATGTTTATAGATATTTAATATAAAGAAGTGACAAATCCAAATCAGTATTATAAATCAGTCACATATAAATTGAAATAATTCTACTTCAGCAGTATATTTCAGCATTTCAGCACCCAATCAGGATAAACCGAAACCGTGTATGTGTGTGTGTGAGTGTGTGTGTGTGAGAGAGAGAGAGAGAGAGAGAGAGAGAGAGAGAGAGAGAGAGAGAGAGAGAGAGAGAGAGAGAGAGAGAGAGAGAACGTGTTTGTGACTGTGTTCATAAAGTCAAATAAATTTTGAACACACAGTTTAATATATATACTAAAATGGCCTCCACTCTTACCTCCCTCCCCCACAGGTATTCTTCGTAGACATCTCTGAAGCTACAGGCAAGCAAACAGAGGAAGCATTACAGAAGAAGTATGGAGCTGATAACGTCATATTCAGATACTGTGACGTCACTGATGCTGATCAATTAAAAGGTGAACAATCATTCATTCTTATTATATTTTTAAAATTATTTTTCAAAAGAATTGTAAAAAAGTGTGAGAGGTTACATTTGTCTCATTAAATTACTTGTGCTGGCTGATGTGTAAATTGACATAAATAAATTACTTGTGCTGGCTGATGTGTAAATTGACATAAATAAATTTAATGAAACCTTCTCGTCTATCACTATTGTTTTAGTTTCATTTATTTATTATTATGATGGAATTTACAGGTCGCATTAAATAAAATCTAAAGTTAATTAATGAATACGATCAGTTTTAGAAGGTGCGGCCCTCCGCTAACCACATCCGTCTGAAAGTGGCCCCCGAGCCAAAATCCCCCCCTCCCGCCCTAGACAATAAAAACCATAGTGACGCATTTTCCTTGTCGCAAATAAATAGACAGTAAACTATAATTTGATATGAAAAATAAACAAGACAAGAATTAAAATGAAAAGGGGGAATAACCAAGTGGGATCGAATATTACTAGTATTAAAATATCGAGTAAAGTGTGGTGAATTATGCAATAAAGAGAAAAACGGGAATATGAAAGATATACATTAACGGCTTCTTCAGCCTAGAGGATGATATGTAAATAGAATAGATCATAGTATATCATTGATTTAAATATACGAAGGTATTGAAATATAAAATGTAGGATAAAAAAAGGCGGAAGAGAAAGAGTAATGCGAGTTTATAGGTTATAATTAAACAACACGAAGACAATGGGGTATTGAAATAATGCTAAAAGGACAAATTTATTGTTCATTATTTGAGTGCATTCAGACAATGAAACAGTAAAACAAACCAAAAATCTATTGAGACAGATAGTACTACTGCATAATGAGGGAATCATAGAAGTCTACACAACTCAGAACTAGCAATAGCTGTAATTCAACAACATAACGAGTGACTAATTAGATCTACACAACTCAGAACTACCAGTAGCTGTAGTCCCACTACATAACGAGTGACTAATAGATCTACACAATTCACAACTAGCAATAGCTGTAGTTCTGTTACATAACGAGGGACTAAAAGATCTACACATCTCTGAACTAGCAATAGCTGTAGTCCCACAACATAACGAGGGACTAATAGATCTACACAGCTCAGAACTAGTAATAGCTGTAGTCCCACAACATAACGAGGGACTAATAGATCTACACAGCTCAGAACTAGCAATAGCTGTAATCCCACAACATAACGAGGGACTAATAGATCTACACAGCTCAGAACTAGCAATAGCTGTAGTCCCACAACATAACGAGGGACTAATAGATCTACACAGCTCAGAACTAGCAATAGCTGTAGTCCCACAACATAACGAGGGACTAATAGATCTACACAGCTCAGAACTAGCAATAGCTGTAGTCCCACAACATAACGAGGGACTAATAGATCTAAGCCTAGAAACATTTCCTCCCAGAGCGCATCATTGAGGTGCCGGTGTCGCGCATAGATCTCGTGACGCCATAGTGACGTAAACAGACAAATCATAATTGCTATTTAACCTTTATTTTTAAGTAATATTTCAAGTATTATCTTTCGCTGTCGTTTTTCATTTGTCCTGCCATGATATCCAGTAATCTCTACGTTTTATGTGATGCCACTTTGAGTAGTACTGAATAGTTACATACTAACTATCTCCTAAATACTATAAAGTGCATGTGTAGCATTAATTACATATTTTAGTAACATATAACTTTGTTCTCTTTACGAAACTATTTTGTTTTATGGTTAGGGGTCATGTAATATCACTTTACATCTACTGGGAAAATGTCATGTTATTTATTGATTAATTTGTATATGTTTGTGCATGCGTATAAAGCGGCATTTGATGCAGCCGTTTCAAAGTTCGAGGCCGTTGAGATTTGTGTCAACAATGCAGGAATTATGGACGAGAGGATATATGAAAAAATGATAGCCGTCAACACGGTAAGCCAGTGATTAAATAAATAAACAGATTCATCATTGCGTAGTTGTCTATTACCGAGTCACGTACGTGCTTGCGTCTATAGATCGCCGCGACGCAAGGTACGGCGATTGCAACAGCTGGACAGATATCCAACACAGGTCAGTTTGCTTTCAGTGTTTATTAATTGTTTATTTTTAAAAATGTGTCTATAATTTTACAGTTTACAAAGAAAATGGCAGCACATTCGAACGTGTACAATTATAGAATGTGAAATAATATATTTCTGGAAGAATAAGTCTTAAGAATTTGAAGGAATAAAATGTAGACGTCTCTCCTAGATTAGCCAACTAGTAGCGATACACCCCTAAACTATACATTTAGTCATTATGATGAGTGTGTATTTCAACAAATAATATATCACAAAATACAACTAGGTTTGAAACAGTTCACATATTTACATAACTACATAACTAACAAGTCTTTTCTCCTAGACAATCGACATTTAACAATGACTACCTGAGGAAACAATCTCTAATCAGACTATGATTCTATCACGAGTTTAGAAAAGAGAGAAAGGGAGATAATGAAATTCAGTTCATGACCTGCTCTTTGTACACCATGTCATAGAGAAATCATATGAAGAATGTTTTTTACAGTCAGCACAACACCAGGACCCACTTCACTCATGTACAGTCTATTGAGAATGCTATTATTTACTCTGATGTTCCTCACACCTGCTTGCAGTCTTTTTGAGTTCCTGAAGAACTTCAGAATGAAATCCAGTTTGAGGATGAATGACATTTGTGTAATTCCTTAATGTTGTTATACCTGGCAACTTTAGCACACCAGTTTTCCAGAGAGTGTCATATGAGTGAGGTGTCATAGAGCAAAGTGTCATAGAGCAAGGTGTCATATGAGCAAGGTGTCATATGAGCGAGGTGTCATATGAGCGAGGTGTCATAGAGCGAGGTGTCATATGAGCGAGGTGTCATATGAGCGAGGTGTCATAGAGCGAGGTGTCATATGAGCGAGGTGTCATAGAGCGAGGTGTCATATGAGCGAGGTGTCATAGAGCGAGGTGTCATATGAGCGAGGTGTCATAGAGCGAGGTGTCATATGAGCGAGGTGTCATAGAGCGAGGTGTCATATGAGCGAGGTGTCATAGAGCGAGGTGTCATAGAGCAAGGTGTCATAGAGCGAGGTGTCATAGAGCAAAGTGTCATAGAGCAAAGTGTCATAGAGCGAGGTGTCATATGAGCGAGGCTTTTTTCTGATGAAATAATGAAAGTCTATGAAGTTTTTAAAAAATCTTGTTTGATGGTTTCTCTGTTGAGTCTTATGCCCACGCAGGCAGTTCAGAGGAAACTGGCTTTGGTGAAATGAATTTAAACAATCACATACTATCGTCCAACAATACAATGTCTTTTAAATCACAATGGTGCGAGTTTTCATGAATATAACGATTTGTTTTGGTGTGTGTGTGTGGGTGCCTATGAGTAGAGCAGTCCGTGTTTGATGACCATGCATTTCATACTATTGTGCATTTGAATACAAATTACTGCAAACTAGAAATTTTGTGATATTGTTTACTGTATGAGTTGTGTATATGCCTTGGAATCAGGTTGACTATAAAACATTAAAATTTCTAAAGATATATGCAGTTCTTTCTAACTAATGTTATTAAATTTTACAGATGAAAACAGCCATGTGAAAACAAAATCATTATACTAATAATGCCGATTATTGCTCAGGTGTGGTTGACAATTAAGAGTCAATTTAAATACATTTTAATTACTCTCAAAACGAGGATTAGAATTTTTAATGTTTAAAAAACAGAACGTCTAAACTTTGTCCTCTATAATGCCTTATTTTAATGAATTATTTCTGATACACTCTGTCTTAAAAAAAAAATCGAAAATATTTATGTAATTTGCGAAGTAATATAGGTATCTATAATTACCTCATTCTGATGGGGTTAATTTGGACTTCGAGTAATTATATTTCAAACGTCATTTCATAATTATTTACAAACACATAAATACACAAACACACACACACAAACACAAACAAACACACAAACACACACAAACACACACACACACACACACACACACACACACACACACGCAGATACGTATAAAGTTCAATGATACTTCAGCAATTCCTATTTATTCATTTATTACTTAAGTTACATTAATATTTATTATACCATTCTTACCTCAACAAAGTTTCTTTGAAATAAAAGTAATTAGGAATGCATCTTACTTCATGCTTTCGAGATTATCACCGATAAATTCTTTTCTCCGAACCTTTAAACATAAAATAATACAATCTCTCCTTTATTGTGTCACACACCTTCTTAAAATAATACAGCCTCTTCTTTATCGTGTCACACACTAATGTCAATCAGAAGTGTTGATTTCTCGCGCCGCTGTGCGGTACAAAACGCATGATGTGACCCCATTTCTGGAAGTGGCAATTCCATTCCGCCTATTTATAGAATCTCTGGATAAGCAAAAGCAAGTAATCAGCAGGACCCACAGCTACAAGAATCTGGATCAAAAGCCCATTCCCCGCCCCCCCCTTTCCCAACAACTACAAGATTCTTTTCTTTAGCTATTTTTTCTTTCAATGTATAAGTCAACCTAAGGAATTTTAAAACAAAATATAAACCTAATTTTGTTGGACATAAACTGCCTTTTCATTAGTTTTTGTAGAGAGAGCTCAATGGTTTTCTCTCTAAGCTCTATTCAGTGTGGTCTAATTACTAAGTATGTAGTAATGTCTACTTTTGAATGACTTGATAATCTAGAGAAGTTTAACAATGAAGTCAGTCAAATTGCCTCAGTCTTTTTTTTCCTCCATACCGCACTAAAGTAGATTTGATTTACCGACACACTTCAACACAAACATTACGTCATTAGATAAGTAAGATTAGAGTTATCAGATTTAACTTCAACGAGAGCATGGCCACAATGAAGATTTAATCGTGACGTAGTTAACCTACATAGGAGCATTTTACGTTGTTTCTTTAATGGACTGAAAATGAACCCGTTCGCTAAATTCTAAAATATTTTTGTTTTGCAGACAGCACCAATTCGCGGCTGTTACTTGGCCTTAGAACACATGCGGCGAGACAAAGGTGGACGCGGGGGTGTCATCATTAATATCGCATCAGTGGCAGGTGACTTTTCCCCGTCATTTCGTCTTTGTAATGTCAGTTTCTTCTCATGCTTTTGTTGTATAAACTTGTCAGAGACAAGGAAAGGGGAGATTAGTGGCATTGAGTGATGACGTAAACTTCATCCAAAGGAAATTTTCAAAGTAGCCATTTAATCTATCTTCTTGTGAGTTTACAATACATGTGATGAATACTAGAGCGATTAATCACACAGCCTAGACTGTCCAGTGGGTTTGAGGCGAGAGTCCGGCCGAATGGACATAAGTGGTAGCGTTAGAACAGTTTCAGAATAATTATTTTTTTGACATCTCAATTATTTTCGTGTTTTATGGTCCTGCATGTAAACCCAGTCTTGTAGAAGTTCATAGTACAATATTATCGGTTTTGTTATTGATATAGGGTTTTGCTATCGATTACAGGATTTTGATGATTATATGGATTTGCTATTGATTGCAGGATTTTGTTGTTGATATAAGGTTTTGCTGTTATATGGTTTTGTTATCGATTACAGGCTTTTTTTAATTTTTTTTTTTTTTATAGGGATTTGCTATTGATTGCAGGGTTTTGTTCTTGGTATAGGGTTTTGTTGTTGGTATAGGGTTTTGTTGTTGGTATAAGGTTTTGTTGTTGATATAGGGTTTTGTTATTGATATAGGGTTTTGTTGTAGATATAGGGTTTTGTTCTTGGTATAGGGTTTTGTTGTTGGTATAAGGTTTTGTTGTTGGTATAAGGTTTTGTTGTTGATATAGGGTTTTGTTGTAAATATAGGGTTTTGTTGTAAATATAGGGTTTTGTTGTTGATATAGGGTTTTGTTATCGATTACAAGGGTTTTGATGATTATAGGTTTTGCTATTGATTGCAGGGTTTTGTTGTTGATTATATATAGGTTTTGCTATTGATTGCAGGGTTTGTTGTTGATTGCAGGGTTTTGTTGTTGATTATAGGTTTTGCTATTGATTGCAGGGTTTTATTGTTGATTATAGGTTTTGCTATTGATTGCAGGGTTTTGTTGTTGATTGCAGGGTTTTGTTGTTGATTATAGGTTTTGCTATTGATTACAATATTTTGCTGTTTACAGGAATTTGCTATTGATTACAGGGTTATGTTGTTGATTAAAGTTTTTATTTTTAGATATTCGAGATAAATGTTTTGTTTCTTTAAAAACAATCTTCATTTTATAGCCACTTTTGCGATTTTATCCTATACTAGTCTTACATCACCTTTTTAGAATTAATGAAAGTGTTTTATCTGCTTGCTTGTATACAAGCCAGACTTTTCTATTTGATATGGGCTGATAATATACGAATGACTGATGATGCTTTCTTTGAAAATATTTTCTAAATTTAATTTTTAAAAGGGCTTCTGCACATGGGCATCACACACGGATACTGAGTTCGAGAAACCTTTATTCTTTTTTTTAATTACATTTTAAAAAATGTCTTCCTCCATTTTATTTAAATATAATTATCTTTCTTTAAAACTTTTTTTGGTTTATTTGCCAATTTGATACTGAGCGGATGGTATTATTTTTATTATGTACACCACTCAATACAAATACAATACAAAATTTTACATCTGCGAATGGGAAAAAAGCTACAAAACCTAACGGTATTATATTAGCAATGACTAAATTTATTACTTTGTCATGAAGCTTACTTTCTCTCTTTTTCTATACTTCTACTACAACTATTACTACTACTACTACTATTACTACTACTACTGCTACTACTACTACTACTACTTCTACTAATACTGCTACTACTACTACTAATATTACTATACTTCTTATTATCTGGTTCATTCAGTCAGAAAGAACGTACTTTTAGAGCGTACTAACATAACCACGTGTTGCTTGGAAAGGCAAAATGAAAACTTTTTGACGATGCTCTGTTCTGTTCTTCAGGACTGGTAACGGCACACTTTACCCCAGCATACGTAGCGACGAAGCACGCAGTGGTTGGCTTTACCAAGAGCTGGGCGGTATGTTCTTTCAGTCATACACCAAAACCAACACCACAAACACCACCACCTCTTTATGAAGACATCTTTTGATATTTTAATAATTTGTGGAGACGGGATGTTGTTGATTTGCTGGGGGTGGGGTGGGTGGTCTTGTATTTTTTTAGTAATTCCATTAAATCATATTTTAGTTCCATGACTTATCAATGGTTCGTATGAAATAATTCTTAATCTGGTCTATTCTATGTACTGGTATATTTTGAAGTACTTATGTTATACGTCGTCAGTTAAACTGGTTTATCAGGAAGTCGTTTATTATAACGAAGATTTTTACTTTACTGTAATCAGTAAAACTGGCTTAATTTTTATATTAACTGTAACACAATACCTAACGTTCAATTATTTCAAATACTTATAATACGTTTTCAATTTACAGAGTCAGTAAAAGAAGCCTGCATTGAAAGTCACAGACAATACTTACTAATTATATCCAATTATTCAAACTTGCTTCACCTGGATGTCTCATATTGATTCTTAGTTTAACATGTCAGTAAAATAGGCCTTTTCTTGAATTCATTTATAATTCTTATTTTAGCCAGACAATAAATATTGCCCTATCTTGAAGTCAATTATAATAACTCTTATTTTAACCAGTCATTAAAATGGACCCTATTTTCAAATTTCATCATGGCAGTTTGTGATGTGAATAAGTTCCATGTCAGTTATTGATGTATATCATTGCCAATGTCATTCATTGAAGTAAGACAGTATTATGTATGCGAGGGCCCATGTCAGTCATCGCTTTAATACAGTGTTCAATGCTGTAAAATATTTTCCATGTTAGTCATTGCCATAACTTAGTGTCCATTATTATAATTCAGTGTCTTTATTAGTCATTGTTTTAATTCAATGTCCATGTCAGTGATCGACATAGTTCATTGTTATAATTAAGTGTCTCTTTTAGTTATTGCCTTTACACAATGTCCATTTTAGTCATTGCTACAATTCAGTGTCCATGCTGTAAAACGTTTTCTATGTTAGTAATTGCTATAACTCAATGTCCATTTTAGTCATTGCTACAATTCAGTGTCCATGCTGTAAAACGTTTTCTATGTTAGTCATTGCTATAACTCAGTGTCCATTTTAGTCATTGCTACAATTCAGTGTCCATGCTGTAAAACATTTTCTATGTTAGTCATTGCTATAACTCAGTGTCCATTTTAGTCTTGCTGTAATTCAGCATCCAGTGCTGAAAACATTGTCCGTGTTTGTCATTGCTATAAAAGATGTGTCCATTATAGTTATTGCTAGAATTCAGTGTCCATGTTAGTCATGACATAACTCAGTGTCCATATTAGTCAATGCTATAATTCAGTTTCTAGAATAGTCATTGCTATAATTCAGTGTCTAGGATAGTCATTGCTATAATTTAGTGTCTAGGATAGTCATTGCTATAATTCAGTGTCTAGGATAGTCATTGCTATAATTCAGTGTCTAGGATAGTCATTGCTATAATTCAGTGTCTAGGATAGTCATTGCTATAATTCAGTGTCTAGGATAGTCATTGCTATAATTCAGTGTCTAAGTTAGTTATTGTTATATTTCAATATACATATTATTCATTGCTATAACTCAGAGTCCATGCCAGTCATTGCCATAACTTAGTATCCACTGCTATACTTAAGAGTCCATGCTAGTCATTCGTATAATTCAGTGTCCATGTTGGTCATTATCATATCTCAATGTCTATACCAGTTAATGGTTTAAGTTTAAAGTTCATTTCAGAATTCGCTTTACGTTAGTATCAGCGTCAGTCAGTGAGTATGATGTAACTAAGTGCAGGTCATTGGTGAGGGAAGTATTCATGCTACTCACTGCTATGATTCACCGTCTATTGTAAATTTTGTAATTTGTATCAGGATATGTTTTAATTGTTCACAAACATTCAAGTCTCATTTCTTCAGGCAAACCCCAGACAGCCCGAACACGGAGTCCGATGGTGCTGTCTTTGCCCGACTGCAGTAAACACGGACATAACACGGATGGTGTTGGAGGATGGTCAGCTGTATGACGTAGACGTCCTTAGACGGGTGTTACCCGAACTTTGGATTGAGTGCGTATTAAAACATTCGAACTTATTACATTCAATTCAGGTGGATGGGTGAGTGGTAGGATGGAAGGGTAACAGTTTGAAATTAGTCCCAAAGATCACATTTCTTATGCGTTAAAGTTGTCGGTAACTGTGAACAGTCGTGGTGATGTTTTATTTCACATCCTATATGCAATGGTTATACTCTACTCAACATAGAAAGTGCGAAACTTTCTTTTTAGGGAAAATAGGAAACCAGCATCTACTGTTTTCTAGGAAGTGCATGACACATTAGGGGAGAAGGGAGAATAGATGAACTGACGTGCGGACAAACACTATCCTTTAAATTATTTTGTTATTGTTGTTTTTCAAATGAAACAACAAATATCATTCTTGTCTCCTGTCTGAAAATCCTAGCTCAGCCATTAGCACGATAAAATCATCTTAATTCCAGCATAAGATCTGACCTTTGTGTATTTGTTTATTTTGTAAGGCATAAGATCTGGCCTTTGTGTATTTGTTTATTTCGTAAAGCATTATATCTGGACTTTGATGTTATGGAAGAGAGAAATCATTTACAGTGCCAGTATATCCGCCAAGTGAGAGAGACGAGTGGTTGTGGTTTGTGATTCGAGTGTAAGATTACAGTGTGATAGAGGTGAATACTTCTTACACTTGTTGTTGGATCACACTGTATGGAAACTAATTTGCAGAAAGGGGATGCATGAAGATTGGTTTTTAAAAATTTTAATTAACACAAGAATATATAAGAATACAACAATTAAACAATAATGTTAAGACATGATAAATACTAAAAAATACACACACAGCCTAGATAAAATCCTGTCCGACTATAACTTAGACATCTTAACTAGCAATATATATTGTAAGTAAAGAAAATGTCTTTAAGCAGGAATTTAAAATTATTTTGCTTTCAGTTAGAAATGTAGATGAGGGTAACAGATACACATACTTCTAAATTTCGTTGCACGCACAATTAAATGTAATGTTGCATAAATAGAGATGTATTTAATTACAGTTACGATTAATTGACATATACATACATTTTTCAAATGGTATGCTCCTTTGATGTCACACGTTTTAAAATTTGAATCAATTTTACAATTAAATACAATGTATAGTTACAAAAACAATTAGTTTTATAGTGAGATTTCTTTTAGGGGATATAAAAATAACTAGTATCTTCATTAGTCACATTACACTTTAGTAACAAGTATGTAGTCACATTACACTTTAGTAACAAGTATGTAGTCCCATTACACTTTAGTAACAAGTATGTAGTCACATTACACTTTAGTAACAAGTATGTAGTCACATTACACTTTAGTAACAAGTATGTAGTCACATTACACTTTAGTAACAAGTATGTAGTCACATTACACTTTAGTAACAAGTATGTAGTCACATTACACTTTAGTAACAAGTATGTAGTCACTGATAAAGAAGTCTGGGCGGTTAGCGTACGATCAGTCCATTTACGCTTCAGTGACGTCACGTACTGTCGCAGTCATAAAACGGCTTTCCTTTATCACACTGTTGTTGTATTGTTATTTCAGGGTGAAGGATGTGGCTGAGGCATTCATGAAGCTTCTTCGCGACCAAGACAACAATGGCGCCATTCTGGCGGTCAAAAAAGAGTCCCTTGTTTACAAGGTCCGACAACTCGTGAGCAAAGATGGAGAATCAAGCCCAGAGATGGCTGACAGAGTCTGAAACACCTCCATCAAGATCAGTGTGCAACTGCATCGTCAGCATTTTTCAACTGCCTCATTGATTAAGGAAGGCTTGTCGATCGACTACTGGATCGGGACGAAATGTTTTGTTTCAATTGAAATACACTCTGCTGAGATATATTATACTGCTTGCTTAATTCGTTTGATTAAAATGATTGATAAGAGAACATTCATGTAGGAATATACATTTTCTCCCACTAGCGCACGAATATGTATACACACACACATCGTCATTTTCACACATGCCCGCTCACTCAAACACACAGTGAACACATCCACACAGATGCAACCCCCCCCCACACACACACAGTCGTTTAATGTATTTATACGATTTCTCTCCTGTAGACTCTATTCTAATCTATTATCTGCCTAATCGTGTATACAACTTAGAGCATGACGTAATATGTTTGGGACACAAGAATTGCTTTTAATTAAATTTACAAATCGTGCATTAAAAACAACAATTTTAGAGAAGCAACTATCTTGAGAAAATTAAGAATGATTTGTTTTGTTAGTTTGATTTTAATTTTAGAGTAACTTGAATCTACAAGTTTTTTTCCTAAAATTTCCTAAGTGACGGTAGTGATGGCTATAGTTAATAACGGATATGTTTAAAAATATTAATATATTCAGAAGTTAAGAGAAGTTTTACTTTTATAATGTTCCGCCTGTTGTGTCATAATAGTCATGATAAATACAACTTTTAAATTATCGGCGCACACCTCTTAAACGCGAAAATTATTTTATTTAAGAAATAATCTATATTTTCTTACGATATTCGTATGTATTAATTAACAGAATATTTCTTTACTAATGGATTACAATTTAAAATGTTAACATTCAAACTGTCATTTGATTTTCACGAATAAAAGAAATCTACCGAAGTGTTCAGAAATATTTACAATTACAAAATATAAAAAAGAACGTGTCCCTAAATAATAATGGGAGGTTGCAAACGAACATAATTAATAATTGATCCCACGCATGTGCGCGCACGCACACACATACATACATACACACAAATTAAAACTCAGTTTTACACACACAAAAGATTAAATCAAGGATATACATTCGCATAAGACTAACACATTGGCCTATAAACATAGGTGTAAATATATATACAGACCTACAAACACAAGACGGACACTCATGCCTACACACATATCTAATACACATTCGCACACTGACACACACAACTTACCACACCCCAAGCCCCTCACATATTTACGGTAACTTTTATTGTTACAATAATTTGTACTATTTCAACACATTTGCCTGAATATTGACTGTATGACACACAAGACAGTCCCCCCACTCTCTACTCAAGATCTATCTCGGACAACGTCAGTCGAATCAATGAAAAAATCAAGGTCAAGTAATGCAAACATGAAAGAATCCGTGTCATTGTGGTGCTGATGTTTGCAATCATAAATGGTATGTTTGTCTGTGAAATAATACAAATGAAGTCACTGCTATTGCACTAAAGAATTTAGATCAAGGTATGTTGATCTGTGAAATAAAACAAATGAATACACTGGAATTCCACTAAAAAAAAAAAATAGTAGTACAAATCAAGACACTACAATTGTTATGAATAATCTAGATGTGTTGGTCTATGAAATAGTACAAATCAAGCTACTTTTCTGAAGAATTTAGAGCTAGGTGTGCTGGTCTATGAAATAGTACAAATCAAGCTACTTTTCTGAAGAATTTAGGTCTAGGTGTGTTGGTCTATGAATGGGTAAAGGTAACGTTGATGAATGAATGTAATGGGTAAAGGTAACGCTGACGAATGAAAAAATGTAATGGGTGTCACAGGAAATGAGGGACAGAAATTATATTTTATTTCATTTTAAAAAACCGCTAACAAAACTAGTTGAAGTAACCCGAGTTTTGTTATTTTTCGTATGTAGCATGTAACTTCCAGTAACGGTCACCTAAGATCTCTTTAGTAGACAGACGTTCGTGACGCAGTGTGTGTCAATTATCATATTGAATATATATATTAGTTTATGAAGAATATGTATATTAAATAAATTGGGACAACTGCGCACTACGGTCACATGTTGTTGACGAGAGAAATGGCCAGTGCGCATTAGAATTGACCACAGAAAAGCGTGCATCACGATTACCACTATATATCCAAGGCAAAAATCATGTCACAGGACATAGCTTCTGGAAGTTTTGGAAACCTTCAGTGAAGCTATATAAGAGGCAAAATGAAGATTTTAGTCTCAATGTTGAAAACGTCGATTCGTCTGAAGCCAGTCTAACTTCACGTATGAATTATCTCATGTACAGAGATTTCATAAAGGAAAGCTGCAATAATCTCTTTCCATCCGTTTTCCATCCGTCTGATGCCATATATTGAGTAACGAGGCAAAATTACTCAGTATAATTTTTGGCAAAGTGGAAAGTTCACTGTCAAGAAAACCCAATGCACGCGACACTGGTTGTATGCAGTTAACGACACGAGGGATCAATTTTGTATTCCCCCTGTCTGAGTTCGTTTGGCAGTCTATCCCGCTTTTGAGAAGGCTAGCGCCGGAGATACATATCCGGATTTCTACACTCAATGTAATGCGACGACACATCCCACTGGACGACTCTACCCGATAATGCTAAACGTCGTTGGGGTGTCCGTTTCCAACGACAGTTATCGAGGCCGACAACAGTCAGCTAAATTTCAGATTTCTCCCCAGTGATAATCTGAAAGTGGTGCCTAGATTCTGCAGAATCTTCACCTGTAATGCGACGCCTCACTTGCGTCGTGATCTTCACTTTGAAGTGCCGCTTATAAGTGACGTGTGAGCTTACGTCGTCTCCTTGGAACTCTGACATTAATAGTGAGTAATCATTAGCACGGCTAACGCGCACATACTTAACTCTAGGACTCAGAGAAAATGAACACTATTATATCGTTTGTGAAATACGAACTTTAATGTTAAAATTAATGCTTATTCTACATGTCAACTATTGTTAAAGCGGCCCCATTTGCCGCATAAGAATTGTGTAATTAATCTTTATTTTATATTTTGAATTTCGTCATTTTCATCTCCCCTTATTTCCCACAGAGTGTATGACATTGGAAAGTTGAATGAATGATTAATCACTGTGCGAAAGAGTAGTGCCCCTTTTAAATCGGGAAATAAATAACCTGATTTAAACATCTTTCAACTCTCTTGTTATTCATAGTTTTTGAGAGGGACGAAAGAATTTGTACTACTGTTTTGCACCGTTCGTCTGTTCGTCCATTTATTCACATTTATGATACTCACTCACAACACACACCGCCAATAAAACGTTCCTTGGCATGACACTAATAAACTGGGCCCCACCCAAACATCAATGGTGTGTGTCATGTGTGTCTATGTAACAACCTGACGCGACGTAGTACTGGCATACGTCACATGGGCTTTTCTTGGAGGTGCACCGGAGCAGGCCAAAAATAGACTTCACCCCTTGCATCTCTAACTTCAGCTCGGGGTCGGCTTGTAACGAGCCCTCCCGTTTTGTGACAATGGGTAAAGGTAACGTTGATAAATGAAATACGCTAGGTAAATATAATTGTGGTGTAAATGTAAAGAATGTGGTGGGGTATACCTCTAGATGGTGGATGATGAACTGATTGATGAAGGTGAGTAACATATCACAAGATACACAGAGGCTCTTTTTGATAACGATCGCTTATTTAGTATCACCGCCTTCTATATATAGACGTAATCAGCACTTGTACATGAAAACAGCACAAGTCAAAACACTTGTCATCATAGCACAGAAAACAGCACAAAACGTAAGCAAGTCCAAGTCCATCATTTCATTTAGACAGCAGCACAATAATATTTCATGTATTTATCCTCTAATCTAAGTGTTCCAACTGCTTTACACATTCCTCTGTTTCTAGTATGAATGACAACTTATTTCACTATAAAAACTAGTTTCCAGCTAATCTAAGTCATTTCAGCCCTAATCCAGTTTTCGGCCAACAAGTTTTTCCTTTCTCTCATTCCTTGCTGTGTAGTTCCGTCTTCTGCAAATGTACTAGATATTTAAGATCATGTCTGAGAGGCAGAGGGAGGAATTTTTCACGAGGACATATATCATACATCGCAATCACGGTCCACGTACCCGCTCGTGGTGACTTTTCTTTGGTACGGAACCCCTATCTGGTGACGAGCCACTGGCGGATACAAACATTAACAAGCCACAACATAATTTTTACCTCTGCATTCTACAACATAAGTTTTGCCTCTACATTCTACAACATAAGTTTTGCCTCCACAGTCTACAACATAATTTTTGCCTCCACATTCTATGCCCGAAATCTAAAACTGCTCTTGATTTGACTTTTGCAGAAAGGAGCATGCCTTCTATTGTTTGTAACTTCAGACTGGAGTGACTATTTTACTCTGCCGAATCACATTGGTGTGTGTAACCAACATTATCATTGAACTTATCAGTAAAGGTATTGTTGTAAGTTGATTCATGTGAATTCTGTCCAAGAGTGGAAATTGAAGTTTGAGTTTTAACATTCCTTATGATGTGTTTAAGTGGCTCACATGAAGGTTCTGGAACACTCCTCGTGTGTGCTTTGATAGCACATACATAGTTATGGACTTTCGTCCATTAAGTTGTGGATTCAATACTATCATATTTACTGAACATTTCGACCCCCCCCCCAAAATCACTTCACCTCCTTCATTTGAAAAGAAAAAGATAAGAGTTCCCACTCTTGACCCAAAAGTAAATAAAAAAGTGTTAATATCAAACCAATAGTGTGCTTTAGCTGTGGTTAACCATATAAAATAAAATATAAAATGAAATGTAAAATGCGTTTGCATCAAGTAATATACATTTCATCAAACCAAGTGGTGCACCTTTTTTAATGAATACATAATAGACATTGTGTGCCAGTCTGTGACACTGGTTGCAGAGTAGGGTTAGTGGTACACTCTAGCCTAGTGAAGGAAAGTGACTACACTGAACAGTTTCAAACAATCACTCTAGTTAATGGTGCAAAGATAAAGTTCCCATTCTGAGATCATATATAGATAGCAAGTCTGTAGGTGGATGCATTCAGGCTGTATGTCTAGTAAATGGTGTTGAGCGTTCTAACATGGGTGTAAAGACATCCTCAGGGGTGATGACACCCCGGATTTACTTGA
This sequence comes from Sinotaia quadrata, assembly GCA_028829895.1. Classification (NCBI taxonomy): domain Eukaryota; kingdom Metazoa; phylum Mollusca; class Gastropoda; order Architaenioglossa; family Viviparidae; genus Sinotaia; species Sinotaia quadrata. Next base: position 142,800,612 of record CM054177.1, on the reverse strand, counting down.
TAATGTGTGTGTACTCACATGCAGACAAACTGCATTGCAGGAAACTGAATCTATGGGCATGCAAGAAGGTATGCAAGGTGAAACAGGAAAGGTCAGCGATAAGTGTGAAGGTGAAGCACCAAAGACATTGTCTGAAACTGTTGGTGGTAGTTCATGTCACCAGTAAGTCAGAATGGAATCAGTCGTGGCAGGCAGATAATTGTTTCTGACAGTCAGACTGTGGCTGAATCTGAAGGGGAAAAGGTCTTGCTCAGAGCAGTGCAACTGACAGTTGATATCCTAGAGAAATGTCAATGGAAGTAAAGAGCAAAGGATTATACATGTTTAAATCTTCTTGAAAAACTATTGAGTTTTGTTGGAAGGATGGTCTCTTGATTCATAAACAGAAAGGGACTGATAGCAATCAGTTGGTTGTACCTCTGAACTATTGAGCAAATGTACTGCATTTGGTTCATGACACACCCACTGCCAGTCATCTAGGACCAAGCACATCTTTATCTTGTGTGGAGGCTGAGGTATGACATTTGGTACTGTCAGTCATGTGATACTGTCAGCAGATGAACAGAAAAACAGAATGCCCAGTTCAACTTGATTTGTATTATTTTATAGACAAACACACCTTGATCTTAATTCTTTAGAAAAATACAAGTGTCTTGATTTGTACTATTTCATAGACCAACACACCTTGATTTTAATTCTATAGAACAATAGCAGTGGCTATATTTGTATAATTTCACAGATCAACATAATTTGGTCTAATTTTTGTTAGTGCAATTCCAGTGTCTTGATTTGTTTTATTTCACAGATCAACATAACTTGAACTTAATTCTTTAGTGCAATAACTATAATCAGTGTCTTGATTTATATTATTTCACATATCATCATACCATTGATGCTTGCAAACATCCGCACCACAATGACCCGGATTCTTTCATGTTTGCATTACTTGACCTTGATTTTTTATTGATTCGACTGACGTTGTCCGAGATAGATCTTGAGTAGAGAGTGTGGGGACTGTCTTGTGTGTCATACAGTCAATATTCAGGCAAATAATGTGTTGAAATTGTACAACTTATTGTCACAATAAAAGTTGCCGTAAATACTTTAATGCAAATATGAGAGTGGGGTGGTGGGGGTTTGGTAAGTTATGTGTGTCTGTGTGTGAATGCGTATTAGATATGTGTGTAGGCATAAGTGTTAATCTTGTGTTTGTAGGTCTGTATATATATTTACACCTATGTTTATAGGCCTATGTGTTAGTCTTATGCGAGTGTATATCCTTGATTTAATCTTTTGTGTGTGTAAAATCTGCGTGGTAATTTGTGTGTATGTATGTGTGTGTGTGCGTGTGCGCACATGCGTGGGATCAGTTATTAATTATGTTCGCTTGCAACCTCCCATTATTATTTAGGGACAATTTTTTTTGTCTTTGTGTAATTACAAAAATTTTTGAACACTTCGGTAGATTTCTTTTATTCTTTAAAATCAAATGACAGTTTGAATGTTCTGTATACATTTTTAATCCATTAGTAAAGAAATATTTTATTAATTTTTACATACGAATTTCGTACGAAAATATTGATTATTTCTTAAATAAAATATTTTTCGCATTTAAGAGGTGAACGCCGATAATTTAAAAGTTGTATTTATCATGACAATTATGACACAACAGGCGGAACATTATAAAAGTCAAACTTCTCTTAACTTCTGAATATATTAATATTTTAAAACATATCCGTTATTAACTATAGCCATCACTACCGTCCCTTAGGAAAGTCTTGAGGGAAAAAACTTGTAGATTCAAGTTGCTCTAAAGTGTACTAAAATTAAAAGCAAACTAACAAAACAAATCATTCTTAATTTTCTCAAGTTAGTTGTTTCTCTAAAATTGTTGTTTTTAATGCACGATTTGTAAATTTAATTAAAAGCAATTCTTGTATCCCAAATATATTACGTCATGCACTAAGTCGTACACACAATTAGATTAATAGATTAGAATAGTGTCTACAAGAGAGAAATTATACAAATATATTACGTCATGCACTAAGTCGTACACACAATTAGATTAATAGATTAGAATAGAGTTCAAGAGAGAAATTATACAAATATATGACGTCATGCACTAAGTCGTACACACAATTAGGCAGATTAATAGATTACAAGAGAGAAATCGTATAAATACATTAAACGACTGTGTGTGTGTTGCATCTCTGTGGATGTGTTCACTATGTGTTTGAATGAGCGGGCATGTGTGAAAATGACCGTGCATATATGTATACATACACGTGCACTAGTGTGTGAAAATGTATAATTCCTACGTGAATGCTCTCTTATCAACCATTTTAATCAAACAAAACTGAGCAAGCAGTATATATCTGAGCAGCGTGTATTTCAATTGAAACAAAACAGTTCGTCGAGATTCAGTAGTCGATCGACAAGACTTCTTTAATCAAGGAGGCAGTTGAAAAATGCTGAAGATGCAGTTGCACACTGATCTTGATGGAGGTGTTTCAGACTCTGTCAGCCATCTCTGGGCTTGATTCTCCATCTTTGCTCACGAGTTGTCGGACCTTGTAAACAAGGGACTCTTTTTTGACCGCCAGAAGGGCGCCATTGTTGTCTTGGTCGTGAAGAAGCTTCATGAACGCCTCAACGACATCATCTACCCTGAAACATCAATACAACAACAGTGTGATTAAGAAAGAAATTGTAAATCAAGCAGTTTATGACACTGCAACAGTACGTGACGTCAGTGAGGCGTAAATGGACTGATCATACGCTAACAGTTCAGATTTCTTCATCGGTGACTACATACTTGTTACTAAATGTAATGTGACTAATGACGATACTAGTTATTCTTACTTTCCCTAAAAGAAATCTCAGAAAGAATACTATTATTAGAATTGTCAGTAAATCCAGATTCAAACACATACTCTAGGTCGTCTAGGAGGTCTAGGTGTTGTATATGTGCTTATGCGCTGTTAGAAACAAAGAGGTTAATTTTCTTGCACTGTTTGAAGCAAAGAGGTTAATTTTCTTGCACTGTTTGAAACTAAGAGGTTAATTTTCTTGCACTGTTTGAAACAAAGAGGTTTATTTTATTGCGCTGTTTGAAATAAGGAGGTTTATTTTCTTGAGCTGTTTGAAACACAGTTTATTCTTTTGAACTGATTTATGGAAAAGATTACTAAAAGTACATGTAAATTAAAAAATATAAGCTTCATCAAAATACAGGAATTGGTAAACAGCTTTTACCGAGAAAAGTAAATTTAACTTTTAAACATGAAAATGTAACCTTAAATGTAATTTATATATTATATAACAGATGCCAGTGTAAAAGTAATTTTACAAACAAATACATCTGACTATAAAACTAATTGCTTTTGTTCGTATACATCGACTTTAATTGTAAAATTGATTCAAATTTTAAAATACGTGTGACATCAAAGGAGCATACCATTTGAAAAATGTACGTATATATCATTTAATCGTAACTGTAATTAAATACATCTCTATTTGTGCAACATTACATTTAACTGTAATTGTGCGTGCAACGAAATTTACAAGTATGTGTATCTGTTACCCTCACCTACATTTCTAGAAAGCAAAATAATTTTAAATTCCTGCTTAAAGACGTTTTCTTTACTTGCAATATATACTGCTAGTTAAGATGTCTACGTTACAGTCGGGCAGGATTTTGTCTAGGCTGTGTGTAATTTTTTTTAGTATTTATCATGTCTTAACATTGTTGCTTAATTGTTGTATTTTTAATTACTATATTGTCTTGTGTTAATTAAAAATTATAAAAACCAATCTTCATGCACCCCCTTTCTGCAAATTAGTTTCTATACAGTCTGATCCAACAACAAGTGTAAGAAGTATTCACCTCTCTCACGCTGTAATCTTACACTCGAATCACAAACCACAACCAGTGGCGGATGAAATTTGCCTATCCCTATTTTAAAATTAAATTGTTATATAAATTGTTAAATTGTCAGAGTTACTCAACCTTGAGCACTCATTAGCAGTGTATTTTTGAAAGTGTTTGAGTTAGAAGTAAATGGTAAGTTCCTTTTACCCATTGGTTATTATTTTCGAGAACGAGACCAGCCAATGGGCTGTGATTAAAAAGTTTACTTGCTCTAGAAAATTCTAGTATCTAATCACTTAGAATTTTGACTGGCAAGAAGAAAGTCTGGTTTAGAAAGGCGGCCGTTAGCTTGATGTGAGCAAGTTGCCTTTCCAGTGGACTATTTTCATGTGTTTTTTGAATCTACGGGTTCACTGATTATAAACCTAAACTACAGGGAAGATGCGGGAAATGTCTGTTGCAGTGTGTGTAAGCTTAAGGGAGTACGCCATACACTTTTGATGTATCTTGGCAAAGTCTGCTGGGTACCTCAATATTCAGGAAAATTCTAGTACAGAGAAGTTACCATAAAAATTGTAATCGTGTTCTGCTTGAAGGGACTGAAGACGAAGAAGGCGCTAAGTTCAGAGAGAAAAATAGCGTGTCAGTATTTTCCACATGTTGACGTGGACATTTTGACATTGTTGCAAAAGAAAGTGAAAGATTGTTGAAGCAGTGCTCAATCCAGGTTATGTAAAAAGACTTTAATCACCTATCTCTAATAACTTCATTTCTGTTCTCTGATAGAACTAACCTGTAATTTGCATTGACATATTGTTAAATTCTATTTATGATAGAGTGGGTAATTATAAAATTATCCGAACGTGGGTTCATGGAAATATTAATGTCAAATAATCTATTTAATTGTATTTGTCACTTGTATGTTTGATTATTGGTTTAATAAGTTTACTGTTAAATTTATTAACCATCTTACACAGATTGGTAACTTCTGTTGGAGAAGAAAGTGGGTGGATTGGGGCTCGTTGAATATAGATTAAAGATGCATTTGTCTTCGCCACCAGTAAGAAAATTTTCCACCTATGAAAAGATTATGTGACGGTGAATATTTATCTTTGATGTTATGGAAGAGAGAAAACATTTACAGCGCCAGTATATCGCCAAGTGAGAGAGACAAGTGGTGTCTTCTGGATGATTATTTTTTTTTATTAATAAAATAAAATTAAGATTGTCATCACTTGCAATTAGTTATGAAAGATTAATTAATAATAATCATTTCCATTAACTAGGTGGCGTTGTTGTCACACAACCCTTAGACTTCATTAATGCGAGCCCCAGCATTATCACTTTCTTCCTCTTTACAAAATAAACAAATACACAAAATCAGATCTTATCCTTTACAAAATAAACAAATACACAAAGGTCAGATCTTATCCTTTACAAAATAAACAAATGCACAAAGGTAAGAACTTATGCTATAATTAAGATGATTTTATCGTGCTAATGGCTGAGCTGGGATTTTCAGACAAGAGACAAGAACGATGTTTGTTTTTTTCAATTGAAAAACACAATAACAAAATAATTTAAAGGATAGTGTTTGTCCGCACGCCAGTTCATCTATTCTCCTTTCTCCCCTAATGTGTCATGCATTGGATGCTGGTTTTCTTATTCTCCCTATAAATTACGCACTTTCTATGTTGAGTAGAGTATAACCATTGCATATAGAGTCTGAAATAAAACATCACCACGACTGTTCATAGTTATCGACAACTCCAACGCATAAGAAACGTGATCTTTGGGACTAATTTCAAACTAGTCCCCTTCCATACTACTACTCATCTATCCACATGAACTGAATGTAATAAGTTAGAATGTTTTCAATACTCACTCAATCATATTTTGGGCTGTCATCAATCTAACGACGTCTACGTCATAAATCTGGTTATCATCCACCAGCAAGTCCGTGTTTACTGCAGATGGGCAAAGACAGCACCATCGGACTCCGTGTTCGGGCTGTCTTGGGTTTGACTGAAGAAATGAGATTTGAAAGTTTGTGAACAATTAAAACATATCCTGATACAAATTACAAAGTTTACAATAGACGCTGAATTATAGCAGTGAGTAGCATGAGTACATTCCCCTCACCAGTGACTGGCACTGAGTTACATCATACTCACTGACTGACGCTGTTACTAACGTAAAGTGAATTCTGAAATGAACTCTAACTTAAACTATTAACTGGTATAGATATTGAGATATGATAATGACCAACATGGACAATGAATTATACGAATGACTAGCACGGACTCTGAAGTACAGCATTGGATACTGAGTAATGGCAATGACTAGCATGGACTCTGAAGTACAGCAGTGGATACTGAGTAATGGCAATGACTGGCATGGAATCTGAAGTACAGCAGTGGATACTGAGTAATGGCAATGACTGGCATGGAATCTGAAGTACAGCAGTGGATACTGAGTAATGGCAATGACTGGCATGGAATCTGAAGTACAGCAGTGGATAGTGAGTAATGGCAATGACTGGCATGGAATCTGAAGTACAGCAGTGGATACTGAGTAATGGCAATGACTGGCATGGACTCTGAAGTACAGCAGTGGATACTGAATAATGGCAATGACTGGCATGGAATCTGAGTTATAGCAATGAATAATATGGATACTGAATTATAGCAATAACTAACTTAGACACTGAATTATAGCAATGAACTATGTCGATCACTGACATGGACACTGAATTAAAACAATGACTAATATAGACACTGAATTATAATAATGGACACTGAGTTATGGCAATGACTAACATGGAAAATGTTTTACGGCAAGAACTGTATTAAAGCAATGACTGACATGGGCACTACATACATAATACTGTCTTACTTCAATGAATTACATTGGCAATGATATACATCAATAACTGACACGGAGCCTATTCACATCACAAACTGCCATGATGAAATTAGAAAATAGGGTCCATTTTAATGATTGGTTAAAATAAGAGTTTTATAATTGACTTCACGATAGGGCAATATTTATTGACTGGCTAAAATAAGAGTAATTATAAATGAATTTAATATAAGGCCTATTTTACTGGCTAAAATAAGAATAATTATAAATGAATTCAAGATAAGGAATATTTTACTGACATGTTAAACTAAGAATCAATATGAGACAGTCAGGTGAAGCAAGTTTTAATGATTGGATAAAATTAGTAAGTATTGTATGTGACTTTCAATGCAGGCTTCTTTTACTGACTCTGTAAATTGAAAACGTATTATAAGTATTTGAAATAATTCAACTTTAGCTATTGTGTTACAGTTGATATAAAAATTAAGCCAGTTTTACTGATTACAGTAAAGTAAAAATCTTCGTTATAATAAACGACTTCCTGATAAACCAGTTTAACTGACGACGTATAACATAAGTACTTCAAAATATACCAGTACATAGAATAGACTAGATTAAGAATTATTTCATACGAACTTATGATAAGTCATGGAACTAAAATATGATTTAATGGAATTACTAAAATATACAAGACCACCCACCCCACCCCCAGCAAACCAACAACATCCCTTCTCCCCAAATTATGAAAATACCAAAAGATGTCTTCATAAAGAGGTGGTGTTGGTTGTGGTGTTGGTTTTGGTGTATGGCTGAAAGAACATACCGCCCAGCTCTTGGTAAAGCCAACCACAGCATGCTTCGTCGCTGCGTATACTGGACAAAAGTGTGCCGTTGACAGTCCTGAAGAACAGAACAGAGAATCGTCATAAGTTTTCATTTTGCCTTTCCAAGCAACACGTGGTTATGTCAGTACGCTCAAAAAGTACGTTCTTTCTGACTTAATGAACCAGATAATAAGAAGTATAGTAATAGTAGTAGTAGTAGAAGTAGTAATAGAAGTAGTAATAGTAATAGTAGCAGTAGTAGTAATAATAATAGTAGTAGAAGTAGTAGTAGAAGTAATAGTAGTATTAGTAGTAGAGTAGTAGTAATAGTAGTAGAAGTAGTAGTAGTAGTAGTAGTAGAAGTAGCAGTAGTAGTAGAAGTAGCAGTATTAATAGTAGTAGTAGAAGTATAGAAAGAGAGAGAGAGAGAGGAAGCTTCATGACAAAGTAATAAATTTAGTCAATGCTAATATAATACTAATAGGTTTTGTAGGTTTTTCCATTCGCAGATGTAAAATTTTGTATTGGTCTTAAGAGTGGTGTACTTATTAAAAAGTTACCAGCCGCTCAGTATCAATTGGCAAAAAAATTTTGAAAGAAAGATTATTACATTTAAATAAAATTGGAGACAGAAATTAAAAAAAATATAATCATTAAAAAACAACAATAAATGTTTCTCGAATTCAGTATGCGTGTTTGCCCGTGTGCAGAAGCCCTATTAAAAATTCATATTATAGAAAATATTTTGAAACAAAGCATCAGCAGTCATTCGTATATTATCAGCTCATATCAAATAGAAAAGTCTGGCTTGTATATAAACAAGCAGATAAAACACTTTCGTTAATTCTAAAAAGGTGATGTAAGACTAGATTATGATAAAATCGCAAAAGTGGCTATAAAATGAAGATTGTTTTTAAAGAAACAAAATATTTATCTAGATTCTAGAATATCTAAAAATAAAACTTTTAATCAACAACAAAACCCTGTAACCAATAGCAATACCTTTTAATCAACAACAAAACCATCCAACCAACAGCAAATCCCTATAATCATCAAAACCCCTGTAATCGATAACAAAACCCTTTATTAACAACAAAACCCTATATCAATATCAAAACCCTATACCAACAACAAAACCCTGCAATCAATAGCAAATCCCTATAATCAACAAAACCCTCTAATCAATAGCAAATCCCTATAATCAACAAAACCCTGCAATCAATAGCAAATCCCTATAATCAACAAAACCCTGCAATCAATAGCAAATCCCTATAATCAACAAAACCCTGCAATCAACAACAAAACCCTGCAATCAATAGCAAATCCCTATAATCAACAAAAAGCGTGTAATCAATAACAAAACCCTATATCAACAACAAAACCCTATATCAACAACAAAACCCTATAATCATCAACACAACCAATAATATTGTACTATGAACTTCTACAACACTGGGTTTACATGCAGGACCATAAAACACGAAAATAACTGAGAAGTTAAAAAAAAAAAATATTCTGAAACTGTTCTAACGCTACCAGTCTATGTCCATTCGGCCGAACTATCGCCTCAAACCCACTGGACAGCCTAGGCTGTGTGATTAATCGTTTTAATGCTAATTGGCAGCATAATTAAAGCCAACTTAAATCGCTCTAGTAGTCATCAATGTATTGTAAACACGCATGCAGACTGATTAAATGGCTACTTTGAAAATTCCCTTTGGATGAAGTTTACGTCATCACTCAATGCCAGCAAACTCCCCTTTCCTTGTCTCTGACAAATTTATACAACAAAGCATGAGAAGAAACCGACACTATAAAGACGAAATGACGGAAAGCAGTCACCTGCCAATGATGCGACATTAATGATGACACCCCCGCGTCCACCTTTGTCTCGCCGCATGTGTTCTAAGGCCAAGAGGCTGCCGCGAATTGTTGCTGTCTGCAAAACAAAATTATTTTAGAATTTAGCAAATGGGTTCGGAGGTCGTCATTTTCAGTCCATTAAAGAAACAATGTAAAATGCTCCTATGTTGGGGAACTACGTCAGGAACAAATACTTCATTATGGCCAGGCTCTCTTTGAAGTTAAATCTTTAACTATTGACAAGAAATAAGTTAATAATTTACACTCACATAGTTTACCATTTTAAATATTTTGTTTTATGTTTTTGCTGTATTAATTTTGTTCTTTCTTTCTCTCTTTCTTAAAACAAACAGGTAGTTCCTGCTTGCTCTCCCCTTGACAGGATCAAGTAAAATATGACAGGATTGATGAGACCTTGAGTTATGCACAAGAAAGGGATTTACCCATAGTTTATCCTGCAATTTTACCAGATTTGTTTACCTGTTGCAATCGCAAGTAATAATTCTACCTTTTCCACGCAACGATATATAGATGCAAGCAAGTACGTGGCTCGGCTAATAGACACGTACGCAAGTGACGAATCTGTCAATTTATTTTAATCTGGCTTACCGTGTTGACGGCTATCATTTTTTCATATATCCTCTCGTCCATCACTCCTGCATTGTTGACCCAAATCTCAACGGCCTCGAACTTTGACACGGCTGCATCAAATGCCGCTTTAGACGCATGCACAAACATGCATTTTTTTAATCAGTAAATAAACATGACATTTTCCCAGTAGGTGTAAACTGTAAAGTGATATTACATGAACCCTAACCATAAAACAAAAGAGTTTCGTAAAGAGAACAAAGTGACATGTTACTAAATGATGTAATTAATGCTACACATGTACATGACAGTATTTAAGGAGATACCTAGTATGTGACTATTCAGTATTACTCAAAGTGACATCACATAAAACGTAGAGATTACTGGATATCACGGCAGGACAAATGAAAAACATAATGAATTAATAAATGACATCTTAGCACAAACTAACCTGCAGTTTAGATTACAAGACGACAACGAGAGATAATACTTGAAATATTAACTTATTAAATAACAATTATGATTTGTCTGTTTACGTCACTATGGCGTCACGAGATCTATGCGCTTACACCGGCACCTCAATGATGCGCTCTGGGAGGAAATGTTTCTAGGCTTAGATCTATTAGTCCCTCGTTATGTTGTGGGACTACAGCTATTGCTAGTTCTGAGGTGTGTAGATTACTATGATTCTCTCATTATGTACTAGTACTATCTGTCTCAATAGATTTTTTTTACTGTTGCAGTGTCTGAATGCACTCAATAATGAACGACAATTGTTTTTTAGCGTATTATGTACACTTATTTCATCTGTCTTTCTAACATTATTTTAATACCCCATTGTCTACGTATTGTTGAATTATAATCTATAAACTCACATTACTCTTTCTCTTCCGCCCTCTTTTATCCTATATTTTATATTTCAATAACTTCGTATATTTAAAGCAGGGGCGGGCAAACTCTGGCCCGCGGGCCAAACCTGGCACGCGAAGCATTTTTTGTTGGCCCGCCAAGCTATTCACAGTTAACATTGCTTTTGGCACGCCAAGCTATTCACAGTTATTGCTTTTGGCCCGCCAAGCCATTCACACTTATTGCTTTTGGCCCGCAAAACAAAAGTCACTAAAACAATTGGGCATTGTTATACGCTGTCAAACAGCCAAGGCTAAACTAGTCTAAAGACTACATGTAATTTTAACAGTTTGAATTACTCACACAGAATCGTGTGCACATGTACAATTTATGCCTGCAGTTATATATATTACTCTAGCATCTCTTTATAGTTCGTTGACTTTTGAACTCTCCTAGGCCTAGGATAGATCTACAATAATAATGTATGTCAGCATCTGTACTCTGCCTCAGTCATGACCTGACCTTCACCATTACAATTGGGTGAGAGGAAGGAGGGCTAGAGGTGTGCGAATTTGAAACTCACAGTCTTCTGCCATCACAACCGAACTGGTTGTTGCATTTCTGCTATTTCTTTGCCATTATTCCCCCCTCCCCACGATCATGTCTGCAACCCCAGCATCCTAAAAAATTTAAAGTGGATATGGAAAGTCGGACATTTAACTCTGAGTGGTCAGAAGTACTTTTTCATAGAACGATTTGGACAAGCTCAGTGCCTGATCTGTTTGAAAACTGTTGCTGTCTTCAAAGAGTTTAATGTGCGCTGTCACTGGGAAACAGTACACTTAACTTCGAAATTTGGTTTAATGTCTGCCTCTGAGAAAAAGACTACTATTTGCTAAACTCACAGGCAATATAGAGAAAAGCAGTTTGATGTTTCATAAGCAAACATCTGTGCATGAAAAAGTGACACTGCCAGTTATGAAGTTTCACTACTCCTTGCTCAAAGAATGAGTTAAAAGCAAAGTTCCGCACTTCTCCTCTTTCTTTTTTTTGTGATGTCATCCTACCATCAGGCAAGTTTCCACATTTTATTAAACATGCTCCCCGCATTGTAGCTATGTTCGGAAGCACATTTTGCTGTGAACAACTGTTCTCAAAGATGAAATATACAAAGAGTCGCCTTCGCTCTCAACTCTCTGACCGTCATCTAAATGACATTCTTCGCTTGTCAACCTCATCAGTTAAGCCAGATATTGAATCACTTATTCATTGTAAGCAACACCATCCATCTCATTAATCATGAAACTGAGTTAGTTTTTTAAAATTACTTTTGTTCTCATTTTATATTCTGAACTTGCTGGACTTCTGATATTTGGTCGTCTATCCGGCCCGCGAACTGTTCCAACAGTTTTATCTGGCCCGCGGTCTCAAAAGTTTGCCCGCCCCTGATTTAAAGCAATGATATAATATGATTTATTCTATTTACATATCATCTTCTAGGCTCAAGAAACCGTTAAGGTATATCTTTCATATTCCCATTTTTCTCTTTATTGCATAATTTACCACACTTTACTTGATATTTTAATATTAGTAATATTCGATCCCAGTTGGTTATTCCCCCTTTTCATTTTAATTCTTGTCTTGTTTATTTTTCATATAAATAATATGGTTTACGGTCTATTTATTTGCGAAAGAAATTACGTCACTATGATTTTTTTAAAATTGTCTAGGGCGTGTGTGTGTGGGGGATTGTTTTCGCTCGGGGGCCACTTTGAAACAGCTGTGGTTAGCGGAAGGCCGCACCTTCTAAAACTGATCGTATTCATTAATTAACTTTAGATTTTATTTAATGCGACCTGTAAATTCCATAATAATAATAAATAAATGAAACTAAAACAATAGAGATAGACAGAGAAGGTTTCAAGAAATTTATTTATGTCAATTTACACATCAGCCAGCACAAGAAATTTAATGAGACAAATGTTACCTCTTACACATTTTTACATTTCTTTTGAAATCAGGAGTGAGGTTGCTTGCTGAGATCCTCATCAACGACAGCAAGTTTCTGTCAATCATAGACGATCTATTTTCACTCTTGTTGATTTTCATGCAAGAAAAACTTTGCTCATAAAATAATTGTGGATCCAAAAATAGAAAACATTTTCCCAGCAAATTTCTTCACAAATGGAAAATTGTTCGTAGATAGAGTTTTGTAAAATTCTATCAATATTACAGAATTAAACACTTCTTTCAGCGTGTGATCTGACTGCATGTGAATTAGTTCAAGCTGCACCTCTTAAGGTGCTATATCAATATCACAGTGAAAAGATAAGATAACAAAGTGAATTCCTGCTAAGTTTTTTTGAAATTCTGAAATCTTCTTCTGACTTTATCCTCCAAACTCAGCAATTGATCCCTAATCTTGGAAAAAAAAATGCAGGCAATTTCTCTTTTCATAATAAAAGGAAATGACAAAACTTGCTCTCACCTGCGTGCCTTGCAAATACACCTAATTTTGTTTTGAATGATCTCAAGTGCCTCAACATTTCATGTGCAAACAACCCTCTTCCCTGCAATTCATTTAATTTCTCAGACATATCAGCTGCAAACATCATCTCATATCTCCACTTCTCATATCCCATTTTGGTCACAAAATCACTTGAAATCCCCTTCATGTCCAGAAAGAGGAGGATTTCATTCTGTAATACCCAAATCCGTTTTAGCACTTTGCCCAGGCAAAGACCATAATGCTGTTGCAAAATGAAACTGAAATGAGACAGAATTGTGTCAACATTGACTGCGCATGCGTACTACGTATCCGGCTATTAAAATGCAGAGTTAATTTTCTTTGACGCAACAACTCTCCCCCCCCCTCTCCAAACGCGAAAGCGGCGGAAGCCGGAAGCGTTCCCCACATTCATCATCATCTTTGACGCAAGGGAAGCAAGTCCATACATAATGAGTCTTGGTTCAAGTAAGCCTCGGTACTGGAAGTTTACGGTGACCAGTTGACGAAAAGATTTTTTTTTGCTGAATGCTTCCGCGGGCGTCAGAAAACTCTGTGGTGGGCCGCAGTGGGCCGCAATCGGTCCGCAGGCCATAAATTGTCCACCCCTGGTCTAGGGTGATCCAGTTCATCTTCATTTATGGATTGAATCAACGCGTGGATCTCGTGTGCTTTCTACTATTTATTGCTGTTTTACAATTACAACTGACTTAATTTAGTGACAGAAATGGCTGTTTTACACTTACAACTGATTTAATTTAGTGACAGATTTGGCTGTATAATCGTATCTATCTCTTACCCACCTCCACCCCCACCCCCACAAGATTATTAAAATGATTATTTGTTTCAATTTAGAGAAAAGGAAAACTAATTTAAAAAAAGAAAAAATTAATAAGAACGAATGATTGTTCACCTTTTAATTGATCAGCTTCGGTGACGTCACAGTGTCTGAATACGACGTTATCAGCTCCATGTTTCTTTTGTAAGGCTTCCTCTGTTTCCTTACCTGTACTTTCCAAGATGTCTACAAAGAAAACCTTTGGGGGGAGGGAAGTAGGGGTGGAGGCCAATTTAGTATTATATATATAAGATTAAACAGTGTGTTCAAAATTTATTTGAATTCATGAACAAATAGTCACACACACACAAACACGCATGTACACACATACACACACACACACACACACACACACACACACACACACACACACACACACACACACACACACACACACACACACACACACACACACACACACACACACACACACACGGTTTCTGTTTATTCTGATTGGATGCTGAAATTTACTGCTGAAGTAGAATTATTTCAATTTATATGTGACTGATTTATAATACTGATTTGGATTTGTCACTTCTTTATATTAAATATCTATAAACATAGAAATAAATCACTTTTACATTGAAAGAAGTGTCTAAAAGAATGATAATAATACAATTGAATGACGTATTAAACTATAAAAATAATAATAAATAGATTTTGTGCGTGTAGCAATTATTTTACCATCATCACACATTTAAATTTTTTCTAGTACATGAATTTTCATATCCATAAATGTCGTATGTTATCTTCTTGTTACGTACTTATAACTATTACGTTACTAAAGTAAAAATTCGTGCTGTGGGCATGTTACGTATTTATAACAGTATTACGTTACTAAGTAAAAATCGTGCTGTGTGCATGTTAAGTACTTATAAAATGTATTACGTTACTAAAGTAAAAATCATCCTGTGTGCATGTTAAGTGCTTATAAATGTATTACGTTACTAAATTAAAAATCGTGCTGTGTGCATGTTAAGAACAGTATTAATATAATGCAGTATAAATTGTTTGCTCCAGAATCTGAGTGAGGGGGAATAACTCTCCTACAGTAGTTATTGCAATAAATGATTTAATTATATCTCAGTTATGTCTCAAAGGCCAGCTTTCTTTCAAGTCATGGGTACGCAGTTCGCCCCAGGGTCCATTTCCTAACGATTATATAGGCTTATCGAAGTATGCGTCATAACTGACCACTGATGGAATACCGGACTGAAATTAACCAAATGAAATTGCCAATATACGCGGTTGGGGAGGAGGGCAAGTCAACCCCTTAGAAAAACATTTTTCAAAATTACTCTGTGATTGTTTGCCATTGTGAACAGAGTCATTGGAATCACCACAGGAGTCGAAATAAATCACAACACAGAGTGGAAATAAATCACCATAGGTGCTGAAATAAATCAACGCATGTGTCGAAATACATCACCACATGAGTTGTAATAAACCATCGCATGAGTTGAAATAAATCACCACAGGTATTCGAAATAAATCATCGCATGAATTGAAATAAGTCAACACACACTTTGAAATAAATAACTACACGGTGTGCTGCCGGTATATTGTTCCGGGGTCCATGGAGCTCAAAGGGAAATGAAGGGAAACATTTAAAAAATATTTTACAAAACCAATATTTTTAAAAAGAAAAACAGTATTGGATATATTTGTGTGTATAGGAAAACCACATTGCAGCCTTGTTTGACATAACCTATGAAAAAATACACGTGTGTTGAACTTTGTTTCTTTGTACCGGGGCCCGGACTTTCTTTCGGCGGCCCTGCTTAGTATTACGAGTCGAAAGAGTCAACGTGTAGGCTACTTACCCGTGCACCTTCGGCGAGCAAGGCCTCCATCAGGCCACGCCCAATGCCACGGGCACCGCCAGTTAGGAACACGCCTTTGTCTTTGAGTTCCATGTGGAAACAGCTGTTTCTACAAATGTATAAATTTAGATTTTCAAAACTTTTATACTCAGATTTTACGATATTACTGATTTTACTCTTGAGCCAAACTGATTCACACAGCGCTCTGATACAAATGTCCGTGATAAGAAAAAGTGACGTGTAACATGTCGATTCCTTGCTGGTCTAGTGTCTGTGGTACAACCAAAAAACACGCACAAGATGACTAGGAAACGATCCTAAGAGGAGGGAAAAAAACACCTTTCATCTACAACAGCAGCGGCCACTGGCAGACGAACTAAAACAACATTCAAACACAACAACGCAGAACACCACCACCCTCCTTGAATACAAGTGTAAGGAGGAAGGCCCTACAGGAATCCTACAAGAAACGAAAACATCGTGAAGATGACAAGTTTTAACGCAATTCCTGTGAGGCAACGGAAGAAGAAGAAACAGCGACCACTGCGGCAGCTCTTACACACAGCAATGACGCATTCTGCACACTTGCTTTCTAGGCTGCACTGACCTAGTTAGCAGTGTGTGTGTGTGTGTGTGTGTGTGTGTGTGTGAGTACAGGGACCGACACAGTATTGATAAAATGTAGTGAGGTTCAACTAGCGGACACATATGACAGAACCAGTACTCAACAGATGATGAGCGGAAAAAAAGTAACAGGAAAAAAAGTCACGGGGGAAAAAAGTCACAGGAAAAAAGTCATAGGAAATAAAGTCACAAGAAAAAAAGTCACAGAAAGCGACGGCTCATTAGGATCGTGGTTAAATGTGTGTGTGTGTGTGTGTGTGTGTGTGTGTGTGTGTGTGTGTGTGTGTGAGTGTGTGTGTGTGATTTGTATATCGTTTAATTATATATTTTATTCATACTTAGATATGTTGTTATGGAAGTAGGTGATTGTGAAATTATTAACCTCTCGGAGTAAAAGATGTTTTTATTTTGTTTGTGAGTGTGTGGGGTGTATGTGTGTGTGTGTGTGTTTGATTGTAATTTAAAAGAATCTGCCTCTTATCTCTCCGATACAACTCACATAGTAAATAAGATTTAAACTATAGCTACGTATGACCCAATTCTACAAGTGTCATCTGTGTGAATGTGTTCACTGTGTGTTTGAGTGAGCGGGCATGTGTGAAAATGACCATACGTGTATGTATACATATGCGTGCGCTAGTGTGTGAAAATATATATGTCTACATGAATGCTCTCTTATCAATCGTTTTAATCAAACGAACTGAGCAAGCAGTATATGTCTGAGCAGACTGTATTTCAATTGAAACAAAACATTTTAATCAATCGAACTGAGCAAGCAGTATATATCTGAGCAGAGTGTATTTCAATTGAAACAAAACATTTTAATCAAACGAACTAAGCAAGCAGTATAATATATCTCAGCAGAGTGTATTTCAATTGAAACAAAACATTTTAATCAAACGAACTAAGCAAGCAGTATAATATATCTCAGCAGAGTGTATTTCAATTGAAACAAAACATTTTAATCAATCGAACTGAGCAAGCAGTATATATCTGAGCAGAGTGTATTTCAATTGAAACAAAACAGTTCGTCGAGATTCAGTGATCGATCGACAAGACTTCTTTAATCAAGGAGGCAGTTGAAAAATGCTGAAGATGCAGTTGCACACTGATCTTGAAGGAAGTGTTTCAGACTCTGTCAGCCATCTCTGGGCTTGTCTCTCCATCTTTGCTCACGAGTTGTCGGACCTTGTAAACAAGGGACTCTTTTTTGACCGCCAGAAGGGCGCCATTGTTGTTTTGGTCGTGAAGAAGCTTCATGAACGCCTCAACGACATCATCTACCCTGAAACATCAATACAACAACAGTGTGATTAAGAAAGAAAATGTAAAACAAGCAGTTTATGACAATGCAACAGTGCGTGACGTCACTGAGGCGTAAATGGACTGATCATACGCTAACAGTCCGGATTTCTTCATCAGTGACTACATACTTGTTACTAAAGTGTAATGTGACTAATGACGATACTAGTTACTAAATGTAATGTGACTAATGACGATACTAGTTACTAAATGTAATGTGACTAATGACGATACTAGTTATTCTTACTTCCCCTAAAAGAAAGAATACTACGATTAGAATTGTCGGTAAATCCAGATTCAAACACGTACTCTAGGTGTAGGATGTGTGTTTATGCGCTGTTAGAAACAAGGAGGTTTATTTTCTCGTGTTTGAAACAAGGAGATTTATTTTCTTGTGTTGTTTGAAACAAAGAGGTTTATTTTCTTGTGCTATTTGAAACATAGTTTATTTTTTAAAAATGATTTATGGGAAAGATCACTAAAAGTACTTGTATTGTAAATATATGTAGATTTAAAATGCTTCGTCAAAGTACTTGCATTGGTAAACAGCTTTTACTTAGAAAAGTAAATTTAACTTTTAAACATCAAAATACTTGTATTGGTAAATAGCTTTTACTTAGTAAAGTAAATTTAACTTTTAAACATGAAAATGTAACCGTAAATGTAATTTATAGATTATATAACAATTGTCAGTGGAAAAGTAATTTTAACAAAAGGTACATCTAACTGTAAAACTAAATTTTTTTTTTAACTATACATGCAATTTTTTTAAATCGAATTTAAAATTGATTGAAATTTAAAAACGTGAGACATCAAAGGAACATACCATTTGAAAAATTTTATGTATATATCACTTAATCGTAACTGTAATTAAAAAATACATCTCTTTTTGTGCAACATTACATTTAACTGTAATTGTGCGTGCAACGAAATTTACAAGTATGTGTATCTGTTACCCTCACCTACATTTCTTACTGAAAGCAAAATAATTTTAATCTCCCTCTTAAAGACATGTTTTACTTGCAATATGCATTGCTAGTTAAGATGTCCAAGTTACAGTCGGACAGGATTTTATCTAGGCCGTGTGTGTATTTTTTAGTATTTATCATGTCTTAACATTGTTGCTTATTTTGTTATATTCTTAATTACTAAATTGACTTGTGTTAATTAAAAAATTATAAAAACCAATCTTCATGCACCCCCTTTCTGCAAATTAGTTTCCATACAGTGTGATCCAACAACAAGTGTAAGAAGTATTCACCTCTATCACACTGTAATCTTAAACTCGAATCACAAACCACAACCAGTGGCGGATGAAATTTTCCTCTTCCTATTTTAAGATTAAATTGTTATATAAATTGTTAAATTGTCAAAGTAAGTCGACCTTGGGCACTCCTTATGACGGTATTTTTGAAAGTATCTGAGTTTGAAGTAAACGCTCGAGGCAATAAATTTTCTAGATTTGCTGATGTAATGCTAACTGGGTGAGTAGTTTTCATTACCCAATAGTTATTATTTCCGAGAAAGAAACCAGCCAATCGGCTGAGATTAAAAAGTTCTACTGTCTAATCACGTTGAATTTTGATTGGCAAAAAGAAGGTCCGATTTTGAAAGGCAGCCGTTAGGTTGGTGTGAGCAAGTAACCTTTCCAGTGGCCAATATTCATTTGTTTATTGAATCAGGGGTTCACTGATTATAAACCTGAACGACCGGAAAGACGTATGAAATGTCTGTTGCAGTGTGTGTAAGCACAATGGAGTATGTTATACACTTTGATGTATCTTGGCAAAGTATACTGAGGTCATCGGAAAATTCTAGTAAGTGAAGTTACCAGAATTACTGTAATCGTTTTCTGCTTGAAGGAACTGACATAGTGACGAAGGCGCTCAAGTCCAGAGAGAAAAATAACGTATCTGTGTATTGCATGTGTGTGGAGGAAGAAACTGTTGATGGAGACATTGTGACATTGATGCAAAAGCAAGTGAAAAGCTGTTGAAGCAGGGCTTAATCTAGGTTATGTAAAAAGACTATAATCACCTATCTCTAATAACTCCATTTCTATTCTCTGATAGAACTAACTGTGATTTGTATTGACATAACTGTGATTTGTATTGACATATTATTGAATTGTATTTATGATAGACTCTGTAATTATAAAATTATCCAAATGTGAGTTGATGGAAATATTGATGTCAAGTAATCTATTTCGTGGTATTTGTCACATGTATATTTGATTGATGATTTAATAAATTTATTATTAAATTTATTGACCTTGTTACAAATATTGATAAGTTATGTTGGAAAAGAAAGTGGGTGGATGGGGGCTCTCTAAATATAGATTAAAGACACATTTGTCTTCTCCTTCAGTAAGACGTTTTCCACCTATGGAAAGATTATGTGACGGTGAATATTTATCTTTGATGTTACGGAAGATAGAAAACATTTACAGCGCCAGTATATCCACCAAGTGAGAGAGACGAGTGGTATCTACTGGAGTTTATTAATTAAATAAAATTAAGATTGTCATCGCTTGCAATTAGTTATGAAAGATTAATAAATAATAATAATCATTTCCATTAACTAGGTGGCGTTGCCGTCACACAACCCTTAGACTTCATTAATGCGAGCTCCAGCATTATCACTTTCTTCTGCTTTACAAAATAAACAAATACACAAAAGGCCAGATCTTATGCTTTATAAAATAAACAAATACACAAAGGCCAGATCTTCTGCTTTATAAAATAAACAAATACACAAAGGCCAGATCTTATGCTTTATAAAATAAACAAATACACAAAGGCCAGATCTTATGCTGGAATTAAGATGATTTTATCGTGCTAATGGCTGAGCTGGGATTTTTATTCAAGTGACCAGAACGATGTTTTTTTTTTTCAACTGAAAAACAACAATAACAAAATAATTTCAAGGATAATGTCCGCACGCCAGTTCATCTATTCTCCCTTCTCCCCTAATGTGTCATGCACTTCATAAAAAGCAGTAGATGCTGGTTTCCTATTTCTCCCTTCTCCCCTAATGTGTCATGCACTTCATAAAAAGCAGTAGATGCTGGTTTCCTATTTCTCCCTAAAAAGAAAGTTTCGCACTTTGTATGTTGAGTAGAGTATAACCATTGCATATAGAATGTGAAATAAAACATCACCACGACTGTTCATAGTTACCGACAACTCTAACGCATAAGAAATGTGATCTTTGGGACTAATTTCAAACTGGTCCCATTCCATCCTATCACGCATCCATCCACCTGAACTGAATGTAATAAGTTCGAATGTTTTCAATACTCACTCAATCCAACGTTCGGCTGCTAACCGTTTAAAGATGTCTACGTCATAGATCTGGTTATCATTCAGCAACATCAAGTCTGTGTTTACTGCAGTTGGGCAAAGACAGCACCATCGGACTCCGTGCTCGGGCTGTCTTGGGTTTGACTGAAGAAATGAGATTTGAAAGTTTGTGAACAATTAAAACATATCCTAGAAAACAATTAAAACATATCCTGAAACAAACTACAATTTTTACGATAGACGCTGAATGATAGCAGTGAGTAGCATGAATACTTTCCCTCACCTGTGACTGGCACTGAGTTACATCATACGTAGACTCTGAATTACAGCAATGGACATTCAGTTATGACTATGACAGCATGGACACTGAATTGTAGCAATGACCAAAATGGACATTGTGTAAAGGCAATAACTAAAAGTGACACTTAATTATGCAATGACACTGGATTATGTCGATCACTGACATGGACACTGAGTTATGGCAATGACTAACATGGAAAATGTTTTACAGCATGGACACTGTACTCAATGACTGACATGGGCACTACATACATAATACTGTCTTACTTCAATGAATGACATTGGCAATGATAATGCATCAATAACTGACATGGAGCCTATTCACATCACAGACTGACATGATGAAATTTGTAAATCGAGATCGTTAATGCCAATTTATAGAAGTGGATAATAATTTTGTAAAGGAATACAGCCGACGTACATCTTAGGTAATTAAAAGTCTTATAATTATAGCAGTTAATATACGTTTTCTTTGGAAATTTGCCAACAATAATAGTTCTCCGCCCTCCTTCATCATTTACTTGAATGACCTCAAGAAAGGGCTATATTTACTGACTGGTTAAAATAAGAATTATAATGATTGACTTTTAAGAAAGGGCCATATTTACTGACTGGTTAAAATAAGAATTATAATGATTAACTTTAAGAAAGGGCCATATTTACTGACTGGTTAAATAAGAATTATAATGATTAACCTTAAGAAAGGGCTATATTTACTGACTGGTTAAAATAAGAATTATAATGATTAACTTTAAGAAAGGGACATATTTACTGACTGGTTAAAATAAGAATTATAATGATTGACTTTAAGATAGGGCCATATTTACTGACTGGTTAAAATAAGAATTATAATGACCGACTTTAAGATAGGGCCAGTATTACTGTCTAGAGATAAAATAAGAATTATAATGATTGACTTTAAGATAGGGCCAGTATTACTGACAGGTTAAAATAAAAGTTATAATGACTGACTTCAAGATAGGGCCATATTCACTGACTGGTTAAAATAAGAATTATTATAATTGACTTCAATATTGGGCCACTTTTACTAACTTCATAAAATAAGAATTAATATAATTGACTTCAACACAAGGCCAGTTTTACTGACTGGTTAAGATAAGAGTTATTATAATTGACTTCAAGATAGGGCAATATTTAATATTATGACTGGATAAAATAAGAATAATTATAATTGGTCCCTGACTCAGTTCCTTGAAGACTTAGACTTTGTGGACGACTTGTTCCTGATGTCCCAGAAATGCCAACATATGCAACAGAAAACTGATAACCTGACCCAAGAAGCATTCAGAGTTTGACTGCAGATCAACCTAAGACTGAAGCCACAACCCTATTAAAAAAGCAGCAGAAGCCAATCACCCTTGGAGAGAGCGAGCTGAAAGATGTCACTTCTTTCACCTACCTGGGTAGCATTGTTTCAACAGGGGGTTCTGACGAGGACATCAGAACCAGAATCGGGAAAGCTAGATACGCCTTTATTGCCCTGAGACCAGTCTGGAGGTCAACATCCATGTCTGTCCGCAACAAACTATGAATTTTCAACAGCAACTTTAAGTCTGTCGTCCTCCATGACTCAGAGACCTGGAGAGCACCAAAACCCTAACCAACGAACTCCAAGTATTTGTCAATGGCTGCCTTCGCAAATTACTGAAGATCAGGTGACAGACAAACTAAAGAACACTGATTTGTGGCAGCGGACAAACCAAGATCCCATCGACCAGCAGATTGCCAGGCGGAAATGTCGATGGATAGGACACACCCTGCGGAACCCCCCACAGGACATCATCTGGCAGGCTTTGAAGTGGAACCCCCAGGGAAAGAGACGGGTCCAGAAACATGTCTGAAGAATTGGGCTTGTAAACCAATTGTCAAAATACACTTTGTGCCAGAAAAAAAACCACGTGGGATTGTTGAAAGAGGCAAAGGACGATGTTGCCTAAGGCACCAATATCTGGTTGTCCAGGGCAAGGCTGAATTTTGCCAGTGTAAAATTCCCAATTGTAGATCTTGCAATCGGTCCCACACAAAACATAGACTTTCTATCCTCATTTCTTGGGCTTCTTGGGATTGTATGTCTTTATGCTTGACTTACTTATGGATGGGATGACCTTTTCATCAAAAGACAGCTTTTCTGCAGGAGTCGAGGTGAACATGGCCCGTTAGTGTCTCCATAAAAGGTCGGACTTTATAAAGCTTGTCAGTGTTATCAGTTCTGGCTTGGTTGTCATTACAGTGTAGAAATCGTTTGATACTTTCAAAACGCATTCGTGTCATTGCATCAGCCACATTGCTAAAGTGAAGCAACTTACTCCAATAGAGACGAGACTGGGACAACCTGACAACCTGACAACACTCATATAGAAGAAGATGCCGATGAACTGCTCAAGTTCAGCCAGCGTTAGTAACAAGGATTTGTTGGGGTTAGTCTGCACAGCAAAGAAGTTGGACTGTTGTACTAGCAGTGTTAGCATGGCAACGCCGACGATTGACCAAAAGTAGTCTATAGACTCCTGCACTTCATCTGTTGATGACATGGCACTGGTAAAGACAGTTTCATCTGTGACAGACTCCATTGCATTCTTTTACTGCCAGAATGGTTTTTAAAGCATCAGCTTCAATGTCTGAAACATAAAAGACAATGATAACAATTGATAAAACTAATTACAATAATAATATTTCTACTACTACTAATGATAACAATAATGATGCTAATAATAATGCAGGATGACAAGATGATAGTAATGATAATAATGGCCAAAAATAACCTAAAATCATTAAGGTAAAAGTGCTGCTAACTCACCTGAAGAATCTGATTTATCAGAATAGTCATGGCCCAATTCTGGTTCAGGTTCATTATCTGATGCATAAAGCACCTCATGTTCTGAGTCTGAGGGTAGATGCATCACTTAAGTTTGGCATAGAACCTGACTGGATCCATTTGTTTAAAAAATCAAAATTGAATATTAAGGTGCACAAATATCAGGAATCTATCATTATAAAAACATCTATTACAGTGATTTGATACAGCGCACAATGCTTCTACTAAAAAGGAAATTTTGACACACTGTGCTACAGCCAACCCTTGTCTCCTATTGTTGCCCTGAAGCAACACATCATTTAACTACCATTGTTCCTACACTATCATGTTTCGACAATGGGCTTTTGCATCAGACACCAACAGCAACACATACCTACAGCAACATATTTTTAAAAGTCTTTTTCAGCTTTCCTTTTAGGAAAATTGTAGGTCTAACAGCTGCTGCCTTTTTCCTTGTAAACAGACAAAAATATTCCGCTCAAATCAAATACTAGTCAGCCATTAAAAGCACCTTTGTTTTTATCTCTTTCAACATAGATTGTCTTAGTTTGTATGGGAAACAACTCAGGTTTTACTGATCTTATTTAAATGACTATATCCCTTTCTTTAGGTATGATGCCTTAAGGCAACATCTGACGATATAGGGATATAAATACTTCAAGATAAACCAGTACTTTGAAAAGGCTAGATTAAGAATTATTTCAAACGAACCTATGATACGTCATGGAATTAAATATGGTTTAATGGAATTACAAAAAAATTACAAGACCCCCCAGGAAATCAACATTTCTTCTACATAAATTATGAAAATATCAAAAAAATGTCTTCATAAAGAGGTGGTGATAGTGTATGGCTGAAAGAACATACCGCCCAGCTCTTGGTAAAGCCAACCACTGCGTGCTTCGTCGCTACGTATGCTGGGAACATGTATACCGATTGCAGTCCTGAAGAACAGAACAGAGCAACGTCATAAGTTTTCATTTTACCTTTCCAAGCAACACGTGGTTTTGTTAGCTCTAAAAGTACGTTCTTTCTGACTGAACCAGATAATAAGTATAGTAGTAATAGTAGTAGTAGAAGTAGTAGTAGTAGTAGTAATAGTAGCAGTAGTAGTAGAAGTAGTTGTAGCAGTAGTAGTAGTAATAGCAGCAGCAGTAGTATTAGTAGTAGTAACAGTAGTAGTAGCAGTAGTAGTAATAATAGTAGTAGTAGTGTAGTAGTAATAGTAGTAGTAGAAATAGCAGCAGTAGTAGTAATAGTAGTAGTAGTAGTAACAGTATTAGTAGCAGTAGTAGTAATAGTAGTAGTAGTAGTGTAGTAGTAATAGTAGTAGTAGTAGTAGCAGTAGTAGTAGAAATAGCAGTAGTAGTAGTAATAGTAGTAGTAATAGTAGTAGTAGTAGTAACAGTAGTAGTAGTACTAGTAAAAGTAGCAGTAGTAGTAGTAGCAGTAGTACAGCTGTAATAGTAACAGTAGTAGCAGTAGTAGTAGTAGTAGTAGTAGTAGCTGTAGTAGTAACAGTAGTACCAGCAGTAGTAGAAGTATGGAAAAAGAGAGAAAGTAAGCTTCATGACGAAGTAATAAATTGAGTCAATGCTAATGGGGTTTTGTAGGTGTTTTCCATTCGCAGATATAAAATTTTGTATTGGTCTTAAGAGTGGTGTACATATTAAAATAAATACCAGCCACTCAGTATCAAATTGGCAAACCAACAAATTTTTTTTAAAAAGAAAGATAATTACATTTAAAATAAAATTGGAGGAAGAAATTAAAAACAAATGTAATCATTAAAAAACAAGAATAAAGCTTTCTCGAACTCAGTATCCGTGTGTGATGCCCATGTGCAGAAGCCCTTTTAAAAATTCATATCATAGAAAATATTTTCAAAGAAAGCATCAGCAGTCATTCGTATATTATCAGCCCATATCAAATAGAAAAGTCTGGCTTGTATATAAGCAAGCAGATAAATCACTTTCATTAATTCTAAAAAGGTGATGTAAGACTAGTATATGATAAAATCGCAAAAGTGGCTATAAAATGAAGATTGTTTTTAAAGAAACAAAACATTTATCTAGAACATCTAAAAATAAAACTTTAAATCAACAGCAAAGCCTTGTAATCAATAGAAAATTCCTATAATCAACACCAAAACCTGTAACCAATAGCAATACCCTATATTCAACAACAAAACTCTGCAATCAATAGCAAAATCATGTAATCAACAACGAAACCTTGTAATCAATAGCAAATCCCTATAATCAACAACGAAACCTTGTAATCAATAGCAAATCCTCATAATCAACAAAAATCCTGTAATCGATAGCAAAATCCTATAATCAACAACAAAACCGATTATATTGTGCTATGAACTTCTACAAGACTGGGTTTACATGCAATACTAACCATACAACAGGAAAATAATTGAGAAGTAAAAAAAATAATTATTCTGAAACTGTTCTAGCGCTACCAGTCCATTCTTCTGGACTCACGCCTCAAACCCACTGGACACTAGGCTGTGAGTAACCATTTTAATGCTAATTGGCAGCATAATTAAAGCCAACTTATATCGCTCTAGTATTCATCATATGCATTGTAAACACGTAAGAAGACTGATTAAATGGCTATCTTGAAAATTTCCTTTAGATGAAGTTTACGTCATCACTCAATGCCAGTAATCTCCCCTTTCCTTGTCTCTGACAAGTTTATACAACAAAAAGAAACCGACACTATACAGACGAAATGACAGAAAGCAGTCACCTGCCAATGATGCTGTATTAATGATGACACCCCCGCGTCCACCTTTGTCTCGCCGCATGTGTTCTAAGGCCAAGAGGCTGCCGCGAATTGGTGCTGTCTGCAAAACAACATTATTTTAGAATGTAGCAAACGGGTACGGAGGTCGCCATTTTCATTCCATTCGTGGTTGTGTGTGTGCGTGATTGTGTGTGTATGTGTGTGTGTGTGTGATTGTGTGTGTGTGATTGTCTCTCTCTCTGTGTGTGTGTAATTAAATATGAAATGACACTTGAAATATAATTACTCTGAGGCCAAATTAGTAAACACCATCAGAACCCTATAAGATGTTCTTGTAACATGAGACATATAAGTCCTTCTGTGAGATAACCAACTTTCTACTAGAAAACAGTTTAGACTTTGTCCTCAGCAATATATTTTGTCAGGACCAACTTAAAAACATTCTGGTAGGCGACGAACCCTGTGAAAAACCAAATTTATAATCATTTGTTTATCAGGAGAATTAACTCAGAACACAGCGCCAACTACTTATCTGATTATTTTATCTAACCGAAAGGAAATATTGATAAAAAAAAAAAATGCTGGTGTTCAGATCATCATAAGCAATTAAAAAATATTAAAGGACAATGAGAGCTTATCAGCAAACCCTTTTCCAGTGCGCAAATGTAATTGTCACACTGAGCATGTTGAAAAGATACAAGTGCCATAGAAAACAGTGAGCCAACGAGCATGAATTATTTTATTTAGTACACTAAGGTTGAACTTAAGAAGCTCCTTCAAACAGTAGGCATGGCTAGACTGAAGGAAGTACGCAAGTGGCGAATCTATTTATTTAATCTCTGGCTTACCGTGTTGACGGCTATCATTTTTTCATATATCCTCTCGTCCATCATTCCTGCATTGTTGACACAAATCTCAACGGCCTCGAACTTTGACACGGCTGCATCAAATGCCGCTGTATACGCATGCACAAACATACACAAATTAATCAATAAATACACATAACATTTTCCCAGTAGGTGGGTGTAAAGTGATTTCAAGTATTATCTCTCGCTGTCATTTTGTAATCTAAACTGCAGGTTAATTTGTGCTAAGATGTCATTTATTAATTCATTATGTTTTTCATTTGTCCTGCCATGATATCCAGTAATCTCTACGTTTTATGTGATGTCACTTTGAGTAATACTGAATAGTTACATACTAACTATCTCCTAAATACTATAAAGTGCATGTGTAGCATTAATTACATCATTTAGTAACATGCCACTTTGATCTGTTTACGAAACTATTTTGTTTTATGGTTAGGGATCATGAAAAATAAAGGTTAAGTAACAATTATGATTTGTCTGTTTACGTCACTATGGCATCACGAGATTATGCGCGAAACCGGCACCTCAATGATGCACTCTGGGAGGAAAGGTTTCTAGGCTTAGATCTATTAGTCCCTCGTTATGTTGTGGAACTACAGCTATTGCTAGTTCTGAGTTTTGTAGATCTATTAGTCCCTCGTTATGTAGTAGAACTACAGCTATTGCCTGTTCTGAGTTGTGTGTAGATCTATTAGTCCCTCACTACGTTGTTGAACTACAGCCATTGCTAGTTCTGAGTTGTGTGTAGACTACTATGATTCCCTCATTATGCAGTAGTACTATCTGTCTCAATAGTTTTTTGTTTTGTTTTACTGTTTCATTGTCTGAATGCACTCAGATAATGAACGATAATTTATTCTTAGCGTATTATATACACTTATTTCATCTGTCTTTCTAACATTATTTTAATACCCCATTGTCTACGTGTTGTTTAATTATAATCTATAAACTCGCATTACTCTTTCTCTTCCGCTCTCTTTTATCCTACCTTTCAATACTTCGTATATTTAAAACAATGATATAATATGATCTATTCTATTTCCATATCATCCTCTAGGCTGAAGAAGCCGTTAATGTATATCTTTCATTTTCCCGTTTTTCTCTTTATTGCATAATTTACCACACTTTACTCGATATTTTAATACTAGTAATATTCGATCCCAGTTGGTTATTACCCCCTTTTCATTTTAATTCTTTCCTTGTTTATTTTTCATATCCGTATTATTAGTTACCATCCATTTATTTGTGACAAAGAAAGTACGTCACTATGGTTTTTGTTGGCTAGGGTGACCCAGCTCATCTTTATTTATGGATTGAATTAACGCGTGGGTCTCGTGTACTTCTATTTATTGCTGTTTTACAATTACAACTGACTTAATTTAGTGACAGAAATGGCTGTTTTACAATTACAACTGACTTAATTTAGTGACAGAAATGGCTGTTTTACAATTACAACTGAATTTAGTGACAGAAATGGCTGTATAATCGTATCTGTCTCTTACCTCACCTCTACCCCACACACTAGATTATTAAAATGATTATTTGTTTCAATATAGAGAAAAGGAAAACTAATTTAAAAAAAGAAAATATAATAAGAATGAATGATTGTTCACCTTTTAATTGATCAGCTTCAGTGACGTCACAGTGTCTGAATATGACTTTATCAGCTCCATACTTCTTTTGTAATGCTTCCTCTGTTTCCTTGCCTGTAGTTTCCAAGATGTCTACAAACAAAACCTTTGGGGGAGGGAAGTAGGGGTGGAGGCTATTTTAGAATTATATTTATGTTTAATCTTATATATATATAAGATTAAACTGTATGATCCAAAAATTTATGAACACACACACTCTCTCTCTCTCTCTCACATACACACACAAACACATACACACGCATACAAACATACAAACACACGCACACACGCACGCACGCGCGCACACACACACACACTCACACACACACACACACACACACACACACACACACACACACACACACACACACACACACACACACACACACACACACACACACACACACACACACACACACACGGTTTCGTTTTATTGGGTATTGAAATTTACTGCTGAAGTAGAATTATTTCAATTTATATGTGACTGATTTATAATACTGATTTGGATTTGTCACTTCTTTATATTAAATATCTATAAACATAGAAATAAATAACTTTTACTTTGAAAGAGTGTCTAAAAAGAATGATAATAATACAATTGAATGAAGTATTGAATTTAAAAGTAATAATAAATAGATTTTGTGCGTTTGGCAATTATTTTACCATCGCCACATATTTCATTTTTTTCCTAGTACATGAATTTTCATATTCATAAATGTCGTATGTTATCTTCTTGTTAAGTGCTTATAACTATTACGTTTCTAAGTGAAAATCGTGCTGAGTGCATGTTAAGTGCTTATAAGTGTATTATGTTACTAAAATAAAATTAATGCTGTGTACATGTTAAGTGCTTATAACTGTATTACGTTACTAAATTAAAAATCGTGCCGTGTGCATGTTAAGAACAGTATTAATATAATGCAGTATAAATTGTTTGCTCCAGAATCTGATTGAGGGAGAATAACTCTCCTACAGTAGTTATTGCAATAAATGATTTAATTATATCTCACTTATGTCTCAAAGGCCAGCTCTCTTTCAAGTCATGGGTACGCAGTTCGCCCCAGGGTCCATTTTCTAATGATTTTATAGGCTTATCAAAGTATGCGTCATAACTGACCACTGATGGAATACCGGACAAATGAAACTGACCCAATTAAATTGCCAATGTACGGCGGATGGGGGGGGGGGGAGTCGACCACTTAGAAATTTTTTTCAGATTCACTCTGTGATTGTTCTTCATTGTAAACAGATTCAGTGGACCCTATTTCAAGGCGCATGGAGAAGCCAACTGGCAATATCTTCTGGTCTTTTTTTGTTTGTTCTACTTTTTTGCACATATGTGTGGTGGAATAAATTTGCCTATCCCTATTTCTAAACTTAACAATTATATGTTTGTTGGCAATGTTAACTTAACCCGACATTATACACTGCTTATGATGATATTTTTGTAAGTGCCAGAGTTGGAGTAAACAACTCAGATGGAGAATATGCTTGAACTTGCTGATGCAATCCAAACCAGTTCCAAGTGGATGAGTAGTTTTTAAGACTAATAGTTTCACACTTGTTCATAACAACTTCATCCAATAGGAATGCACCAAAAGTGTTTTTGTTGAAGAAAGTCCTCTATTCTAATCACTTTGATTTTGACATAACTCCAGTCCGAACATAAAGGCGATCGCTAGCTTATGGTAAGTTAACTGACCGAGAAAGAAAGAATGGATTTGAAATATTTCGTACATGGATTTGAAATATTTTGCTATTGATCTGTTATTTGAATTAGAGAATGATTTATGCAACGGAACCATTATTTCTATGTTCACTAATTTGATAATGTTGTGCAGGTAGCTAGATTAGAAAGCAGAGTGAAGAGGCAGTCAGTAACAAGTAATGTGAACATTCAGCCATTGTAGGGAGAAGAGTGAACAGGCAACCAATGCTAGGAGAGGATTGAACGGGCAGCCAATAATGGGAATATAGTGAACAGGCAGCGGTTTTGCATTTTTTTAAGGTGCAAGTTTAATCAGAGAGCGATCAGTTCTCTCGTGGATTTTGAACTACTAAGGGATCTTGAGCTGGCCTGGCCTGTAGGCCGTGATCAGTTCTCTCGTGGATTTTGAACTACTAAGGGATCTTGAGCTGGCCTGGCCTATAGGCCGTGATCAGTTCTCTCGTGGATTTTGAACTACTAAGGGATCTTGAGCTGGCCTGGCCTGTAGGACATGAACGTTCATCGAGTCCATCACCTTGCGCTTAACATTGTGGTGGTGGTGGTGGCGAGTTAGGGATCACTCGTAAGCTTTTGATTGAACTGGGTTGGAACTGTTTATTCCTCCATTTTTCTTGCTTTTCATTGACTCACCAACACATCGTAGAGAAACAGACCGGCGGCCATTTCATCAGTTTCAACAACGTCAAACAAATTCCGCAAACGAGGACACTTTTAGATTCAATCCTAAATACATTTTAAAATAAAAATTATAGTGCACAGAAATCTTTTAGATTCAATCCTAAATACATTTTAAAATAAAAATTATAGTGCACAGAAATCTTTTAGATTCAATCCTAAATTCATTTTAAAATAAAAATTATCGCCTGGTTATTATGAAGTGCACAGAAATCTTTAGCTAAAGAGCACGATACCGATGTACGTCGATTGTCTTTCACTTCTCGCACATGAGTCGAAATAAATCACTTCATGAGTCGAAATAAATCACTTCATGAGTCGAAATAAATCACTTCATGAGTCGAAATAATTCATCGCATGAATTGAAATAAGTCATACACACACTTTGAAATAAATAACTACACGATAAGCAAACAAGAGTCGAAAGAGTCAACCTGTACTTACCCGTGCACCTTCGGCGAGCAAGGCCTCCGTCATGCCACGCCCAATGCCACGGGCACCGCCAGTTAGGAACACGCCTTTGTCTTTGAGTTCCATGTGGAAACAGTTAACTGTAGAAAGTCAGATTTTCAAAACTCCTCTACTCTGATTTTACGATGTTTGACACTCTTGAGCCAAAGCAAACTGATTCACACAGCGCTCTGATACAAATGTCCGTGATAAGAAAAAGTAATGCGTAAAATGTCACGTGACTTAGTGATAAGAGCTCGTATGAAGCAAGGGTAAAGGTGAGTAAAGAATGATTCGATAAAATGACAGTGCATAAGTGAAAGTTATCGTCGCTGTTTAAAACAGATGAGATTCATTTTAATTAGATAGAGATAGGTGAGCCTATGGTTAGTTAAGGGCAGAGAAGACAGCTTATGGTTAGTTACGAGGAAAGAAATGAGTCTATGGTTAGTTAAAAGGAGAGAAGTGACTCTATAAATAAAAGAAGTGAGATATGGAAAGAGGAGAATTTTTTTAAAATCACAAAACATGCATGTAATTATCCTAGAAGCAAATACAACATGCCTAATTTGATTAATTCAATCATTGACAATAATAAAAATAAAATAAATCAGCTATCACATAAAACAATCACCACAAGCCAAAGCAAACAACCAAACAAAGCGACCAGGTAAAACGACCAACACAAGCGATGCGTTCAGCATACATGCTTTCTACGCCGCAAAAAAAAAAAAAAGGTTTGTTATATCTTAAGGTAGACAGCCATCAAGCTCAACCACCTTACACTCCTAACCACCACCACCCACCCCCAGCACGAAATCAGTGCAGGCCAGCTGTCCTTCCCATAATTAATAAGTGAATAAGTGATTAAAGATAAGCGAGCATATTGCAAATTATTCATGCCACGAAACAAAATAAGTCACTCAGACCATCTAGCAAACAAACTACTCAGGCCATCTAGCAAGCAAACTACTCAGGCCATCTAACAAGCAAACTACTCAGGCCATCAAGCAAGCAAACTACTCAGGCCATCTAGCAAGCAAACTACTCGGGCCATCTAGCAAGCAAACTACTCAGGCCATCTAGCAAGCAAACTACTCAGGCCATCAAGCAAACATATCACTCGGATCATCAAGCAAGCAAGCCACTAGAATTCAACATTAGACCTAGTAATCTTATTCTACAGCCTTAGTCTCGCTCAGACTAGTTTAATTTTTTAGCTGTTCTGATTGTCACGTTTTAGTTTACACGGTCGTGTACAAGCAAACTTGATGTCCTACATTTCCAAAATACTTCCCGTCGCTAAGACCCACTTAGTGTGCCGCACCCCACGCCATTGGAAGGTCACTTGACTGAGCATTAAACCTACTTTGGTGACCTATAAAAGAGTTACGAGATACTCAGATGGAATGCAACCCTCCTATTCCATTTGTTCACAATTTTTTCAAGAAAGCCAAAGCATCAGGAAAACAACCACCACACTTGACTTACCCTTTACAACAGACACACTACTCTACCCACCCACCCCACCCCCAGAAAACATGAAAATAGATCCACTATACCTGCAACAAACCAAAAACATGTGGTGGAGTAAATTTGCCTCTCCCTATATTTTAAAATTAAATTGTTATATCACTTGTTGAATTTTCAGAGTAACCCGACCTTGGGCACTCCTTATGACGGTTTTGTAAAAGTGTTTGAGTTGGAAGTAAACAACTCGAGTCGAAAATATTCTAGAAGTTGCTGATATAATGCAAACTAGTGAGTATTATTATCCAATGGTTATGATTTACGAGAACGAGACCAACAATGGGCTGAGATCTGAAAGTTTATGTGCTGTAGAGAAATCTACCATCTAATCACTTTGAATCTGGAGTGGCAAGAAGAAGTCTGGTTTTGAAAGGCGGGCATTAGCTTGATGGTGAGTTAAACTGACGGTTGAGAGAGAATGAACAAAGAAATATTGCATGCATTTTTGTATAATATACTAGTACTAGTGTTTTATGTGGGGATATACTATGTAAGTTTACTTTTATTTCTACAAATGTTTGAACAAAGTTGCTTGTATATTGCATACTAATCACTTGATATTGTTTTGATATGCTGTATTATTATTATGCGATGTGTGTGTATTGGGCTAATAAATATCATTGCAGGAAACTGTAAGTTGAGACTGGAATGTAAGAAAGAATGGAGTTATAAAGCAATAAACTGGAAGCTTAGCATTTGTTCTCTGATTGCATTTTGCAGAGACAAGTAGCTTTTATATTTCCTTTTCAATGTTTGATTTGTACCTCCTGGTTTACAGTTTTTAAACTGCTGCAACTGACTGTGGTAAAGGCAGAAAGTGGCATGAGAGTGTAAGAACACACTACACTCTACAGTGGCAGCAAGATATGCTGACTACCTCACAGAACAAAAACATTATACTGTACCTGTTAAAGTATGTCAGCAAGAGTGCTTAACTAAATCGTAGAATTTCTGGTATAAGGAAGTTACTGGAAATTGCTCCATTGTTGTCCTGCTTGAGGGCACTAATATGGTGAAAGAGTGCCCAGATTAGTCTAGAGAGAAGAATAGCTTGTGGAACATTCTACAGAAAGCTAGAGGAGCTTGTGAAAAAATTACAATTCTATTATGAACAATAATTAACAATAAACTTGTGACGTTTTAGGAATTGTGCAAAATACTATTGTGACAGCGTCATTGACAAGGTTATGTGGGTGTAGAAGGAGAAAGTAATAAATATTAATTAGTCTAGATGCATTCTTGAATTCGATTGGTTAGTCAAATTAGTCAAGGTAGAGGTGGGTGGAGTCTAAAGGCTTAGAAAACTCGTGTGTAGTGCCCCAAGTCTTTACTCTTTTTGCAAGCAAAAATTATTACATGTATACTTGTTGAAAAGGCAGTGCTTCAACTGAGGCAGTTAAAAACCGACTTCAAAAGAATGCTGGTCATAAGTATTAGTTTTCGCCTTGTGTAAAATGCATCTGGAAGTATATTTTACGGAATAAATTAAAGTATGATTTATAATGATTGCGTGTTTTACAATGACTAGTACATTTTGATGTAATTAAATGTATTTTGATAGGGCGTACAATAACTTAGTTTCTTAATTAAAGGGAAGTAATCTTCTATACAAACGAAACCTCTCAATGTTACTTGAAAATAATTGTCCCTTTGCGTATTGTCTATCTATCTATCTATCTATCTATCTATCTATCTATCTATCTATCTATCTATCTATCTATCTATCTATCTATCTATCTATCTATCTATCTATCTATCTATCTATCTATCTATCTATCTATCTATCTATCTATCTATCTTATTTGAAAGCCATCTATTTTTCTCTTTACTATTTAAAAATAAATAACAAATGATTATAGGCAATAGATTAGACTAGCACATATTATGTATTTAATTTAAAACAAAAAAAAATTTGAAACGGTCCCGTTGAAATCAATAGAAACATTATTATAATGATTATTACTCCA
Organism: Sinotaia quadrata; assembly: GCA_028829895.1. Classification (NCBI taxonomy): domain Eukaryota; kingdom Metazoa; phylum Mollusca; class Gastropoda; order Architaenioglossa; family Viviparidae; genus Sinotaia; species Sinotaia quadrata. Next base: position 142,764,619 of record CM054177.1, on the reverse strand, counting down.
GCTTAGGTTGCTGCTGTAAGTCACAGTACTTAGAGATAATTTATTCAGTATCGATCTTGAATACATCTTTAGAAAGCTTAAAAACAATTTTATCAGTGTCATTCCTAAACACATTTGTCATTACAAAGCTTAAAGATAACTTATTAGTATCATTTGCAAGTGCATATATTTTGTTACATTTCTTTTTTTTCTTTAATTTCTTCTTTATTCGGTTTATTAGAGTCATTTGTGTTGTTACAAAGCTTTAAAGGCAACTTGGATTATGACGTAATTAAAAGTCACTAAACAAACTGAAATATGTAATCTGTCATTACAATTTGATATCGACGATTTTGACACTGAGGAATATACTAATTCACTATAAAGCAAATAAATAAAAATCGCCAAAAGTAATTTACCATGTGAGTTATTGCTTCACAAAATGCTTGCTGCTTTAAAAATATTTTTTTATTAGTTTCATATGCAACAAAGTAAATAAAAGGTTGTCCATAGTAGCATAACGGTCTTCGTGTGAATTTTGCCACTTAAAAATCCTTTTAAAAGATGATTTCTCATCCCTCTCCCCCCCCCCGGTCATCTCCCACCACCTCTTTTAACCTTTCTTCCGAAAGGGAAATAATAAGCTAGTTCTCACCAAAACTAGTATTATCTCCCTTATATGGGATATAACGAATTGGCACATTTGATGTTAAATTACCGTTGACGTAGTAAATAATACTTCATTGTAAAAAAAAATAAAAATGGTTGAATATTATTGTATAAGGGCATCTCAAACTATTGCACGCACAAATCAAGGCGCACGCACGCACAAATCAAGGCAAGAATAATGGAATACCCATTAAAATATTCATCTGAAGCAAAGTTTGCGTATAGGTTAATAAAATTTGCCCTCCTATATTGTTTTCATCCATGCTCGTATAAAAAATTAAAATTATCACTGAAAAGAACAAAGAAATTCGTATACATGCATGTAAATTAATCTGAACACAGTTTTGATTATTTTTTTAAAATTCTTATTAATTAGACTTAGGCTATATATTTTTTTCAGCTCACACTCCTAAATTTTTCTGTTGCGCGCGCACGCAAAACTTAAAAACAAAATTATATTATTTTAAAGTTTAGTTTAAAATCACAACGGCTGCCCCCTTTGCAGACATTCTACTATAAAACGAAGCAAGTTAATATAGAGGATAAAAACAAGAGTGCTATAACTTAGCAATTTTTACTCCAATTTTTACCTCTAATTAGAACGGTCAGGGTGAAGGTCACATACCGCCGTTTTTGTTCGTATTCATAGTGCTACGGAATCACTGATTTGTTTTGGGTAGAAAGTGGTTTTTTGTTGACTCACTACTTTATATGCTGTATGTTTAACTGTATAGTGCAACACAACGGGTTAGGGTCAGTGTAAGGGGTTTGAATAGTATGTTTATAATTACGGATGAACAATAAATTAAAAAAATAATTTGAAACATCGCTTTGGCGATATGCTTGTTTGAGAAAGGGCTTATGCTATTAATCTTCTGAGGTTGGTGTCATAACTGGTGCAAACTTTGGTCAGAAGAGAAGGGTCATCTGTTTGTCTTATCTGATTGGTGATAAAACACAGAACTATTGAAGATATTGCTTATAGTTAATGTCACAGGAAATGAGGGACCGAAATTATATTTTATTTCATTTTAAAAAACCGCTAACAAAACTAATTGAAGTAATCCGAGTTTTGTTATTTTACATATGTAGCATGTAAATTCCAGTAACGGTCACCTAAGATCTCTTTAGTAGACAGACGTTCGTGACGCAGTGTGTGTTAATTATCATATTGAATATATATATTAGTTTATGAAGAATATGTATATTAAATAAATTGGGACAACTGCGCAATACCGTCACATGTTGTTGACGAGTGAAATGGCCAGTGCGCATTAGAATTGACCACAGAAAAGCGTGCATCACGATTACCACTATATATCCAAGGCAAAAATCATGTCACAGGACATAGCTTCTGGAAGTTTTGGAAACCTTCAGTGAGAGCTATATAAGAGGCAAAATGAAGACTTTTACTCTCAATGTTGAAAACGTCGATTCGTCTGAAGCCAGTCTAACTTCACGAATGAATTATCTCGTGTACAGAGATTTCATAAAGGAAAGCTGCAATAATCTCTTTCCATCCGTTTTCCATCCGTCTGATGCCATATATTGAGTAACGAGGCAAAATTACTCAGTATAATTGTTGGCAAAGTGGAAAGTTCACTGTCAAGAAAAAACCCGATGCATGCGACGCTGGTTGTATGCAGTTAACGACACGAGGGACCAACTTGTTCTTCCCGCCTGTCAGGGTTCGTTTGGCAATCTATTCCGCTAATTGAGAGGCTAGCACCGTGATCGTCTCACAGACAATCCGGATTTCTACACTCAATGTAATGCGACGACACATCCCACTGGACGACTCCACCCGATAATGCTAAACGTCGTTGGGATGTCCGTTTCCACGACAACCGGTACAACGATAATTATCGAGGCTGACAACAGTCAGCTAAATTTCAGATTTCTCCCCCGTGATAATCTGAAAGTGGTGCCTAGATTCTGCAGAATCTTCACCTGTAATGCGACGCCTCAATTGCGCCGTGATCTTCACTTTGAAGTGCCGCTTATAAGTGACGTGTGAGATTACGTCATCTCCTTGGGACTCTGACATTAATAGTGAGTAATAATTCGCACGGCTAACGCGCACATACTTAACTCTAGAACTCTAAGAAAATGAACACTATTATATCGTTTGCAAAATAAGAACTCTAATGTTAAAAGTAATGCTTATTTTACATGTCAACTATTGTTAAAGCGGCCCCATTTGCCGCATAAGAATTGTGAAATTAATCTTTATTTTATATTTTGAATTTCATCATTTTCATCTCCCCTTATTTCCCACAGAGTGTATGACATTGGAAAGTTGAATGAATGATTAATCACTGTGCGAAAGAGTAGTGCCCCTTTTAAATCGGGAAATAAATAACCTGATTTAAACATCTTTCAACTCTCTTGTTATTCATAGTTTTTGAGAGGGACGAAAGAATTTGTACTATTGTTTTGCACTGTTCGTCTGTTCGTCCATTTATTCACATTTATGATACACACTCACAACACACACTGCCAATAAAACGTTCCTTGGCATGACACTAATAAACTGGGCCCCACCCAAACATCAATGGAGTATGTCATGTGTGTCTATGTAACAACTTGACGCGACGTAGTACTGGCATACGTCACCGGGCTTTTCTTGGAGGTGCACCGGAGCAGGCCAAAAATAGACTTCACCCCTTGCATCTCTAACTTCAGCTCGGGGTCGGCTTGTAACGAGCCCTCCCGTTTTGTGACATCTGGTGACCACTGACCGTGATCTGACAAGGTAAATTGTGTTGTTGTAAGAAAGTGTCATCTCTTTCCTGCTTTTCTATCTCATCACCATATGCATTGTTTATTGCATGTTAGGGCTTTGCTATTGAGACTTAGGTGAACTGGATTTTGATAAGACTTATTATTGTGTTGAAATAAGTTTTATAATCTTTACGCTATTATCGTTAACGCGTACCGACTCGTGTTTAGACGTACATAGATCGATATTTTGTACACTACATAGCAACTGTTGTTTTGCTAATTTTGCTAACTTTGCAAATTTCCGATTAGGATTTCTTTTACTCGTGTTTGTAATAATCCTAATCACGTGGTGGCTGGTGTTCATACGCACACCATTGCACCACTTGTGACCGACAGAGGTCAAAATCCCGCGAATATTCTAAGTCACTTTATCCATACTCGTGATAACTAGCAATTTTAAAAATGGCCGAGCTAGTAAACATAAAGAAAGAACTCATGGCTATGGGTAGAGAATTCGGGTATGAGAAAGCCGAGTTAAAGAAATACGTGGATGAGGAGATAGCTAAATGGTATGTTGCGAAAGAGAATGAGGCGAAAGAGGTGAGAGAGCTAGAAGATAAGAGACAGTTAGCTAAACAGCTAGAGATGCAAAACCTGAGAGAGCTAGAGGAAAAAAGAGCGAAAGAGGCTAGAGAACTAGAGGATAGAAAAAATGAGCTAGAGGAAAAAAGAGCGAAAGAGGCGAGAGATTTTAAAGAGAAAGAAATCCAAGATATGAGAGAAATAGAGTTATTAAAGATTCAGTCAGCTAGGGATTTAGAAGATAAAAGGCAGGAAGTAGAAGAGAAAAAGCTTAAGTTAAAAGCTAGAGCACATCAGGAACAGCTTGAATTAGCTAAGCAAGAGGTAACAGCTAGAGAGAAGTTGTTAGATGGGACTGCTAAGCAACAGGCCGAATTAAATAAACCCCGTACACGGCTAGCTTTCTTTAACCCTGAAGTCGAGACAATTGACGAGTTTTTGACACGCTTTAACAGTTTCATTGCCAACTTTAATTTCACTGACATTGAAAAGAAACAACAACTGGGTCAAATACTTCAAGGTGAAAGCTCGCGCGCATTTACTGATCTAACGCGCGATCCCGCTATTACTTATGCAGATCTCAAAACGGGTTTGATGCGTACTTTTCAATGTACAGCAGAAGGCTTTCGAAAAATGTTTAGGAGGGCCATACCTAAAGCAAATGACACCATGCAAGCCTTCGGTACCCTGTTACGCCATTATCTTGATAGATGGATTGATTTGACAGACATCCGGAAGACATATGAGGGCCTATTTGATTTGATATTAAGAGATCAATTTCTCCATATTGCTCCGCCTGCAATGACGACATATTTGCAGCGAAATCCCCCGACTAACTTCTGTGATATGTTGAAGTTAGCAGACACGTATAATGATTACCCTGATCCGGTAATTACGAGGAGTGCGCCACGCCCTCCTCTTACAAATCGGCAGAAGTATACACCGAAACCGAACCGACCAACGACGAAATCGGAAAAACCCGAACCGGTACAGCGGACATACACTAAGTCACAAGACGTACGACGTCACACACGTGACTCCCCACCTATGACATGTTACACTTGCAAAGGGAAGGGGCATAGTTCTCAGAACTGTCCCAGTCCACGTGATGTAAAAGTATGCACTGAAACAGGTGCAACTCTAAAGACCCAACAGGCTACAGTAAACGGACAAAAAGTCAAAATACTGGTCGATACAGGCGCGTCCATAAGCTGCATAAATGCTAAACTTGTACGCCCAGAACAGTATCTAAGAGGTAGTGTCCGCATTCGATGTGTTATGGGACACCTTAGTACATGTCCAAGAGCCACTGTACATGTTACGTCATCCGTATTCTCCGGTACAGTCACCGCCGCAGTAATAAGAGACATGCAGTTCGGATTCATACTATCACCCGGGCAGTGTGACGCACACACTGATGGCATCTATCCTGTTCTCCCCGTAACCACTAGAGCACAACGGGAACGTAGTAAACAAGGACCCCCGGCTCTAAAGATAGTCGAGAACACATTTCCGCAGTTGACCCCAAGTCAACTCAGTCACCTGCAGCAGGAGGACAAAAGCTTGTCCTCAATGCTAAAGCTGGCACGGAAAAACACTATTACCTCCAGCAAGTACGCGACGATTACGTATTTCCTGAAGGACGGACTAGCGTTTCGGCGCACCGACTATAAGGAAAATGATACTAGAAGCACCACGTGTTTATTCACCCCTACACCACTCAGACAGCTGATTCTTAGCTTTGCACACGACTCAATCATGTCCGGACATCAGGGCGCACGTCGCACTGAACAACGGATTCGTGAGGATTTTTTTTGGCCAGGCCTGAGTAGGGATGTTCGCTCGTACGTTCGTACATGTACGCAGTGTCAACAACATATCGACCGGGGGCGTGTCAGTCGAGTTCCCCTCGAGATAGTACCAACAGTAGAGGAACCATTCCTAAAAGTCGCAGTAGACATTATTGGCCCAATCATTCCCGCGGCCGAAGGAGGATATCGCTATATCCTAACAATCGTGGATTTTGCAACACGATATCCAGAAGCAGTCGCATTAAAGGGCATCACAGCAATCGAAGTCGCAGACGCTTTAATAGACGTATTTTCTCGCACGGGCGTTCCCCGAGAGATATTGAGTGACCAGGGCACTCAATTCACCTCAGCAATGATGGCTGAAACAATGCGTCTACTGGCGTGTAAACAGTTGTTCTCATCACCCTATCACGCTCAGTCTAATGGTGCCGTTGAACGTTTCAATGGTACAATAAAGAAAATGTTAATTAAAATGGCCTCTGAACAACCCGACCAGTGGCCACGTTTTCTAGCACCATTACTCTTCGCGTATCGCGAACTCCCACAAGAGAGTACGGGCTACTCTCCGTTCCAACTACTATACGGCAGGCAACCTCGTGGTCCCCTTAAGCTAATAAAAGAAACATGGGTCAAGGGAGACACTGTGACCGATGGTAAAGATGTTCACACGTACGTAGCCGAACTACGTCAACGTCTGACCGAGACATGTCACTTAGCACAGGAAAACATTCGCGAAAAACAACCCCGATACAAGCGAAATTTTGACCGTACTGCTGTGGAACGTGACCTCGAACCAGGTCAGCTCGTGTTACTCTTGCGGCCCACGCATAACAACCGCATGCAAATGCACTGGCGTGGACCCTATCGCGTTATTAAGCGTGTGAAGCAGAACGACTACAGCATACAGATAGGAAATAAGCAGAAAACCTATCACATAAATATGTTCAAGCGTTACTATGAACGCAGCGACGAACAGATACAAAGCGTGAATGTCGCACTGATACAATTGGAAGACTCCAATTTCAGAACAGACATGATGTCCGCCGAAACCCAGCCTAACCCCGCAGTTACAGTCGATCAAGTCGAGATTGACTCAAACTTAACTGTCGAACAGCGCGACGCAATGTCAAACCTCTTACACAGACACGCGCGCATATTCACCGACCAACCGGGCCACTCAGATTTGGTTGAACACCGCATCAAACTTTTAAGCGACAAACCGATACGCTTAAAACAGTACCCACAGAAATATGAGAGCACAAAGTACATAGCAGAACAGGTGCGTGAAATGCAAAAACAGGGCGTGATTGAACAGTCAATCTCCCCATATTCATCACCGGTCGTCTTAGTTAAAAAGAAAGACGGTACGCTTCGTTTTTGTGTGGACTACAGACAGTTAAATGAGATAACTGAATTCGATGCGGAACCTATCCCAAATCAGGACGAATTATTCGCAAAACTAACTAAGGCACATTACTTTTCGAAGTTTGACATGTGCAAAGGGTACTGGCAACTGTCAGTTGCTATTGACGACAGACCAAAAACAGCATTCCCAACTCCGCTAGGCTTATTTCAGTTTTGCCGACTACCGTTCGGACTAGCGAACGCACCCGCAACATTCGCGCGCTTCATGCGAAAATTACCGTTAGAGAGCGTTAACGCATTGAATTTCTTTGATGACATACTGGTAGCAACAGGAACATGGGACCAACATTTATCCTCAGTGGATGGTCTACTTGACATTCTTGAGCGCCATAGATTGACCGTGAAACCCTCCAAAGTTCGCGCGGGCTTTCGGGAGATTGAGTTTCTTGGCCATATCATAAGTGACGGACAAATAGGCCCAAATCTAGACTTAACTGCAGCCATTCGTGACATGACCTTACTTACTACAAAGAAACAGGTCAGGGCAGTTTTGGGGCTAGTGGGGTACTACCGAAAGTTTGTCCCAAACTTCAGTACGCTTCTTAAACCACTGACGGACTTAACTGGGAACAAACAACCCACGAAAATACGATGGACGGCAGAGTGTAGCACCGCCCTCGAAAAAGTGAAGGACATCTTGACCAGTAAACCCGTCCTACAGTTACCAGACTTTGACAAGAGATTTATTGTCAGGACCGACGCATCAGACGAAGGCCTCGGTGCCATACTTCTCCAAGAGACAGATGACGAATACCTACCGGTAGCATACGCTTCTAAGAAACTGTTAGATCGTGAGACACGGTACTCTACGATTGAAAAAGAGTGCTTAGCAATCGTATGGGCACTCAAGAAATTTAGTGCTTATCTGTACTCTAAACCATTCATCCTGCAGTGCGATCATAAGCCGCTGACATATCTGCGCACTAGCATGTATGATAACGCTAGGCTAACTAGATGGACACTCCTGCTACAGGAGTATAGCTTCGTTGTCGAACACATCGCGGGCCGAGAAAATTCGGGTGCCGATGCATTATCCCAGCATGCCATAACCGCGATATAAACAAGAGAGAGGATAGTCTCCCCACAGATGCGCATATAATTCCTGTGGAGACTATCGTGTGAAATAAATTTTTTTTTGTTCCTATTTGATTTCCACTCTGTGAGCTCCAATCAATTTTAAGAAGGGGGTTGGGGGCTCGTCCGGGATTTGCCGCATAAAAATGATGAAATTCAAAATATAAAATAAAGATTAATTTCACAATTCTTATGCGGCAAATGGGGCCGCTTTAACAATAGTTGACATGTAAAATAAGCATTACTTTTAACATTAGAGTTCTTATTTTGCAAACGATATAATAGTGTTCATTTTCTTAGAGTTCTAGAGTTAAGTATGTGCGCGTTAGCCGTGCGAATTATTACTCACTATTAATGTCAGAGTCCCAAGGAGATGACGTAATCTCACACGTCACTTATAAGCGGCACTTCAAAGTGAAGATCACGGCGCAATTGAGGCGTCGCATTACAGGTGAAGATTCTGCAGAATCTAGGCACCACTTTCAGATTATCACGGGGGAGAAATCTGAAATTTAGCTGACTGTTGTCAGCCTCGATAATTATCGTTGTACCGGTTGTCGTGGAAACGGACATCCCAACGACGTTTAGCATTATCGGGTGGAGTCGTCCAGTGGGATGTGTCGTCGCATTACATTGAGTGTAGAAATCCGGATTGTCTGTGAGACGATCACGGTGCTAGCCTCTCAATTAGCGGAATAGATTGCCAAACGAACCCTGACAGGCGGGAAGAACAAGTTGGTCCCTCGTGTCGTTAACTGCATACAACCAGCGTCGCATGCATCGGGTTTTTTCTTGACAGTGAACTTTCCACTTTGCCAACAATTATACTGAGTAATTTTGCCTCGTTACTCAATATATGGCATCAGACGGATGGAAAACGGATGGAAAGAGATTATTGCAGCTTTCCTTTATGAAATCTCTGTACACGAGATAATTCATTCGTGAAGTTAGACTGGCTTCAGACGAATCGACGTTTTCAACATTGAGAGTAAAAGTCTTCATTTTGCCTCTTATATAGCTCTCACTGAAGGTTTCCAAAACTTCCAGAAGATATGTCCTGTGACATGATTTTTGCCTTGGATATATAGTGGTAATCGTGATGCACGCTTTTCTGTGGTCAATTCTAATGCGCACTGGCCATTTCACTCGTCAACAACATGTGACGGTATTGCGCAGTTGTCCCAATTTATTTAATATACATATTCTTCATAAACTAATATATATATTCAATATGATAATTAACACACACTGCGTCACGAACGTCTGTCTACTAAAGAGATCTTAGGTGACCGTTACTGGAATTTACATGCTACATATGTAAAATAACAAAACTCGGATTACTTCAATTAGTTTTGTTAGCGGTTTTTTAAAATGAAATAAAATATAATTTCGGTCCCTCATTTCCTGTGACAGTTAAAATATATATATAGGTACTGCACCCAATTGTCCAACTACAAATTACAAAATTAACATTTGCACAGCTCTGTGAATCCTGGCTTTATGATGACACTAGCATTAGGCTTTGTGAATCCTGGCTTTACGATGACACTATCATTAAGCTCTATGAATCCTGGCTTTACGATGACACTATCATTAAGCTCTGTGAATCCTGGCTTTACGATGACACTATCATTAAGCTCTGTGAATCCTGGCTTTACGATGACACTATCATTAAGCTCTGTGAATCCTGGCTTTACGATGACACTATCATTAAGCTCTGTGAATCCTGGCTTTACGATGACACTATCATTAAGCTCTGACTTAAAGATCTATTTCAGTATATCGTGCATTGCCAAATTTCGCCACTGATTTTTAACAGACACTGCTAGTGATCTATTCTGCCAAAGAAACGAAGTCCGATCATGAGTGACATTTCTTGTAATCCTTTGAACAATTACATCAACAATTTCCCTTCCCTCCACGTAAACTTTAGGCCTACATGTAAATTTCGATTTGTTTTGATTTCGATTTTGTTTTCGAATATGGACCGACTTGTTTTCGTACAAACTGATTTATTTGTCACTGTCTTTGACAATTGTTGTTTTAACCGATATTTTGTTGCATCCATTTTCGAATTAAGGGAAAGTGATTGAAACTTGGTAAACACACATTTCTGCCTGGGCAAGCATTCGCGTTAACTCTCTTGTAATAATCGAGATGGATAATCTCCCTCTAGCCCTAAGCATCCTAGTTTTTTTTTAGCTTTTCCAATATAGCACTATGAAACGCTCGCGAACCCCTATGTAAATCTCTCTCTAATGATAGCTGTTATTGATGATTGGTCATTTTTACTTTAAACGCGTAAAAAAAATGCAAATATCAGATTTGCTACTGCTTGTGAAGATATCACTTGCAATAAATAAGACCATATATATTTTGTAAGTTTAAATATTCCATGAATAGATAATGTGTTCAAGGGTAGCAGTCTATAAACAACAGAGAATCGGAAACTGTACAGGGAATATACACACACACACGCACGCACGCACGCGTATTGAAACGATTAAATTAAACAGGAAACATTAACGTCGCTTATGTGGATTTTAAACCGCCGAATGATAAGAAGAAAAAAACAGATAGTCGTGTGTGTGGGTGGAGAAGATGCTGCGGTAAACACATTATGACTTACAACACATACTGTGTGTAGAAGTAATCTTCACTCCTAATCAGTCTGATATTTGTAAAGACCATTGTGGTTGGAATCTGGCCCAACCGTGTAAATAAACTCAGTAGTACACAGTATTTTGATTGTCTCCAAAGTAATAGTTCCAATAGAAAGTTTAATGAAAGCATTTCAATTAGGGTAGACTTTCGCAAGGGTGATGTACTAGGGGAACACCACTAAGGTCAAAGATGATGACGTTTAATGTTTTGTCAAAACAAAGGTGGTATTACTACTCAAAACTAATGGTGGTATTACTACTCAAAATTAATGGTGGTATTACTACTCAAAACAAAGTGGTATTACTACTCAAAACTAATGGTGGTATTACTACTCAAAACAAAGGTGGTATTACTACTCAAAACATAGGTGGTATTACTACTCAAAACAAAGGTGGTATTACTACTCAAAACTAATGGTGGTATTACTACTCAAAACAAATGGTGGTATTACCACTCAAAACTAATGGTGGTATTACTACTCAAAACTAATGGTGGTATTACTACTCAAAACAAAGGTGGTATTACTACTCAAAACTAATGGTGGTATTACTACTCAAAACAAATGGTGGTATTACTACTCAAAACAAATGGTGGTATTACTACTCAAAACTAATGGTGGTATCACTACTCAAAACTAATGGTAATATTACTAAGTTCCAACAGACAATACACTGACTACTTTTATGAATGTGTGAAACAAATCTATCCTCAGTGAGACTCGAGGGGAAAGAACTACATTAAGCATTGAACATAACAATCAAGTCTAATGCTTGTCCGTATGAAGTAACACAGGGATATTTTACGTAACGAAGATATTCAACTAAGGTTTGTAGATTAAACAGTCCATAGTAATGCTACGTTCGTAGTCAAAGTCTAATGCATAAATTGAAAGGTTATAAGGTTAAAGTCTAATGCATAAATTGAAAGGTTATAAGGTCAAAGTCTAATGCATAAATTGAAAGGTTATAAGGTGAAATCATAAAGATTTGATGACCAAAGGTTTAAAGACAGCTTTGAAGTTAATTAATGCTGACTAATCAACATGGAATGGTGGATAATTGTTCTGAAGTTGTTTGTATACACCAGAAAAGCTAACTAATACCTGAAATTGTATTATTTGTATCTTTTCTTGTGGTGTGTGATTGTATTATTTGTATCTTTTCTTGTGGTGTGTAATTGTGACAATATGTATCATTTCTTGTGGTGTGTAATTGTATTATTTGTATCTTTTCTTGTGGTGTGTAATTGTGACAATATGTATCTTTTCTTGTGGTGTGTAATTGTGACAATATGTATCATTTCTTGTGGTGTGTAATTGTATTATTTGTATCTTTTCTTGTGGTGTGTAATTGTGACAATATGTATCATTTCTTGTGGTGTGTAATTGTATTATTTGTATCTTTTCTTGTGGTGTGTAATTGTGACAATATGTATCATTTCTTGTGGTGTGTAATTGTATTATTTGTATCATTTCTTGTGGTGTGTAATTGTATTATTTGTATCTTTTCTTGTGGTGTGTAACTGTATTATTTGTATCTTTTCTTGTGGTGTGTAATTGTGACAATATGTATCTTTTCTTGTGGTGTGTAATTGTGACAATATGTATCTTTTCTTGTGTTGTGTAATTGTGACAATATGTATCTTTTCTTGTGGTGTGTAATTGTGACAATATGTATCTTTTCTTGTGGTGTGTAATTGTGACAATATGCACGTTGCGCAAGTCTGAGTGCATGCGTTTGTGTCTGTGTGTATGCATGCGCATGTGTGCTTACTTAAATTAGCAATTTTGTTTTTTTTTAGCAATAGTCTTAGCAGTAGACTCCATGAGGTTAACTCTGCACTTGTCATGTTAAAGGTTGCGCACTTCCAGACAGCGAGACTGGAGTAATTCGATTTGTTGGGTAATTTAGCGTAGGGTCATCTATTAAAAAAAAAAAAACCCACAACCCCCCCCCCCAAGTTTCCTATCCCAAGTGTGACGGTGTTAGTTCAGCAGAATTCGTTCTCTGCACACAGACATGATTGATGTTTTAGTTCTAACCTGGTTTGGCCGATGGCTTTCCAAGACTGCTTTATCTGTCAATGCTAACATGTGAATCATTGCACAGAGCTGTCATTCCATTTCGTCCACTCAGTCGGCGTGGGAAGGTACCTACCTACAAATCTCGGGTTTTTCGAGTCGATCAAAGTTCTGTTTGTTAGATTAGTTAGTCAGAGTAGGCTACCAGTTCAATGGGAATTTATTAAATAAGATAGAAATTAGGACTAGACTTTATGTTCGACTTTAGATGTGCACAGGGCAGCTTAAAAATGTTTCCACAGTACAGAGTCATGCTTTGTTGTGTAATTACAACAACTGTTTGCTATGTATGACTACCCCCAACAGTTGTGTGTGATTTGTGATTACACAGTTGTTTGCGATGTATGATTACACATCTGGTTTCAGTGTGTAATTACACAGCTGTTTGTGATTTGTGATTACACAGCTGTTTGCGATGTATGATTACACAGTTGTTTGCGATGTGTAATTACAGAGTTGTTTGTGATTTGTGATTAAATAGTGCTTTGTGTTTGTGATTTAAGCTGTTTGCAGTATGCGATTACACCAGATAATTGCGATGTATGGTTATTTCCTTAAAGATGTTCTATTCAACAAAAGTCGACCTTTCTAAAAAGCGAATCACTCCCATGTGATGGTGAAGAGAACAGCGCCATTTCCAACTTTCGCTGATTTTACGCTTGGCTAGAATCTAGGAGGAACTTAAAGCTTTTCCTCTTAACAAGAAGCTGGAAGGTAGCTTCCTGTTTGACCGTGCAAAAATAAAATTCTTTGGATTCACAAAGAACAGAAAAGTCGTGGTGCACTTTTGGACTGTTGTTCAGTGCAAATTGCGACAGCGCTTGCTTCAGAACTGCGCGTTGACTGTGATGTAACATGTCTTTCTTCAATAAGCCATTCTGCGGAAACAAACTTAAGAAAGAAAGAAAAAAGTCGGATAAAGAGGACGTCAACATTCGGGTAATGCCGGTTTGGGTATCGTCGTTCGCCAGCGTTGTCCAACAATAAAATGAAGAAAAATAAAGTGCACAATGAATTTAACACATGGTGGTTGGGTAATTCAACGGTCTGACCTTTGAAGGAAGCGCTGATAACCGCGGGTTTCTCTTTCAATTTAAGTTTGCTGTTTACCGTGCTTTCTCGTCCCCACCTCCTCATTTAATATTTGAGTTTAAAGTCCAAAGATTAATGTGTTGTATTAAATTTATTTTAAAGTGCAAATAAGTACTTCTGGCACTGGAACTTGTTAGTGTTCGTTATTTATATGTTTTCAGTTTAGAGAGTAAAACTTTTAATTTTATCTATAAAACTTATATGTTTTCAGTTTAGAGAGTAAAACTTTTAATTTTATCTATAAAACTTACGCACTTCATTTTCCGCATAATGTTATTTTGTGTTTTAGAAATATATTTTGCTTTGTCTGAAAGTTGATTAGAAAAGACGTAAAATTGTCTCTGGCACTTTACAACATTTAAGTGTCATCTCTTGTTTTGAAATCAATATGGAAATGAGGCGTCAACATAAAAGTGTCACCTCTTGGTTTGATATCAATATAGAAATGAGGCGTCAACATAAAAGTGTCACCTCTTGGTTTGATATCAATATAGAAATGAGGCGTCAACATAAAAGTGTCACCTCTTGGTTTGATATCAATTAGAAATGAGGCGTCAACATAAAAGTGTCACATCTTGGTTTGAAATCAGTATAGAAATGAAGCGTCAACATAAAATGACAAAATGTAGCTCAGACAGACAACAAGTGCGGGCCTAGAGAACGAGTAGCTTAAAAATAATTTGGGTGAAAGTTCAATTGCGGGCCTAGAGAACGAGTAGCATAAAAATAATTTGGGTGAAAGTTCAAGTGCGGGCCTAGAGAACGAGTAGCATAAAAAAATAATTTGGGTGAAAGTTCAAGTGCGGGCCTAGAGAACGAGTAGCATAAAAAAATAATTTGGGTGAAAGTTCAAGTGCGGGCCTAGAGAACGAGTAGCATAAAAAAATAATTTGGGTGAAAGTTCAAGTGCGGGCCTAGAGAACGAGCAGTGAGATAATACAACATGAATAAAACCGTGCGCGTTCCCCCACCCCCCCAAAAAAAAAATATTAAAACAAAACACAAACACACACCATACATCCCTATCAATACACGCATGCAAGCACGCACGTACGCACGCACAAACACACAAATAACGATGCTGAACGAAATCCCTGTGATTAGTACATTTAAGAGATATATTTTAATACTCTCAAAAGCAAACAAGCAAAATACCAACCATACAAATCAAGGAAGGAAATTAGGAAACATTAAAAAAATATCTTTTGTATAAAAATAGTTATACCTTTAAAGAAAAGAAGCAATTAATGTTATTTTTGCCAACAGCTGACATAGTCAGTTATACTAGTCATACTAACGAACACTAATGACCAAACCAATGCAACAGTTAAAATAGCAAGACATACAAACCATAAAATATTTTTTTTTTTAAAAGGATGAATGAAACAAAGGAAAAAAGGAAACAGAAGAGTTCCATGACCTAAATGAATCTTAAAACCTTTATTTACACCATTAACTCCACTTCATCCACGCTCCCCGCCCCCTCACCTTTCTTATTTCCAAACATCTGAAGATACTTGTGCGCATGTACACTGGACTTAATAATGATGTCCGCGGTTGTGTTTTGGGTTTTGCTTCATTGTGCTTATTATTCCCCGGAGCAATAAACGACGGTTTTAAAGAGAAAAAAAAAAGGTGTGTGTGTGTGTGTGGGTAGGGGTGGGGGGGAATGAAGTGAAATGCAGATGCACACAACGGTACTTATTTTGCAGTTTGTTTTTTTTCTAATTTTTGTGCGTTTTGTTCACTGCACGTAAAACTTGATACAAAAAAAAGAAGACCAAAAATATCTAACACCTCTCTCCTGCAGTTTGTTTGCGTATGTCAGCAGATGTTCTTGCGCCAGCTGGGTGCTGTTATCGGCACGCGCATGTGCGCGTGCAGGCATGCGCGCACTTCGGCACTGAGGCGTTAAAAGCTTAGGGAAGGAGTGAAGAGAGTAAAACGAAAAGCAACATATTTAAGGAATAAGCTGTAAAGGCGACAGGATGATAGGTGACAGACTCGTCAACACACAGAGTGAACAGTTTCTGATTTGAGTGAACACAACACACACAAAGTTTGACTAAAAATTTCTAAAACATGTACAAACACTAGAACTAAGAGCTTCTATTACTAACTAACATATAAGCACTAAGTACTGGTACTAATACCTACTACCGCTAAGTTTTTCTGATGCTAATACATACTAGCACTACGAACTTCTGATACTAATATTATACTAGCACTAAGGACGTCTGGTACTAATATTATACTAGCACTAAGGACGTCTGGTACTAATATATACTAGCACTAAGAACGTCTGGTACTAATACATACTAAGACTAAGGACATCTGGTACTAATATTATACTAGCACTAAGAACGTCTGGTACTAATACATACTAAGACTAAGGACGTCTGGTACTAATATATATTAGCACTAAGAACGTCTGGTACTAATGCATACTAAGACTAAGGACGTCTGATACTAATATTATACTAGCACTAAGAACGTCTGGTACTAATATATACTTGCACTAAAAACGTCTGGTAGTAATACATACTAGCACTAAGAACGTCTGGTACTAATACATACTAAGACTAAAGATGTCTTGTACTAATATTATACTAGCACTAAGAACGTCTGGTACTAATATATACTAGCACTAAGGACGTCTGGTACTAATATTATACTAGCACTAAGAACGTCTGGTACTAATATATACTTGCCTAAAAACGTCTGGTAGTAATACATACTAAGACGAAGAATAAGAATATATACAGAGCTGAATGCTTGGAAGTGTATCTATTATTTCATTAATCCGTCTGTCCATCCACCCCCATCCTTCATTCACCCATCCAATTATCTCTCTAAAAATTAACGGCGGACCAGTGCCGAAAGGAAAGTGCCATCAGTCAGTCAGTAATAGTACATGTAGCATGAACGATAATATTAAAGTACAATGCACTACCAACGTCACTCTTACTACTGAATGAAAAAAGAGTACTCAACACTAATGTTAACGATTATTTAAATATAATAGCCTATCTATTACGAACACATGCTGTTTTTAATAAAAGTTATCGATAAATTACAAATAAAGTTTAGTTGCAGGTGTATTTTTAAAAAAAACCACACCCAAATCCAAACTTATATAGGCGTTAGGTGTCAGTAAATCACTGGCTTCAGCCTTTAAGTTTAGGTTAGCAAAGTGTAGCAGCCCATAGCTCAGTTAATCACAGAAATACTAGCAAAATGGTGCAGTCCTATCATTACAGCAAGAACATGCTGTCTGCGTGTTGCTTGTCAGCCTCTCAACACATCAGGGGAAAGCACCTATCGCCTGAGACCTAAACAATATCAAAACGAATTTCTCTGTATGAGAGTGCATGTTAAAACGCGTGTGCGCGACTTGACGAGATTTGAGGATCTTGAGAAAGAAGTGGGTGCAATTTCACATCATCTTGGAGTTTGTATTCAGACAGACAGGCGAAAGATCACCCCCCACCATTCCTCCTTCACTTGATGGGATAATGGCAGTAACACACCTGGGGTTCTTGTGGCAGTCAGATCAGCGAGAATAGAGTTATCTCCCCTGTAATCTACTGAACTGTTTTTCCTGCAGGTACGAACAGGCGCGCTCAGTCCTTTTGGTCTCCGAGGAAATTCTGCGCCTTAACCAAGTAGGACATAACGGACATGTCAGACCGCAGACTTGAACCGTCACCCCTCCCCAAACACACTCACACTCCTTGCTCCCCCCACACACCTAACCAAGCAGTACTTCTTAGTATGCAAAGAAACACGTTCCGGCTGTTCAGCCGCAACCGCTTCAGTGTGCAAGAAATAGCTTTACAAATATCTAGCATAGTTCTGCCCTGGTAAATGTGCTTGTCGGTTCACCAAAAGTACGTTGACCTGCCGACCTTATCGCGCGTGCATTTGTAAAAGTACATGTGCAGTTTCGGATCGTGCTATTTATGTTTTTGTCTCTCCTATGGTTTGTATTTTCTTGAGAACATTCACAGACATATTGGAACACGTGTGCTGTTGTATACGAGGGATAACTGAACTTACTACTGAGAAGATCGTGGGACTAATCACTTATATTCTGCTGGGGCTGTACTATAAACAAAATATTGAATTCGCAAAAGTCCACATATCCTTTAGTGTGTACCGCTGTTCAGTAAAAATAACTGAATATATCAATAGTTAATATCTCCACTGGTTACAATTGTTACGTGTATTCATTTTGTACGAAGACATTTGTAAAGTACAGCAAAAAATATCCAATCACCAGCTTAAGAGTAATATCAAATCACTGACCTTAAAGCTGCGAGTAAGGTTGGAGGCAAATCAGTAGTGTTTGGGGAGGAGTGGTGGTGGTGGTTGCATGTACTGATCGATGATTTACACGTTTCAGATCCAATAATGATTATATCAGAGCGTTTAAACATTTCTCAAAAACATTCTCAGTACTGGCAAATCAATCACTTTATTTAAACATCTCTCTGATAACGTTCTCAGTACTGGCAAATCAATGACTTTATTTAAACATCTCTCTGATAACGTTCTCAGTACTGGCAAATCAATCACTTTATTTAAACATCTCTCTGATAACGTTCTCAGTACTGGCAAATCAATCACTTTATTTAAACATCTCTCTGATAACGTTCTCAGTACTGGCAAATCAATCACTTTATTTAAACATCTCTCTGATAACGTTCTCAGTACTGAGTGTGAAAAATATTTTCACCCCTTCCCTTATTTGTCACTTGTTTCCACATACTTTTACTTATGAAATATTTTGCGTTGAAATTGAAGAGCACTTTGTTGTTCATGTTACTGATATTTACGCAGTAAGAGTTTAAAAAGTAGACATCGTGCACTGCACGATAAGTAAAATGCGCAATGAGAAAATTGTAACAGTTTACTCTAAATGGATAACTAGACATTGCCTGAAATAATATTAAAATTAAATTACACTGGTATCTGTGACGCCAACGCCACCTAGTTGCTGGTTATTATTATTTATTAATTAATCATCCATAACTAATTACAAGTGAGGATAATCTTAATTTATGTTATTAATAATTCTCCAGCAGACACCACTCGTCTCTCTCACTTGGCAGATATACAGGCGCTGTAAACGTTATCTCTCATCCACAACATTAAAGACAAACATTTACCGTCACATAATATTCCGTAGATAGAAAACTTCTTACTAAAAGAGAAGACAAATCTGTCTTTAATCTATATTTAGCAAGCTCCCATCCACCCACTTTCCTCTCCAACATAAGGTTATCAATATATGTAAGAAGTTCAATAAATTTAACAATACATTTATTAAATCAACAATCAAATATATGTATAACAGATACAATGAAAAAAGATTACATGGCATTGCTATTTCCACATAACCACATTTGAAAATAGTTTATACTACACAATCTTAAATCCAAAAATACAATTTAAAAATTCAATACAGATCACTGGATAGTTCTTATCAGAGAACAGAAATGGACTTAGTAGAGATAAGCGATAATAGTTTCTACGTAACCTGATTTAGGTGATGTCTCATTAGTCTTTCCTGTGCTTTTGTAAGAAAGACACAAGTTTATTGTCTGTTGTTATTACATCAGTTTCATGTGTTTCTCTCACACGTTTGTATGACACTGATTCAGTGCTATTCTCTCAAGGTTAAATTGGATGCCTTTCGCTGTATTAGCTCCTTCAAGCAGAACAGCAATTGTAGCAATTTCCAGTAATTTCATTGTACCAGATATAGCACGTTGTAGTCAGCATAGTTTGGCACCATACATCAGCAGGGAGTAGTGTATTCTCCACACTTATATACTGCTTCCCTCCCCTACCACAGTTGGTTGAAGTGGTTTATAATCAGTAAACCAGGAGGTAGAAATCACACACAGAAAGAAAGGCTTCTTTGTAAAATATAATCAGGGAACAAATGCTAAGTTTTCACTTTATATATGTCTTTAACTACATTCTCCCTTACATTCAAGTTTCAACTTAAGTTTCCTGCAACAGTATTTATTAACTCAATACATACATGCATCATAACAAACACAGCATATGAATTTATGAACAGGTTCACTAGGAACAATGTCAAGTGTTTAGCATACTATATATATCAATGTCAAGTATTTAGCATACTATATGAACATCTTAGTGCAAACGACATATGATTGGGGAGTGTGAGCGCTGCCATAATTGATGAAAAGATGGAAGCTAAGTGAATAGTCTGTGGACACTGAAATCTAGTCTGTATCTTGTGATTCGTACAAACTCTAAAGACAATAGGTAGTCCTATGACCTTCGTATTGGGAATTTGATGTATAGAATTACCTTTTGTTAATTGTTAATTCTATTAAATATTTTTGTGGTTATCTAATTACAGAAGTTGGCTAATTATTTCGAGGAAGACCAATAGGACTGTGTTAGGGGCTGAGTCATGATGAATGTTTGTATGCATAATTAGTTGTAATTAGATAACGTACCCAGTTCGTGCTTTATTACACAGGTTTGCCTGTCACTAAATTTAATATCTAAACTAAGGGAGTTAATTTAGGAGACTGAAGGGTGATCTGGGCAACCAGTCTGTTGTCAGCATAGGTGAATGTTGAAATTTAATAATCTTTAAATCCTCATGCTGAGACAGGGTCTCTAAACAAATACTGGAATGTGATAGTATGTAATCACATTGAGCAAATATAATTATTGCTAATTGAAATAGTGTATGTAATAACAAATTGAGCGTTCAGAAGTGGAATTTACTTTGAAAAAAACAACCTACACTGGAGAAAAGAAAAACAGCAATAAAACATGCATTATACGCATCAACATTTTGCTCCTTTCAAAACGTAACTGTTTTTCTTCTCTTTCAAAGACTGCAGTTAAAAAAAAAAATCCCACTTGGGAGACAACCCCAGTCTTAAGGCATTTCGGCGGAGAGGGGATGGGTGATGGAATGGCTGGGTAGAAAGGTGTTCTGCAAACTGGGAGGATTGTCAGGAAGGAGGGGAGAAATGTGCCAGGTCACTTGCACATCACAGCGGATCTCCACTGTCTGTACCGCATGAAGACCACCTTGGTGGCTGGGTTTAAATTATTTTCAAGTGTTGTCTGCGAATGTTTGCTGGAACCGCTTCATTCTTGGACTGAACAGCGGAACGTTATAGACGAACTTTATTGCTTTCCAATTAATGTATACAAAATTTACAAAAAATATCGCTTTTCAATTAATGTATACAGAATTTACAAAAAATATTGCTTTCCAATTAATGTATACAGAATTTACAAAAAATATCGCTTTCCAATTAATGTATACAAAATTTACAAAAATATAACTTTCCAATTAATGTATACAAAATTTACAAAAATATAACTTTCCAATTAATGTATACAAAATTTACAAAATAATATCGCTTTCCAATTAATGTATACAAAATTTACAAAAAATATCCTCTAGAGACACCTTTGTCCAGTTTGCCAAGCTTGAATCTCCCTACTCACCCAGTACACATACACACCACACACACAACCATACACACAACCACACACACAACCACACACACACACACACACACACACACACACACACACACACACACACACACACACACACACACACACACACACACACACACACACACACACACACATGTTAGTATCATAAAAATGAACTCTGTTTAAATTTATTTCTTCTCTCTACAGCAGAGGGAATGCAAGTATATTCTCCAACTGAGTTGTTTTATGTCCAACTTTGACACTTAACAAAAACACCATCACAAAGAGTGCCCAAGGCCAGACCACTTTGACAATTTAACAATTTATATAACAATTAAGTCTACCCCCACTCCTTTGAGATGTTAGTCTGCATGGTAATGTTATTAAAATGTGTAGGCTACATATGAATTTGGGTTAGGATTAATTTTAATTCAAAATCCAAGCACATGTTCTTGATTAGTGATTAACCAAAGTACCCCTTTTATAATGACTGTATTACAAGAAGGGTCATGTCGATCATTTCTTTAAAAAATAAGATCAGAATTACCCCGCGACTAATCTTCTTTGTAAAGTAATCATTCATTATCGAATAACAAACGTACATGTAACAGCAATGGAAATTAAATAAGCTTTCTACAAACAAGCAAGCAGACATACACATACACACACCCTTTCCATTCCACGATAACGCCTACATCCATCTTAAACGGGTTGAGTCAATGATGGTGACGACTCTGTGGGGACTCCTCCAATTCCATATTTTACCCTTCCGCAAGCTGACCACTTCGTTGTGTATGGATTCAAATTAGATTATGCGCTAAGAGTACTCTCCCTTATGGTGTTCTCTGTGGCGTACGCTATCGCAAGGCAAGTATAAAAAAAAAAGTAAAAGTCCTTCACTTAATGCAAGTATGGTATTAATATCGAGTTGTACTTGGAATGCGTTCAGCTGAAATGGCCACCAGAGGGCTCTCAGTGTTTTGTGAGCCGAGATGAAAAGAGACCTCATTTTGGCCCATAAGGTGTCACGTTTGCATGGAGCGTCGTTTGAAAACACTACACAAATTGCAGGAGATTTAAACTTTTTTTTCACCACTAGAGTTTTCAGTTTTATTTTTTAAAAATCTTCCCCCTTTCTCCTTTCCTCTCAACGCTCATCCACTTTCTCTGTTTATTTTCTTTTAAGAATTCTTTAGAGATGAGGCGATGTAAGTGAAGAGTGCTGCCCATCTTTAAAAAAAAAAAAGTTAAAAAAAAGTTTAATAGCTTTCGCAGAACTGGAAATTTAAGGATTTGTGTGTGTTGTCTTTATTCTATTAAATATTTAAATGAATCTCGCAAGTGTGAGTGCAGGCATACGTGTGTGGTAATTTTATGTATGTGTTTTTTAAATATATCAACTACTTAACTGTTTCTCGCCTAGAATATGAGAGTGTGTATACATGTGCATGCGCGCGCGTGTGTGTATGGTATATTGCGGTATGTGAGTTGTATCATTATAGAGTTTATTCACACTAAATCCATTGCCTAAGCATCCTAACAGATCAGAAGCAATACCACAGTGCCACGTATCTGTCTTGAATTGAGATTTTTGTTGGTGATGACGTTTAACAACTTCTGTCCGACAAAAACTGCAATGAAGCGGGAGAGCAACTCGTGAGGTGAAGGCCTTTAGCACGGATAAAGTGTTAGAGATGCAGATAATTTTTGAAATATATTACTTAAATTTGCTATGAGTGGAAACACTCAATTATTATATAAGTGAAGTTAATGATAAAGGTGCTTTTGTCCGCTCCCGACGTTTGTTTATTTCACAAATTATTTTTAGAAATTGTGAATGATGCTTATGATGATGAATTATAGTTGGTGTGAATGCACCACTTCCACCACTGCATAAACTAAAATTACAGGCATATGCCATATTCCAGGATTTGAACTACAGAATAACAATGGATGATGTAATACATATAGACAACAATCTAACAGGTCTAATCCATAGCCACCCAAGGATCTTGATTATTTACAAGACAAAAAATGTGAATATAATAATCTACTTTTGGTACTAATGGTAAACAGTCTATTAATGAATAAACATTAGCTATTAATGAGTTAAACCATGGGTTAGCGAGAAACAAGACCTGTCACCAGATTTACTGAAGTCTGTCACCAGAAATTAACGACAAGGAATAAGTAAGAGTGCTACACCGGAAGAGAACCGATGAGATGAGTGACCCGTAACTTGTTCGAACAGATCACGTGACAGGTGATGATACTTGAGTAAGTTAGGGGTGAAGATTTTCTGGGACTGAAGAGAGAGTGTTGACCGGGTAGGAATGGAAGCATAGTTAGTACTTGTTATCGCTGGAAGAATGACCAGAAAAGACACCTGATTGTAGTTCACGTCGTTATTCGAAGAAAGACATGCAATCACACTTAGAAGACACCGCGAGGAATGAATGTTTGAATTCTCACTGCAACTTCTTCTTTCTCCTCCTTCCCGTCCCATTTTCTTTTTTCTTCTTTTTCTCTATCCATCTTCTTACTCATCATTTTATTATTAGTATTCTCTCCTTCTATTCTTTTTCTTTTTGATTTTTTCTTCCTTTCTTCTTTCTTTTTTCTGCTTATTTTTCTTCCTCTTCTTGTTTTCTCTTCTCCTTCGCCTGCTTTCTCTTTTCTTTTTTCTTTATCTCTTCTTCTGCTTCTTTTTTTCCGACATGTTTTCTTCTTGTGTGTTTTCTCTTTTTTCTCCTCTTCCTCTTCTCTTTCTACATCTCACTATCCAAGTAGAAAACAAACAAGCTTTAACATTTATCTGCAAGATTATCTCATGTTGCTGTAAATAAAAAAATCTAATTAAAACTGCCGTCAATTTATTGTTGAAAAAATTACAACGGCGAGCATTATCGAACAGTCGGATCAAGCTCGAACTAATTATCTTAAAAAAGGAAAATAAAAAATACTTTCTGAAGTAACCATCCGGATGAAGACAATTTCAGAACATGTGTGGTTGTTGATTTCTTCTCTTTCTTTCGCCTCTCTCTCGTTCTCTAAATCATTTCTTCTTCTTTCTTTCTAGCCCCACTCTTTCTCTCCCATCTTTCTTTCTCGTTCCCTTTCTATCCTCTCTCTCTTTTCTACCTCTTTCGCTCTCTCCTTCACAACTCTCTCTCCCTTTCTCCAAAGAAAAAAAAAGAGAAAACAGTAAAAATATTGGAAATGTTTATTGCAGTACTCTGAAAAAGAAAACGAAAATACTTTTGGAATGAGATGAAAGAGGGGAGATAATGTGATAGAATAGGATAGAGTGGAATCTGCGACAAAGACCAGAAAGGGAAAAAGGCTTATGGCCATTATTGGACCAAGAAAGAAAGAAATCACAGTTAATTTGACTACTTACCTCTTTCTCATGACACTTTTTCGTCTTACTTTACTTTGAGCTCGGCTCACGCTTATTTAAATATTTCCAGTCCCGGAATCCGGCTGACACTGCGCGACAACACACACTCTCTCACACACACACATACACACACTCACACCCATAATCACACACATCATACACATTCGTACGCACACAAATACGCACACATTTTCATTAAACACCCTTTCTATGTTTCTGTTTTTAATCAACTGTTAAACTTTTGATCTGTATTTGAATTAAGATAATTTATGTTTTTACTGATCGATTTCACTTAGTGTGTACACACATCTATTTCTCTCTCTCTAATCAGTCCACCGTTTGCCTTTCTTGAAGTATATACACTATGACAACATTCCTGGCAATTATTGTTATCTAGGCACCTATGCTTAAAAGTTCCATTTTCCTCTTTGCCAGATGCAGATAGATACTAATTCGAATTTCAAATCGCTAATTTTCTGCTACTTGTTCTAGAGTTCACTTACTAAATAGAGTGTCTTCTATTGCGGCTCTGTCCATCATATTGCCCCAGTTAACTCACACTTAGGACATTTACTCAAACTTTCGTTGTGGGATACAAGCAGAAATTCTACCTTCACACACACACACACACACACACACACACACACACACACACACACACACACACACACACACACACACACACACACACACACACACACACACACACACACAAACACACACACACATACACACACACACACACATTCTCTCTCTCTCTCCATATAATAGCACGCCTAACTTCTCCATTGAAGAAAGATAAATAATAGTGAAAGAATACATTTACGACTAAACGTAATGCTACTTAATTTACAACTTTATTAGCCAAGTACAATCAGCTCATTACTATCACCATTTCTCATTCGTCCAGTATTCAGCACTTCAAACGAAACGAAACGTTCACCTTTCAGAATGTGATAATAGATCATTCATACTCTTCAACATCACGAAAAGAACATTACAGTTAACAATGAGAATGTTCCTTTTTTTCAACAGTACCGTAATTAACTTTTCATGTATACCTTCCCCACTTCACGCAATCGCCACAAAGCAATAATCAATACAAATTTATTTTTTATCAGAATGCCGGCACACGCAGCACTATTGTTCAGTTTTTCTAGTAAATATATTTTTTTTCAATCTGTAGTAGTATAATGAATACAGCTAGGTAATCACAAAACCCAACAACAGTACTAATATTCCTAGATTAAACTTGTGAGTGTCTGCGTATGTACTGAAATTCCTACAGCAGTACAAATATTCTTAGCTATCGATACCTAAAACTATTTGAGCAATTATGTTACAAATTTATATTTTAAGTAAAACAGTCATGCACGCCTACATGCTTATTAAAAGCGCTTCAACGTTAATATTATAAATGCTACAATGTCCTTCATTTATTTTACATTTGTATTTAAAGTGCTAAAATGTTAAACACACAAATACCATATAAACGCGCGCTCGGAAATAAACAGAATACTCCAAATTTATATTACACCCACCCACTCACTCACCCACTCACTCACCCACCCACCCACCCACCCACCCACCCACCCACCCACCCACCCACTCACTCACTCACTCACTCACTCACTCACTCACTCACTCACTCACTCACTCACTCACTCACTCACTCACTCACTCACTCACTCACTCACTCACTCACTCACTCACTCACTCACTCACTCACTCACTCACTCATAAATGTTATATATTTGTAATGAAGAGTTACATTAGTCATAGCAAAATTGTTAGAGTATGCACATAAACCATTCACTGTTAGATGTTCATTGGTTAAGCATTACAGTGTTACATATACTAGAATTGCTACAGTGATACGTATTTTATAAAGATGCAAAATTCCACCAGTTAATTAATTTCAAAATTATTACTTTTTCTAATTATTTATTTGATATTTTCATTAATATTCGCATTGTTCAAACCTTGTATTTATAGCAACAATGTATTATTTTAAAATTCTTGACTATTTGTGTGAGAGTTTTCAACGCGGCTGTCAGCAGCATAATTCTCTTATTGCAAACATTTTATTTGAATATTGTTGAAGGCTGTGTGAGACAGCTTGTGTGTGTGTATGTGTGTGTGTGTGTGTGTGTGTGTGTGTGTGTGTGTGTGCGCGTGTGTGTGCTAAGTTTTGCTGAGTAAGGAAAATGATTCAATGTTACGGTCGACGCTTGACACTGGTCAGGTATAGTTTTGGCCACAGCAGCTGAGAAATTATTGTGTCTTATTGGCCATGAATTCAGATTATGCCAGACACCAGAGACCCACTAGGTAGGACATGCGTGAGGTTGGGGAGGGGGACTGCAGAGGGAAATCAACAAGCCAGAGTTGGCAAGGGTCACTTTTGTCTGAGTGTTGACGGAAATCGTTCAGTTAGGAGTGACCGGTCCTTGTGCAGTGAACCACATCTTTCTTGTAGCTTGATGGATCGGTTTAATGGGTTTGAACTCATGTTCATCAGAACGTTCCCGTGTGCTCAGTCACGCAAGCATTATCTCCCACGCTTTCGAGAATGTATGTGAACCTACGAATTTTGCTCAGAAATTTTCTCTGAACTTCAGCGAACAAATAGCCCACCACCCCAACCAATTAAGTGATCTTAGATCAGGTAGATCAACACTAGACCATCTAATCCACCTAAAGCAAGGCATTAAAAACAGAATAACTAATTTCAAAAGGGAAAAACAGCTAGAAAAAAAGCTATCAGGGTAGATAACAAACTGTCAGATTATCTAAAACTTGATAATAGATTCCTCGACGAAGTGTGTTTAGCCCGCTTTTATTCTCCCTCATGATGCATGACCTGAAACAAGTTATCTTTAGACACAACACTAGGGAAATTTGCTGATGACCTGAAGCAAGTTATCTCTAGACACAACAATAGGGCAAGTATTTGTTTGTAAACCACATTTTAGAGTGAATGTTAAATTGTCATCATTCATCAGTTTTCTCTGTTCAGGTCCACCAATAGTTTCAACATTGACATTGCAAGACTGTTGAACCCTTGATAAGGCAACATATAATTGACCATGGCTAAAATCAGTTTCAGGAAGATGTATTGTAATTTCAAATGGACTATGTGCTTAAGAAAATCAGAAATGTCAGATTGACATAAACATTCGTGAGGTAGTTGGTAAACCTGAATTATTTAGAATGTTTCCCCTTTAGTCGCAATTGGAAATGGGGTAAACCCTGTTGTACAGCGAATTATTTAGAATGGTCCCCCTTGAGTCGCAATTAGAAATGGGGTAAACCCTGTTGTACAGTGAATTATTTAGAATGGTCTCCCTATGAGTCGCAATTAGAAATGGGGTAAACCCGTTGTACAGTGAATTATTTAGAATGGTCTCCCTATGAGTCGCAATTAGAAATGGGGTAAACCCGTTGTACAGCGAATTATTTAGAATGGTCCCCCTTGAGTCGCAATTAGAAATGGGGTAAACCCTGTTGTACAGTGAATTATTTAGAATGGTCTCCCTATGAGTCGCAATTAGAAATGGGGTAAACCCCGTTGTACAGTGAATTAATTAGAATGGTCTCCCTATGAGTCGCAATTAGAAATGGGGTAAACCCCGTTGTACAGGGATGTTGGCCAACGATGTCCTGAACATTTGCTTCCAAACCAGCCAGTGTGCAAGTCGGCTTCAGAACCCTACAGACGGTTTATCACGTTATAATATTAGGATTATCTTATTGCGGAATAAAATATTTACTAATAAGGATTAAATACTAGGTCTATAATGACTAAAACAGTTAATAACAAGTTAAAATAAGTGTTCATTGCCGACTAAACTAGAATTCCCTCTTTTTAACGAAAGCCGGAGCTAATCAGAAATGAATTTCTTGACCTCAAAGATGATAAGAAATAACACTATACTATAGTAGCAGAGTAAATTCGCCTTTCCGTATTTCTAAACGTAATTGTTATATAAATTGTTAAATGTCAAAGTGATCCCACCGTGGGCCTGCTTATAATGATATTTTTGGGTTGGAGTAAACATCTCGAATGTGCTAGAATTTGCTGATGCAATGCAACCAGTACCAAGTGGATAAGTAGTTTTTCTGACTAAAAGTCTCACACTTATTCATAAAAATTTCATTCAATTGGGATGGACAGAAAGTTATTGTTTTGAATAAAGTCCTCTATTCTAATCACTTTAATTTTGATGGAACTCGAGTCTGTTCATAATGGCGATCATTATCTTATGGTAAGTTAACTGTCCGATAAATAAGGAATGGACTTAAAAATATTTCGTAGATGTTTGCCATTGATCTATGATTTGAATTGGAGAATGCTTTATGTATTTTTATGTTCACTAATTTGATTACGCTGTATATTACACATGTGAAATTTGATCAATGCTATGTTTCTTGTGCTGTGTATTGGGCTAATGAATTTCATTGAAGGATTTTTAAGTTGAGAGTGTGTGTAAAGAGTGAAGGAGTTTGGAGATGAAATATGCCATAAATTTAGCACTGCCTTAATTTGACTTTTGCAGAAAGGAGTGCACTATTTTTCTTCAATGCTTTGATCCACTTCATCCTACAATGATTACCGTACTTGACCAGATCACGTTGGCATGTGAATCCAGCGGTGTTGTCGAAGGTAACAGTAAGCTGATTCTTGTGAATTCCGTTCAAGAGCCAATACAGCAAAAGTTGAAGCTTGAGTTGGTCTCAAGAATTCATGAAAGTTTCTTGAACATTCATCATGGTGTACTGAGTAGCATACATGAAGATTTTAGAAAGTCTTTGTGATGTATTTTGATTGTGCATGTGATGTTCTGAATGATTCTCTATGGTTTGCTTTGTGAGCACATCGAAGATTCTGGAATAGTTGTGTAATGTGCCTAGAAAAGGTTCGTTTGGACTGTCACCTACTAATAAAAAAGGAAGTGACTTGTTGCAAATGCATGATTGTGAACAGCAGCGCCAGTGACAGTTAATATAATTGAAAATCTTATGTACTTTGGCTATAATTATTTCTCTAAAAACCCACTATCATTTCTATCATGAATTATATCCATGAGTTTGATTTGTCTAGCGTTCATCGAACATTGGTGTGAAGTAATGTAAATGTCAATGCTTTTTTGATTATATTCTTATATGCTGTATATTTGATTGTTATATTAATAAATTTATTGTTTAATTTATGGAACTTCATACACATATTGATAACCGTATGTTGGAGAGATAGTGGGTGGATGGGGGCTCGCTAATTATAGATTAAAGAGGATTTATCTTTTTCTCTCATAAGAAGTTTTCCACCTACGGAAATATTGTGTGACAGTGTTTGTCTTTAACGTTGTGGAAGAGACAAAACGTTTACATTGTCCGCATATCCGCCAAGTGAGAGAGACGAGTGGTGTCTCCTGGAGAATTACTAATAACATAAATTAAGAGTATCAAAACTTGCAATTAGTTATGGATGTTTAAATAATAATAATCATAACCAATAACTAAGGTGGCGTTGTGTCACATATATTATTGCCATGTGAACAGTATAACAGATTTAAACAACAACCATCGATGACTATATTCATTATAACACTTAACCACGTTTTAATCAAATTTTGTCTGAGCTATATCTAGAGAAGATTTTATAAAAAATAATAATCGCTAACTGAATCCTGTTATCATAGTGATTAAGTGAATCTGTGACTGTTAAAGGGTGTTGTAGCTAACATTAGTCACGACTTGAATGACTGTAACAATACGCACATATCTGTAATCGGTCACATAAAAAAGAACTATGGTCGAGGTCCAAATGGCCTTCTTAGCGCTGGTCAAAGGAGTTTATTTAACACTGGTCAAAGGTCAGTAAGTGTGCATGTACTAGACACCAAGTGATCACTTTCAGAAATAAACTTTTAACTCTTTTTATATTAATAACATGTAATCAAATTAACTCACGTTCTCTTCACTGTCATTTGTATGGATCTGTCCAATTTAACTCTGTTCGCGATAGGACTGGAGGCCAATTCATTTTGAGAGCTTTGGAGATGTTTACACAGAAAGCGGTACTAGCTGTGCTTGTGGCTTGGGATTTCATTTATTTTTCCTGCAGGGAAAAAAAATTCTGGAAGTGGTGCACGCTAACATCATACATTTTGATCAAGCATGTAGATCCGATTCGACAAGGGACATTAGTATATCCGATAACAAAATCGATGAAAGACCAGAGGTCAGTCTGACAATGCAATCGCACAAAGTCTGGTCATTTATAAACGATACAATTTATTCATGAAACCACGTCACGCCTGTTTTCCGATCACTGTGATTCGTTTGATAAGGACTTCTGGTAGATTTCTTCATCATAAATAAAGGGCAATGCAAAGACGCAATACTATGAAATATTAATGGCAGATAACTCTTCCTTTCAAATAAATTTCCCTAATATTCCCATGTATTTACCTTGGGAAGTTTTCTTTTTGGGTTTGGTCGATTCAGATTCATTTATAAATGTAATGTTTTCCAATTTCAGGAGAGAGGAAGAGAGAGAGAGAGAGAGAGAGAAAGAGAGAGAGAGAGAGAGAGAGAGAGAGGGAGAGAGAGAACGGAGAGGCAGACTGAAAGAAAGACAGAGAGAACGAGAGGCAGAGAGAGAGACACACACACACACACAAAAGACAGACACAGAGAGCGAGAGAAACAGGGACAGAGAGAGACAGAGAGAGACAAGACACATTTTACGCTTTGAGGGGTTTGCCGAAGCTCTGAAAAAACAAATAAAATATAAAGATGTCAGTCAGTCACAGACCGATATTTTTGCTGTCTTTTGGACTTATAAGATGCTGGAATTGTTAATAAAAAGTAGCTTATTTATTGTATATCTCGTCTTACGTCATCACGTCCACTATTTGAAAATTAAATGACAAAATCCTCCTCAGAACAGCAAACGTCGGACAATAAAGGGCATGTGTAATATCTTTAAGCAGATTTTTCTCCCCTGTGCATCATTTAGTAATTCCCTCTTTCTAACGAAAGCCGGAGCTAATCAGAAATGAATTTCTTGACCTCAAAGATGATAAATATATACACTGGACACATGTGTACGCAGACTGAACATAAGTATACACAGACTGGACATAAGTGTACGCAGACTGGATATAAGTATACACAGACTTGACACAAGTGTATTCAGATTGAACATAAGTATACACTTACTGGACACAAGTGTTACATGTGTTACATAGACTGGACATAAGTATGCAGAGACTGGACACAAGTGTTACGTAGACTGGACATAAGTACACACTAACTGGACACGAGTGTACGTAGACTGTTCACATCATGCAATGACTGGCAAGACTGGAGTAGAAGTGTATCTACCTGATAACTCAGACTTTAACTATTGGATATTAAACAGAATTTAAAAAAAAAGAACAAAAACGAAACTTGTAAAGGCAACAAGTTTATAATGTATATACAAACACCACGCAATTAAGAAACAGTCAAACGTTATTAAAATTATTAAAAAGTGTGCTAAAGTAGAATCAAAAAGGAAACACTAATTGACATTCTAATTAAGCACATATCGGCGACTATATTAAACGTCCTTGACCTCCATTTCTCCCAGGCAGGACTGGCATAGACGTGTGAGTAAGCTAATTACAATCGTAGTTGTCCATCCCACCCATTGCGCTAAAGACTGTAATTGCGAAAAATCGTCGCTAACGGAGGGGAACCCAATCAATACTAAAATGAATGACGGCTGAGCACCACCCCTTTGTGAAGTAACGCTAAAAGCTTTACCTGCTTCTCTAAGAACAATTTAAATGTAATATTAAAACTTTTATTGGAAGTAAAAGAAAGTAAAAGTAAACAATAGATGCCGTAAGTGAACGAAAAGTAAAATGATAGATAGAATAAGAAGGAATGTAGATAAAAGTAACGATAGTAAGAGCGATGGTAGTATTGATGAAGATTAAAAATAAATTAAATTAAAAAAGAAAGAAATAATGTAGGACTTGTAACACGCCCAAATTTAATTAAAAAGAAATCTACCCCACCCTACCACCATATCCTACTCTGGCGTGAAATGACGTAAGCTGGCATCGTCCGCCCTCAATTGCAAACCACCGGTCGATATCATATCTTTTGTTTCCAGAACTTAAGTCCTTCAGAAGAGATTGCGCCCACCTGCGAAATCAACAATCGTCGGAAGCGAACTTGAAACCATAAATTCCACCTCTCCCGAAAGGCAAGGCGGTCTATACTAAATATATATAGCAACCGGAAGTGAAAATATACGATACTTTGTAGCAGTACTTATTGCAGGTTTAAAGACGGTAGCAGTACTTATTGCAGGTTTAAAGACTGTAGCAGTACTTATTGCAGGTTTAAAGACTGTAGCACTACTTATTGCAGGTTTAAAGACTGTAGCAGTACTTATTGCAGGTTTAAAAACTGTGTTTAACTGCTGTCTCTAATCTGCATTTACTGATACTGGCTGCTATTGCAAAGGCCGATTTATACAAACGATATTAGAGAAGGTAAATAAAGCACAGCCCGACCAACATGCTTTGCGGTGTTAGCTTGTGTCTAGATGCGTTCGAGTACACATACAAGTGTGTGTTTTGTTTGTTTGTTTGTTTGCGTGTGTGTGTGTGTGTGTGTGTGTGTGTGTGTGTGTGTGTGTGTGTGTGTGTGTGTGTGTGTGTATGTATGTGTGTGTGTGTGTGTGTGTGTGTGTGTGTGTGTGTGTGTGTGTGTGTGTGTGTGTGTGTGTGTGTGGGTGTGTGTGTGATTACAAAATGCGAATAAGGTAAGAGAGTACACTCAAATTTGATCAGATTCTGAAGTGTCTTTGACGCTGTCACTGTCGGTTGGTCCTGAATAATAGTTATAATGTCCCAGCAAAATGCTGACATTTCTGAAATATTCAGTTGCTTTCACAGCACAGTGTTCTGTTATGAGAGGATCAGCTTCAATTGCTAACTGTTCTTCCCTTGAGGACATATCTAGATCAGCTGTGTCTGTCAGAATCACTGTCTCATTGCCAAGTATTCTTCCCACGAGGACATATCTAGATCTACCTTGTCAGACAGAATCACTGTCTCACCTGTTAATAGGCTGAAGATAATAACAATGGCTTTTCGAAGCCACTTACTACACATCGAATAACGCATTAAGTCTTGGCTACTGTTTCTGACTACTACAAACAGCAGTTGCTGTCATGTACAGCAAAATACTTGAAACATCTGTTAGTATTTTGATTTCACAACATATAACGACCTTTTCTTATTCCTCTTGACTCGATGTCGTCTCTCACCCCAAAGCTACCAACATCAAATTAATAATCCCAAAACAGTATGCAAACTTTGCAGCAATATTTAAAAGTAAAAATCACGTATTAGAATATAATTTTGCATGTCAGTATGCAGTTCGACATTCTGTTTCATTATTTTGTAGGGTTCCTTACAGTGTTCTTGACATTAGAGCGTTTTCTAGAATGCAGTTAATTTGAGATAGTTCCTTACAGTGTTCTTGACATTAGAGCGCTTTCTAGAATGCAGTTAATTTTATATTGTTCCTTACAGTGTTCATTGCATAGAGAGTGGTCTAAAATTCAGTTAATTTTAGATTGTTTCTTATAGTGTTCATGACATTTAGGACATTTTCTTTATTGCAGTAAACTTGGCGTTAGATTCCTTAGAATGTAGGTGGCATTAGACATTAGAGCGTTTTCGTGACCCTAAGTAGCTTAGCTCTAGATTCCTTACAGTGTCTGTGACATTAGAGCATTTTCTGTAATGCAGTTACTTTTAGATTGTTCCTTACAGTGTTTGCGATATTAGGTCATTTTCTAGAGGGTTGTTGATATGCAGTTAATTTGAGATATTTCCTTACAGTGTTCATGATAACAGCACGTTTGTCTATAATGCAGTTAATGTTATATTGTTCCTTCACGTGTGCGTGAATGAGCATTTTCCATAATGCACTTAGCTTTAGATTCCGTACTGTATAAGTGACATTAGAACATTTCCATAATGCAGTTAGCTTTAGATTCCGTACTGTATAAGTGACATTAGAACATTTTTATAATGCAGTTAATTTTATATCGTTCTTTAAAGTATACATGACATTAGAGCGTTTTCTACAATGCAGTTAATTTTAGATTGTTCTTTACGTTCGTGACGTTAGAGCGTTTTCTTGAATGCATTTAGTTTAACTTGAGATTCCTTCATTGTACGTGACATCTGAACGTTTTCTTAAAATCACTTAGATTTAGATTGTTTAAAGTGTACGTGACATTTGAACCTTTTCTTGAACGCACGTAAGAGAATTGTAGATAGTTCGTTTGAATGTTGTTACTCGCACAGTGAACGTGATTCCTTTCCGACCGCCACATCATTCCTTGTAACGCGGAGAAACACTTCCGGTAACCTCGCCAATCCAGACATTCACTCAGGGCCACACCTACAAACTCATCACTCATGGATACCATGGAATCGAGATCCATCGTAAGGAGACCAGGAAATGGTGAAGCATGTCAACTAACGGGTTGTCGATTTCCTGACAGATAGTGGCGACAGAGTAACTGATGTATGGTGGCAAGATTTGCTGATTACATCGTGGAATTTCTTGTGCCAGAACGTTACTGGAGTTTGCTATGATTGTTGTTCTGCTTGAGGTAGCTAATATGGTGGAGCTTACAGATTAGCCTTGAGAGAATAGTGGCTCATCAATGTTCTACAATGTGGAAGAGAAACAACGTGCAACTGTCAATTCCCTAGTGACAATATACTAAATCTTTGTTAAGAAAGTGCATGAAGGACTTTTGCAGCTTCGCCTAGAAAAGGTTATGTAAAAGCTATTATCATTATAGTATCTATAACTCTATTTCTATTCTCTGATAAGAACTATCCTGTGATTTATATTGACACTAATCTGTTGAATTATGTTAGGATATATGTATAAATGTTTAAATTATTCGAATGTGGTTCATGGAAACATTGATGACAAGTAATACTTTCATTGTATTTGCTATAATTATATTTGATTGTTGATTTAACACATTTATTGTTAAATTTACTGACATTCTTACACATATTGATAACCTTACATTAGAGACGAAAGTGGGTGGGGGGCTTGCTAAATATAGATAAAAATGGATTTATTTTCTCGTTTGGTAAGACGTTTCTATCTATGGAAATATTGTGTGACGATAAATGTTTGTTTTTAATGTTGTGGAAGAGAGAAAACGTTTACAGCGCCCGCATATCCGCCAAGTGAGAGAGACAAGTGGTAATCTTTTGGAGAATTATTAATAACATAAATTAAGATTCGCATCACTTTTAATTAGTTATAGATGCTTATTAATGATAATAATAATACATTACTAAGGTAGCATTAGCCTTTTTCAATATGGACTGGATTATTTAGTGAATATCTTTACAACAATTGATATTTCCAAAGACTCGGACTACAATTAGGTATAGTCTACGTGTATTAATTTTTAGAGGTATAAAGACATTTAGCAACTAGCAGCGAAGATAATCCATGTGTTTGATAGATAATCTGTTGTAAAGGCTCGAAATACATATAAGTAATATGTCCCGAAATAGATCGGGTACTCCTTGTTGGTTGGTTGTATGGCAAAGGTACTAGTTTCACATGCAGAATCGGTTGGGTTTGAACTCAGCTAATAAATGTTGAGTTTAACAGCTATGACTGCAGGTGCTTAGAGATCTTTGGAAAATTCGCGCAGCTAAGCACCCACTCTTGTCATTGTCTCGCAGATTAAAAGGATGCCTAGTAGAGTATAGGACAGCTGATAGACTGAATAAAACTTCTCGAGGAATGAATGAAAGATCTATAGAATAAATAAAACGTGCAGTAGAATAGACAACAAATTTTGTCAAATGCAAAGCCTGTATCATAGACTCTGCAGCGCCCCTTGTGCAATATAAAGTATGTCAAGTGCATAGTTTGAATTATCAAAGACTTCGTAGTGTTCCTTGTGCAATGTAAAGTGCATCAAGTGCATACATGAATCATCATAGACTTTGTAGTGCCCCTTGTGCATTACAAAGTTTTGTAAGACTCGTCCAATGTAAGCAATATCTTAAACCACATAATATTAACAAATAGTACATTATATATCTCTGTGAATCGTACAGTATACTCTATCTTCCACATAATACCAGTCTATTGTGTAGATTAGATAGATATCACACTTCTTCAATACAAATCTCATAGAATAAAACAAGACTTCGTTTCGAAGGATGAATTGCACTTCACACAGCACAGTACCATTCATTGTTGTCACTGTGGCTCATAGGAAAAAGGAATGTGAGGAGCAAAGGTTTGATGCAGAAGAAAGGAAAAAAAGAAGAAATAAAAGAGGCCTTCTTTCTTCGCTTTATTACTGCATTTAAATTTTAAAAAGTAAATTTGAAAGGGGAAAGATAAATTTAGTTTAGAAATCTCTTGCACGATGAGTGTGGACGACACGCTACTATCAGTGACGTCATAAAAATACTAATATAGCAGTGCATCGAAACAAATGGCATTCACTGACAAAGTTAAATTGTTTTTATCCCAACCCATCTTTCTGGGCAGAGTTAAGGAGAATGATAATCAATTTTGATTTATTGCTGAAACATGTTGATGTTTTAATATTACCATTAAAACAGGGTCCTTTGAGATTCGAATGTTAATATCCACGAAATTTTGTTTTTGTTTTTTGTTTTAAAAAACGATTTCTTTCTAAGGGCTGCTGTCAGATTTTGACAATTTGAATACGATACTTCTTCGAGTCACTTGAGAGAATTCTCATCAGTGAATATTGGGAATAATTTAGAAATGCACGAGATATTAAGATTTTGAGACAAAGCATTCAGTGCTCTTTGTTCAGAAGAGAATTAAGAACATTTAGCAGACAAATAGAAGACTTTTATTTAGCAGAATGTCAGTGACCATTTAAAAAGGTATTCATTAGGTATTCAACAAGCATTTCAAATTCGGTAGATAATTTGTAGATATTACTGTAAAGACACTAGAAAACATGTTTCAATAGACATTCAATAGACAATTAGCAGACAGTTCAGAATGATTAATTCAAGTAATTTTCAAATTCTACAGTCCTGTACAATTAATAAAAGTTGTCTTTGAGTCTGAATTGGGTAGTTTTTGTTGTTGATGCTAATAATTGATCGAAAACCCATGGGACTCTAATAAGTGTTGAAACCTTATCGAGATGCAAAATACACCAGGACAGAAGGGGATGTAACTGCCAGCGGAGTTCCAACAACACTTTCTAATTTCACGATAAAGAGATAAATAAATAAATAACTGGATGCATAAGATTTGGAGCATGTTCTCATTTAATTAATTTCTAACGTTGGTCGTTAAAACCCATTCACTTGGATACCGTGGTTAATCTCTATATTTGGTTGTTAAAACTCATTCACTTGGATTCCGTGGTTAATCTCTACATTTGGTCGTTAAAACCCATTCACTTGGATACCGTGGTCGACCGACCAAATGTGTTTCTACTAGTAGATTTTGATCTATCGACTTTTATGTCTCGTCACGTGTTGGCAGACATACCTTTCGTTCATCTCGGTAGGACATTTTGCTTTCGTCTCAAAAGTTGCAAATGACATCAATATTTACAGACATCGGTTAGATCTTCACTTGACTGATTCTGGCAGTAGTTCTCAAATGACATCAATATTTACAGACATCGGTTAGATCTTCACTTGACTGATTCTGGCAGTAGTTCTCAAATGACATCAATATTTACAGACATCGGTTAGATCTTCACTTGACTGATTCTGGCAGTAGTTCACAAAACGGAATCCAATCTCATAAGGCCGAAACTCACACTGGAACATCCTGCAAACCAGGATATAAACACGTTGGCGCCTCTAAAGAAACAATTTACTGTCGATGATTTATGGAATGTGCACATTAGTTGGAAAATATGCAATTAGCTATCACGACAAGAAGGAATGATTGGTGACCTTTTAAAAGTGGAGCAGACAAGATAAACAGACACAATTTTGGTGAATTAAAAGGGAGACAAGCAGGATACTTGCCGAAGACGGATAATTGAACTTAATCACGTGAGAAAAATACAATAAAGCCGTGAAACCTTAACAGGGGAAGCTGTAAAGATGATAAGACGGTAACCGAGGAATATATAAATGCCTAAATAGTTTTATAGCAAAAAGGCATTAAGCTATTAATATGGGATTATTAAAGGGAAACACATTAAGCTATTAATACGTGATTACTAAAAGGGACAGACATTAAGCTATTAATACGTGATTACTAAAAGGGACAGACATTAAGCTATTAATACGTGATTACTAAAAGGGACAGACATTAAGCTATTAATACGTGATTACTAAAAGGGACAGACATTAAGCTATTAATACGTGATTACTAAAAGGGAAATACATTAAGCTATTAATACTGAATTACTAAAAGGGACAGACGTAAAGAAGTAAATAATTCAAGACTGAAACATAAGAATGTAAAATCGTGAACACTGTAATAGAGTAAAATAAAACACATAAATACAATAACAGAGAAGATGCAAAGACGTTAAAACTCAAACAGTTTAACAGGAAAAGATCTACAGATGTAAAAACATTAATAATTTAACAGGGAGGACATAAGGACGTTAATTCTTTAACAGCGAAAGACGTTAATTCTTTAACAGCGAAAGCCTTACAGATATAAGGACGTAACAAGGAAGACCTCAAGACTGAATTCTTTAATAGAGAAACAAGACATAACAGAGAAGGCTTTCAGACGTGAATGCACTAAGTGCGAAATACGTAAAGATATGGTTAAAAGTGAATCCTTGAACAGGATGACGTAAAGGCGAATTTTATGAAGACGTGAAAATGATTAATACATTAATAAATGAAAGCAAGTAATGACGAGAGTAGGCGAAGTTGGAAAATTATCAAAATTAGTGGTAGTGGTGGTGATACTAGGGGTGAAAAACTGTCAAAATTAGTGGTAGTGGTGGTGATACTAGGGGTGAAAAACTGTCAAAATTAGTTGTAGTGGTGTTGATACTAGGGGTGAAAAACTGTCAAAATTAGTTGTAGTGGTGGTGACACTAGGGGTGAAAAACTGTCAAAATTAGTTGTAGTGGTGGTGATACTAGGGGTGGATAACTGGGGCGTGTATGCTTAATTCGTACCTTCTGTGACCTAAGTGATGGAATGAAACTGTCAGTTAATAGCAGCGATTTCAGACAGACCGGAATCTTTGACGGAAAAGGAAATCTTATGTTCATATAGAATACTGAATGAAGGGAAGTATTTCTAAAATTTGTTTGGGCACTCTCTGATGGTGAAAAGATTCATTATGGGGAGGGATATTTTGAATACTACATAAACTTAACTATCAACTATTCAAGGAATGTAGATTGCAAATATCGAAGTCAGGAGTACATCAAGCGATAGGTTATTCCTCTTTGGCAGTCTGCCTACAAAGTCATGGATGTCGAAAATTGACGTTAAGAGGGGGGGGGGGGAGTTAATTAAAAGTATCATCGGCAAGGCCAGCGCCCGTGAAATCATCAACCGTTGGAACTGGACTTTAAACTGATAGAAGATATGCGGGTAAGTAGGAATCCTGCAAGATTTAAAACTATTTTGGACTTAATTCGAGGTGTCACGCGTTGGTTTTGTATAGGAAAATAATTCATATACAGCACCAGGACGGTAAGCCGTTCAAGCGTTAACCAGTTCTGATGGCCAATTGATTTCACTTTTCTTCAGTGCTGTTTAAATTCGATTGCCAGACCCAGTGCAAGAAAGTAGGGCATTGTGCAATTAACTCCCCTCCCACCACAATTAGCGTCTTGCGTGCCTTCGATCATCCTTCCAAGTACAATAGTTCATTACACACCAACCGTTGTATTCCGTTATATATATATCAAACTTTGATTCTAGTAAACTAGACAGAATACTTATAATTAAATCACCAGGTATATAGAAAATTAAATAATTAGAAATAGTAATATTTGAAAAGATAGATCGATCGACAGACAAATAGGTAGATAGACAGACAAACAATTACATTTATGGGATAGGCAGATAGATAGACAGACATATAAATAGATAGTTAGAAGATAGATAGATAGAAACATATATACATACAAGATACATACATACATACATATGGAGAGGTCATATAAACAGACTGACACATAGCCCAATAGTCGTATGAAGAGACAGGCATAGTGCCCAATAGTCTATAAACAGGCGAACATTGAGCCCAACTCTTATAAACAGATATAGAGCCTAATAAGCATATAAACAGACTGACATATAGCCCAGTAGTCACACTAAACACAGACTGACATAGAGCCCAATAGTCATATAAACAGACAGGCACAGCGCCCAGTAGTCATACAAACAAACAAACATAGCGCCCAATAGTCATATAAACAGACAGGAACAGCGCCAAATAGTAAGATAAACAGACAGACATAGAGCCCAATAGTCATATAAACAGACAGATACATAGCCCAATAGTCATATAAACAGCGATACATACAAATACATTTGTTTAACCCGCATTGCTTTTGTGCACCCAAAGACATCTCGTGTTCTTTGAAATTCATTATGAGCACACACACACAATGCTGGAAATATAATTTCAAAAGGTAAAAAAAGTGTCGAAGGAGTTTTTTAAAAGTTTGTTTAGAATTGATTTCTATTAACGTGGCGGAATCCAACGGGTCTAATCCAGCCTTTACTTCTATCATTAGGACATCTCAGAAACTCTCAAAGACCAGTTACGGTAGGGAGTACAGAAAAAAAAATATTGATTGATGTCATGCAATTTTCCTCAATGGCCGGCATACAGAGAGACGCAGATAATTACAAGGTGATTTTGGTCTATATTTCTTCAGGCGAATCTGTTGGTAAAAAGTACGGTCGATGGTATAAAGGGCCTGGATTCCCAGTGCGAACACAGCTACTTACCGCGGTCTTCATTTTCATTTTATGTTTATTATTGCTACAATAGCATCTCCGTATTTTTATGTTTATTATTGCTACAATAGCATCTCCGTATTTTTATGTTTATTATTGCTACAATAGCATCTCCGTATTTTTATGTTTATTATTGCTACAATAGCATCTCCGTATTTTTATGTTTATTATTGTTACAATAGCATCTCCGTATTTTTATGTTTATTATTGCTACAATAGCATCTCCGTATTTTTATGTTTATTATTGCTACAATAGCATCTCCGTATTTTTATGTTTATTATTGCTACAATAGCATCTCCGTATTTTTCTGCACCGATCAGTTCGCCAGTCATCGTGTGTGTATATGCATGTGTGTGTGTGTGTGTGTGTGTGAGTGCTTTATTTCTGGGTGGTATGGTGTAATGCTAACTACTATTGTTTTGCTTGACCTGATATCAGAGAGAGAGAGAAGAAGAAGAAGAAGAAGGTGAGAATTACAGAGAGAGAGAGAGAGAGAGAGAGAGAGAGAAAGAGGTGAAGAGAGAGAGAGAGGGGGGGGGAGGGAAGAAACATAGAGAGATGAATGGGTCAAAATAGAGATAAAGAGAAGGTGGGAGAGTGGTTGAGGACAAGGGGGAAAGTGGTCGAGAGATAAGGGAGAGAGCGGTCGAGAGACAAGGGGAGAGAGGTCAAGAGATAAGGGAGAGAGCGGTCGAGAGATAAGGAAGAGAGCGGTCGAGAGACAAGGGGAGAGAGGTCAGGAGATAAGGCGGAGAGCGGTCGAGAGACAAGGGGAGAGTGGTCGAGAGATAGAAAGAGTGAGAGATTAGGAAACTAAATCTTTATGATTACAAGCCAACAGGGAGTCCCTTATTTAAAATGTTTTGTACATATAGGTCTTTATAATTACAAGTCAACAGTGCTTCAAACATATATTCTGTAGTCAAGTACTCATAGTGTTCATACTTTGTTGAGTGTAGACGTTCTGAAATAAAATCATCTTCTCGACAAGACTTGCAGAATTACCATTTGTCACGATTTTACTGTCACGTGACCTGAAGACATTACTGGAGCTGGGAGGAGCATCGAGCCTGAGCTTCATCATGGAAACATTTAATTTAATAAGGGCCAGGTTGTTTTCTTTCTTAAAGAATATGTTAAAAATATATAAATCATACATATGACTATTCTTCGTCATAACTCTCCTTCAATCTTTGCTCTAGAAGTGATAATAACCTGTGTCGCTGCCAAAGTCTTGATAAAACCAGTCAGACACAAATCCCAGACAATAATAGCGCGGAAATCGGCGGAAGCTGGAACCGCCCCTCCCCCCTCAAGATTCATCATCATCCCTACCATAAAGCTTTTCCTTAACTCGAGAAGGCAAACAATTTACGCATTTCTACAAGTCGTGTTAATATCTTGTTTGGGATTTTAACTTTTTTTTATAGGGAACTTGTGGTCATCCAGTACGAACAATTTTAGCCAATCGTGAAACATCTTACATAGCGTTTAATGAGCAGAGGATACCGACCTAATTCCCCATATACGATTTTGTTAGGTGTTAAATCATGGGAGCATGTAAAACTGTCTGGCGTGTGAACGTATGCACCTTTTCGATGCCTTTTGAAGGCAGAAAAATACACACCTGTGAGGCATTAAGATAGGTTATGCCTGTGCATCGAATGCATATATACAGGAGTGACTGATCCATAGATTTAATTAGAAACACCTAGAATACATGTACATAGAAAGAGTGATTAATCACATCGCTTTATTTAGAAACATTTTCTTTCTTTGTTGCAGGAAGAGTTGCGGTTCCTTGAGCTGCGCTCACTTTAGTACTAAACGTTTATCCTCAATATATGCAGATGTCCATGACTTCAAGGTTTATGTTACCCATAAACCATCTTCCATTTTAACCAAGAAATTACCCGTTACCCGAGACTAATTTATTTGTATATTTCTGGACATTATTAACTAGTGCTTTCTTTTCACACAGATTAATAAATTGGCTTAATTGGTTCTGAAATCCACTTGCCAAACTTGAAAGTAAGATTATACCATCAGCAAATATAAGTATGTCTGTTAAGCGCTAACAACCACAATGAACACCATGTTTGTGTGTTTGTGTGTGTGTGTGTGTGTGGATGAATGGGAGTGTGCCAATCTTCGGCTGACAATGACAATGACAATGACAATCGCGCAAAAGTAAAACTGGCAAGTCGTTGACTAAAGTTGTACTAGCTCTTCACTACAATGAGTCCGTTTTGTGGGGAACGTGAGTGACATGCCGGGTGGCACCTTTACGTAGTCTCCATGGTGAATGTCTGGAAACGATCTCTATGCACACTGACGCGCACATACATACACAAAGTATTAGTGCAATGCAAGACAGTTACAACGGTATCAATAGCCATTATTTTTATCAAATTTGTTGTAAATAACATTAACTATTTTTTTTTAAATCCAGAAAATCTATACTTCATTTGTCTTACATAGAGACCAGTGCAAACAAACGTTGTTTAGATTCATGCACGCAGTACACGTAGCAAGTTCCAGTTTCTCGAGAGAGATCACCAGCAAATCCCCATGCTAACCCATCC
Organism: Sinotaia quadrata; assembly: GCA_028829895.1. Taxonomy (NCBI): domain Eukaryota; kingdom Metazoa; phylum Mollusca; class Gastropoda; order Architaenioglossa; family Viviparidae; genus Sinotaia; species Sinotaia quadrata. The sequence continues at coordinate 142,719,991 of CM054177.1, read as the reverse complement.
TGTCATGGTATTTGCTTGTTCAGAAGTAAATGGAATCAACATTCTCTCTCTGATTCTCCCCCCTCCCGCCTCTTCCTCCCTACGAAATTTAAATGATGTCAGTTTGATTGCTAGGATTCTCAGTGCAGTATTGATCAGCGAAAATAATTCCTCATTCACCATTGAAACGCTTCTTAAGTGGAGCTAGTTTAATGAGTGCAAGTGAACTTAAGCTGTATGCTATGTTTGATAAAATCAAGGTACATCAGTGCGTGCACCAAAAATATCTAATTCAAGAACGCATTATAATAAAGTAGAAATGTTAGCATGCTCTTTAAGTACTTAGTAGTGAATCAACATTTATTCTCTCTGTAACTTCTCTATCCATGTCCCACCATTCTGTCTCTTGGTATATGTCTCTGTCTCTGTCCATGTCTCATCACTCCATCATTTTGTCTCTTTCTTTGTCCATGTCTCATCACTCCATCTCTATGTCTCTGTTTCTGTCCATGTCTCATCACTCCATCTTTTTGTCTCTTTCTTTGTCCATGTCTCATCACTCCATCTCTATGTCTCTGTTTCTGTCCATGTCTCATCACTCCATCTCTATGTCTATGTCTATGTCTATGTCTCACCACTCCGTCTCTATGTCTATGTCCATGTCTCATCACTCCATCTTTTTGTCTCTTTCTTTGTCCATGTCTCATCACTCCATCTCTATGTCTATGTCCATGTCTCATCACTCCATTTCTGTGTCTATGTCCATCTCAGCACTCCATCTCTCTGTATATGTGTCTCTGTTTATGTCTAATCACTACGTTTCTCTGAATCTGTGTCTCTGTTCCTGTCACATCACTCTCTTTTTCTTGATCTGTCTCTGTCTGAGACGCCAAACACCACTTAGTTAATGATTATGATTATTATTAATTAATTAAGCATTCATAACTAATTACAAGTGGTAAGAATCTTAATTAATAATTCTCTATTAGACACCACTCGTCTCTCTCACTTGGCGGATATGCGGGCACTGTAAACATTTTATTTCTCCCACAACATTAAGACAACATTTACCTTCACACAATGTTTCCGTGGGTGGAAAACGTCTTACTAAAGAAGAAGGCAAATCCGTCTTTAATCTATATTTATGGAACCCCCATGTAACTGATTATGTATTTTGTTAATGGACTGCTTATGTTTATGGTAGGATAAACTGACTTATTGTCTAGCATTTACCGAACGTTGTTGTGAACTGATGTGATTATATTCATGTGTTATATATTTGTTTGTTGATTTAATAAATGTATTGTTAAATTTATTGACCTTCTTACATTTATTGATAATCTGATGTTGGAAAGAAAATGGATGGATAAATTGATCTGTCTTCTCCTTTAGTAAGATGTTTTCAACCTACGGAAATATTGTGTGACGGTAAATGTTGGTCTTTAATGTTGTGGAAGAGAAAACGTTTACAGCGCCCCTATATCCACCAAGTGAGAGAGACGACTGGTGTCTTCTGAACATAAAGTAAGATTCCCATCACTTGTAATTAGTAATGGATAATTAATTAATAATACTTTTGAAAACCATCAACTAGGTGGCGTTGACGTCACACATCGCATGCAATGTTTCTAATATGACTTTGCCAAATTGTTTGGCTTGATTCTAATCATCGCATGCAAAGTTTACAATATGGCTGAATCAATGCTTGCAATGCTTTTTTTTTCGATCTTGATCTAATTTTGTAGGAGCATTACACTCATCAAATATGTGATGTGTATTGAATCCTTCAAATCCCATTAGAGTTATTTTTAAGACTGACAGGGAGAAGTTTTTAAATTATAGGTAAATATATATATATGCTCGTTTGCATACGTATAAATTAGAGCCCGCCTAAAATTTCTCTAGAGTCATATATTTACTGATCGCAAAATTAAAATTACTTCTCCCTGATTTTATTCTGCAAATTTTGACGATTCATTAAAAGATCTATACAAATATATGTTTACTGTATTTCCAGCCAATAGTCAGCTGAGGGAAAGCAAGCTTCTTATTTATTCATTAATTAATATTCGAATGCTCTGCGATTGTATTTTTTTGCTTCATTCGCTGCAAACCCACTGGTATTTTTCTTACAAATCTGTAAGCATCATTTGGTTGGGCTGCTTATTAATAACTCACTGGTTTCTATTTAAGAAAAAATTGCAATCGGGTTTTCATGCCAATCAATGTGACAATTCATTTCTAATTGCGATTCATTCTAAGCGAAATTAATTAATATTCTCGCATTGTAAATATAATCTGAATGAATACCTCTAATTGTTACCAAATATGTAATGTGTAAGTTGTTCAGGTTTGCTTCACAGTTTAAGTGTCTCAGCTTCTTTAAGCTGCGAATATAACTATCAGGTGAGGTTAATACATAACTGTATGTTGTGATTAATATATAACTATCAGGTGTAATTAATATATATAAAAGAAAATGAGTGCTAGATTTCATTCTGTGTGTTGATATAAAAACGAATTAAAATCTGTGAAAGAACGGTTACTCTGTATCCAAAGTTGCAATATATATATATATGTATACACACACACAAACACACACACGAATCTCTCAATGAACCCAGACGCCTTTGGATCGCCGCCGGGTTTCACTGAGATTGTCTGCAAACAAACAACGTGGCTCTAGTACCATTGACAAATACATTTTATTCTTAAGGAGGACTGGGCTAACTTTACAGCGTGCAGGTTGCGGCCATAATCAAGAACTAAAACCCGTATCAGTTTCTCATTTCCGATGCAGTGAGTTCCCCTCATTGGCACGTGCAGCCCGCCAAAGTGGCGAACGGAGACCCATCTCGACCGCCCTTTAGGGGATCATGTCAGACAGAGACGCGCTGGCAACAAGCCAGACAATCCTCCCCCCACCCCCACCCCACATAAATAGTGCGTTCGAAGTTGGTTACGTTTGTAGTTTAAAGCAATACTATTTCTGAGAGTGGAACATGACTTTGGTCGATGCCAAAAGTGTGGAAGATAATAACAAGAATATAACGAAATGTAAACGACTTGATAACATTTCGATGTTATCGAATATTTGCGATGAAGCAAGCCATGAGCTGATCAATATACAATTGTAAAATAAAAAAGGGGGAATTTGCGCATGCCCCTGTACAACTCGCATTGCTTGAGTTTATAATTTATAAAGACATTGTGATGTTTCCTGCGATTGTTTGAATTGTGAAAATTGTGTTTCATTTGAAAAATGTGTTTAAATTGTAGAACGTGGTTTTTTTCAGTTGTAAAACATATGATTCAGTAAAGTGTTTGAAGTGTAAAATGTATGTTTACATTGTAAATCATGTGTGTTTGAATTGCAACTCCTGTATTTCAGTTGTAATACGTGTGTTTCAGTTGTAAAACGTGTGTTTAAAGTGCAAAATTTGTGTTTCAGTAAAGTGTTTAAATTGTAAATCGTGTATTTCAGCTGTAATACGCGCGTTTCATTTGTAAAACGTGTGGTTAAATTGTAAAACGTGCTTCAATTGTAAAACAAGTGTTTGAATCGTAAAATATGCAATCACCCGTGCAAAATGTGAAATACAATCAGCTTGCCATTGTAAAACTTTATTAAAAGCAACTGTCATAAAATAGATTTATTACAAGAAAACGTGAGAGTGGAAATGTAACAATGGCAACAACGTTTTGTATTCAAAAACCTAACGTGAATGATATCACGCGATTTCTGTCTCCAGTGAACTGACAGTAACGACAGTTAAGTGTGAGTGAGATTTTTCTTGCTCTGGAAGTTTTCTTGGTTTGGAGATTTTTTTATTGGTTTGGAAATTTTCTTGTTCTGTAGATTTTTCTTGCTCTGGGGATTTTTCTTGGTTTGGAAATTTTCTTGGCCTGGAGATTTTTCATGTTTAAAGATTTTTCTTGGACTGGAGCTTTTCTTAGTCTGTCAATTGGTTTGGAAATTTTTCATAGTCTGGAGATCTTTCTTGATCTGGAGAGTAGCACTTTTTTACCACTCTGTGACGTATGCAGTGATGAACTTCCTAGTAATACTGAAAAGACATTTGCACTACTAAACATGGTGTCTGCTGGAGAATTGTTAATAACATAATTTAAGATTCTCATCACTTGTAATTAGTTATGGATGATTAATTAATAATAATGGTCATATTCATTAACTAGTTGGCATTGGCGTAACCTAATAAAAGTTTGCTCGGAGTTTACGCTCCAGTCAGAGAAAATCAATATTAAGTGTTTAATCAAACATGCAATAAATATATTAAATCGAAACATCTCTTAGGTGCCATGCGCTGTCTTCGAGTTCTCGTAATCATCGTACTATAGCTAATCCTAACCTTTACTACAACCTTTACCTTTACTACGACCTTTACCTTAATACGACCCACTGTGTTACTGAATGCAGCATACAGTTAAACAGCACATAAATAAATCAGTGGTTTACAATTCAGTGACACTGCAAGAGGTTTCATTCAGTAAAATCCCCTACTGCACTATGAATACAAAATAAGCAACCTTGACCTTGACCGATCTAACATCTGTTTCAAGTAAAGCACAGCGCTACACGCACATTGTCCCAGCTCGCAAATGTTGAGGTTTGGCGGCCATGTTTGTCGGCGATAGTAGGTCCTTGTTAGAATTAATGCAGGTACGTATTAAATATGAGTTATTATCATTATAGTTATTATTTGCATTTAATATTTCTTATGTGACTCTTGTCACCACTTATGTTCCTGTCTGTTAGTTGGTTTGTGAATTATGGTGTCAGAGTCTTAGTTGGACCCAAAGTTCTAAATAGAATTTGCTTCGTTTAGTAGTGAAGCATATTTGTGGGTGGTGGGTGGGTGGGGTTTGGTAGTTTATGCATGGAATTTTCAAGCTCAGGTGCTTCTGCTCTGACAATGTTTGGATTTATAGTCTGAGACCTTCATATTTTAATTATTTCACCATTCTTCGGGTTTTATATTTCTGTTATTTACTACGACAGCATACACATTTGCTGGTGTCTTTTTGGAATCGTGGACAACCACAGCGTTCGGTTCCGTGAGGGAATTACGCAAGCTGCTTTTATCTAGAAGTCCCAAAGTTATACGACATTTTTCTTTTTGTTTCAGTGGCTGCTTTTGACTAGTGCTTTGTGATTGAGTGGTTCTCATATAGATTTCTATATCAAAATTCCACCCCCACTCTTCATTCATTGTCGGTCTTTGACGTATTCTTCTCCAACGAGAGTCTGACATCTAATATAAGTATACAATATATTATTGTATCTGTGTTATCGCAGAGTCGGCATTGGATCTTCGAGATCTTCATGAGTTTTATATGAGTGTGATTTTATGTTTTGTGTTGATCTTGCACACAATTGTCGAGTGTTTCTATTTCGGCTTTTAAGCTCTCTCTCTCTCTCTCTCTCTCTCTCTCTCTCTCTCTGCCAGTGTCTTGTTGAAATTTCTTTGATTGTAGCCAACGCATGAGTCATGTAAGTGTTTCTGACCCCACTTGTAAAGTGATATTTATTCTTCCATGTTTGTCTTTGGTAGCTGATATAATCCACTGAGTTTTACTACTTCTCTTACAGGCTCGTCTGCACTGGTACTTTAGATGTTCAATGATTAACGCAAGCACCGAGGAGTTAACTTCGTTGTTGACCCAGACACATTTGTTCAGATTTTTTTAAAGGTGAAATTCTGACCAGGTCCGACTTTTCAAAAATGAATCAAACGGAGATCATCACAGATCTCTTTATCGATATATATCTTTCACTCTGTATTCAGTGTCCATCAGTTCGTCCATCCAACATTCCATCCATTCTTCCATCTACCCCAGCAACACACAGAGATATAAATTAAAATGTAAAATTATATAAATAAATAAGAGAGAGAGAGAGAGAGAGAGAGAGAGAGAGAGAGAGAGAGAGAGAGAGAGAGAGAGAGAGAGGTTAGAATGATGCCCCACAAAAGCCCCAGAAAATTTTAATAAATGGAATAGCCGTTGGATCCATAAAGGGCTGCACTCGATATTCATCACAGTCATGTGATTTGATTTTCAACCAGATCCTAAGCAAATAGCGACTTGGTTCCAAAGTCTTTCCAGAAAATGTGTGAGCAATCCCTTTAGGTGCTTTTATTTTTATTTGAAATATTCTTTAAGCCGTGTTGGTGGGTGGGCGGACTATGGCGAAAATATCTGTTATCACCGTGAATCTGTTTTTCTTTTTTTTTTTACACGTGTTTGTGAATCTGTTGCATGTGTAATATATACGTTTATCCGGGTTTTCTTTTGTGTGTGTGTGTGTGTGTGTGTGTGTGTGTGTGTGTGTGTGTGCGTGCGTGCGTGTGTGTGTGTGTGTGTGTGCGTGTTTGTGTGTGTGTGTGGTGTGTCTTTTAGTCTTTATACAGGAGTATTGCATTCATTTCGAACAGCAATCCCCCCCCCCAACAGATAAAGGAACTTCAGCCCGACCTTCTCTTAAGACCATCATCACCTCCACCAGGAACTAAGGATCCCGGCTTTCATTAAGGGCATTAGCATCAGCGCTGTTATAAACATAATTACGGTATCTAAAAAATTAGATTGCATACATAAGCACAGGCACCAGCGCCATTAGTATCACACATGTGGTTTCGGCTTTCCAAGTACAACAGTACATTTTTCGATCTCCATTTGGACGTTTCTTTTCTTTAGTGGGTGTCCATTTTTATTACACTTATATAAACTAGTCACAGCACATACTGAACTAACTATTCCTTAGTCATATTTTATATTCCTATTCCTTAGTCATATTTTAAGTAGCCATAGGACATACCAAACGATTCCTTACACCTATATTGACTAGTCATAGGATATAGCAAACTAACTATTCATTATACATACAATAACTAGTCATAGGACAAACAAAACTAACTATTCCTTACATGTACCATACTAACTAGTCACAGCCTTTACCAAACTAACTATTCCATGCACATTTATTAACCATTCATATCACATATCAAACTAATTATTCTTTACACACACCGTACTAACTAGCCTTTTAGCACATGCCAAACTATCTCTAACATATACCATACTAACTAGTCATAGTACATACCAATCTAGCTATTTCTAAGAAATATTATTCTAACTGGTCATATTACAAATGAACCTAGCTAGGTTTAGAACATACCATAAAAAGTAGACCTAGAGTATACCATAGCAACTTGTCATAAAACATACAGTGTTAATAAATAATAACACATACCTTCCTAACTACCTCTAACACATATAATAATAAGTAGTTCTAATATCTAATATATCCACACTAACTAATCATAACACAACTGATGCACTTATCATAGTAATACTGACTAGTTTTAACACACGCCATACTAATTAGTTTCAATAATGCCATACTAATTAGTTCTAACATAAGTTACACAAACTAGTCTTAATTCAGGCCATCCAGTCTTAATACACACCACACTAAATAGTCCGACTCATACCTCAGCACATATCATCTCAAAGAAAGCCACAATTCCTGTTAACTAGTCATAATACATTCCGCACTAACTAATCCTAATCTTAATATATGTTACTAATTAAAACTTACTGTGCTCCATGCAAACTAACCCCAACCACTTTCTATACTTTATTCAGTCTTCTTTTTATTCTCTAAAATAAATTAATTCAACAACCACCTTCCAACGTATACTCAGACTTCGAGCAAGAAAAAATATTCAGGAAACAGAAATATAAAATTAAATAAAATGCCAGTGCTATGTGTGCATGCAGCAAATACACAGGTCATTCAGAAAGTAAGATGGTAATGCTTTTCTTCAATCATAGCGCAGAATTTACACGTCTTGCTTCCTGCAATCTGAGCAGCACTAATGAGTGTATTTACAGATACTAACACATCCTGTAGTATATCTTACTCTGGGTACACAATGTATTTACAGATACTAACACATCCTGTAGTTAATGTAGTATATCTTACTCTGGGTACACAAGTCTGGTTCACAAGAATTACTATTGCTTTATTAGCTTTCCCATTTAATTTACATTCCGTACTCAGTGCAGCGCTATATTTCCAAACGCTTTACATCCATTTATATATGTGATGAGATAACAAAATCATTGTACAGATAAATATGTATAACGCTTTACATCCGTTTATATATGTGATGAGATAACAAAATCATTGTACAGATAAATATGTATAACGCTTTACATCCGTTTATATATGTGATGAGATAAAACAATCGTTGTACAGATAAATATATATAGCGCTTTACATCCATGTATATGTGATGATATAATTTTCTTTCGCTGACTCTCTCCAGAAGATGCTGGAAACCTTTCATCTGGGATATTATCAGCTTTGGTGGTCCTCTGAAGAGTCTTCTTCTCCTCACTTGTTTCTGGAGAGGGGTGAGGGTGGCTGCTTGGAGGTGGAATTGAACTTCATGCCTGTAGCGGTTGGAAGGCGGGTGTAGGAGCTTGGTGGTGGTAGACTCATGGATCAGTTGTGTGGAGCAGTGGCTAGCTGAAGAACGCTGGAGAAAGTTTTTTATTTTAATTTTTTATGTATTTTTTTTAAGGTAAAGCCTGCCTCTTATTGGGGGAGGGGGTGTTGGTTGCGGGTGAATGTGGATTGTAATCGAATGAGAGTTTGCTGAGTGATATCTGGTTGATTTGTTTCGGTTTGTAATTCGTGTTTTCCTGTCTGTCTCCGTGGCTGTATTTGTTATTGAAATTGTTATTATATATTTTTTTAATATAGGTGATAGGTAGATAAATAGACAGAACAAAAGGAATAGAGACTGACACATATATAGACATATTCTGAATAACTATCAGGCATTTTGGTGAAAATAGATGGCGCATTAATGTTGAACATGGGAGGAGAAGAAATTGATTGAACATTAGATGGGAGTTGGTAACATTTCATTATTAAAGCGATCATATTAATGAATGATATAATCAATGTAGACTAATGAAGCAATAAGTGAAGAATTAATGTAGTTTGAAAATGTAGAACGTACAGAAAGACGTGTAATAATGATGAGCGAAGGATGATGAAACCAGGTGATAGTATAATAATAAAACCACCTAATTATACAGACCGACAACATAAGGCAGATATACTATGCTGACAATAAATATATAATTTTACCTATGGATCATGCACGTAGGACAATGGTACACACAGACTGATGACGTAATACACATGGACTGAAGACGTACCCTGAAGGCGGAAATTGAACCGAAAAAAGAGGCTAAACTTAACTGAACGCTAGTAGTTATGGATTTATAGCTCCGATACTATCTTAGCCTCCTAGCGCTGCAATCACTCAGCCGAATTCAAGTGTTTCGCTCTAGTGGGCTAAAGTAAATGTAGCAAACTCCATTTCTGCTGTCCCTTGATGTTGCGTCGCGTCACTTCTGTTGCGTGATGCTGCTTGATAATCCGTGAATTAACGAGAGAAATGAAGTCATTTCCTGTGACGTGTATTCCAGCCGGAAACTACCGCTCAATCAGCAGTCGGATTTCAAGGTGCTAATGAAAATCTTGCGCCCTTGAGCGCACATCACCTCAAGCTGTCACTATTAAGTGTTTGGCCAGTAATCACTTTAAGCTTGCTTAGGCTGCGCCATTCTAATCGTCTCCCATCTACAAACATTTTGGTTGGATGAAATATTTGGACACAAAAAAACCAAACCACAAAGAAACAAACAAACAAAAAAAACCCAACAACAACACATGCAAATCTTTATATAAAGCTTTCAATTACATGGTTTAGAAATCAAATATCAGTTTACTTGATAACTGGACCGAAGGTAAAGAGATATTCTTCTATCATCCAGAGTCGGTTTAGAAAGGAAAAGATTTGCGTCAATTTTGAGAGGTTGGCAAAAGAAAAAAGATCGCGATCATATTCTAATCCTCAAAAGACATATGGGAGAGGCAGATTAGGTCGATCCCTACCAATTTAAACATGTGAGATTGAAAAGAAACAAAAGCTACGTTTTAAAACTGCGAACACAAGAGCGTTTGTTTGTCGTGCAATTGCGGTGACTGTGAAGATATTGTAGTTTTATCAAGCTGAATATAAGTATCACGAAATGTTCACTATAACATATGCTGACGATAGAGTTTAATTAAGTGATTTTGTGGAATCCAGAAGAAAAAATAAGACAGAAGTAATCACAGTACTCATTCAGGCATTCATTCAACCGAGTTCCTGCCCAGATGATGGAATTGCTGATTTATGGATGAACAGATTTGAACCTCAGTCAGTGAATGAATAAATGAAAGAAAGAACGGTAAATCACTCGTTCACTCACTCACTCACTCACTCACTCACTCACTCACTCACTCACTCACTCACTCACTCACTCACTCACTCACTCACTCACTCACTCAAGGAATAGTTAGATATTATTTTCAGCTTGAAAAGTATCCTGGAGACTTCTCAACTTGGGCTTCATCTTTTAATTTGTTCCCGTCTTTCCACATATCCGTTCTCGTTGTGTGTACTTGTAACGCTTTTTCACGCGACATAATGGCTTGGCAAGCACTCTCAGACCTGGCCGAGCTCGTTCTAGAGGTGCTTTAGACGTGAGAACATCACACCCGGATCAAGCGTGTTGCACGTGCAACGGTTACGTCGGCGATTCCACGTTGATGACGAGTGTTTGTCTTGTGTTCCCGAGGGCTGTCACACTCTACTTGAAACCGAATTCCACCATTAAGATTACGCTGTAAATAAAACTCACTGTATGTCTAGTTCCAGAAATGGAAGCGCAGATATTCGCGCACACACGCACGCATGCGCACATGCAAATACAATGTAACATAAAACAAAAGAGAGACTAGTTACAGTTAGTTTATAATATCTCATCCATTCTCTCCCTTGTACGTGACTTAAAAAAAAAAAAAGAGCGGTGTTGAGGAAAATACTTCAAATATCTGACTGCCCCTGTATTCCGCAATCCGAAGTTATTGTTATAAACGGTAATTGCTAACAAGAACTGAACGCATTGTACATAGAAAGAAGCTCGGTTGCCTGTACAGAATGTTTTATCAAAGTGAAACATGCTTCCCGGATCACGATCAGGAGACTTAATTGTGAGAAAACGGACAAGGAATCGAAGACAACTCAATTTCCATAAGTATCTTTTGGAAACGCATGCCAGCTGCTGCGAATTGCCCGACGAGTTTTGGAGATGTGACCCACGGTAGCAACAGACATGGGTAGACCGGCTCATGGACGGGAATTGATTTCTATTTTTCGAAATGTACCGTGACTGCTCGGCAGAAGCAATGGTGTTTTACGAAGGCGTAAACTGGAATGATCTTAAATTTGTCGAAAATAATCATGGTAGAGCACCAGAGCTGTCAGTGTAAGTTTTACATAATTGATTTGGCCAGAAGGAAGGCACGTGACCACTGGCCCATGTGGCACAATATCAACATTTGAGCTCACTCATAAACACAACCACATGCGCAGCTGCACACATATCACATTCTGTGCACTCATACATGAAAACGTGCACACAAACACACACATACACATGTGCTTATATATATATTATAGATGAAAAAGTCTCTTGATCATTAAAATATAAAGGTTCATTATTTGTAATACTGTATTTATAGTCTATCTCTCACTCTCCATCCATCCATCTATCTATCTATCTATCTGTTCGTGTGCCGATATGTCCATTTGCCAACCAACTAGCTTACAAAGTAATCAGCCAACAGCCAACCAGACATTCTACCAACTAAACAATAAATCTGTATTTATCCATTTTCCAAACAACCAATACACTCCAAAACCTACCAGCCTACGTACATATCCACTCGCCTACCTTTTATCTCCTATCCTACTAACTAACCATCCAGGATAGTTGCTCAGTATATGAAAGCCGTTTTATTGCTTTAGTGTTCAAATCTTCATCGTCGTCACTTCTTTCGTAGTTGCCTTAGGAGGTCGATAACGAGTTAAACGTAAAAACAGTGGAAACCCTTTTCTGATAAAGGCCAGCATGAATAATAGTACTAATATTAGTAATTAGTAAATATTAGGTATCTCTATAATCCCGGCTTCCTTTCCACCCTGCATCTTCTGTGTATTGGCGCTTGTTGTGATGTCATTAATTTGCACTTAACACGACTTTAGGTACGTCATCCTATGTGTATTGGCACTTGTTGTGATGTCATTAATTTGCACTTAACCCGACTATAGGTATGTCATCCTTTGTGTATAGGTGCTTGTTGTCATGTCATTAATTTGCACTTAACAAGAATAGGTACGTCATCCTCTGTGTATTGGCGCTTGTTGTGATGTCATTAATTTGTACTTAACACGACTATAATAGGTACGTCATTGACCGTCCCAGTTAGTGTGTTCCAAACTCAGGGATTAACTCTCACAGAAACAACGTGTTTGGAGGTGAATTTCATACATTCTTCATTCTAGAGAGATTTAGTGTTAAATACCCATATTAAAAACCCCCACAGAACGGAAATAGTTTTCCTCACGGTGTTCCAGTAGGAATGAGGCTTTGAGCACTCTGAAGTGAGGAATAAGTAACTACCTATTTAGTGTGGTAAAAGAATGTATTGTTGGATACTGTAGACGTACCAATAAGATACCGGTAACTTTCTACAAGAGAAACGGATTGTTAAGCGTTGCAAGGAAACGATGGGTTACAATTGCTGAACAGTGTACAATTGGACATTGCTTAGTGTACAAACAGGAATTATTTTTTGTACTTTTGTGTTGTTTGTGCTAGACTAACGAGGTGATAAAATGTTTACTGAAATAAATTGTAGTATCTGTAAGATATTTATTGTTTCGATAACTAATGTGATTTGTATTTATATTTATTTAATTATATTTTTGAAAATTTTGACACTGTTGTCAGGGCCGTCTTAACAATACTATAGGCCCATGGGCAAAGCAGTGCACTGGGGCCACTACCTACACAGCCAGTCATAGGTCTAAAAATTGACAGCAAGTCACAACATATATAGCTTAGCATGGGGCCCCAGGTCAATTTCCCAGCGAGCCCATGCGTTAAGACTGTTGTGCTTTCCTTGCTATTGTTGTCTTCTATGGTATGATTGTTGTTTCCTACAGGGGATATCTATATTCAGACCTATAAATAGAAAAATACTAGCTCTCTTTATATATTTAGGTATAGTCATGCATGGGTCTTTTAACAGAATCAAAGCATTCCATGATTTATTTTTTTTTAAAAAAGAAATAATTATTTTAAGATACATAACCCATTCAGACAGTAGGTGTATTAATCGCTGCATGATATTTTTATTCTTTTTCTTTTAAATCCCCCCCCCCTCTCCTTTTAGTACAGTTGGCTATAAATACACGATGTAACAGTTATTAACATTAGCCGCCGATTATTCAGATTGGCTGTTTATAGACCAATGGGATCATTCATTACATTGTTCACGTGTCATTGACATTTAACAACTGCGGTCTCCTGATAAAGGTTATTTAGCTGAACGTCGATTCTAGTTGTATTTGTTGTGTGTATTTCCAAGAAGTATGAAACGCTTTCAAGAAAGAATAAAGCACTGTTACTGTACAACTCACGGTAAAATAAAAAGCTGATTTAATGTTGCTGATCTATGAAAAAGTGTAAGAAAGTTTATTGTGCTGTTCACATAACTAAAATAAGAAGAGAAAACAGCATTTCTAACCTTTTCAAGCAGGAATAGAAGTACAGTTAGAAAGTTTTCATTATTTATAGTTTTAAGTTAATCTCTAACGTTAACAAAAATTCAAGAGAAAGTTTTACCACAGTAAGGCAAGTGTTGTTTATCGCAACGTAATTCTTTTTTATTTAGTGGAGTGAAAATAACGGTCTGTTGATATTTTTTCTTTAGTGGAGCGACATTAACGGTTTGTTGGATTTTTCTTTAGTGGAGCGACTATAAGGGTCTGATTTATTTTCTTTGGAGCGAGAATAACGATCTGTATGATATTGTTTCTTTAGTGGAGCGACAACAACGGTGTGATTGATTTATTTTCTTTAGTGGAGCGACAATATCATTTCGTTTGATATTTTTCCTAAGAAGGCTTTATAGTTGAAGAACTTGTATAGTTGTTAGGAAGAAAGAAGAAAAATGTACAGGGTAAGACACATAGAAGGCTGCTCTTTCCGAATGCAAGTATTCCTACTTGCTGAAAACTGCAAAAGACATCTCTTCAAGTTCATGACACAGCCCTAGGTGGGCAGTGAAATGGAAACGCGATAACAGCGACTATATTTGCTAAGAAAACCTTGCCTGTGCATGGATAATAATTAACCGATCAGATGTCTTGGCTGTCGGCAAAGCCGATAAGAACAACGCATTAAAGGTATGATCGGATTGTTTGCAGCTGGCATGCTTCAGGAGGGTCATTGCGTAAAATCAAATGGTTTCACTTTTCATCATCATCATCATCATCATTATCATCATCATCATCATCATCATCATCATCATCATCATCATCATCATCATCATCATCATCATCATCATCATCATCATCATCATCATCATCATCATCATCATCATCATCATCATCATCGTCATCACCATCATTATCGTCGTCGTCGTCGTCGCCACCACCATCATTATCGTCTTCATTGTTGTAGTAGTAGTAGAAGTAGTAGTGTAACGTATTGTTGAAGGATGGTATCAAATGTTTATTTTTCACCGCTTGAGCTCCCAGTAACAGTAAGCTAGTCCCCAAAACGCACCTTTTGGCCGGACACGTGTGTTGGATGGAGGAAAGGTTTGGAGGATACAACAAACTAGACTAAAGCTCCGACGCCCCTGATGCATACAGCCATGATTATTTACTTAAGGTGGCAGATTTACAACCTATAGCGTGAACGTTAGTCATGCAAACACGGAGTGATCTACGTATCAACAAATATTTCATATATTCATAAAGGAAATAAAAATAGAGCTAAAGATTAGGTACTGTTATCAACAATATGGGAAGGATAAGAGAAAATGTAGAGTTTGCAAACTATGTGGGTCTTCTATTACTGATGAAGCTATTCGGAGAAGACTGGTGGATTTGTATCACCAACTTTGCTCGATTGAATGACCGGTTCATCTAGAGCTAAGGCTAGAGCGAGGCAGATGATAGATGTTGGTCAACCGAACTACGTCTGGTCCTGGACAGTGAATCGTGTTGCTTTCGCGGCCCCGCACTCAGCCATGGATCACTGAAGAAAAGTTGCCAATCTACAGGCAAAAGAACAGGGACTTAGAATCAGTCACCCTCTGTACCCTAACTGAACACTCTACCACTCATAATATAATATTTAAATATGCCCTAGGCGGGATGTATAATTGTTAGGGATATTGATAAAATGTCAAGTATAAAAATGTAAGATATAATATTTAGACAAAGGGAAAAGAACATGCCTTCGGCAATATATACTGCGGATGGTTTTTCTGCTGCATTAATTAACCAGGCAATAAGGTAGGCCATATGAAACCATACGGAACTATTCTGGAGAGACGGGAATACCACATCTTACTCTACGCTCAAATGGCGCTGGTCTGCCTGTCTACTGGTATTCAAATGACACAATCATCACGCGCTGTCAGGAAGTGCTCTGAATCGTCACTTTGAATAAAATTTGAATTTTTATTTTTTAATTAGGCCGCCTTCCAGTCGACGGGTAAAGGCCAACGGTCCATATTGATAGTGTTTGGAAGTAGACTATTTTTAGTGTAGTGACTGTTCTCAAACTACTCTCTAGCTGTACTTTGACTGATCATTAACCACTCTAGCTGTTTTATGACTGTTCTCTAACCACTTTCTACTTGTTCTCTAACCATTCTCTAGATGTTCTCTAACTGTTTCTAACCATTTACTTCTAGCTGTTCTTAACCATTCTCTAGCTGTTCTCTGACTGTTTTCTAACCACTCTCTAGTTACTCCCGGACTGCTCTCTGACTGTTTTATGTTTTATGTTTTATGTTTTATGTCTGATTATGTGCTGATTGTTGTTTGGTTGTTTTTGACAGCTTCTCAGATATATGTATGTTTTCTTGTCGTCCTTTATCTGTTCTCTACCCGATCTCTTTCTATTCAATGACATATTTGATTGTTCTCTGGCCGTTTTCAGCTGATTTTAAGAAAAACAAACTGGCCACTCTAAAGTGCAGACAGAAACATCGGTGTCCAATGTCTGAGGCTCTGTAGCAATTCACCCCCTCCCCCGTCGTACCCCACCCTACACACAGAACAGAGCGCTGTTTCCTGAAAGATGATGCCTACTCTTTGTCAATACTGCGACCCCGGTAACTGTTGCCTTTGAAAGAGAACACAGTGTAAATGTAGGCCTACGTATTCTTGTGGCTTATTTTGTCACATTGTGTTGTTTAAAGTTATATTTTCAATGGACCTGTTTAAGTTTTTGACCGATTTTTATTGGTAAAATTATGCTCTAAATGCATTTATGTGGAATGGTTAAGTCTTTGACTATATTTGTTGCCAAATTATGTTCTAAAGGAATGCAATTCTTTGGAATGGTTAAATCTTTGACTACATTTGTTGCCAAATTATGTTCTGAAAGATTGCATTTTCCGTGGAATGGTTGCATTTTTGACTATACCTATTGCCTAATTATGTTCTAAAATAATGCATTTAACAAACTTAGTGGGTCTTTTTATGTCTGTGGCCAAACGTCTGTTAATTTATGCTCTGGAAGATTGCATTTTCTATGGAGGTTTCAAAGGCAGTCTTAGACCACCCTCGATTTAAACATTTCTGGAAGTGGGTAATTAATGAGCTGCACTACAACTCAGAACACTTCTGTTGGTATAGAGATGTCAGTGTGTAATATACTGTTCAATTCATATCACGTAAATGTGCATCATTTTTTCCACTTGATTTAAATACATATGATTTAAATACATAACAAATTCGTGTTCTCTTCCTTTGACCTTGGACACATTATTATTTCAGGAATGTGTCCGCGGTGTCAATTGGGTTTGAAGAGCTCCAGACGAATGTCGTTATGCCCTTGTGTGCACTAATATTTCATCAAGTACGCTACTATGATGGTGTAATTATTCACCGGAAGTGAGGAGTACCCATATCATGTAGTCTGTGATGGACATAACCCATGCCACAGCTCCTTGTGATCATACATATATATAATGAGCTAATCGTTCGTTATAGACACTGAAGATTACAACTTGTATTACGTCCAGTGACGAGCTTAACCCAAGTCTGTAAGTGATAAGCCTAGCCCAAGTCAGTATAAGTTTAAACCGAGTCGATGAACGTGACAAACGTAACCAAAGTCAGTAAGCACAATCCTGTCCCATATCGTAGAAAGTGACAAATCTAACCAAAGTAATTAAGTACAAGCCTGTCCCCTGTCTTAGAAAGTAACAAACGTAACCAAAGTCAGTAAGTATAAGCTTAGCACGTGTCACAGAAAGTGACAAGCCTGACTCACGTCATAGATAGTGATACACATGGGTGACAAACCTAGCCCGAGTCATAGAAATTGACAAGCCTAACCCATGTCATAGTAAATGACAAGCTTAATCCAAGTCAGTACGTGATAAGCTAAAGTAAATGATAGGCCTAGTCTGAGTCATAGTAAGTGACAAGCCTAACCCAATTCAAATTACTTACTAAGCAATCTAAATCCAAGCAGTAAGAATGTTTTAAGAAATCAAGTCGAATATTAAAACTCGAATTTTAATACCTTGAGTGATTGAGATATAAACTTTCAAGACAGAAGTAAATGGAGCTATGTCTCAAAACAGCTCAATGGGAATATCATGGTGGTGGTGGTGGTGGGGCAAACGATTTTGAAACTTTTTGCAGCGACAGGGTGTGTGGAAAATAAAACAAAGTACACATTAT
The DNA here is from genome assembly GCA_028829895.1 of Sinotaia quadrata. Taxonomy (NCBI): domain Eukaryota; kingdom Metazoa; phylum Mollusca; class Gastropoda; order Architaenioglossa; family Viviparidae; genus Sinotaia; species Sinotaia quadrata. The sequence continues at coordinate 142,702,079 of CM054177.1, read as the reverse complement.
TCTCATATATCATTTCATAACAACTGCTACATTCACACGTTTGTCTGGTCGTAACATTGCCTTCAAGAATGAGAACTATATAAATCTTACTGTCAGATTATATTTTATAAACAATAATAATGATGATGACGACTACTCCAACAGGACAGCACCAGTTATTATTGCTGCTATTCCAAATGGTAGAAACATAGCAACAAACTATGGACGTGATTGAAAAATATCAGGATAGTAATCTATAAATCTAGAGACTACGTATTTTAAGAGGAAAAGCAATACCAAAGGCAAGTAGACAAGTAACACCGAAAAAAAAAACCCAGGTCACTGAAGAACATAACGTTTGACCTGGAAGATTACCTGAACAAACTGCCAGGAAAGCCACAAATTTGCCATCCTCCACCCATCCCACCCCCGCTAAAAATAACCCTTGATTCATTCAGAGTCCTGATTGGATTATGAGACCACGGTTCACAACAAATTAAACAAAACAGATTATAGCTAGGAAAAGGATTACATTTTTCACCGAAATATATACGCACTCTTAGATGAGGAGACAACTCCTATAATATTTTGTGCGATACGGACCAATGAGCGAGTTAATTCCAGTTATTGATCATAATATTAAATATGGTTAATCAGTGCCATGTTTATTGTGGACGGTAGACGACACACTCATGGGTGACATTTGTCGAGACATCTTGTGACTGGGGATGGGGGGAGGAGGAGCGCACACGTGACGAGACTGAATTTAACACTGACTTAAACTAAGCGAATAAGTGGAGATTTAAATTTCACATTTCGACAGTCATGTCAGGAGGTCTTGTCGACAGTTTGACCATGAGTTGCTCGCCTGCATAGAGATTTAATAATTATTGCACAAGCATTAGCAACTAATTATGATCTCTCATATTGACAAGCCTAACCCATGTCATAGTAAATGACAAGCTTAATCCAAGTCAGTACGTGATAAGCTAAAGTAAATGATAGGGTACATTTATGGTGGCTTATTCACATTTCAAATGTAACTCTGCCGCTGGTGGGACTTCCTATGATATCTACTTTCACTGACTGATATGACGTCAAAGTAGTGTACGTCTAAATTGCTCACATAAATCCACCAATCAAAATTAACCTTTGTTCGGTAACCGATCTGATAGTTAAAACTACATGCATTACAATAAAGATTGAAAGAGACAGCACGCCTTGCTTCAACATAGAATTGGTTCGTTTCAATTCAGTTCAAGACTTCAGTGATGTCTCACCAAATCAACATTAGCGTTTCCCATGATTTAATTTGTCTGGCCTGTGTGTCTGATGTGATTAGGCCTTTACTGTGACACATCTTGAAACAGGGTATGTAGAAAGCTTGGCTTTGTTGAGGGAAGAGGATAGCCAACATTGATTTCAAGAACGTCTTCAAATATTACACTGGCTTGGACGTTCTTCTGAGGTTGATCGATAGATCAGTTGGCATAATGGTTGTGATTTATTTACCAATGGATCGTTGACGCTTAGAGAAATCCCAACAATTGGCACAGAAATATTTTGTTGTGTTCATGTGAAAATGCAGAGAAGGGGGGGATCGAGAGGGAGGTGACGTGAATAAACGAGGGAGAAAAGAAGAGAGAGAATAGAAAGAAAGAGGAGAGAGAATGAGCGATTAAAAATATCACTTAACGGATATAACTTCTTGAAATACAACTGAAATATCTACAGTTAACATTTATAATTAAATACGTGCGAAAAGAAAGTGGTAAAACGAAACTAACCTTTAAGTTGTTCTATACAATTAATTAATTATATAACAATCACCATTTTAGAAAATGGAATAGGAAAACACAATCAAATGGAGCACCCCTTTACCAAACAAACAAGAACAACAAAACAATTAAATAAATAAAAACTTAAAATAACTACTAGCAAATAAAATGTAATAATTCAAACCTGAAATAGATTTGAAAATCCAAGCAGTGGTTTTGTAATCATGAATGAGAAAAGAAATATTTGATTTTTAAAAAAGACAAGGTAAAATTCAAGGCAATGAAACACATGACGACTTTGATGAAGGGAATAAAAGCAAATAGATAATATTCATTTATCTCTTAAAGAGCACAAACACACCAATCACATAAATGTACATTCCTGGAATAGCAGGGATATTAGAGAGCATGTTTCAAGTTTTACAGATTTGCAGTCCATTATGGGATGATGGAGAATGTGTTTCATTTTTTAAATATGCGGTCCTGCACATAATATTTACAGATTTGCAGTCCATTATGGGATGATGGAGAATGTGTTTCATTTTATAAATATGCGGTCCTGCACATAATATTTACAGATTTGCAGTCCTGTACATAATATTTACAGATTTGCAGTCCTGTACATAATATTTACAGATTTGCAGTCCATTATGGGATGATAGAGAATGTGCTTCATTTTATAAATATGCGGTCCTGCACATAATATTTACAGATTTGCAGTCCTGTACGGTTTATTAGAGAGTGTTTATTTTTTACAGAAATGACTGTGACATATTTTTTCTCGTTTATCTCTCATACTAAAGCCCGGAGAGGAGGAATGGCTTTGACATACATTCTGTCAAGGGCACACCATCTAGTTAATATAAATTATTATTATTAATAATTAATCTTTCATAACTAATTACAAGTGATGAGAATCTCAAATTATTTTATTAATGATCCTCTAGCAGACACTACTTGCCTCTCTCACTTGGCGGATATTTTGGCGCTGTAACGTTTTTCTCTATTCCGCAAAGTAAAACAACTTTTACAAGTCACATTATCTTTCCGTAGGTGGAAAATTTCTTACTAAAGGAGAAGATAAATCCGACTTTAATCTATATTTAGTGAACCCCATCCATCCACTTTCTTCTCCAACATAAAATTTATCAATATGTGTAAGTAGGTCAATACATGTAACAAAGTATGTTCATAGCCTGGGGATAAGGTCACCCTCTATAGAAGGTAGTTTTACATGTAGTCTGTTTATAGAGGAGGGGTGGGTGTGGGGTACAATAGTCATCATGTGACAGTCCGAAATGTTAAAACCCATAAAGTCTTTGATGTTTGCTCTTATTTAACATGTTAACATCCAGAAAGAGGCAATGACTTTGACATATGTTCCAAGTTTGTTTGACTTTTAAAACACAGAAAACAGCAATGACTTTGACATATGTTCCTAGTTTGTCTGACTTTGAAACCCCAAAAAAACAGCAATGACTTTGACATAAGTTCCTAGTTTCTCTGAAGTTAAAACCTAGAAAAGAGCACTGACTGTGGCCTATGTTCTGAGTTTGTCTGACATTTACAACCAAAGGAGTATTTATGGCTTTAAATGAAATTAACTTTGGAGTGCACACTCCCATTCATTATTAGGGCTCAAAGCGGGTCATATGTAACCTCACACCATCGAACCATCTTCAGAATTCGAAGAGAAAAGAATAATATGAAATTACCATTTTGAGTCCGAACTGTAAAAAAAAAAGACAAAGATATCACATGAAAATTATATTAAAGGTCATATACGTCTCACCATCTCAGACTGCTTTCAAGCTTGCAGCAAAATGCAATACCAAGGGACGTAAACCATTCGTTGATTCCTGCTCTTGGCATAACGCGTGTGAAGGGAGACCAACCCTTCTGTTGATTGCCGATCCCATGAGTGAGTTCAGGACAGATCGATTTCCCGCTATTGGGCTAAACGGCCGAATGATATATGGACGCTAATTTACAAACTACATTTCCCATATCGCCACTGTCACGGTCACAATGGACACTGGGTCTGCCAAATTCTCCCCCTTTTCCACGTCTTTCAATTAGCTCCGAATGATTTGTCGCAAATTTACCCACTTCCGGTTAATGCCACCTGCTGGCCGCGCTGTATTTTATTAGCGCGTTCAGCATTTCTGTGTCTTCGGAAATGTTGCAAGACGCTAACTGGGTGACTTACTGACTTAACCACTTAAAGACCTCTGTGTCAGCTGTACATAAAGAACGCCGCCTTGTGGGGATCATTTGCATACAGATTTGATTCACGGGTTCCGTCGCAGTCAGACACGACTCGTTAATGACGCCATTCCTCAGCATTCTATGATACACTGAGAAAAATAAGTCCTAGTTCTTTAACTTGATACCATCCGTAGATTTGGCTTTCAGTTCAAGGCGTTGTTGAAGTTTTGAACCGAAATAAAAGTCAAACATAACGAAACTACGCAATTTCTTTATTGAGAATGCCGGCTATGATTAGAAATATTTTGTTAGTAATAAAAGATTTCTTTTATAGAGGATGTATGAAGCTCAACAGAGAAAATGGACAGAGAGAATTCCATGATGGTGTAGTTTGAATATAAATAATATTATATTAAAAACAGTACAACCAAAATTAATAATGTAATATAGCAGATACGGTGACCTCTTTTGAAAGGGTTCTTACAATGTCCCTGACTTAATAACTTTAAAGATAATTTTCAACTATAGAATATGTACTTGCACTAAATGTGATTCACTTGTCGCCATGTCACTGCAAAGTCACGACGTATGTATTCACATCGTTGCTTGATATTCATTTTGTATTCACGTCATTACTCGATAGTCATTTTGTATTTAGGTAATTACTCGATAGTCATTTTGTATTTAGGTCATTACTCGATAGTCATTTTGTATTTAGGTAATTACTCGATAGTCCTTTTTTGTATGCACGTCGTTACTCGAGAGTCCTTTTGTATGCACGTCATTACTAGATAGTCTTTTTGTATGCACGTCATTATTCGATAGTCCTTTTGTATGCACGTCATTACTCGAGAGTCCTTTTGTATGCACGTCTTGACTTGATAGCCCTTTATTCGCTATATTCACGTCATTGCTTATTAGTCCCTTTGATTTCACGTCATTGCTTGGCAGTACCTTTAAACGAGTCATTGCTTGATAGCGTTCTGTACTATATTCACGTCATTTGTCGTCCCTGTGTTTACTCTTGATCTCTGAAGATCCTGATCAATACAAATATCACTCTTGTGTCGATGACCAAGTTATGTATGGGCATTCGAATAGTATATCTTCATACGCATTGGTTAATGCCACTAATATTTACGAGCGGTCATATCTTATCATATCATATCATATCTGCCTGTTTTTACTAAAGGTTGATGCCTGCAGTTCCAAAGAATTCTCGAGTCCCAATGATAAAAGGAGAACGAAGCAGAAAGACCTGTGTCATCTTGCATGCTATTCTTCCTTGTTTCCCTGAGTGGAACATTCGTGACTCTAGTGTGACAAACTTCCTTGTTCCCCTGTGTGGAACATTCGTGACTCTAGTCTGACACTCTATTGAACAGTGAGAGCTGCGTTTTGGACTTACACCTGTGTTGGGAAAAGAACTATTCATTCAGTGTGTGAGTGTATTCAAACTGAGGCTGTGTATCACCTGTATTCTGACTGGTGCCAGATCAGCGCACCATGATCAAACTCTCAATGCTTCCCTGGCTGCATCAGCGATGGGAACCGCACTGAGGTACACATGAACAATTAGGTTAATTTGTGTCTTGCTCTCAGTATCATTGTATCTACTGTCTTTCTTTGATTATAACCTTTGATTTCTAAGTTCTAATCCATAACCTATTGTCAAACTATTTTCATCGTAATGAACTTATATCAGAGACTTTTCGAAATTATGAACAATAATTAGAGAAACCTATGAACTGTTGGTCTAAATGGCTTGGTAGAAGTATTGAATGATATTAGCTAAAGATGAAACCAAACTTGTATTTTATGCCTTGTAATATCTTATGTCAATATCGTTTCTATACAAATTTATTGACTGTTTTCTTTATATGTTACATTAATAAAATTTATTAATTTTCACTTTTCCACTTTTGATTAATTAATTAAAAGGAAGTATGCAGGCTTAAGGGGTGGGGACAGCTTATAACTTTCAAAATTAAAGTCGGTCATGCATACCTTAGGGTAAGTCCTCTTAAGCTGGAATTGGAGAACGTGTGAGAGGCGAGAGTAAATTACCAAGAACCTAGAATTATTATTAATTGCAGGAGGATATTTTGCTCTGGATGAGTAACACTTAGAGATGGAGAATAATTAGTGAATTATTGGTTTCTAGGACTTGACTTAGCCTCTCTGCAAAGGACGAAGACCCCGTCGACAGGCAGATTTAAAAAGCTCATAAAATAAGGACTTTCGTTAATCCACCAATGGTAAGAACGTATCACTTTCACACGTACTATACAAAAATACATTGCTAATATAAAACACAAATATACACTAACAGCACTACTAATAAATGTCAGAATAGTACAGTCTCGTTAGGGGATCCGTGGAAATAGGCCTGTGAAAACCATTTGCAATCAGCGATAGCCATGACGTAGTTGCGACTGACGTGACATGACCTAGTTGCGGCAGATGTGACGTGACGTAATTGCGACAGATCGGAACTGCACTCGGCCTATCACTCTGCTGTTGCTGATAGTTACATATTATAATAAGGAATGCCTTTGCGTCCTTTCAGTAAGAACAAGACAGCCTAATAAAAATTACATTCACTCTTCCCCCTCTCTTTCCTACCCCCACCCCCCTCTGTCTGTGAACAGAAACAGGAGCAGAGCAGTAGAAAGAGTTTACTTGGATTTCTCACAGGCCAGACCTGTGGCTGTTTACAGGCAATTCATGGTAATGATACATGCCAGCTCTTGCGCAGAGTTCTGTTATTGTTGTTATTTATTAAGGTAATTCTGAGCGGCTAGCCAGACAGCAGGGACCAATGAAACGGTGTTACAGGTCAACGTCACAGACGCCTTGAAAACTCGGTGCTTTGTGTGTCTGGTTGACAAGAGCTCGGATGATAATAAGACTATTGAACTGAGCACTCGCACTTCTGGTACTTGGACAAAAACAATAATTTTAAATAGGAGCTAACCGACTGCCTCAGTAATCCGTGTCGTCAGAAAATATGTAGATTTTGTACGTCCGAAAAAAAAACTTTAAAAGAAAATAGAAAACCCAACAAAATTCTATATTATTAACTTTATTTCTGCATTAATAGGATTGGTAGAATTCTTATTCATTGTCTTTTGTGTAGGGACTCTCGATGTAATTTGCTGAACTGGCTTGAACAATATGTTTATGCGTTGCCGACCCTGATCTTTCCCATCCGACAGTGAAGTAGTTTATTACCTATGCAAAGCTGCCTCCCCGCCCCCTCCCCCCAACCCATGAAGTCCATTTCCGTTGTAGAGCTTAGGCCGAATTCTAACGGCGTGTTTCTTCAGACAGAAAGTGCCGGCATAGATCCAGATCGAACTGCTGAGCTGAGAGTCTTAGTCAAGGTCACCAGGTGTGAGCAGGTGTTTTGCTGTAGAGGCGTTGCATTAATAGTGTATTTATTTTTTCTTTAAAAGAGAAACAGTTAGCGAGTTAGTAATATTTATTTTTTCTTTAAAAGAGAAACAGTTAGCGAGTTAGTAATATTTATTTTTTTCTTTAAAAGAGAAACAGTTAGCGAGTTAGTAATATTTATTTTTTCTTTAAAAGAGAAACAGTTAGCGAGTTAGTAATATCTGAGTGTTGAAAGTGACGGACGACGCGGAGATAATTTTATGGATATTCATTGTTTGAGGAACGTTTGTGGACTTAACTTGAGGAACGTTTGTGGACTTAACTTGAGGAACGTTTGGGGACTTGAGCTACGCGTGTGGACAACTTGAGGAACGTTTGTGGAATTAACTTGAGGAACACTTGTGGACTTAATTTGTGGAACGCTTATTGACTTGAAAAACACTTCAATAAGGCCTAAGGACACTACTTAAGAAATGGCTTAAAGGCGCTACATGAGGAAAGCATATTGATTTTACTTGAGGATCACTTATGGATGCTACTTAAGGAACGCTTAAGGACAATACTTGAGGAACGCTTAAAGACACTACTTGAGGAACACTTAAGGATATTACTTGAAGAACGCTTAAAGTGCTATATGAGGATCGCTTACGGATGCTACAGGAAGAACACCGAAGTATGATTTGAGGAGCGCTTATGGACACTATTTGAGGATCGCCTAAGGACGATGAGGAACAACATGACGCTATTTGGGGGACGACTAAGGGCGGTATTTGAGGAACGCTTACGGACGCTATTGAAAGATCGCCTAAGGACGCTACTTAAGGAACGCTTATGGACACTATTTGAGGAGTGCTTGTGAATATCTCCATAGGAAGATGAGGAACACTTAAGGCAAACTACTTGGGGAACGCTTATGGACGCTACTTGAGGAACGCTTAAGGAAGTATGAACATTACTGGAAGAACGATTATATTTATGTCCGCCACTTGAGAATCGCTTAAGGGCGATATTTGAGGAACATTTATGAACAATATTTGAAGAACGCTTGTTAATGTATTTTGAAGAATAATATTATGTAGCATCGCGTTTAGATTTTCAAAAAGTGTCAGTATTGCTCACCTTGCCCTAGGCATAATAAGAAATGTGTGATAAAATATCCTAAACACGCATGTGTGTGCGTGCGTGTGTGTGTGTGTGCGCGTGAGCTCGCACGTGCACATGCATTATTGCCCTAAGTTAAAGAAACAAAGAAAATGGCCACTGAATCAGACACCTTTCCTTCAGAAGTCAGACATCTCTCGTAGGATAGCTATAACACCGACTGATTTCACTGAACCTCTTTTAATCAATAAACCGAACAATTACAGCTACTTTCTCGCTCTTGTCAGTCTTTTATCCGTCCGCAATTTCAGCACTAAATTCAGACTGCTGTATATCTAAACCAGTCCCATTTCGTTCGTAGGAAACAAACACCAGGGTGATAAGAGCAATAACTCTTGCAGTCTGACACTAGGTTCCTGTTAGTCGACGGCCTAATTACCGGAAACTTTGAAAGCCTTCCCGACATACACCTGGCGAATGCACTGCTTTGCCACGATCGACTAACACGCAGAGAAACGGGCTGAAAAAGTAGTGCGGGAGAAAACAATGTGCGCTTGTTAGGAGGACGATGCGGGTCTAGGTGTTTGAAAAAGGAGCACCTTAGAAAGGGGTTATGTCTGAAAGGGGTTATGTTATAACTCATGTCTGAAAGGGGTTATGTTATTACTCATGTCTGAAAGGGGTTACGTTATAAGAAAGTCCTCCTACTCGAAGTATGGAGGTATCGGGCAGAGCAAGATTAGATGAATAATGTTATCACACGACTGCAGGTTTGAATGTGTTATCACAAGAATGTAGATTTGAATGTGTTATCACACGACTGTAGATTTGAATGTGTTATCACACGATTATAGATTTGAATGTGTTAAAACAAGACTGTAAATTTGAATGTGTTATCGCACGTCTGTAGATTTGAATATGTTATCACACGACTGTAGATTTGAATGTGTTATCACAAGACTAGATTTGAATGTGTTATCGGAAGACTGTAGATTTGAATGTGTTATCACGCGACTGTAGATTTGAATTTGTTATCACAAGACCAGATTTGAATGTGATATCACACGACTGTAGATTTGAACGTGTTATCACAAGATTGTAGACTTAAATGTGTTATAACAAGACAGATTTGAATGTGTTATAACAAGACAGATTTGAATGTGTTATCACAAGACTGTAGGTTTGAATGTGTTATAACAAACTAAAATCTGAAGATTCATAATGCTTTATAAGTACAACTGAATGCTCTGTCAGATCCCCTGGACCTGCAATTGCTTAAAGTGAATCACACTGCACTTTAGGGATTTGCAGTCTTGGAGATGGGAATTCGCACGCATGCACACTTGCACGTACACACATCCATATACAAACAGTCCTTCTTATACACACACAAGTACACACACACACACACACACACACACACACACACACACACACACACACACACACACACACACACACAATCTCCTTTATACCCAAACACTAGAACAGACACTCACTTTTCTCTCTTACACACACACACACACACACACATACACATACACACACACACACACACAGACATATACTCTATTTTTCTCATACATACACACTCATAAACATACATTCTGTCTTGCACATTTATTCACTCACACGACAGATAGACAGACAAACACACTATATATGACTTTCATGCAGAAACAACTAAACTTGTAGACATTTTTCTCTTACAAATACACACACGCACACATACACACACGCGCACTATATTAGCAACACAGTCATTTAAATGTGCACATTTTCTCTAATACATATATATACACACACGCGCACTATATTAGCAACACAGTCATTTAAATATGCACATTTTCTCTAACACATATAAGCGCGCGCACGCACTCGTACACACAGGCACGCGCACACACAAATCCAATATATTAAATGCACTGACATTTAGTGCTTGCAGTTCTGTATAATCATTTCTTTCATCGTCACGGCAACAAAATATAGTTTCTGGATGCAGGCATTTGCACACGGGGCACTGCTGCCACTGATTTAAAGTACGGGAATGCAGACAAGAATAAATATAAAGAAAGAAAGACACAGGCTCTGTATACTATTTTGGTAGTTTCATGCCAAATTATTGGCTCTCTGTGCAATGTTGTGACTCTATGTGCCTTAGAAAGTACTAATTTACTCGCTCTGCAAAGCTAAATTAGTTTTGCTGTATGTGTCGCCAATCTTCTGGCTGTTATGGTAAAATTATATATTGCTAACATTAAGCTAGGAAATCCTTGCTAAATTACTGTCTCTCAAAGCTTGTGGCATGGGGGTTTAAGAAAGATAAAAGAACTTCAAACCCTAACGTGGCCAAATCATACGTCCATTCACACTTCAGTTGTCTAAAGTGTTACAAATATAGATGCCTGACTATATTACCAGCTCTGTATGCTAGGTAACTGACTCTGATTATACTACCGGCTCTATATGCTAGGTAACTGACTCTAACTGACTATATTACCGGATCTATAAGCTAGATTACCGGCTCTATATTTTATGTAACTGACTCTGACTATATTACTAGCTCTATATGCTATATTACCGGCTCTATATGCTATGTAACTGACTATATTACCAGCTCTATACACTATATAATTGTTGCTATATTACCTGCTCCATATGCTATGTAATATGCTATGTAACTGACTCTTACTATATTACTGACTCTATATGCTATTTAACTAACTATACTGCTATATTACCAGCTCTGTATGCTATGTAACTGACTCTAACTGCTGTATTACTGACTCTTTATTCTATGTAACTCACTCTTACTATATTACTGACTCTATATGCTATTTAACTAACTATACTGCTATATTACCAGTTCTGTATGCTATGTAACTGACTCTAACTGCTGTATTACTGTATTCTATGTAACTCACTCTTACATTACTGGCTCTATATGCTTTGTAACTGACACTAACTGCTATATTAACATATCTTTATACAACATAGTTCACACTCAAAGCTATAGTCCAGCTCTTAATAATAATGATGATGATGCTTATGATAATTATCTTCTGTTAAAGTAGTTTGTACTGAGACTTCCTGTATTGTGAGTAATTATTGTAAAAACTGAGAACGTGTATAAGATTAACTGCTGTATCATGTTTCCCTTATTATAATATTTATTATAATTATAATTAAAGGTAATATAACAAAAACAAAATGAACCCACTTGAAAATGACAATAAACAACAAACAAAAGTAGTTACTAAAGGGAAACATTAATAGCACAACAAATAACTGTATTGACAATAGAGAAATATAAATAAAAATTAATGGAACGAGCATGTACCAAAGCGAGATAGTGTTATTGTTGCTGATGAAAAAAGCCTTGAGAGGTCTTTTCACAGCTCAATAAATATCAAATTCCGGACCAATGGACCTCGATGAATAAAATAATCTTGACTTATGACTCATATTTTGCATTCGGAATGTTTCAAATGCACGTCTGGTAACGAGCTCAGGTTTCTAGCAGGAACATACAGGCGTGTGAAATCAAAGATATACTTAGGACTGAGTCTAGAGCATACAGGCCTGTGAAATCAAAGATATACTTAGGACTGGAGTAGAGCATACAAAGTGTGTGAAATCAAAGATATACTTAGGACTGGAGTCTAGAGCATACAGGCGTGTGAAATCAAAGATATACTTAGGACTGAAGTCTAGAGCATACAGGCGTGTGAAATCAAAGATATACTTAGGACTGGAGTCTAGAGCATACACGTGTGTGAAATCAAAGATATACTTAGGACTGGAGTCTAGAGCATACACGTGTGTGAAATCAAAGATATACTTAGGACTGGAGTCTAGAGCATACACGTGTGTGAAATCAAAGATATACTTAGGAATGGAGTCTAGAGCATACAGGCGTGTGAAATCAAAGATATACTTAGGACTGGAGTCTAGAGCATACAAAGTGTGTGAAATCAAAGATATACTTAGGAATGGAGTCAGGCGGTAAAGTGCAACAAAGAGGAAATCGTGTGTTGTATTGTGCTGTGGACAGGTAGCCAGCGAGGACTATAAAGAAGTGGAGAGAAAGATATGATATTAGGAAAACACAGTAAGAGGTGGGCATTTGATGGATAAGAAATCCCATAGCACAGGAAGGGTTGGACATTTGTTGGCTAAAAAATCCCATAACACAGTAAGGGGTAGACATTTGATGGCTACGAAATCCCATAACACAGAAAGGGGTGGACATTTATTGGCTAAAAATCCCATAACACATTAAGGGGTGGACATTTGTTGGTTAAGAAATCCCATAAGGCGGAAAGAGGTGGACATTTGTTGGCTAAGAAATCCCATAACAATGACACAGCAAGAGAAGGACATTTTTTGGCTATAAAGTTCCATAACACCGCATAATTCGACATTTAGACGCCCCATAACACAGCCATCTCACATTAAGCCGAATTTTAGTAAGAATAACTCTAAAGCATTTATAAACAAATTAAATAAATTATAGAAAGAATCTGGAATTAAAATATCTTCAATATAGTTATATTTCAATGAAATGGTTCACAGACAAGTGCTATTGATTGTAAAATATATACTCAGTAATTTATCAGCACACGGGGTAATATTTCGAACCCGAACCTGAACAGGCGGAATAACTCTGACGTAACGCGCTTCATTATCGACGTAATATATCTAACCTTGACCTCGTATCATCTTTCTCGGGATACGTTTAAATTTTAATATTTCTTTTTCAGGAGCAACTGCTATCTTACACTGATTAAGATGGGCGGCTGTACTTTTAAACATCATATCACGCACACAAATAATAAATGGCTTCATTTCAACTTTTATGTTGAGCAAAATTATTTATGGACCCGACGGTACGTGCTTTGTGCACTTATAGGGTTTTTGCTTCAGTGAAACTGTCAAATAGATCTCTACAGCCCTATTACTTACATCAGAATCTGAAATACATAAAAACATTATCAATAGCTCGGAAGAGATTTTGGATGACTTTTGATGTGCGTTCGCAATCTTGTAAATTCTTTTTCTTTTTACCCCCGTGCAATTTATCGTCAACTTTTCGTGGGGTGTTTGAAACTGTTTACAGACGGCTTGAGAGCGCTAGTCCATACATCACTAGCACTGTATAACACCCAAACATCTCCATACATCACTAGCACTGTATAACACCCAAACATCTCCATACATCACTAGCACTGTATAACACCATAACATCTCCATACATCACTAGCACTGTATAACACCCTAACATCTCCATACACCACTAGCACTGCATAACACCCAAACATCTCCATACATCACTAGCACTGTATAACACCCACACATCTTCATGCCACTAGACAAAATTCCTGTTTGAGAAAAATAAAATGAAGATTAAACAACAACTAAATGTCTTCACGCCAGTAGACAAAATTCCTATAGGATTAAAATAAAATGAAGATTAAACACCCAAACGTCTTCACGCCACTTAACAAAATTCCTGTATGATTAAAATAAAATGAAGTTTAAACATCCACACGTCTTCACGCCACTAGACAAAATTCCTGTATGCTTAAAATAAAATGAAGATTAAACAACAACTAAATGTCTTCACGCCAATAAAGATTCCTATAGGATTAAATAAAATGAAGTTTAAACATCCATACGTCTTCATGCCACTAACAAAATTCCTCTATGATAAAGAAAAAGATAAACGAACAACATTGAATCCTCTAAAATGTAATTGAGCGAAAAGAAAAGGCAAGAAGTAATAAACTAGTTTACACTCATAAGGAAAATAAATACTTAATACCCTACACATACAAAACATAACAGCAACAACAACAAACAACCAAAAACCAACACATCACAACCAATTAATATAAAACAAACACCCTTCCCACAACATAACAAAGCACAACAAAACCAAAAACACCCATAAACAAATCCAAAGCACTTAAAAGACACAAAATCCAAACACGCAAACACAAAAAGGCAAATACACAAATAAACAAACACATAAACCAATCAACCAATCGATAAAACAACCAACTTACAACCCACTACCATCACCACAACAACAACAAACCCCAAACAAATGAAATAAAACGAAGCGGAATTTATATAAAAAACAACTCTTTTAATACTAAACAATATAAAAAGAAAGCAAAACATAATAAACCAAACAAATCCATCTCGAATCAAACCACATAAGCCCAAATCAAACCAAACCAAACCCTAAAGTCCAAACTATACCAAACCAAACACCTAAAAGTACAAATAAAACCAAACCAAACACAAAAAGTCAAAATTAAACCAAACCAAACATAAAAAAGTCCAGATCACACCAAAGCAAACACCTAAAACCCACATCAAACCAAACCAAACATCAATAGCTCCAGATCACACCAAAGCAAACACCTAAAAGCACAAATAAAACCAAACCAAACACGAAAAGTCAAAATTAAACCAAACCAAACATCAATAGCTCCAGATCACACCAAAGCAAACACCTAAAAGCACAAATAAAACCAAACCAAACACGAAAAGTCAAAATTAAACCAAACCAAACATCAATAGCTCCAGATCACACCAAAGCAAACACCTAAAGCCCACATCAAACCAAGCCAAACATCAATAGCTCCAGATCACACCAAAGCAAACACCTAAAACCCAAATCAAACCAAAAACAACAACAACAAATTAGTAGTCCCACCTCCACCACTAAAACAAAATGATAAAACCAGTAAAAGAAATTAAAAGTAAAACAATGACAAAAGCATCACCCTCTAGTTTTAAAATCTAAACAACCCTCATTAAAGTACAAGAACAAAAAACCTGTAAACTAAACAAAGCACAAACAAAACAAATAAGCGGCAGATTGTCTCCCCTTAAACCAAAGCAAACACCACAAGCACTTCACGTACTATAAAATCTAATCACACCACTTACCTTAGCAACAAAACAGTACAAAATAAGACAACTACCATTTAAGAAATGCTGCAGCCTGTCTCGTCTTAAACCAAAACCAGCCTGAACAAACAATCAACTCTGCAAACACCAACGCTACGTATGTATCATATTCTGCACTGATGATCAAGTATTGTAAACTGATCAGCAGTTTAACGAGTTATCTGTCTTGGAATAAATCACGAGAAGGTCACTGCATATAACCAGCATGCTTTAATGAGGTCACTTGCTAGCACAGTATTTTGCATTTGTTAAATAATTTAAGCCAACTGAACGTTCTGCAATCATTAGACAGAACAACTAACGCACAAAACTCCATCAACTCATTCCTGCTCGTTAAAGTTTTGGGCGGGAGCCTAAATGCATAAATGCGTTAGATACATCAGTGCATGTGAAATGTGGAAAGTTTTATGTCAGATTCAATTCGATAAATCTCAATTTTAACACAACCAACGAATCTTTAAACACTGTAAGGGATGGAAACGGAAGTATTAAATAATCACCACGAAATAAAAACATACTAAAATAAATAATCTCATCTAGCATCAAGAGGCGTATGTTATTTTTTTTTAATATAAACTATACTTTGTTTTTTGTTGTATATTTTAAATGTACTTCTGTGGCTGTTTACATAAGGGAAGGTAATAGGTATCAACGCATAGCACAACTGGCAAAATTTCTTTTTGTTTAGCTGCTGTCAATGGCTCACTTACACACTAGTAAAATAATGTGTCACAGTTAGACCATTTTAATGAGGCTTTCCATAAAACACTGTGCAATAAAAATGTTGTTTGATCTCGTCATTATGTCATGGCATTTCGATCTCTTCACTCTCAGTTATTTTGTCATGATGCTTCACAATGTTACAATGTTGTCTGCTTCGTTTACCCGAGGCTATACTACGGACTTGGTGAAGTAATGTGTAAATATTCATAAAGAAGATAATTGTTAAATAGTTTTTTTTTCTGTTTACATTATTGTTCCTATGTAAGATCATGACACATAAAGTGCAATTGTGAAATTTACATTAAAATAAATCTAATGTCATAGAGGACTATGTGTATATAAAATAATTATTATATATTTGCAAAATGCGTTTTGTGAATATAAAGCATGTAATTCATAAAATAAAGAAGGAAATAAAATAAAAGCCATATAAGCGTTAAGATGAGTGATTAACTGTAACCAACCTCTAGGGAAGGAAAGGTTAGAAAGAAAGAAAGAAAGAAAGAAAGAAAGAAAGAAAGAAAGAAAGAAAGAAAGAAGTTATTACTTTTTGCTTTCTCACGGTTTTACAAATGTCTTTCGTTTTACGATGTACATTATCTCCCTTGACTCTTGTCACTGAGTGGGCCACAGTAACAGATCAATAGAAGCAATGCTATTTCTTTTCTGGCATCTTCGACGGACTAGGGAGAATATCGTATATAACCCTTCGCCAGCGTCTATTTTCCTCTGAAAGTTTCCATTTCATTTAACCTTCAGTTGCCAATGTTGTTTCCAATTTCAAATGTTTGCTCAAATGTTTCTTGGCCTGTGTTTGTCAGTTAAGTGATCTTTATGTTTTAGGTTTATGTGAATTTCACGATTCAGTCTTAAGCGGATTTTATGTTTGTAATTTAGTAGTGGACGTATGGTTGTAAGTTTGTGAACTTCATGTTGGTAAATTTAAAGACATTATATTTTGCAAGTTTATGTAGATTTCATGTTGGTAAGTTTATGTGGACTTCATGTCTCTAGGCTTGTAGTGATTTTCATATTTGTAGACTTTGGTGAATGTGGACTGCCTACTTGTAGGTTTATGTGGACTTCAAAGTTGTGTAGGCTTCATATTTGTAAGCTTTTGTTGACATCATGTTTGCAAGTTTATGTAGATTTTATGCTTATAAATCTATGTGGACTTCGTATTTGAAAGTTTAAGTCTTAAGTGAACTTCATGCTTGTAGATTTATTCGAACCTCATGCATGTAGGTATATATGGAATTCAATTATATTATTATTTTTTATTATATATTTACTCCCCATACAGTTTGATATTTTTCGTATACAAATTGAAGAAAAAGAAGTCCGATATTTACATATATAGTTTCCTTTATGTGTGATATCTAAGTAGCTTTCAGAGGGACTGATTCAAATAAGGGTAGTAGTGAGGGGCAGTATCGGCTATGTACAGTCTGTAAATAAAGGACAGACCCAGCTATTCATGGAAAATATAGAACATATTGCTGAATTTTCAATCTATCATTTACAGGTATTTTCCGCGTTTTGACCAAATGAAAAAGTAATAATTAATAATACAATAATAATAATAAAATAATTAAATTATAATACATTTCTTCTTGTAATCTAGCAAAGGGTGGTGGACTGGTGGGCGTAGTCAGTGTCAAGTCCGTGGATAGTCAGTATATCGGACACCAAAATCACTTGCTAACTAAAATCTTGGAAAGACTAGGCAGCTGCCAGCGAAAATGCACCAAAAACCATGCAACCAGCGAAACCTAAAACCATGCAACCAGCGAAACCTAAAACCACGCCACCAGCGAAACCTAAAACCACGCCACCAGCGAAACCTAAAACCACGCAACCAGCGAAACCTAAAACCACGCAACCAGCGAAACCTAAAACCACGCCACCAGCGAAACCTAAAACCACGCAACCAGCGAAACCTAAAACCACGCAACCAGCGAAACCTAAAACCACGCAACCAGCGAAACCTAAAACCACGCAACCAGCGAAACCTAAAACCACGCCACCAGCGAAACCTAAAACCACGCAACCAGCGAAACCTAAAACCACGCAACCAGCGAAACCTAAAACCACGCAACCAGCGAAACCTAAAACCACGCCACCAGCGAAACCTAAAACCACGCAACCAGCGAAACCTAAAACCACGCAACCAGCGAAACCTAAAACCACGCAACCAGCGAAACCTAAAACCACGCAACCAGCGAAACCTAAAACCACGCCACCAGCGAAACCTAAAACCACGCAACCAGCGAAACCTAAAACCACGCCACCAGCGAAACCTAAAACCACGCCACCAGCATTTCACCGACATCTTCACTCTTCACTCTAAACTTAATTATCCACCATCATCTTAATTCTCAATTTTCCTCATAATTATCCACCATCATCTTAATTCTCAATTTTCCTCATAATTATCCACCATCATCTTAATTCTCAATTTTCCTCATAATTATCCACCATCATCTTAATTCTCAATTTTCCTCATAATTATCCACCATCATCTTAATTCTCAATTTTCCTCATAATTATCCACCATCATCTTAATTCTCAATTTTCCTCATAATTATCCACCATCATCTTAATTCTCAATTTTCCTCATAATTATCCACCATCATCTTAATTCTCAATTTTCCTCATAATTATCCACCATCATCTTAATTCTCAATTTTCCTCATAATTATCCACTCTCACCTTAACTCCCCTCTTTCACATTAAGTGTCCACTCTCACTTTAGCTCTCCTCTTTCACATTAAGTGTCCACTCTCACCTTAGCTCCCCTCTTTCACATTAAGTGTCCACTCTCACCTTAACTCTCCACTCTCACCTTACCGTAATTAACCTCCCTTGCCTGCACTGTTCCCTCTCACTTTAACCATTCTTCAGCCGAACCTTTGGCACTATCTCTCGATGTTCTCAGATGTGTACCTTAGTGTGTCTGACTGCGAAATTAGTGAATCTTGCAACTGAACACCAAAATCTAGCAAACGCATTTGATATATATATTCTTCGAAAAAAAAAAGAAGTCAGCATGTGTTTGTCCAAGCCAGTAAATTGCAGTGCCTAGATTATTTCATCAGATTTTCCTTGGAAGAGTTGTTTACACTCGTCCTTACACTGAGACACATTTTAATGGAGGATTCGATCTTGATCAAGGATTTTATTTCAGTCCAAGCGATGCAAACCGGACCATTAAACGTGGTCACAGGCACGTAAATAAGTCTGTAACGGCTTTCTCAAGAAAGGTAGGATTTAAGAGTTCGTGGAAGCAGTAAGGTCAAGGTGCCCTACGACAAGCACGGGAAGCCGGTCAGACTTTAAGATGGTTGCAGTAGCAAGAGGATTGCTCATGTTCTGTGGTGAGGATACTGCTTGTGCCATAGTTAGAAATATTTCTTGATCTATCTGTCTGAGTGTCTGCCCACCCATTCATCCATCCTTCTTTTCGCCCACCATCTGTTCATCCTTCTGTCTGTCTGTTTGTTTGCCCAACCATTCATCCTTCCGTCTATCCGTCCAACCATTCATCCATCTATCTATCTATCTATCTATCTATCTATCTATCTATCTATCTATCTATCTATCTATCTATCTATCTATCTATCTATCTATCTATCTATCTATCTATCTATCTATCTATCTATCTATCTATCTATCTATCTATCTATCTGACAGCACATATAGGTATGAATTTAAGAAACAATAAATAAACTAAATTTTGCCAGTGTCATTTCACTGTCAATTACTTTCTCTGTTGCTTGAGCTTGAACTGGTGTTTTGGTGATTTTTGTTTTAAAAGTTGATGTATATTTTCGCTTGCCAGGCCCCTTATTGTTACGAACCAGATGGTAGATATGGTCAAATTAACATGGTCGGGCTAGTACCTAAACGCCTACCCGAAATCTTCCAAATGAATGAAAAGTTTATGATTCGAACACAAAGTACCTTTTGGGTTCTGATATGTTCTAACAATTTCACTTCATCACATTTTATTCACCGAAAGACTCGAACCTTGTGCATCCTGGCACAGTCATGTCAGTCGGGCATTGCTCAGTTATTTTGAAGATTAATCAGTTCACATTCGTGCCATTAAAAACAGAAGATTGCTTTCTTTCATCTAGTGCTGTTTTTAAAAGTATGCATCGGCGCCGGAGAGCAGATCAAGGGAAGTCACCCTGACATTTCAGGTTGATAGCTGGCATTCTGTGTTAAGTCTGACAACTCTGGATTTTGCCTGCTTCCTTCTCATGCTGATAAGAGACACACAGTGGATCGCTAAAGGACAACTTAAAGATGAAAAGACGGAAATATAATTACATTTGCTGTTAAGTTACGAAAAGTGTATGTTCGTGTCACTGACATTTCGGCATTTTAGTGAGTGCAAATCCATTATTGTTACGGAGATTCAGCCGAATCAAACTTAACTCGATTTTTATCCGTTGAAATTTAAATCGTCTTCTATTCACATCATAGATCTGTTACGGTCACATTAGACTGCAAGAGTAGATTTTTAAATATACATATAGTTACATTTTGCTTGAATTAGTTAGTATTTATGTAATGTAACTATTTCTTTTACTGGTATATTAAGATTTAATTTACAAATAAATTATGTATACTCAACTTTTGTAAAAGATACTATAAATCTTGTCTGTTTTTAATATAGGAATATTTGTAATTTTAGAAATTTTACGTTGATTTAGCTTAATTTGAATATTTTAAATGTGTTAATTATTATAAAGATACAAACAAGGTTGAATAATAGTAAAATTCCCACCATAACAAACTGCAGGATTACCCAATGCAAAAACAAAATCATTAAACCAAGCAACCTATTAAGCAGACAGACAGAAACATAATTCTACAAGAAAAACACCACGAACATAAAAAATAATGTGAAAAGCACAAATAACAAAACATTAGACTTGCAACCGCTGGTCGATAATGGCCGACAAAGTAAACATTTAGCAAAAAGGGATTAGATTTGAACCGGTTAGGATCATGCCCCGATTTGAACCCGGACTAATGATACCCAGCAAATAACACCAGAGATGGTCTTTCTAACATCCCTAGCAATATTCAGGACCTCCCAATCCCTTTCCATGCTAATACATTATAATACTATCTCCATACTATCTCCATAATGTTCTCAGGGTTTCTAACACAAAAGCACTTCTCGTGCACAGCTATAACTCAGGTATTTTCGCATCGTTCAAGGGAGAGAATTTGTCAAGATGTTCTCATATACATTCGCGCTGTTTAGTGTTTACGCACGTCACCTTTACTTTCAGTTTGAACGGAGCCAAGTCCTGTTCTCTCTTCATGCTTGTTTGTGTGTATCTGTTTTTCTTGTATTGTCTTTATTTCATCACGTGTTTTGTCTGAACATCACTTTCCATATTGCATATTCCATGCACGTCATAATCTCACATATCTTGCTCTGCTAAACATTTATCTTTCTTAGTCATATCTTTATTTTACTCAGCTCATGCTTCTTTTCATCATTGTTCCAAAAGCACAAATGCGTGTATATGTTGAACACACACACACACAATCAATCACACACATACATACATACACTTACACAAATATTCACCAATCACGACGAATCAATTAGCTTTAGTTAACGTCCCCATGGTTACTCAGATTATTTCAATCGTTTAGTATAAAATTAGCTCATAAAGCCATTCTTCCCTACGTATGTCCTCAGTAGAGGTCATGACCTGTTTTACCTGAACATATGGAAATTCTTCCGATTGCATATGAAGCCCAAACTCTACATATAATCATATATCTCAAGTTTCTTTTAAATGCTTATCAAACAGTTCTCACACACGCTGAATACAGTGTTTCCTTGTGTCAACCATCGTTTTTATTTTTATTTATTTTAAACTTTACGAGGAACGCTGCTATCTTGCACCCAGACTAAGACCCCCAGGCAAACAGCGGCCTTGAGCTTGGTCGAACGATCAACTCACAATGACACTGACCGTACTGATAAATACTTGATCACATAGAAGGGACTAAGACTGGCTGTGTAAACAGTTCTCGCCACAATGTATCCACAATCATTGTTATTAAAAAAGAACATTGTAACCGACAGCACTATATTTTTATTTATTTATACGTGATTTACAATTGTTCATGCGTAAATCGTTCGTGATTGTATGGCTCATTTTCTTCGTCTGCATTGATGTTTGGTTTGTTTTTTTTTTGTTCATCGTGTTTGCTGTGTAATCCTTGCTGCGCACTATCTGGGGGCTCTGAGTTATTTCATTTTTTTAAAATCGTCATTCATCTGTAATTTGACTTTTTCTCTTAATCTGTCACGGTTGATTGGTCAGAAGGTGCCGATAATTTTTTTCGGTAATGGGAAGTCTGTGTGGTTATGATTAAAAATAACAATGTATCCTCAACATCTCTTTCCCAATACACCCATCCATCCATCCACACACACACACACACACACACACACAAACACACACACACACACACACACACACAAAATACCCAAGCGAACAAGACGTCACTTAACATGAGTTAAATGTCATTTTACGAGGTAGTTTGCAGTGGAAGATTGAAAAAGGAGACTATAAAGTTGAGAAATGGGAAACTGCTTGAAGAAATATATTTGTTTGTCGGGGTTGATGTTTCCGATTATAGCTTTATAATATAATACATAATGACAGATCACAGTTCGGATCTGGAGTGCAAAAAAAGTAATTACTGCATATTAAAATTATAACCTTTCATTCCCTTTCCCCCTCTGACTGTATTGTGTTTGAGTGTATATGTGCATATATACACATACACTTTCTCACACAATATTTGCACGAACACACACACACACACACACACACACACACTTTCTCACACAATATTTGCACACACACACATATACACACTTTCTCACACAACATTTGCGCACACACATCCACGCACCACACCCGCCCACCCACACCCACACACACCCAAACACACACACACACACACCCAAACACACACACACACACCCAAACACACACACACATATACTTTCTCATAATATTTATACACACTTACGCATATATATATATATGCAAGCGCAATTGAAAATGGATAGCTTTCCCCATGCTACAACAAATTCTTTTCAAATTTCATCTGATTTGATGATGCGAGAGTCTCTTGGGAAGATGTTTCTACTGTTAGTAAGCACTTTAATTTTTCTTTGATTTTGTCATCTTGTCAGATGTGGGCTTGCTTTGTTTGCATGTAGCAATACGCAATCGACTATTTTTTAAAATACCCTTTTCTACTCCCGTGTTTTATTTCAAGAGTTCTAGATATGATATGGTTTATGTGTATGTCCTGTCTTTAATACTACGATTAATATTGGATAATTTATGGGCATTATTATTCTTATAAGCAGTCTTGTTACAATGCACGTGCTCTTTTCTTTCCGTGGTCATTATTGCACGAGGGTTTATCTCGGAGTATTACTGAGATCGGTTTATCTCGGAGTATTATTGATATAGGTTTATCTCGGAGTATTACTGATATAGGTTTATCTCGGAGTATTACTGAGATCGGTTTATCTCGGAGTATTACCGAGATCGGTTTATCTCGGAGTATTACTGAGATTGCTTTAAATTTCTTGTCAATCACACACCTTTAAAAAACCCAACCAGACAAATACAACCAAAAGCAATCAAACATAAACTCAAACATTCGACATTGTGTTACTGCATGGCGCGCCAAACGGATCGTATCACGATGACGGGGTGTAGCTGACCTTCACGACATAGACAGCCATTTAATTTTAGCCATCTTTGGCTGACTACGTCAACACAGAGCCGGACTACAACTCGACAAAAGATTTAATGTCTTTCAAAGGTCAGTGTGGGTAAACGAGAATTACTCATCCCATGTCATTAAAACCGCTACAACAACAAAATGGAATCGAGCTCCGCTTGATAAAAAAAAAAGAAAAATACATTGCAAAATATCACACACACACAGATACATCCAGATGTTCTGTGATTGGACTTTACAGAACTGAAGTCAGTGATGCTGCGGCGTTGATGTTTGACCGGCTCGCTGATGTGATTAAAGGACTTTTGATTCACCCTCTGGTGTTTGACCGACTCACTGATTTGACTAAAGGACTTTGGATTCACCCTTTGGGATTTTGACCGACTCACTGATATTAATTTGACTCGCCCCTTGGTATCTGATTTTGAATTGTATGATGGGAATTTTCTCCAAATCTTTTACCATACCATTTCAAGTTTTATTTCATAATGTGAAGATGATATTATATTTGTAATTTGTTATAATTCAGAATGCTATGATAAACTTTATTTATAAATTGATTAACGACTCAAGGCGCCAAGGAGCCAGTTCTTATCCTCTACGTTTCCTCAACGTTGGTGTATGTAATGAAGCAATTATTACACACGTGGCTTTATTTTAACGTTGGTTTGTGCAATTAATCAATCATCACACGTGTGGCTTTATTTCAACGTTGGTGTGTGCAATTAAGTAATTATCACACCTATGGCGCTTTCGGGCTTCTGAGTTTGCAATGAGTGGTATCATATCTTTCTATAGGTCATGCCTAAAAATAGTTGTATTGGAGAGTTCTAAGGGTAGTTATTTTTTAATATCTTGAATTTTAATTTTTTATATAAATAATACATTTCTGAAGTCCACCATGGGTCGCAAATGTGCGGGCCGTTTATTGTACAGGTCTGTTGCATGTGCTAAGGTACACACGCTGTTATAAAAAAATAAAACAAAAAACCCAGTACATTTAGAGTAGACAGTATGGTATGAAACTCGTGACCAATGTGCAATTTCAAATGTTGACTCACACTTTCATAGCACGTGCTGGTGAGATGAATGGAAAGGATACATCCTGTTGATTGCTTGGTGAGATGAATGGGAAGGATACATCCTGTTGATTGCTTGGAGAGGTGAATGGAAAGGATACATCCTGTTGATTGCTTGGAGAGGTGAATGGAAAGGATACATCCTGTTGATTGCTTGGAGAGATGAATGGGAAGGATACATCCTGTTGATTGCTTGGAGAGGTGAATGGGAAGGATACATCCTGTTGATTGCTTGGAGAGGTGAATGGAAAGGATACATCCTGTTGATTGCTTGGTGAACTTGCTATTCGTATTTTTTGTTTCTTAACTTCTTTCTCTAAAACAAAACGGACTGGATGTTGGGATCATTAGACTAGAAATCGTACATCTAAGTAATCTTTTGTAGATCCTTGGTTTGTTTTGCTTTTTGCCGTACACCATCAGGACAGCATCAATGTTCCGATCAGTTACTTAAAATACTGGAATAGACAATAGTTGAAAGGTCACTTGTAAGAGGACAGGATCAATGTTCCAATCAGTTACATGAAATACTGGAATAGACAAAAGTTGAAAGGTCACTTGTGAGAGGACGTAATTAAGCAGCACTCTGCCAAGGAGTTGTATAGACCGGACACTTGACGACGCTTTGGCGGTCAAGCAGCCTTACGACAGCAAGTGATGATGGAAACATATCGAAAGTAAGTCACAACTAACAGCACAACGACATGCCTACCGATACTCACCCTGAGGCGGGGTGGTGGTGGTGGATTAGATGTTACTATGAATTATTCTGACTTGACAGACACCCCATCTCACACTATATTTAAATTCGTGTCACGTGGTCTGAAGAGTCTAATAATCAATAAAGAACAACTAGTCTGGCTATCGAATATTCAACCCTATTTGTAGCACAAGAAAACAGATCACGAAAAAATATTGAAAAAAGGCACAAATTTTGTAGACCGCTTTAGGGATTTCATTATAATTAAAGAAATACATAACAGGCTGCTGGTATAATTGGTTTATCACCAAATGATCCATAATGGCCTCGTAGGCACACACATGTTCCTAAAGAGTGTCCATGGATATTTTCCAAGAGCTAAGTTTGCAATTCATAGATTAGTTCTGACTTGCGGAATATAAAGCCCGGGGGTGGGGGTGGGGTGGCTTCAGTTGATGAGAGACTGCCTTTAGCGAGCGACCTTGACGATGCGTCGACTGGTCAGACCGCAGCAAGGAAGTGGACGACAACCGTGGCCTGTAGATTCCACCGGTAGAAAATAGATCGTTGCAGCCGAGGGTTTGCTGCTGAGTTGTGGCGTACGTTGTCGAATCTTTCTCAGCACGTGTTCCGTTAAGGTTTGTGTCCATCGAAAACTGACCTCTTGACTCGGTCCTTGTCTGGTAAAAGTGTTTTCGCATGGGTCTAATCTTCGTTAACAGCGATGCTGCTCCGGTATTTTTCGGCACGAATGTATATATGTACAGATCGGTCTCGATGACCAGTTAGTCGCATGGTCAGTAGGGTTAAATATTAAGATAACTATTGTAACCTGACCTACAACGGCTTGGCCAAATTACATAAGCGTTGGTGTAATCACTCCATGAACTAGGCACAGCGACATGTACAGCACCTACATCGACTCTTTGGATACTGGAACAAAGGGCATATATTATATTAAATCTGAGTTTACTAGTGGATTAAAGGAATGAATACAATTAAATTATAAGATTTTTCCTTCGCGTAAAGTCACATACTCCAACAACCTTATTGATTTTTCCTACTAAACAAGCGTCCAATTCACTTCAAACTGAACAATACAAGTCTCTTAGGTCGACAGAATTGCTACACTATGGGCTGATATTGCTTGTCTTTGTTAAGGGTTCGTAAACTCATCAAAAGACAGATTGATTCTTCTTTTTAATCTCCCCCTCATCCTTACCCGACCCTCAGAATGCCACAGGACTAATCTTAAGAGCAAACAAACAAATAAATTTAACTCATCATAGGGTAATAATATTTAATCATAATTTATTGGTAGTGGTTTTCGTCACCGCTTTCAGGTTCCTTCGGAAAAAGTATTTGTACTCAAGCAGAATAGCTAAAACGGAGAATTTAATTTTATGGTTAGTATAATAAAATAGTCTATCTATCTGCCTTCTTATCAATCAATCAATCAATCTATCTATCTATCTATCTATCTACGAATGTTTGGCCCAATAGATAACCCATTAAAAATCTCGTTTTATAAGCGAACAAACGGTGTGTTTGACGACGACTACATTAACATAATTTCATGGTTTAAGAAATGATACATAATTACATCCTATTGGTAAGATATTCATCAAACCATCAATGGACTGATCAAAATAATTGCAAAGCATTTCACGACAGCATGATGTGGACACCCTTTATTTTTCTCATAGTATTTTTTTGAGTCTTTGTGAGTGCTGGCCTTCCAACGATGATATCTGTGCAATGGCAATATATTGATGGAGCTTGATTATATATAATTGCTGTACATACGTAGCAGCCTTGTGATGGGGAGCTGTTCCCTCCTCATTACTTGTGCTGATTCAATCAGGTATCTACTTCCCTTTTTCTCTTTCTTTACCCTCTCTGACTATTACTATAATTAATTATAATTAGCATATGACCTCTCTTCGAGCTTTGACACCGTTTAAACGGGACATTAACACAACAGCTCACTTCCGACGCTCGTGCTGGGACCAATCTGCAGTAGTTTGTGAATTCTAAATCGATAAAGTAGAAAGTGCTGCAGTCATTTGACTGGTGAGTGAAGATCGATGAAACACTCTGGAACTTATTTATTTTTCAGGCACAAAGGTACTTGCTTTGACGTACATGGAGCGTGATTATGATTAAGTAGTGTATATTTTTGTAACTAATCCTAAGCACACGTAACTGCAACACTTTGTAGCTATACAACACCATAGACCAAGACGAATGAAAACGTTTTAGTCATTAACACCATAGATCAAGATGAATGAAAACGTTTTAGTCATTAACACCATAGATCAAGATGAATGAAAACGTTTTAGTCATTAACACCATAGACCAAGACGAATGAAAACGTTTTAGTCATTAACACCATAGATCAAGATGAATGAAAACGTTTTAATCATTAACACCATAGATCAAGATGAATGAAATCGCATTGATCAACAAATATGAATGAGATTTAATTTTTTGCTTGATTAAGAAAGAATCTTCAGCGATTATGAAGACCGCTATAATCCTTTGAATCCCCTACCCCTCTCTCTCTCTCTCTCTCTCACACACACACACACACAGACACAGACACACACACACACACACACACACACACACACACACACACACACACACACACACACACACACACACACACACACACACACACTCACTGGTCATTTTGTTGGATTTCTGACTACCACAGAAAGAAAAGTCTACTCTCCTTGTCTATTACAACAAATCAATGGCGATTCGCCCTAACGCTTGTCGGTGGTGTTCGATGCGTGAAATCATGATTTGCAAAGCCCATGTCCGCTACGCTTCATTACCTTCGCAATCCACGCGAAACTGTGCGTGAAGGAGCGAGAGTCCCCCCCCCCACACACAAAAAAAATGACGATTACCTCCCTCTGCGCTCACGTTATCCGAGACCCCTTCTATTCACGTTCTTGACCTTTACACTCTCGCAGAGGAGTACTGGTAACGAAATGGAAATTTATTCATTAACATTCTTTCGCTTCATTTCCGGACTAATTAGCACTGTTGTTGGGTCAGCGATATGATGGCAGAGAAACGATTGTGAATGTGGGGAGAATGACATCGGTTTGGCGGATTTGGAAAGAGAAAGAAGTTCCGAATTTGAGGAGAGAAAGGAGGGGTTTAGTAAGGGGTGGGATTCCGGAACGGGGACAAATAACTGTTACGCTGTATAATTTATTAAATGCATTCCTTCGCAACGTTGCATCAAGATGCAAGTGTTAAATGAAAACTTATCTGTTATAAATAAGTTTTGGTGTCATCCTGACATAATCCATGGAAGCATTAGATTTTATATTATTGGCTTGACGAGTGGATGGTAGAAAGTTAAATAACTAAATGATTTATTAAATGAATAACAGCAGGGCAATGCAGACAAAAATAGAATTAGAAAACAAAGTCGTTATAGTATATTCGCTGTGAAATGGATTTTTAATAAACATCTCACTGATATAAAAATAAACCAGCAAATACTATCTATCTATCTATCTATCTATCTATCTATCTATCTATCTATCTATCTATCTATCTATCTATCTATCTATCTATCTATCTATCTATCTATCTATCTATCTATCTATCTATCTAAGGCTGGGTACAGTTTGTGGGAAATGTGCCACCGCTGTACTCTGGGGTTATTTTGTAAAAATGAATCATATCACATTAGCATTTAGTTATGATACAAAACATCTACAAATGCCAATGCAGAGTATGGACCAATGTTCATACACGCATATCTGCGACTGTTACGCCAATATGCTAGTGCGCCGTTGTCAATTCGACTCACGGCCCCTCTTCATGTCTGACATGGCCGTTATTTGAAATGAGAAATGCTTTCCTCTGCTTGAAATGTCCATAGTGTTTCATTTTTAAAAATAATCCTAGTGTTTCACTGTTTAAAATTAGCATAGTGATTCATTGTTTAATATGATCATAGTGTGTCATTGTTTAATATGATCATAGTGTGTCGTTGTTTAATATGATCATAGTGTCATTGTTTAATATGATCATATTGTGTCATTGTTTAATATGATAATATTGTGTCATTGTTTAATCTGATCATAGTGTGTCATTGTTTAATCTGATCAGAGTGTGTCATTGTTTAATCTGATCATAGTGTGTCATTGTTTAAAATTGTCTCAATGATTACGTTGAGTCCTTTCCACTAACCACTGTCAGCAAGTCTTTCACTGACGCTGTTTTCTGTAATTATTTTCCTGCCACTTTAATCAGGAATGAAATAACTCGACAAATGTGACTTCGCGCACTCAGTTTTTGAACGCTGTTTGTCCAAAAGCGTACATTTATGTAAAACGTAGAGGTCACAGACATCAATTGCAGTTATGGCGAAATAATATGTATGTGCTGGCATGCAAAGAAGGCTTCAACAGTGTCCTAGTTCTCTCTTATGTGCTTCTCATGCCATTAATATTTTAATGAGACTTTATTATCGCCCTTTGACTTACATCCTAGTGTTTTCCTCTAGAGTGCTACCCCAACCACCACCACCTCCCATCCCTAAACACAATTCCATTAGTGAAAGACTTGAAAGCATTTTTCTACTGTATATTTTAAAAAATAACCCTCCTCCCCCCACCCCCTACTTGTTTACTTAGGAAAGTAAGGTGTGAATTTCTGTTGAAACCCACAGTTCTTTATGTCGTCCGCTACACGAGATGACGCCATAAGAAAAAGATTTCTAGCAAAATTGATGCGACAAGTCTGATAGTCCTGACGGCATGACATGTTAATCTGTCCTATCGGAATTTGTATTAGACAGACAGATTTACGTGATGCAAGCTCAGACAGGCAAGACATTGACGCGCAAATTTTGTCTTCGCGTGTCAGTTTCGTTAATCGCAATTCGCGTAAGCTAATATTTACATCGACCCAAAGACAAACATTCCCTGGCCATACGTTGGCGCAGTTATGCTTGAACTATTTTTTAAAAAAATATATAGAAAGCAAAGGAACGAATCTTGAAACTCTTGCCACGAATGCTTTGATGGGGGTGTCTTGAATGAAAATAAAAGTTAGTCGATGAGAGCTTGAGGTCCACCCGACAACATACATGTAGGCGTCCGTCAGTAGTGATGATGTTAACAGTCCAATACCAGCCAGCCATTATCAGACACCCTCAGGGCAGAGAACCAGGCTGTGGTGGCGAGTCTGATAATGTATAATCAAGGCTGAACTGTGTAGAATGGAGATTTCTGCTTATTGACCTGATGAGATTAAATTATTTACTGAAGTTTCCACCACTCCAAAACTGTGACCTTAGTTATATGACCGTTTGTGATGAAATGACTATTTTTCACTGTTATGGGGTTTCCATCACTACAAACTGTGACCATAGTTATATGACCGTTTGTGGTGAAGTGACTATTATTTTTTACTGTTATGGGTGCAGAAACACTGATGTTTCTTATGAGTACAAATTACTGAATGGCCAATATTTGTGCAAATGTGAAAAAAATAGTTTTGTCTATGTTAAGGTCGACTGATGACACATGATGTGTGTCTTCTTGACTTCTGCACGCAGCGCCATTCGTACAAATTTACAAAACGAGACACACATGTTCTTGGTAATAGTGACCGTTTTAGTCTTTATAAAATGCCATCTCTGAATTGATGGAACGAGGGCAGCAAGCAAATGATACAAGTCAAACAGCAAATGATACAAGTCAAACAGCAAATGATACAAGTCAAACAGCAAATGATACAAGTCAAACAGCAAATGTCCAAGTCCACGGCACAGTATAAGTCAAACGGTTCTAAAGTTCATGAAGCATTGAATGAGGTAAAGGGTTCTATTCTAAAGTTCGTGAAGCATTGAATGAGGTAAAGAGTTCTATTCTAAAGTTCATGAAGCATTGAATGTGGTAAAGGGTTCTATTCTAAAGTTCATGAAGCATTGAATGAGGTAAAGGTTTTTTTTCTAAAGTTCATGAAGCATTGAATGAGGTAAAGGGTTCTATTCTAAAGTTCGTGAAGCATTGAATGAGGTAAAGGGTTCTATTCTAAAGTTCGTGAAAAAGGATGCGAAACGAGAGCTAGAATCATCACCATCCATAGCGTGCAGATGACCCAGGATAATAGCAAATCTTTAAAACTTTTCAGAAAAAGAATCTCACTCGAACATAGAGAGTGAAGCCAGTAAAAGAACAGGAAAAAAAAATCCTTCAAAATTAGAACGAGTTGTGAAAAAGTATTTAGACTCCCAGGGTAACGTCAGATTCTGACGTCATTGCTGAAGAAACCAGTCACGTTGATCAGCCGACAGTAATATTTATTCTGACGTCATTGCTGAAGAAACCAGTCACGTTGGTCAGTCGAGAGTAATATTTATTCTGACGTCATTGCTGAAGAAACCAGTCACGTTGGTCAGTCGACAGTAACATTTATTCTGACGTCATTGCTGAAGAAACCAGTCACGTTGGTCAGTCGATAGTAACATTTCGCTAAATCACCGTTGATTGTCATGTAGTTGAACAAAATAATTCTTCACACCATCCCTATTGAACAACACCTTGATATGATAGCCTGAAGATGAGTCACGTGACATTGCCAGTGATGAGTAGCACATTCGGGTAAGCAAGCACAATACCATGAAGTCAGTTGTGCAGGTGAATGGGTTCCCTGTGCACCCCACATCCCAATATGGTAGGATCAGCTGCTGAATATAATTAGTTTCTAATTTTTTTTTTTATTTTTTTTTTTGGGGGGGGGGGCACTTTTTCACTCTTTATTTGTGCCGTTCTCTATTTCAATACAAAGATGGACCAAAATAAAATCGAGCGAGAAGAAAAATGCCCATATCAGTTAAAGTGTGTCAGAACAAATGTGAATGGTCAATTCTGCTTACATGTAGACATGTAAGTGTTATGCGGGCCAATGCATTGGTTGTTACCCAAAAGATCTTGAAATTACTTTCTGATCAATTTATTGTTCTTGCATTTGTACGCAGTGATAAACAACATTGGGAGAAATGCTCAAAAGCCCAAATATCTGACGGGCTGATCAGCAGCTTTTCGAACCTTTACCTTGCTCTAAGGCTGTCTTTTGTTGTCTTGGGAACGAATTGTGAAGGGGGGTTGTTCTTTTTTGACGCTAAATTTGATTAATACTGCCTCTGATCGCCCGCTGGATATTGCTTGTCATCCCTTGAATTGCTCTCTATTGAGAATGAGGTTGTGTTGGGAAAAAAGAGAACATCATTTGAAACCTATGATTAAAATTCTGGAAAATTTAGACTCACCTTATGAAAAGCAATTCTGACCTTGAAATTATTATTCTCTTTGCCAATCGTTTGCTATATAAAATGATTTAAAAACATATATCTTTGTTATATTATTTTTCATATGTATCATTACATATAAAGATATCAGTGTATCTTTGTCAAACCCTCCCCATCAAATACAAAAGTATGTCAGCAAAGTTATTTGTGGTCCCTTAAGTTTCCATAGTTTGTAGGTACAGCACATAATGGATAATATGACCCCGTTTGTCTTTGTTTCAGCACTTGTAAGCAACTAGTGGGTTCAATTAACATTTTTGCTGCGCATTGTATGTCAACACGTCACCAGTTAACATATTAGACTCTTCTGCCGACACCTGAATGAGTGTTGACACAGCCCGGGTAGCCTAATTTTCTGAGTCATTTTGCCCTCTATCGAGACTATCGAGACACCTTGTTGTTATTATTATTATTATAGTAGTAGTAGTAGTAATAGCAGTAGTAACAGCAGTAGTAATAGTAGTAGTAGTATTATGATGCCCGCGTTTGTATAGAGAGATGTGTAGCTAGTTCTTCATTTAATCACTCTTTCTTCATTTACTTCTGTCTCTTCATCTCTCATTCACTGTCCTCGTCCATTTCCTCTTTCCTCTTTTTCATTCTTTTATTCTATAGGTTTCGTTTTTATTAATAATAACAACTTAAAAAATAATAGTACAAATAAGGACCTGATAAAACATCTAACCTTATCAAAACTCTACGTGCTCTAAAAATTATGCATAAAATGCAGGATATCGTAACACTCTTACTACACTGAAATCAGAAAACGTGATAAGTATAGCAAAGACAAAATGAACCTGTCTACAGAATGACATCTACAACAAACTTCAAGGAACAAACATGAAGATACATTTATAAAAAACACATCTAGAACGGACAATGTCTCATGTGAAAACAGTCCTTTTTTTTTTTTTTGGCTAATGAAGGAGATGTCTTGACAATACTCTCAAAACTGTTCATGGTCTCTGTTTGCCAACTCAGAAAGAAGTAATAAGTTTCACATACACAGACCTTGATGAACAAATGCAGTTAACTACATGATTGTATGAAACATTTTGCCTTCGAAATGTAGACAATAGCAGGAGTGTGTACATGCGAGAAATCAAGCCATTACTTACGACTGAACGAGACAGTTCAGTCGTAAGCGGAACAAAGTTCTCACAGAACGAGAAGCGGAACAAAGAAAAGAAAGGTCACTTATGAAACCTGTGGACAGGTCCGAAATGAAGATTGTGGACAGATCATTAATTAAGTCTGTAGACAGGTCGCCTATAAGACTGTAAACAAGTAGCTAACAAAGACTGCTGACAGGTCGGCAGTGTATAATGTAGACAGGTCGCTAAGAAAACTGAGGGCAGGTAGGTAATGAAGATTGTGAATTATCGCCAGTGTGAAGATTGTTAAAAGGTCGCTAAGGTAGACTGTCGACCGGTCGGTAAGAAAGGACTGTTGACAGGTCGGTAAGGAAAACTGTGGACAGATTGTCAGTGAAGATTGTGACAGAAAGGTAATGAAGACCACCGTAGACTGGTCGGCAGTAAAAACTGTGGTCAGGTAGCCTGTGAAGAGCGTGGAGAGGTCAGTAAAAGAAGACTGTGGAGAGGTCGCTAATGAAGACTGTGGGCAGGTCGATGATGAAGAGTGTGGAGAGGTCACTAATGAAGACTGTGGACAGGTCAATAAAGAAGACTGTGGACAGGTCAATAAAGAAGACTGTGGACAGGTCGCTGATGAAGACTGGACATGTCAGTAAAGAAGACTTGGGAGAGGTCGCTAATGAAGACTGTGGACAGGTCGCCTGTGAAGCTATGAGATATGGAGAGATGTGGTCCGGTCTGGAAATTTTGAGAGTAATTCTAACTGCAGCGTAGACCAGAGAGAAAAGCATTTCAGTAATTAAACACAGAAGGCGCCAGTGAACGCACGGGCTTTTGTTGCATGAAGCGTGAGCAACATATGAATAGTGCTGACCTGTATCAGGGACGGGCGCGCAACTCTACAAGTACTGGAGGTGTGCTGTTGCAAAGTGAAAGGGCTGTAAATGCGTGCACGAAAATATCCTGGTGACTGACTATATTTAATAGAAGTATCACCAATAGTCATTGACTCTGGCAGACATAAGGCTCTAGATGAGGGAACTATTTAGGAGAGACAAGCATGGCATCAATTCCATCACCATTCACTTGTCACGTATTGCTCATTACGCGTGACTTTAGCATAGAAACACATTTTTCTAACTCTCGGATTGTGGAAACAATTTCATTAGGTCAGCGTGATTCGAACAGTCGAGTGGAACACATAGTAACGGCTTAGGACACTTGATAGTGGGTTATAATTATAAACATGACAAAAAAGGACAGGCCTTGTGGGATACCCTAACAAATATTGCCTGGGTGTGTGAATGTTTACAATTTACTGACACAATCGGTTTCCTTGAAGACAGATCTGGTTTGTGCTGTCTTTCCACCTTCAGTATTCTTTATTTTGCGCGCGCGCGCGCACACACACACACACACACACACACACACACACACACACACACACACACACACACACACACACACACACACACACACGCGCGCGCGCACACACACACACACACACACACACACGCGCACACACACACACACACACACACACACACACACACACACACACACACACACACACACACACACACACACACACACACACACTATTTTTCTTTTGAACAATTCTCTTATTTTCTTCTTCCCCCACCTCCCCACCAGGTTATTAGCCGTCTATTTTGCTTTCTGTCTCTTTCCTATCAACCTCCTCCCTCCCACCACTATATCAAATACGCCCACGCACACACAAAAGCATACCCGCTCACCATCTACACACTCTCTCACATAATGCAGACACACACACACACACACACATGCACAATAACACACAAATCCTATTGCATTCTGCAATTCATTTAAAGAGAAATCGCTTTGGTACAGCACCGAGCCATACAATTCAATACAAATAGCTAGATAAATAGAAAAACATATACACATCATGCACATAAGTCCCTAAATCAGATTGCGAAGTAAAAGCGAATCATGAGGTACAGTACCTTATGCATCACAATTTATTTATGTTGCATTTCAGGCCAATGATAACATTTTCATCTACCAACAATCTAATTTCCATCACCCCACTCTCTTGTCGTCCACCTTTCTCTATTCATTAAGTTTCTATCCATGATTATTTATTCATTCGCATTTTTACAATACGATTCCAACGCCAGCTTGTCTCAAACGGAAATATTTTCTACAAAAATTTTCCTCTCAGCGATAGTCTATCTTTTCTTTATTTACTCACCCAAACTCCGCCTCCATATCTCTTCCACTTTCCATTCTTCTGTCCTTCACTCAGTCTTTCTTTATCTGCCCAACTTCTACTCACTCATTTATCGTTCGTTTAGTTCAATTTCCTGGATGTGTGAAGTGTCTAGACGCTAAACCTTCGTACACGAGGTTGAGGGTTCAAGACCCACATCCTGTGGGGTAGGAGTTTTCTACTGGACACACTTTTCCTTTTGCTCGGCGCACTGCGGGTCCCAGAGGTAATTTTTGAGAATCCCAGAAGTCATTGTTTAAGGTCCCAGAGGTAATTTTTGATGTGAAACGTTTTGCGGTACTTACAATGTGCAAAGTTTAGAGGCATTGATGTAAAATGTTTAGAGGTCTTTGTTGGCGTGACTCGTTTAAAGGTCTTTGTTGGCGTGAAGCGCTTAAAGGATTTGTTGACGTGAAACGCTTAAAGGATTTGTTGGCGTGAAGCGCTTAAAGGATTTGTTGGCGTGAAGCGCTTAAAGGATTTGTTGACGTGAAACGCTTAAAGGATTTGTTGACGTGAAACGCTTAAAGGATTTGTTGACGTGAAACGCTTAAAGAATTTGTTGACGTGAAACGCTTAAAGAATTTGTTGACGTGAAACGCTTAAAGGATTTGTTGATGTAATGCGATTAAAGATCTTTGTTCATGTGTAGTGCTTAGAGGCAATTTGTGACGTGAAGCGCTCACACAAATCCACAAGTCATCATCATCATCATCATTAGTAGTAGTAATAATATTACACGCACACATCTTCGGCTCATCCACCGACAATCTTTCTCAGCTCTGTTTCTCATCTACAACCCGACCTCCCAATAACATTCTTAAAGCAGAATTCATTGAGACGAACGACGATTAATGTTCTGAAAAGAAGAAGACTACAAGATTAATCTTAACCGTAAATTCCTTCGGCTCTTTGTCGCCAGGGAATACCCACTGTGACAACAGTAATGTCTGACTCCACCACGGAGACTTCAGATGGACTTGATGGTCCGGACAAATACTTTGGTGTAGAATAATAGCGGTGGGTCCCATGAATGCACTCCTCTCGGTAACTATGGAAATTAGAGAGAGAGAGAGAGTGAGAGAGAGTAACGACCATGCTTCCTGATTCTATAGTGCTAGAAGATATTTACTGACACTTTCACGGCGGACAACCGAACTCACTAAATATATAACCAGTTCTCTTAGACGTATGTCCCTAAATGTTGGAATAGTTAATTTGAATAAGTTACTTGCACTTTTATGATAGGAGAATAATTGCGCCACCAAACTGATTTTAAAGGGGTTTGTATTGTTAATTTACTAAAAGTATATGCATTGCAATTTAGCTTAATACTTAGAAATTATCAAAGAAATAAAGGACTTCTATAATATACTATCAAACGCTTTGTGGTTCCTTGTATACATTAAAATATTTGTTTGATTATATGTATAAAGAAGAAAGTGATTGTTAAGCAAAATGCTACAGACATGTTATAGAACTATTTTCTTTTTATAACGAAGAGTAGTTATATGAATGTGGTGTATGTGTATTTGTAGTGTTCTCACAAACAATACCAATAGTCCTACTACTCTGCGCGCGCTCAAGCACTCAAACAGACTATCTTCCCCTCCTCTCCTGTCCATTCGGGACTTTCACTTCAGAAATAAACTTTATACATTTCTAAATCATACAAATCACAAGAAGCATCTATTTTAAAATTAGCGATGAAAATATGAAAATTTATATTTGAAATAATATACGCGAGAGGATTCCCCATCTTATGACAGTATACCAAATGTCTTCACAAAACTAATAGTATTTTTAATTTGTGCTAATTTTGTGCCACATTTGACTGCAGGGAATAGGTGTCATTTTATGTCAGAGAGTTGAGAATGTAATATTCAAGTCAAAATAGTTCAAATATTTATCCGTTGGATAGTTAAATGTGATTAAAAAAGTGTTTTCTGTCCGTAAACACTAACGGACACAAGTGAATGAGAAGAGGCGATCCAACCGCCAGATATTTTATGTTAATTAGCATGACCGAAGGTTTTAGACTTGTGCTGTTGTGTAGATTAGTGTAACACAATTGTTAATAGTAGCGCCCAGTAATATGAGGGAAAAGTCTAAACATGAATATATAACAATCCTCTGTGAATATATAATAGTCGACTGTGTTTATATAACAATCTACTGTGAAAATATAATAGTCGACTGAGAATATATAACAATCTACTGTGAATATATAATAGTCGACTGAGAATATATAACAATCTACTGTGAATATATAATAGTCGACTGATATATAACAATCTACTGTGAATATATAATAGTCGACTGAGAATATATATAACAATCGACTGTTAATATACAACGATCGACAGTGAATATATAATAATTCACTGTGAATATATAATAGTCGACTGAGAATATATATAACAATCGACTGCAAGAATATAACAATCGACTGTGGCTATATAATAATCGACTGTTAATATACAACGATCGACAGTGAATATATAATAATTCACTGTGAATATATAATAGTCGACTGAGAATATATAACAATCTACTGTGAATATATAAGAGTTGACTGAGAATATATAACACTCGACTGTGAAAATATAAGTATCGACTGTGAGTATATAACAATCGACTCTGAATATATAGTCTTTTTATATGCTTAGAGTTATTTTATTCCATTATAACATTATTTACAGACAATCAAGTCTTATTAAACAAATACTATCACTTAAAATGCACTCATTCACTCATCAGAAAAAATAAATAATGTGCACAATAAATGAAATGCAAAGCAAATGATATGTGTACATATTGCATTTTATTTATTGTGCATATATGTAATAAACTGCTCTTGACATTGCCTAGTTCGATATTTTCCTAGCATCAAGGAAATGGAGATAGATGTACATAGAGGAAGATCTAGTGTCTTTTTCATTAAATAAATAACTAACTTTATTTTACATAAGTGCTGAGAATTTCTTACTAAAGTAGTTAAATGATGTGCACGGAACTTTTATTTTGTCAAAACCTGAGTTAGACATGTTTGTTGATCCCCGAAATATTCTCGGTATTAATCTCAAGTAATTATCCAGCCCCGTAGTTTATTTCAGCTGTCATTCAATATGCTATACTTTAAAAATTAATTTATATACTTTTTGTTTGTCTTTGTCGAACGAGAGTGCGAGGTAGCAAAGGTCACTACGTGCAAACATTACGCAATTTACCGTAATACGTGGTTCGCGTGATAAGGTGGGTCACGTGGTGATGCCGGTACAAACTAGAAGACAATTCGCTCGATTTCAATTTGCATTGTTGACAGTAGGAGAGCTCAGACGACCTTGACTTAATTAAGATGTTCTCAGGATTCAGTTGCTTGATCTAGTTTGCATTAAGTTCAATATATTCCTCTCAAGTCCTGACTCAGCTGCAGTGGGCACGTTTTCACTCTGTCGTGCTGCTGTAAATTCAGCAGTATGCTATATCTAAGTATGTCAATTCAGCAGTCAACAATATATGAGTATGTCAATTCAGTAGTAAGCAATATCTGAGTATGTCAATTCAGTAGTAAGCAATATCTGAATATGTCAATTCAGTAGTAAGCAATATCTGAGTATGTCAATTCAACAGTCTGCAATGTCTGCGTACGCTAATTTAGCAGCTGTAATATCTGATTATATTAATTCAGCAGAGTGTAGTATCTTTGTTAATTCAACAGTTTGTAATATCAGAGTATGTTAATTCAGCAGACCGGAATATCTGAGCATGTTAATTCAACAGTCTGCAATATCAGAGTATGTTAATTCAGCACACTGTAATGTCTGAGTACTTTAATTCAGTTTTATAAGTAATACATCACTGAGTCTGCAATATGTATGTGAATTCAACGGACAAAATACATGAAAATATTAATTCAATCCATATATCTGAGTAAATAATTTAGCCGTCTTTGACATCTAACAATGCTAATTCAACAGTCCGTATATCTGAGAATGTTAATTCAGTGTCTGTAATATTTGAGAATGTTAATTCAGTGTCTGTAATATGTGAGTATGTTAATTTAGTGTCTGTAATATTTGAGAATGTTAATTCAGTGTCTGTAATGCCTGGGTACATTAATTCTGAAAATATTAATTCAGCTCTCTATAATATCTGAATAAGTTAATTCAGCAATCCGTGTGTATGAGCATGTTAATTCAGCAGTCCGCATATCTGAGTATGTCAATTCAAAGGCCTGCATTTTTTTATTATCTTCATTCAACAATCTATATCGGAGTACGATAATTTATAAGAATCAGTCTTTAATATCTCGTATCTGAGTACGATAATTTATAAGAATCAGCCTTTAATATCTCGTATCTGCAAAATACCTGAAATATGATAATGAACAACAATAGTGTGTAACATCTAACTTGTATTAATTTAATCCCAATACGCACACAAACACAAAATTAATCTACAATGCTTGAGATAATTTAATAATCAATTATGAGATGAGTAATATTTTAATTATTTTTATTCAACTAAGATGAACTGCATCAAAATCAATACAAAAAAAAGTATTTTAGCATGTTAGTTAAACAAAATTGTTATTAAGTTAGAATATTTGCGCATTTCTTAAAAAAACGGAACTAATCATAATTTTGGTTCTGTAAATTCAACAAATGTTAGTTTATAATTTTAAGTTCAACAAATATTAGTTTATAATGAAAAGCTCAACATAAAAATTTGTATATAATCTAATTTGAACAAAAAATGTTAGTGTTTCTGCAATGTATGTTCAACAAATGTTAGTTTATAATGTTAAATTCAACAAAAAATATTATAATGTAAGTTCAACAAATGTTAGTTTATAATGTTCATCTCAACAACAAATGTTATAATTTAAGTTCAACAAATGTTAGTTTATAATGTTAAGTTCAACAAAAAATGTTATAATGTAAGTTCAACAAAATATGTTAGTTTATAATATTAAGCTCAACAACAAATGTTATAATGTAAGTTCAACAAATGTTAGTTTATAATGTTAAGTTCAACAAAATTGTTAGTTTATAATGTTAAGTTCAATAAAAAATGTTATAATCTAAGTTCAAAAGTTAGATTTTTACAACTTGAGTTCAATAATATTAGCTTATAACGAAAGTCCCACAATATTAGCTAACAACTAGGGTTCAACAATATTAGTTTACAACTAAAGTTCAACAATATTAGCTTACAATGAAAGTTCTACAATCATAGATCGAAGTAGAAAGTTCAGTAAATGAAAGAACATTGCTCTCTAACACTGAGGATTTTATTAATTCAGAGCACGATTCTGTTGGACACCATTCTGGTAGCCTTTGCCTGTTAACCTTTACCATTCTGGTAGCCTTTGCCTGCTAACCTTTACCATTTTGGTAGCCTTTGCCTGTTAACATTTACCATGCTAGTAGCCTTTGCCTGTTAACTTTTACCATTCTGGTAGCCTTTGCCTGTTAACCTTTACTATTCTGGTAGCCTTTACGGGATAGCTTTTACCATTTTGGTAGTCTTTGTAACATTTTTGATAGCTTAAATTACACTCAGTCTGAAAGCCTGTTTAACATCACTATCAAAACGTGTTTAACATCACCGTCAAAGCATCTATGAGTTTAATGTTTGAATCTGACTTAGATGTTTACCGGTGTCTGATTCAGTCCTGCGGGTCTGCCTGATCAGTTGTTGACTGTCGTACGGCTTGTCTAGATTCCATTTCGGTTTGTTGACAGCCGCGGAAGGGCGCAGACAATGTGCACTTAATTAAGACAATTCATGGAATTCGCCCTGCCCTTCAACACACTCTAACCGCATTAAGCTCAACTGCCCTCTGTCAAGTGAGGAGACAGACCGATTGGATTTTAAAGACGGATCGAACAGTGGTCACTGAAAAACGAACATCAGCCTACTCCATTAACGTGCTAAATTGACAGAATTGTGGAAACATACTAAAAAGTGTGTTCTAGTGTTTGTGAATAGATGGGTGCAGTTAAAACACTGCTATAGGTCAATGTCAATGTCCTAACCAATGTGAAGGTCAATATTATATGTCATATAATATTACTGCTGCTGCTACTACTACTACTATTAATCGTGTTTGATCAATGAACAGCAAGGGAATCACATCCATCAACCACTCTGGAAAATACTATCAGGAATTATAGAAGACATGTCTGATGAGTGACCTTGAAGCAAATTTATTTCCGGACATTGAAGAAAAGATCATTAGGCCAGGCAGCGGATGAATGAAAGATCAGTTTGCAACTATAAAATCGTTTTTTGTTACCGACAGTAAAAGACACAGAGCACATCGAGAAAAGGCTTGATTATCAAATGGCTTGACTACAAAATAGATTGATTACCAAATGGATTGACTGCAAAAGGCTTGTAACTCAGTTCCTCATTTTCTTGGATACTTGAGACAATGAAACAGTAAAAGATAGCGCCAGCAATACAAATTTTGATGCAGGTGTCAATGCCAAACTGAAACGTCTACCCTCTAGCAATGAAAACAGAAAACTGCTGTTGTACCAGTCAAAGACGGAATAGTTCAAGGTGAAGCCCTGTAACCATTACCGTTCTGAATAGCTATAAATCCTCTCCAAATCCCATCAAACACACGACTATAATGCAAAATGGAATACTCCTATTTCATTATCAGTGTACTTAAACAAGGAAGCTCCCAAGCTATACAGTAAAACTGAAAACGACATCAAATTGTCAGATGAGTAATGTCAAGGACTTCGGACTCGAAAAATGTGGAAGTCTTTATGAGAAAGAAGAGATTAAATCCACAGAAGGGAGACAATTGGACAACGAAAATCCACAGAAGGGAGACAATTTGACATAGAAAACATAAA
The DNA here is from genome assembly GCA_028829895.1 of Sinotaia quadrata. Lineage (NCBI taxonomy): Eukaryota > Metazoa > Mollusca > Gastropoda > Architaenioglossa > Viviparidae > Sinotaia > Sinotaia quadrata. The sequence goes on along the minus strand of CM054177.1, from coordinate 142,658,745 downwards.
AGATGTTTCAGTGGTGGAAGGAAACAAGCATCCGCAAAAGAAAATATGCAGGTCAGAGAAAAACTCAAGATTAAAAGTTTATATTGGCAATGAATCAAATAAGTCTTCAAGTCAAATCTAAATTATGTGAATAAAATACAGGCTGTTAAGGCTTTTCCATTTCTGAAATGAGCTACTCAGGGAAATACATGTGGGTATGATGTGTTATATAGACAACCAAACGAAACCAATGACCTAGGCAGGACAACAGAAAGAAACAGTTCATAATGCACAAAGCTCGTTTACAAATATATGAAGGTAGACTATGGCAGTTGGCAGTTGGAAATGAAGGATCGAAGGAAGAAGAGATTATTTCAGCAAGGTGGAGTCAATGAGAGAAATACTAAGACTTAGTGGGTTACACACACGCGCGCGCGCGCGCACGCGCGCACACACACACACACACACACCACACAAGAATAAAATATAAATCATCTTGACAGACATCAACAAGCTATTGGAGACAGAAATCCCTCCACGGTCAACAGGTGCGACATACCAATGAAGAAACATCAAGAAAAGCAAGAAAAGCAAGCTCAAATATCAGAAAAGAAGCACTCATTAGGCTGGCCCGAAACAAAATCCCATAAGACAAAAGAATTAAGAAGACTTCACACACTAAATCACTATTCTTTATGTTTTTCATGTTAACTATTCATACACTATATCTTTATTCTTTATATTTTTCATGTTAACTATTCATACACTATATCTTTATTCTTTATATTTTTCATGTTAACTATTCATACACTATATCTTTATTCTTTATATTTTTCATGTTAACTATTCATACACTATATCTTTATTCTTTATATTTTTCATGCTAACTATTCATACACTATATCATTATTCTTTATATTTTTCATATTAACTACTTCTTAAGCGTATTTCGTATTTTCTCTTGAGTCACATTAAATGTATCAGCAACATTTACAATCATTCTCAAACTATTTAATTCCTATATACTTAATTAATATTTAATTCCTACACGAAAAACAAAAAGAATAGTGATTTACTGTGTGAATAGGTAAGGTAGTAGGGATTAAATGAAAGATGCAAATCATGAAATACAGATCTACAGATCTGAATATGACAAATGTAAGCGCTATATGCTGAATTTGAGAATGAAAAAATCACTGCCTTTGACATCGATCGAACGTTTTCATGAATATTTATTAAAAATTCTGCCAAATACACACACTCTAAATGCATTCTTTAGACCTGTATTTGCCAACATACGACTTGCAAACTACCAGCAGGGCTTCATAGCAATGGAACCAAGCACTGCATACACTCTGACTGCACTTTTTAGGATTGTATTTGCCAACATGCGCTTTGCACACTACCATCAGGGCTTCATATCAATGGAACCAAGCAATACCGCGGATAATGCAATGAAACTGATTGCAGACAGAAAGTCTCTCAGTGCAAACAAATCTATAAAACTTTACAATTTATATTTCAGTTTGATGTAGCAAACTTATTTAATTATATAGAATATATGGATGGATGAATAGATAGATATATAGACAGACAGACAGATAGATAGGTAGATAGATAGATAGATAGATAGATTAAGTGGTGCTGGATTTTAATGGTTTAATTAAGGAGTTGTCTCTCATAAAATGTGTAAGTTTTACCAAACTGTACTTTTAAAAAATCTTAAATATATCTTTTGCTCAACCTTAATCTCAATCTGTCTATGTTCGTAAAAAAATAAATAACAGCAGCAGAAAACTTCGTTTGTTAGGACGGTATGTCCAGTAACTGAACCTGAATTATTTAAGCAGGTGTATACAATTTGAAATCATATATGAACTTTTTTTCTTTTCAAATTTGCATCGATGTAATCTATTTTCACCATGATTAGTCAGTTGATACGTAATTCTCTGGTTGTCATTTTGTTTAATCTGCGATTTTTTCAACACTTACTCTATGCTACATACTACTTTCGGGGAGGGGGGGAGGAGTGTTTCTCATGGAAGGTTCTTATGATGCTTTGAATAAGCATCTCTAGAGAAATAACATATAATTCTGTTGAGCACAGGATTTGATTTCTGAAAGTTGTATCGAGCAGAGGATTTGATTTCTGAAGGTTGTATCGAGCAGAGGATTCGATTTCTGTAGGTCGTCTGAAACACAGGATTTGATTTTTGTAGGTTGTATCAAACACAGGATTTGATTTTTGTAGGTTGTATCAAACACAGGATTTGATTTTTGTAGGTTGTATCAAGCACGATATAGGGCACCATGTTAGTTTTATTACTGTATCAACCGTGTGTTTGTTATGATGAATTCTTCCATTTCAGTTGCAGTTCAGAACTATAATTATGTACTTTGCTTCAAAGGTATGGTTTGTTGTGAGAGTGATCTGTGAACTGTTTGAGAAGTAAGAATAGGTGTGTCTCTATTTGTAAGTGTGTACTGATTAATTTTCTAATTCATCTAATGGCCAGAGCTATTATTTTATTTAAAGCCACCTTATAATCGTTTTCTGCTGCCGCTTCGGCTGGGTGGTGGTGGTTAGGGAGGGGATCAATAGTAAATATGCACGTTGTTAATAAGAGAGGGGATCAATAGTATATATGCATGTTGTTAGTAAGTGAGGGGATCAATAGTAAATATGCATGTTGTTAATAAGAGAGGGGATCAATAGTAAATATGCATGTTGTTAGTAAGTGAGGGGATCAATAGTAAATATGCACGTTGTTAATAAGAGAGGGGATCAATAATAAATATGCATGTTGTTAATAAGAGAGGGGATCAATAGTAAATATGCATGTTGTTAATAAGTGAGGGGATCAATAGTAAATATGCATGTTGTTAATAAGAGAGGGGATCAATAGTAAATATGCATGTTGTTAGTAAGTGAGGGGATCAATAGTAAATATGCACGTTGTTAATAAGAGAGGGGATCAATAGTAAATATGCATGTTGTTAATAAGAGAGGGGATCAATAGTAAATATGCATGTTGTTAATAAGTGAGGGGATCAATAGTAAATATGCATGTTGTTAATAAGAGAGGGGATCAATAGTAAATATGCATGTTGTTAGTAAGTGAGGGGATCAATAGTAAATATGCATGTTGTTAATAAGAGAGGTAAGGGAGTGAACTGGTCGTGAATAGGAAGGGGCATATTAGTAAACGTGTCTGACATTTCTAATACAAGTGTGCGCGCTCCTGGTAGTTTAGAAAAAGACCAATTGTAATAAATAAAATTGTCATTAATAATATAAGTAAACTAGACTGCAATGATCACGTGTGGACGGTTTATGAATATTACAAGCTTTAAATTGGAGATAAACTGAAACATGCATTTACGTTTCTCAATTCCAGTGGACATTTCTATACTCATAAAATAATTTTAAATTCCTGGTTAGCATACATGGAGTCCACGATTTTTAACAAAGCGATGGAGTTCAATGTTTAAACAAGCAGTGGAGTCCTAAAATCATATTTTAAGTACGTTATGGTCATTTCACTTTAACAGATCCTTTTAAAGGGAGGTAACTCTATGAGGACCTAATCTCTTTGTTTTTCAGTGTTTCTCTACAGTCTACACAATCTGAAAATTAGTCACAGCTTCCGTACTCCTAGGTTGATAGCTTACACATACACACACACACACACACACACACACACACACACACACACACACACACACACACACACACACACACACTAACACACACGCACTAACACACACACACACACACACACACACACACACACACACACACACACACACACACACACACACACGCACGCACGCGCGCGCGCGCGCGCGCGAAAGAGCACTTTAAATATTTTGAAAAACAAACAAAACTGCTCACAAAATCACAATTGTTGTTTATTTGCCATTGGCCCTTATGGAATTGAATCGAATATATATTAATTTAGAACTCTTTTCATGCACTGTATTAGGCGGGTATGAAGCCTATAGATTTTCTCCGTATAGAAAGTGCCTTCCACGTGCTTGTAAACAGTCCATACTCGAGGGGTATGGGGGGGGGGGATGCGCGCATTTCATTCCTAACCATAATCACGTTAACCCCTTCAAAGATTCGAAAGAGTTTTGCCCTAGTAAATGAGTTTCACTTCGAAAGCCGGCGCTCGAAGGAGATTGAACAAAGAAATCTTCAGCACATCACTGGCGCTCTAATTAAATGATTGGACTGAAAATGAAGGTACGTGTGTGTTGGTGTGCGCGCGCAAGTGTATGTACGATGTTGGTACGCGTGTGTGCATGTGTGTATATGATGTGTGCATGGTGTATGTACGTGTGTATGTGAATGTTTATTTGAGTACTTCCGGTGGGGGTGATGGAACAGTGTAAAGACTTTGGCTTCTGAGAAAATGCACTAAAATGTTTCTTCCTGCAGAACACTCTAGAACACGTTATCATTGTTCGTGAATAATGACCAAAGCATGTATTATTCCGGCATGCATAATGACCAAAGCATGTATTATTCCGGCATGCATAATGACCAAAGCATGTATTATTCCGGCATGCATAATGACCAAAGCATGTATTATTCCGGCATGCATAATGACCAAAGCATGTATTATTCCGGCATGCATAATGACCAAAGCATGTATTATTCCGGCATGCATAATGACAGAAGCATGTATTATTCCGGCATGCATAATGACAGAAGCATGTATTATTCCGGCATGCATAATGACAGAAGCATGTATTATTCCGCCATGCATAATGACAGAAGAATATATAGTCCGTCTTTGCAGAATGACAAAAGTACATATTATCCAGGTCCTGCAGAATGACATAAGTATATATTATTCTTTCAATGCAGAAAGACACATATGTATACATTATTTTCCCAGAAATAACACTCAGGCACCTACATAAGCCGCAGAAGTCATCAGAGTAAATAAAAATCTTAAGCGGCACTTGTTTCCTACATATTTTGAAGTAATTGTGAAAGTACTTCCCGGTCCAGACCTCAAGTCCTCGCTTAGTGGTATTGCTGAGGACTTTCTTATTACTACTACAAAACAGATTTGACAAAGAAGCTTCCATGGAATGGGATGGAGCTCGGGGGATCTCTCTTCTAATTGATGGCTTTCTTATAAGCTCACTTGCTAAAGTCCTCGGTGTTTAGGACTAACAAACGTTTCCCCTGTCCTTTAAACAGCTTTACAGCGTGGTGGGCGTGCGTAATTCACTTTAAAGCTCTTACATTTAGTCGTAAGCTACATTCAAACGACTGCACAAAACAATCATATCCCATGCAACATCCACATTCATACACACATACATTCGCACATAGAAGAGTAGTATACATTTTAGACAACACCCAATGCAGTTCAAGCATTGCGTTACGTCACTCTTTAGAAAACACCCAATGCAGTTCAAGCATTGCTTTACGTCACTCTTTAGTAACACCCAATGCAGTTCAAGCATTGATTTACGTCACTCTTTAGAAAACACCCAATGCAGTTCAAGCATTGCTTTACGTCACTCTTTAGAAAACACCCAATGCAGTTCAAGCATTGCTTTACGTCACTCTTTAGAAAACACCCAATGCAGTTCAAGCATTGCTTTACGTCACTCTTTAGTAACACCCAATGCAGTTCAAGCATTGATTTACGTCACTCTTTAGAAAACACCCAATGCAGTTCAAGCATTGCTTTACGTCACTCTTTAGAAAACACCCAATGCAGTTCAAGCATTGCTTTACGTCACTCTTTAGAAAACACCCAATGCAGTTCAAGCATTGCTTTACGTCACTCTTTAGAAAACACCCAATGCAGTTCAAGCATTGCTTTACATCACTCTTTAGAAAACACCCAATGCAGTTCAAGCAATTTTGCATTACTCTTTAGAAGGCATCGAATGCATTTAAAATAATTTTGTCACATTTTAGAAAACACCCAAAGCAGTTAAAGCAATGCTTGCGTCACTCGTTAGAAATCACTCGTTAGAAATAGCCCACTACAATTAAAGCAATATTTGGGTCACTCTTAAATAAAAGAACTCAATGCAGTTCAAGCAACGTTTGCGTCACATTTTAAAAAGCACTCAATGCAGTTAAAGGAATGTTAGCGTCACATTTTAGAAAGCACTCAATGCAGTTAAAGGAATGTTAGCGTCACATTTTAGAAAGCACTCAATGCAGTTAAATTAATGCTTGCGTCACCACACAGTACAATTAAAGAAATGTTTGCATCACTCTTAAGAAAGCAACCAGCTCTATTGAAGCAATGTTTCCATCAATCTTTAGAATTCACATAGTGCAACTAAAATAATGTAACTACCCAACGCATTTAAAGTACTGTTTCCATCACGTCTGAGAAAATACCCCGAATAATTAAAACTTACGGGGGAGTCTGGTCAAAGGCACTCTGGGCTGATAAGATCAGCTATCAGTAATGGCTTAACTTGCAAGTAAATTGGTGCAGTCTATACTGTTATAATGAATGTCTTTGTACAGGAGACAGTTCATTAAGTGTTAGTATAATGAATATATTTGACAGGAAACTCAGTACTTTAAGTGCTACTGTAATTTATGTCTTGTACATAAAAACTTTAAGTGTTAGTGTAATGAATATCTTTGTACAGGAGACTCGGTACTTTAACTGTTACTGTAACTAATGTCTTTTTACAGGAGACTCGGTACTTTACCTGTTACTGTAACGAATGTCTTTGTAGAGAAGACGAACAGTGTTAGAAGAGTGTTAGAGTAATGAATATCTTTGTACAGGAGACTCGGTACTTCAAGTGTTATTGTAATGAATGCCTTTGTACAGGAGACTAGGTACTTTACCTGTTACTGTAATGAATGTCTTTGTACAGGAGACCCGGTACTTTAAGTGTTACTATAATGAATGCCTTTTTTTTTCAGAAGACTCAGTACTTTAAGTGTTACCATGAAAAATGAATGTGTTAGTATAGGAGACTTTGTACTTTAAGTGTTACTGAATGAGTATCTTTGTACAGGAGATTCGGTACTTTAAGTGTTCTTATAATCCCCATGGCTAGCTGATTGTTGATGGAACATATGAACTTCATATTTCCTTCATTCTACTTGCCAAATTATACAATGAAATTAAACTTCAGAATAAAACTGAAATGAAGGAAGACTAACTAACTTTTCCACCTGAAATTGAAATTTTGAAATTGTATATATGGTCAAACAAGTGCAATCAGTCGGTAACCATTTCAAAGTCTGTATAGAGGATAGTGAATGCATCAAGCTGTTAAATGCCTGAATTAGATATTTTCTGCGTCAAGAGGTAAAATGAACTTTTACTTTTAAAAATAATTTCTAAATACTTTATATTTTTCTCTTGTACTTTTTAAAAATAATTTCTAAATACTTTATATTTTTCTCTTGTACTTTTACAAATAATTTCTAAATATGTCAGAGCATTTTTTTGCTAAACATTTCTGCAAACATAATTAATAATTTTCTCAAGTATTATTTTAATCTAGGATCTCTTATTGAAGTAGGTTTCCTATTTTATCTGCTGCTGCTGCTGCTTTGTTTTCTAATAGTATTTAATACGATTTTCAGATAGCATTTGATATGATTTTTCCATTATTTATTTGTATGAATTTGTTTACTCTTAGTATACATATTCTATTATTATCTCTGCACTCAGTTTAGCTATACTGTAAATTGATTATAATTCTTGTTAGTAGAAAATGTCGTAATTGACTGATTTAGTAGCTTATTAGTAAATCGTGAGTAATTTACTCTGAGAATATCTTTATATAAGTATTGTTCACTGTTGTCATAGTTACTGTTATAAGACGTTTGTACATAGCTTGCCCTAGACAATTTTATTACGTCAGCTGCTGATGTTCTAACAGTGAACATTCTGCTATGTCATTGACATAGTTATAGCTTCTGCTGATTGCATAGTGTAGCACCGGAATACGGCAGTAAAATGTGTATCACTATATGCGAGAATCTAGATGCTTTACGGTGGCTTTTGAGCTGGATAACTTTCTAATGAAATACTCCTACACTAGTGCATACAGAGTTTATCTTCTGCTTGGCTCAGGTCTGCTAAAAGGTTTCCTGCAACATTGCATGTGCTATTAATTTGGTTACCAGTCTACCTCATCTTAGATCTATCTGTCGATCACACATCCTCAGTCAGTAATCCTGTCTGGGAAGACATCATCTAATTGACTACAGTTTTAGAAGTTCTTTCTCAGTGGGGCTAAAACTGCAAGTTATATTTGGAGAGTACATTTATTGATTGTCGACAATTTGTGCTCACTAATAGAATGAACTCACAAATACGATATGCAAAGTGTAGTATTATTTACATAGACACTGCATGACTATTGTCTGACTATAGCATTATTGCTTTTCCCTTGTTAAAATATCTTTAAGTAACCATTGGCTTCGATCTGCACCTTTAATACACATTAAATGTCACGTGTTCCTTCATCAGACTCTTCTGTTTATTTTATCAACTGTCTGTATCTGTCTTGGTATGGCTGAGTGTGATTGGGGTAAGTTTAGATCAGTCTAGCAATCTGTCTGATGAATGACTAATCACGTCACATTGTGACTGTGTGTGTGCCTGTACCTGTAAGTGCGTTTGGATTGAATGTAGCATGTGAAATCAATATATGTACGTGTTGCTGTAACTAGTGTCTTTTTAAGGAATTAACTATCAGCACTTCCAGTGTTTCTGTAATGAATGTGTTGACGGGAGGCAGATCGCTATTACTTTCAATAGTGTATTATTGTCTTGTACGAGGCTCTTTGAAGTTTACTGTAACAGAGGAGTTGTACTGGAGAAAGACCACAAGACAAGTGTTACTGCCATGAAGGTGTTGATATCTTGGACGAAAGCTGAGAATTGTAGTTCTATAACAAAGCTGTACGGAGAGTCAGAACACTTTGCTTCTGTAGTAAAGGCGTTCCAGTGGACACTCAACACTTCATTAAAGTCTTGCAACGAAGACTGCCACTTGTTACAGAAAGAACGATATTCGTAAAGTGGACCACTCATTGCAGTAAAAGTTCGATATTCGATATTCGTAGGAAGTGGACCACTCATTGAAGTAAAAGTTATAAAATAATGACCGTCAAGAATCACTCGAGAAAGTACAACCTTCAAAATCAAAACAAAACAGAACAAAACTTCCACCTAAATTTGATTAAATCCCGGTTTTACGGAATACCATACTTAAATGCTCTAAATAACTAAAGAACGAAACAAGCTACTAATCACACTGCTGCAAGGAACGAAATAAATTGTCGGAAATTGATAGAGAAGGGAATCAGCCCTACAAAAGAGAAATCGGAGGTGGGAGTGGGGCTAAGGTGAGGAGGAAAAGTTTCATCAAACAGACCATGAACACACGCAGAAGCAAGGTTCGTTTTTTTGGCAGGAGATAGTGGCCCGGGACATTACGTGCCAAACATGGGACGGCGGCTTATTGATTACCTCTCTCTTTGATTGCTGCATTGTTCTACCCTTCGGACGGGGCATGTAGTGGGGTTGGGGGGTGAGCGAGTGGAAGGAGAAGGTGGTGATGGTGATTGGTGGCTGGTTTAGAATTCGCGGCAGCAAACCCCACAGCTAAAATGGGAAAGTTGCAGTTAGGTGAATGTACGATGCAGATAGAAAAAAAGGCTAAGAGAGAAATCTTTGCAATTGAATAAACACTTGATCAATAATCACGCGTGACGTTTACTAGTATTAGTTTAAATGTGTCTTAAGATGTGACTTTATATCTGGTTCGGGACGTTAAAAGTGAATTCCTCATGAGTTACTGAACATTTTTGCACTTTAATACACTGTAGTCATTTGCAGTCGCGACCAATACTGGGTTGAAAAAAAGTAGTTCAATATAGTATATAATAAATTTCGTGCTGAGACACCACGAGCGCTTTTGTCACTCTCATAAAAGATCTCTAGAGTCATTGTTTATCACATCTGTGTCACTGATTGCTCTATCATATCTGTATCACTGTTATCACATAAATGTCAGTATCATATCCATGTCACTGTTATCACATACGTGTCAATTTGCTCTATCATATCCGTGTCACTGTTATCACATAGGTGTCAGTCTGCTCTATCATATTTGTGTCACAGTGTGCTAATCATATATGTGTCACTGTTCGCTCTGTCACATCTGTGTCACGGATGGTTTAAAATATGCATTTATGTTTGATTCTGTCTTGTAAATACATGCATTTCGTCAATCGCACTCATTTGTACATTCATCGGCGCATCAAAAACACATTTGATACGCTCGACTGAATACAAAGATACAAGAATCGACGTCGCGGATAAATATGTAAAGAAGGAATAAATAAAATAAATAATAACAATATATTTAACCTCCTAAATATTTCCAATATTCACAATATTAACTTACACAAATGCAAAACAATCTGTTTAAGAAATTAAAAATAAATTATACAACAACAGATAAATCCATATTAAAATATATTACATGTCGTCCAAATGGTGAAAAAGGAAATCAATATTACATTAAAATTCAAAACGCTTTATCTTTGGACCAGAGTGTTTTCTTGTCAACAAATCTAATCAATATGTGCTACGAGAAAAATTGCAAATATTTGTGTCTAAGGTCACACAGTGGAAACAAGAGTACGCTCCCACGCAGAACGAACGTTTAAAAAACATATTGTTATAAAAGGCAACTAATTCTAGTTTGTTCAGTGGGCAACATTGCTCTCAGGCTGTGCGTGGATTAAGTTGTAGGATTAGCTAGTATTCTAGACAGATAAATAGTCTCTACATTAGGATAGCTCCAACCAGTTTGTACACTCCAGTAACTTTAACCATTTTGTACAGCCGTGTAGCTTGCATACTGTCAAGTAGCTCGTACTAGTTTGTACAGTCAAATAACTCCTGCCACTGCGTACTGTCAAGTAACTCGGAGTCTTTGTGTACAGTTAAGTAAATTGAGCCGTTTTGTACAGTCATGTAAAGTGAGCCGTTTTTTGTACAGTCAAGTAAAGCGAGCCGTTTATCCAGTCAGGTAGATTCAACTATTTCGCCATGCAAATGCAAAGTAGCTCGCACCAGTTTGTACAGTCTTTCAATAGTTTAAACTATTTTGCATAGACAAGATGCGTGAGCCATTTTTTTAACACTTAAGTAACTTAATCTATTTCATCATTCCATTTTTACACACTTAGGTAACTTAATCTATTTCATAATTCAATTTTTTACACTTAAGTAACTTAATCTATTTCATCATTCCATTTTTACACACTTAAGTAACTTAATCTATTTCATCATTCCATTTTTACACACTTAGGTAACTTAATCTATTTCATAATTCAATTTTTTACACTTAAGTAACTTAATCTATTTCATCATTCCATTTTTACACACTTAGGTAACTTAATCTATTTCATAATTCAATTTTTTACACTTAAGTAACTTAATCTATTTAATAATTCAATTTTTTACACTTAAGCAACCATTCAAATTCACTGGTTAGTTTTGGATAATGATAACCAAAACTGATGACGGAAAAAATAGACATAAGTGAGCTCGATTCTTGCAGTAAGAAAGCGTTGTCCTTGAACCGTTTTGCGAAACCTCGAGAGAGGAAAGTGAAGAACATCATTCCCGAAAAGTTCTTTTATTGACGATGGGGGAGTGGTGTGGGAAGCACTGAAATGGCAGGCACAGAAATTGTCCGAGGGTCTTTCACAGAGCCCAACCATTAGGTAACTGAATATCAACAGCATTACCGCCAGCGCCTGCAGACATTTGAGAGACGTACCGGAAACCATTGTACGAAGATTTCACATTATCAGAGCATATATTGTGTAACTACTGTTAATTAGCTAATTTGTACACAACCACATACACATTCACATATATACACATATTCTGGTTTTTCGAACCTATCGCAGTATTGCAGAATGTGGTAAAAGACAAATTTAAAAAATACACAAATCAGAATTGTGGTTCTAGCAAATAGTAAATACTTACACACTTGGAGTAGGACAAGATTGTGAAAATAAAGTAGAAAAAAGCTATAATTACACTCATAGAGTAAGATAAATGTGGGGTTAAAGTAGAAATGAAACTTGTGGTCGAGTAAATTTGCCTATCCCTATTTCTAAACTTAATTGTTATATAAATTGTTAAATGTCAAAGTGACCTGAACTGGGGCAATGCTTGTACTGATATTTTTAATTTTCGAAACAACTCAGGTAAAGAATGTGCTAGACTTGCTGATGTAATCTAAACCGATTTGTATGGATGAATAATTTTCATTATCCAATGGCTAAGATTTACAAGAACGAAATTAGCCAATGGGCTGAGATCAAAAGTTTACCGGTTCGAAAGAAGTATATTGTCTAATCACTTTGAATTTGGTGTGGCAAGAAATCTGGTCATGAAAGGTGGCAATTAGCTTAATGGTGAGTTAACGGACTGATTGAGAGAGAATGGACTGGGAAATCTTTCGTGCATTTTGTTGTTGATGTGTTATACTTGTGTTATATGGAGAGAATAGTCTACTCACATAATAATCTCTCCATTTTTCCATAAATTGTGAACTAAGATGCTCGTATGTAGTATGCTAAACACTTGACATAGATTCTAGCAAATACACAAATTGATATGTTGTTTTATGCTGTACGCATATATTGGGCTAACAAATACTCTAAGTTGAGACTTGACTATAACAAAGAATTGAGTTATGGATGAATAAACTCTAAAACTTACCGTTTGTTCCCTGATTATATTTTACCACAAAGAAGCTGACATTTTTCCTTGAATTTCCTGGTTTACTGATTTATAAACCGCTACGACCATGGTAGATTCGAGAAGTTTCTACCCCTAGTGTGTAAGTGTAAAGATACACTGCACTCAAACAATTCACCTAAATTTGATCTTATTGTGACACTAAGAGGGACTTCAAATTGCCTCAATTGGTTTGGTGTGAGTAGGCTTACTACTGGTTGATATTTAGTACTGATTTTTTATCATTGGAAATTTTACTTCTCCAAGTCTAACCATCAGTTTTGGTATAATGCTGGAGCTCGACACAATACAAACCAAACCTTTGTTATGTTCAAGTGGAGGTGGTGGTTGGTAAAGGATACACATAGATGATAAATATCATGTTTGACTCATTACAACCCCACAAGGTAGACCAGAGACATTTAACAATGCAAAGACTATACAAACACCACAGGATGAAGCTACAATAAAATGAAATGATAAGAATTACCGAAGAGACTGCAAAGAAATAACTATTACTAATAGTAATAAAAGAAAATAAGTAATGGCCATTTATACATGTGGAATGCAGGCCAATTAACTACATACATGGAACCTAGTTCTAGAGTATTCAGTGTATACAGTTTGTCACTGCTGGCATGTTATTGTTTACAATGTATATACATAATTCCTGCTATATTATTTCTTTCTCTGCTTCTAAATCTATTCTCTAAAACTCACCAATCTACAGTCTCTTAATACAGACTTTAAATGACACAAATGATGATAAGTTTTAGCTCCTGACTACACTGTACCAAAAAGCTGGGAACCCCCATCCCATTTTTATTTCACCACAAAAGCAGTAATCATTTCTCACAGCCTGCATAGTAAAACTCCCACATCTTACACCTTGAAACTGGCAAATAATTATTTACAGTTTTGGAGTATATTTTACAGAAATAATAACTGAATTTGAAACTCGGGACAAGCTAATTTGTACACACGCAAGTCTATTGTCATTAGTAAGAGGCAATTATCCATTAATGCTTCTGAGATAAACAACCTTCCATGGCAAAACGACTTGCATTAAGAGACACGACTTAATCTTAGAGATCTGTATTCAGTTACTTCTCATCTCAGTGCAGGTGAACTAATCACAGTCACACTAGTGAAAAGGTCTTTTGTTATGATCACAATGTTGTCATGTTCTAATCTGTCATTCCTACACTTTTGTTATGATCACAATGTTGCTATGTTCTAATCTGTCCTTCCTACACTTTTGTTATGATCACAATGTTGCTATGTTCTAATATGTCATTCCTACACTTAGCTAGACTATGCAGAGTCAAAGCCACACCATCCACTGAATTACTTGCATAACGATCCATATTGACTGGTAATTACCTTATTTTCTGAATTAATATGCAAAATTGTCTTAAATCGAATTCTCAGGATGTTTTCTCTATTTCAAAACAGTGAAGATGGGCAAGAGTTGCATACTTTAGAATATCACAATACATTTTCAATGATATTCATTTCTTTGAAATATTATTTTCAAATGTAATTTCTTTGGTGTAAATCTTTGAACAATCCATTTATTCTCTTACATCCTTAACACCCATTCTCTATTCCTGCCTCCCTCCCCTGCCTCCCTCCCCTGCCTCCGTCCCCTGTCACGTGACGCAGCATAATTCAGTTATTTGTATGTGTATTTCTTGCCCTAGGCCTCTCAGGCTATATTTCTTCAGCCTTGTGGGAATAAACCTTTACTAACATTAAAATTATCAGAACTTTGTTCAAATATCTACATCATGTCTCCCACGCACACAATGTTTATTATTTATTGCCTCGCATATACACAACTGTTATCCATTATTGTCTCTCATGTACATGAATGCTATTCATTATTGCCTCTTATATACACAACTGTTATCTATTATTGTCTCTCTGTACATGAATGTTATTCATTATTGTCTCTCTGTACATGTTATTCATTATTGTCTCTCATGTACATGAATGTTATTCTTACAATTCTTAGCATACTACAGATATCAAGATCAATTATGCCTGCATGATAAGACTAAGCACATAATTTTTGAGTGAATAGATAGATTTAAAAAAAAATAATTGACATGTTTAGCGATTGAAATTCTACTTGTATTTCCTTTCATACAGCGTTGGTAGTCTATTACGAGGGAAAGATTATTTTTTTCAACAATTTGTATGTCAGAGATATATTTAAATCGGTTTCTGATGACGTCTAACTGTTGCTTGCACTGATTGTGTGGCGGAGTAAATTTGCTTATCCCTATTTTAAAATGAAATTGTTATATAAATTGCTAAACTACCAATGACGACAGCGGTTGTGATATTAATGACTTGAGCAATGTATGTACACTCAATGACGACAGCGATTGTGATATTAATGACTTGAGCAATGTACGTACACTCAATGACGACAGCGATTGTGATATTAATGACTTGAGCAATGTACGTACACTCAATGACGACAGCGATTGTGATATTAATGACTTGAGCAATGTACGTACACGCAATGACGACAGCGATTGTGATACTAATGACTTGAGCAATGTACGTACACGCAATGGCGCATGTAAGCACACACGCACACGCATATAACGTTCATTTGACTAAGAATCAAGCAGTACAGTACTGAAATATGCTTGTAGCATTGTCTAGAAAACACAGCGGATGGGTGTATGGGAGGGGGGTTTACTGTGATCCCTTCTTAATCTATTATGTCATCACATATATAAGTCATATTACTCCCTTCCCGACCTCTCGAAATGCAAAAGTTTAGGGGTCAAATTCTAGTCTACTTGGGTTGTAAAACCGGTTGGATTAAGGTGAAATCTTGGGGAGATCTGCTCACTGGCAAACGTCCTTTGTGACACTAAGAAAAAAACCATCTAAAGTATTACATATGTACCAGGACACTAAATTAAGACTGAACAGTTCTGAACTCTGATCGCACGTGATTGCATAAGAGTTACCGAGAAATGTAACTGTAAATACCCCATAATTACCCAGGCTGTTAAATAAGACTGGACTGTTTGTGTAAACAAAATTGTAAATACCCCATAATTACCCAGACTGTTAAATAAGACTGGACTGTTTGTGTAAACAAAATTGTAAATACCCCATAATTACCCAGGCTGGTAAATAAGACTGATGTAAAGATAAATAAAGACTAAATAAAGATGTAAATGTGCACACGTATATTTCTATTTTTTCTAATTTATTGAGGCGGAATAAATTTGTCTATCCCTATTTCTAAACTTAATAAATATATTTGTTACCAATGTTAGCGTGACCCTAGTTTGGGCACTGCTTATGATGATATTTTTGTAAAGTACCAGAGTTGGAGTAAACGACTCAGGTAAAGAATATACTAGAACTTGCTGATTGAATACAAACCAATTCCTAGCAGATGAGTAGGTTGATTCTCCAATAGTCTCACACTTGTTCATAACAACTTCATCCAATGGGGATGGACCGAAAGTTATTTTGTTGAAGAAAGTCCTATATTCTAATCACTTTGATTTTGATATAACTCGAGTCCATTATAAAGGAGATCATTAGCTTATGAAAGGAGGGTGTCTTGTACCCGCTTCATACTACAGTGACTGCTGTACTCTATCAGATCACATTGGTGTGTGAATCCAGCATTGTCGTCGAACTTGTCAGTGAACGTCTTGCTGTAAGTAGATTCCTATGATTTACATTCGACAGCCAATATAGCGAAAATTGAGGCTTGATTTTGGTTTCGAGAATTCTCGTTATTATTCTGAACATTCCCTGTTGTGTATTTGAGTAGCGTACACGAAGATTCTAGAACATTCCGTGTGATGTGCTTTTGATACTGCACGAGAAGTTCTGGACAATTTTCTACTGTTTGCTTTGTGGGTACATCAAAGATTCTGGAAGAGTTGTGCAATGTGCCATGAAGGGGTACATTGGACCATAACCTAAATAAGAAAGATACACACACACACACACACACACACACACACACACACACACACACACACACACACACACACACACACACATGTGCCTAATTTGACTGCTGATGTCTGTGCTAGGATAACTGAAGAAGAGTCTAGCGTTAATAAAAAATTCTTGTAAAGTGATGTAAATATCAACCGTATTTTGATTATATTCATATGTTGTATATTTGATTGTTAATTTTATCAGTTTATTAAAGTTAATAACCTGATTGCACATATATTAAAACCTATGTAGGAGTAATAGTGGGGTGGATGGGGGCTCATTAAATATAAATAAAAGACACATTGTTATTACTCCATTAGTAAGAAATTTCCACCTACAGAAAATATTATGCCACAGTAAAACGTCTATTTTATTATTGTGCATATGAGTAGAGTTTTACGACTCCCTTATAATAATGTGAGAGAGTTATTGATAACTATAAATTAAGATTCTCGATCACATGTAATTAGTTGTGTGTTATTTATTTAATAAATAATGACCATAACGATTGAAGGCTGCCCAATAGATGTCATATTATGTTTCTAGAAATAGCTTGTAGTTGTTTTGAAATGAGACAATAAGTGCCTTCTTTAAAAAAATACAATTCAAAGTTCAATGCGTGGCGTTCTAAGACTATCTCGTAATTACAAGTGTTGTAAATAATATTTTATGATCCTGTGCAGGAGATAGTTATATGCCTTGCATGCACGATACAACGTTTAGATTTCAACTAAGCGGTTTTTTCATAACCCAACTAAACATTGCCCTCGACTTCTAGTTCAAATCCTTTAGATTTCCAACTTGATTAAATGACAATTAATTACATCAGCCTCACCTGTAATTTGCTTTCGAAATAATTATAGCTTTGTATTGCGACAGGCTGGAGGCATTCCATGGACTTTATTCTTCCCCCCTTTAAAAGTTTAAAAAAAAAAATTAGTTAAAAAGCACTACTCGTGAAAGCAAACACTTCCATGTTTGTCGTGCCCACTACCTCTCCATCAACAGGCGTGAAAGCGATACTACTGAATTCGTCGGACGGGAACCTCACAAGAGTGTAATTACTTAAACCTCTATCTCTGGGACCAGCCATTTGGTACAACCACTGTCATCTCGCAGCCGACTTGGGCACGCGCTGATCGATGGAGGTAGGAACCGTGCTGGACGCCTGACGTGTGTGTGTGTGTGTGTGTGTGTGTGTGTGTGTGTGTGTGTGTGTGTGTGTGTGTGTGTGGTGTTTGTGCGCATGCATGCATTTGTTTATGTGAGTGTGTGCGTGTGCTTATGTGAGTGGGTGTACGTGTTTTTGTGTGAGTGAGTGTGCACGATTTTACATGTAATTATTTGTGCGCGCGCGTGTGTGTTTACGTATATTTGTGTATATGTGTGTGTGTGGTATTTACTGTGTGTCTGTGAGTAAGAAATTGTGACGTAACCAATCTGTCAGGAGCGGTTTATAGATATTGGAACCATGCAAGCACAACTGTTTTCTTTGGGATTTGATGGGCAGAATATTTGGGCGGTTCGAACTAGTTCGCTGAGGTGAAAGATGAATATAGGGATAAAAAGGGCTCGAGAGAGAGGGAAAATAATTGAAATAAGTGCGAGCATATCTGAATAAATAACAGAAGTGTAAGAGATAGGGGCCATAACTGTTTATTTCCATCAGAGTGACTTTTTGTAGACTGCCCACAGAAACGTGTGGTATTACTAACAGAAGACATGTAGTTTTGCTATGGGAAAATGGATCCAGAGAATGAACAGTGTGTGGGAAAGAGAATGTGTGTATACGTGCGTGTGTAAAAGGCGGACCTGTACGTGTGTTTTTATATTATATATGTATACGTGTATTTGTGAGAGAAAGAAAAAGTGTCTGAATATTTTTTTTCATTTGGAAGAAAGGGCGGGCTGAGACATGCAGTAGAGAATATAATTTTATTTTGCAAATTGGACACAATCAAATGCACAGATCACTAGATAGTCTCTCTATCGTGCTCCATCTTCTCAGATTAGCGCACCACCAATTATTTTACCGATGGCCTTGAAACATACCCCTAAAGACGGCCAGACAACGAGAACGTCTTCACTGACTCTCCGGGTAAAGGGGCCATCCATGACGGTCAGTGAAGCATATCATTATTGTGGGTACATTGGACCATAACCTAAATAAGAAAGATACACACACACACACACACACACACACACACACACACACACACACACACACATGTGCCTAATTTGACTGCTGATGTCTGTACTAGGATAACTGAAGAAGAGTCTAGCGTACTCTGATTTACAGAGTACACAAGATAACACTGACGATCAATGAATCAAGTCCTTATGGACTTACAGAGCACACGTCAACACTGATGGTCAGTGAAGCATATCATTATTGATTTACAGAGTACACAAGATAACACTGACGATCAGTGAATCATGTCCTTTATAGATTTATAGGTTACACAAGCTATCACTGACGGTCGATAAAAAATGTCCTTATTGAATTTCAGGGTACTATGGCATGTGCGGGCGAATTGTGAATGGAGAGAAAGACAGCAGAAGAGGTGTACCTTGCTCTAATTAATTCCTCCTTCACTTGCTGAAAATTTTAATCCTTACTTTCAGTCCATATTTATTTCAACCTCCGTAAACACGGGTACAAAACAAACAATAAAAAGGACGTGCCATATGGCTAGCAAAATATAATATTAAGATTTGTTCCCAAGCTCCCCATATTCCCACCTTTGAATTTAAAATCCATATGACATAAATACACATAGGAAACGTGAAAAGTCAAGGGAATTTATAAAGACAATTGATTAAAAGATGTAAAAATATAATGTCTAGGTAATTATATATATCTTGTAAACACATTATTGTCATCAGAGAGTTTCGTGCATGTAAAACAATGTTTTCACGTGGGGGTTCCTTAAAATTTTCTTCCACTTCAGTTGACGAAATTCATCAGCGGCTGATAAAATCGATGGCGGTCTGTGCTTGAATGGGTTGAACAGGGGATAAAACTCCGGTTCTCTCTGGCTCAGAAGTAAACATACATCGCTGTGTCGTGGTGGGGGGGAGGCCTGTTTAGCCAAAGTCCACTTGCACTGATATACCGCACAAACTGCCAGACTGTAAAAGAGTAAAATTCCTCTCTTTTAGTTGCTGTCACGCGTGTGACTGACATAATTACATTCGTTCTTCAGATGATAAAGTATAACAGATGAGAAGAAGGATTTATTGGTATCAGTATGAGTTTTAAAATCCAGTCTCCCACAGGGTCCTCAAGGCTAGGGTCCTGTGTAGGACTCTAGAATTTTACCATATGGGAGAGATTACATTGCTCCTTGCGTTCTGATTATCTTTTCCCTAATTTACTATTTAAGCATTTCTAAGGAATGCATCGCACCTGTTTCTTTTAACCCAATCACGGTCCGTTGACTCTGTGGCTGGTCCTAAATTTTATGAAGGGAGCCTTGGTCAGACCACAGATGGATATATATATCAGATTTTCACGCAGCGACTGAAACGCCAGTCTCCGGACTAACTTTTTTGGTTTTGTCCATCAGATAAACATTTCTGGTCATCTGACCAATGTTAGAGTTTCAGCCGTTTCAAGTCACCCACGATCATATTAGAGGATAAACCTCAAAATTGATAGTGAAAATGTTGGGAAAATCCAAAGGTTGAATGAATTAAAAGCATATAGAGTTAAAATAATAAAGATATGAAATGTCACTATTATTATAATGAATTAAAGGTTTAAATATTCTTCTTCTTATTAAAGTTTAAAATATCATTATTAGTTGGAACATTAATATATTTTAATAAAATCATAAGCAGGTGGAAAATCAAGATGAGTATGACAGGACAAATGACAGACAAACAATTGCATACGTTTGTTAGTGCAGTACCACTTAGCTAACTTTTTCTTCAACACTTTCGTGCAGTACCACTTAGGTTTTACACAACTAACTTTTCCTTCAACACCTTCGTGCAGTACCACTTAGGTTTTACACAACTAACTTTTCCTTTAACACTTTCGTGAAAAGTACCACTAAGCATTTATACAGCTCACTTTTCCTTCAAAATTTTGTGTAGCACCACATAGGTTTTACACAGTTAACTTTTCATTCAACGCTTTCGTGCCTCCACATGTGTTGTGTGGTGACGTAATTGTCATCTGTCTGACTTATCAGCTTCTAACCAATGTTAGTGCTCAGAACAAAACGATCGAATTTCTATCAGCGTATAATTATCAAAGGACATAGCTCTATCTGATTTACCCACTCTGGAAAAACAAATTATCCATTGTTATATCTGTTGTGAGTAATGGAAGTAATTTTCTTGACCAAATAAAGAAAATAATTATCATTGTTGTTCCAAATGCGTAAGACGTTGGATCAGATAATACCGAAATTGCACACAAGTTCTACGAAGAAACAAGGAAGGGTGGGGGGTGGGGGGTATGCCAGATCAACAGAATCCCTACCAACTGACGTTTAGCGTGCCATTGATACCGTACTGATAGAGGACTGTTTGTGTTTTACAAGTGGATTTTTTAAAAATATTTTATTTGGCTAATTTTAAATGAATTATATTAAAAACAGCGAATTCTATGTGAAGTTTTCCGTGAATCGTGGAAAGATGTCAAAGACACATTTCTTTGCTCTTTCCACTTTTGCAAACATTGTTCTTGAGAATGATGTTGTTGACAACAAATGTTTTCATTGTCTCGGACAATGTGTTTTAAAAGTCTCAGAGGATATATTTTGAAAGTCTCTCAAGAATATGTTTTGAGTCTCAGAGAACGTGTTTTGACAGTCTCGGGCAACGTGTTTTGAAAGTTTCGGGCAACGTGTTTGGAAGTGCTCTACAGAAGGTCGGACGTCACTTGAAAGCGATCAGAAGATGGACCGGCCTTCACCTTCCAAAAACCAAGAAAAATGCTACCTGCATTTACAGCATCATCCGTGCAAATCGCCAGCTGACTATTGGACACTTTGCAAATGAAGGAGGAATGTCGTTCAGCAGTGGTCAGGCCAGTTAAAGGAATATGAGTATGGGCAGACCGCGTCAATGAGAACGTTACTGTACGCCTCCTGAACGCAGATCAGGGGACAGAATAAAAACCACAGTGTCGGAGGAGTTGCTGGCAAGGTCAGATACGGACGCGTACTTTCTAAAACAATTCCATTACAGGTGATATCTCGTGGATGGAAGCTCATGGCTCCGAAGCGAAACACTAAAGTTTTCATTTGAAAGGACATCGTTTTCAAATGAAAGATGTCAGAAAGCAATCCAGAGACTGGCTCTAAATCGATTCCGTTTAGTGCCCGCCAGGAATGCTTCCAGACGTGGACAAGACATTGTCAGCGATATTACAGTGTCTCGAGGTGACCACTTTCAATGGTGATCACGTGACTGTGACGGGCTGAGCCCATCGCTGTGTATGCTGCAGCCCGCCTATGTGCTACGTCGCGGGAGTCGCAGTAGCTGGCGATAGTAACTGGTACGAAACTGGATATCATTCTGGTTTTATTTCAAACAAGGCTACATTTTTGGCAAGATCACAGATACAGTGTATATACTTTCATAGATATATATTTATATATATACTGTTTTTTGCACTCTTTAATATAGCAGCGGTTGGTGCAATTACGCAAGGAATATACTATATTTTGTATTGATGTATATTCATCAGTGGTGCGTGATAGTGATTTTTTTTTTATATATAATTATGATTTATACGGATGGGAGTGCTTTTTATATAGTGCACCAATATAGCTTTCTATTTTGTTTGTATCTAATTAGTTAATTTGAAAGTTTTGCTTAAAGACTTACATTTATTTTCAATCGCTATTTAAATGCAAACGTAATCCTTTGCATTTAATAGTAATTTGTGATTTAATTAAAGTTAAAGGCCAGTAACTTCAATATTAGTGGCCTGTGTTTGACTTTCACGGTAGCGGCTTTATGTGCTGCCTGCATTTCCATAGTATACTGGCGTGCCAGGGAGAAAGAGATACAATACCACAAAGGAGTCCAGAGAGAATGGTGTGTGTGTGTGTGTGTGTGTGTGTGTGTGTGTGTGTGTGTGTGTGTGTGTGTGTGTGTGCGTGCGTGTGTGTGTGTGTGGTGAGAGAGAGATTGGGGAGGGGTAGGATGTGCGAATGTAGGCGACTGCGGAGCCGTGAAATAAAACGTCGAAAAAATAAAACAGTTTGTTGTCGTTCCTACTGTGTCTGTCTTCAATATTTTTTATGCATTGTTGTCGTCGTGTGTCCTGTGGCCTACCCACCCAATCACATTACTCTAGATTTTAGAATAATTTTCAGTTAACAGTGATTTTTAAAGCGGCACATTCAAGCAAAAACAAAATATTGTCAATGTCGGGGACCATAATAAACAGGAAAGAAACAAAGTGCATAGTGTGATTCTAATCAGTGATGTTTTGATATTTCTTAAAATGAGGCATTGAAATTCAGTAATATGAAGTCTTGAGATTTATGTACAATGAGGCATTGAGATTAAGTAATATGAAGTCTTGAGATTTATGTACAATGAGGCATTGAGATTTATGTACAAAGAGGCATTGAGATTCATTAATATGAAGTCTTGAGATTTATGTACAATGAGGTATTGAGATTCAGTAAAATGAAGTCTTGAGATTTATGTGTACAATGAGGCACTGAGATTCAGTAAAATGGAGTCTTAAAATTACTTACAATGAGGCATTGAGATTCCGTGCAATGAAGTCTTGAGATTTATGTGCATTGAAGTATTGAGATGTCTTACAATGAGACCTTGATATTTCTTACAATGAGGCATTGAGATTTAGTACAATGAAATCTTATAATCACTTACAATGAGGCAATGAATTGACGGCAATGAAGTCTTAGGATTTCTTTAAATGCGGCATTAAAATTCAATAGAATGAAATCTTAAAATCACTTACAATGAGGCACTGAGATTTAAAGGAACAATGTTTCGGGATGTCTTATAATGACTCATTGAGATTCAGTAAGATATTGAGTTTACATTGAGTTTGCATCTCTTCATATGTGTTTTTTTCTTTCAGTGAGATCTTAATATTTCATTCAGTGAGATCTTAGTATTCCATTCAGTGAGGTCTTAGTATTCCGCTGTGAGGTCTCAATATTCCATTCAGTGATATATTAGTATTCCGTTCAGTGAGGCCTTAATATTCCGTTCAGTGAGGTCTTAGTATTCCATACAACGAGGTTTTAATATTCGGTTCAATGAGGTGCTTAATATTCCTTAAAATACGATTATAATATTCCGTTAAATGAAGTCTTATTGTTCAGCGCAATGCGTTCTTGAGATACCGGACAATGCACTCTAGAGGATATCTTCCTCTCTCGCCAGAGTAAAACGTAGCGTGTTTCACCCTGAATTGAGTGAATTACACTTCCTTTCTAAGATATGTTCTGCATCTGCTCACATCTTAAACTCTCTACGCCAACTGAGCATATTTTGCTGCAATACTACAAGGGGAAGGACATTTTGGAATATTGAATTACATGGTTCAATAAAGTGCTGAGCTAATAAAAGCAATCAAATTGGTACAGTTTAAAGACAGAGTTAACTTTGTTGTTGTTGATTTTGGAAGTAAGACGACTGTCTTCTCAGAATTCTGATAACAGCTGACTGATGGCATAAAATTTTAGTAATGAGAAGAATTCACTATGTCAGAATTTATCTAATGATGTAACTTTGGTGTGCTAAGAATTGGGTAATGAGATGGTAGCGCTGAGATTATTAGAAAAAGTTTATGTCACCAACATTAAATGGTGACATGTTCACAAATTTTGTGAAATGACATTTATTTCTGTGCATTCAAGATTTGGAAAATAAAATTGCTTCTGTACTTGCCAGGCGCCTACCAATGCATTTACGAAAATAAAGTTTTAGGATCAGTATTATAATGTCTGTTGAAATAGTTAAAAACATCTGGAAGTTTATCTAGTTACTATCTCAAATTAAATATTAAAAGAAAATTAAACAAAAGATGGCGGAAACCGGTGTCGTTAGCAAAAAAATAAGATGTGTGTTCTATGCACGCCCAACAGGAGTCAGCGGTCTTAATGTGTCAATATGATATCTACCCTGTACCCACTTCTTGATTCACTGTGTCCTGTTGACTACACTATAGCTGTTTGTTTATTTTTTAAATAAAATGTAAATGTGTTAAACTGGCAATGGTTTTATTGACGAATATGATGTCCA
This sequence comes from Sinotaia quadrata, assembly GCA_028829895.1. Taxonomy (NCBI): domain Eukaryota; kingdom Metazoa; phylum Mollusca; class Gastropoda; order Architaenioglossa; family Viviparidae; genus Sinotaia; species Sinotaia quadrata. Next base: position 142,633,729 of record CM054177.1, on the reverse strand, counting down.
CCCGTTTGTTGTTATAATGTGTCAATATGATGTCCACCCAGTACCCGTTTATTGTTCTAATGTGTCAATATGATGTCCACCTAGTACCCGTTTATTGTTCTAATGTGTCAATATGATGTCCACCCAGTACCCGCTTGTTGCTCTAACGCAGAGATTCTCACTAGTGTGTCGCGAAATCGCATGGCTGTGCCGCGAGAAAAAACAACAAAAAGTATTTTTATTAAAACGGGAAAATATAAAATAGGTATTAAATATTTTCAATAATAATATTATTATTTATTAATACAAGGTGAACAAGTAAATTGAAAGTAATACAAACTGAAATGATTAAAATTAATGAGTCAATAATTGTCGCCGCCCGCCTTCTCTCGGAGGAAAGGAGGGTGGTGGCTAGTCGACGCCACGTAGTGCTTGGATAAATGTTATTACAAATCCACAAACACAATACCAAGATGGTTATTTGGCTCGAATTTTATTCTGCATGTAGGTTAAGTATTGCCGACATGTTTGTATGTGTGTTTGTATACGGGCATGGAACTGTTCATCCACAGATTCGTAAGGGTTTCAATCTGATGATGAGGTGAACAGCTCGAAACGGCACGAAAGCCCCCAGACACAGTCATACACGTTCTTCTGTGCGATAACACGAAAGCCCTCAGATATAAGACACGAACACAAACGTATTTTGTGCGATAACACGAAAATCCGCAAGAAGTTAATAACACGCCGGGAAAGTCTTTCATGACAGTTCTCATCATGCCGCCACGTCGTAATCTTCTCTGACTGGTCCCTACCCTCTCCCCAGATTTAATCGCACACTCAGAATCTAGACTGTTTCGCACTTATAGCATATCCATGCCATTGTCTGTAAACAGGAAATCAGCTTGACCAGGTCAAAACGCAGTAAGGCAGTGCTAAATGCCCCGTCGATTGCTTATCACTGAGCGTGGAAATGTTTCATCAAGGAGTCTAGGTGTCCCGGGCGCAGGGGCAGCTCTTGACCTTCGCGAAGTATTCGCAAGTCTATTCATCACTGGATTCGGCTACTTATCTACCTCCGCTTCCACTGTACTGTTCACATCCGCTTCCCTGTATTTGCCTTGCTGTTATAAGTGAAGGTATCTTCTACTACCTCTAATATTTCTAACCACAACTCTAAGGAAAATAAAAGATATATATATATATATTTAACCATTCTGCATTATATTCTTAGACGAACACATAGACAAACTGATGAAACAAAAAATTTGAACACGACTACGCTCTCCATCCAGTAACAAACCTATGATATAGAGTTGGTTATCCAATAACAAACCTATGATATAGAGTTGGTTATCCAATAACAAACCTATGATATAGAGTTGGTTATCCAATAACAAACCTATGATATAGAGTTGGTTATCCAATAACAAACCTATAATATATCTTTGATATAGAATTCATCATTTATAATTCTTCTAGTCTATAGTCTACCTTCAGTCAACAATCCTTTGACCTAGAATTACGGTTGATTACAGTTGATAATGTCTCATCATCATTGCGATCTAGAGCTACGTCAGACTTTGACCTACGTCATAAATAAATCTCGCGTCGGTCATTGACCTTAGATCAAGAGTTAAATCTCTTGCATTGGCTTTATTGTAGTAAAGAAGTTTATCTTATTTATTTCCATTTTGTCTTGATCTTTGCATTTATCAAACTAAATCATTAATATAATATGTCGGTATTCGGGCAGCCGAGGTTATGTGCGATGCTATCAGCCGGTGCCATATAGTATTCATGAACAACGGAACAGGAATTCCCTTTAAGTCGTCGGATTTCCATGAATATGCTCGGTTCCGAGATGCTGTTTTCCAGCCCCCTTTCTGTCTAAGCGCGCGCTAAACAGACATCAGTGCCAGAGAGCGCTGACGTTCGATTCTGCCATATAAGCATCTCGGCCTGACTTTTGCATCGATTTCTGTGTTATCGGACAGTGGTTGGCGCATGCACTCTAATACGCCATTAGACACGTATGCAAATAAAGCGAAGGCAGACCTCTATGTTTTCTTCATTTTAAAGTCCCGTCGTCCGACGGCGGAATCGAGTGCCATCAGGGTGAGACGGTCCTGAGCCAGATGGATGTAACGGATGTGGTCAGTCCGGACTTTAGTCTCATTTGTTATCGTTCTGCGCAAGTCTCGTAATTCTGCGAGATTTCTTCAAGTCCCGTACATTGCATGAGTGTAACAATAAGAAAAGAAAAAAAAAAGAAAAAGAGAGAGAGAGAAAGAGAGAGAGAGAGAGAGAGAGAGAGAGAGAGAGAGAGAAAATCTAAGTCATTTCAGGGAACTATCTTGTATGGACTATCCGTGTCACAAGACGGGCGGGCTCGTTACAAGCCGACCCGAGCTGAAGTTAGAGATGCAAGGGGTGAAGTCTATTTTTGGCCTGCTCCGGTGCACCTCCAAAAAAAGCCCGTGACGTGTGCCAGTACTACGTCGTGTCAGGTTGTTACATAGACACACATGACATACTCCATTGATGTTTGGGTGGGGCCCAGTTTATTAGTGTCATGCCAAGGAACGTTTTATTGGCGGTGTGTGTTGTGAGTGTGTATCATAAATGTGAATAAATGGACGAACAGACGAACGGTGCAAAACAATAGTACAAATTCTTTCGTCCCTCTCAAAAACTATGAATAACAAGAGAGTTGAAAGATGTTTAAATCAGGTTATTTATTTCCCGATTTAAAAGGGGCACTACTCTTTCGCACAGTGATTAATCATTCATTCAACTTTCCAATGTCATACACTCTGTGGGAAATAAGGGGAGATGAAAATGATGAAATTCAAAATATAAAATAAAGATTAATTATACAATTCTTATGCGGCAAATGTGGCCGCTTTAACAATAGTTCACATGTAAAATAAGCATTACTTTTAACATTAAAGTTCTTATTTTGCAAACGATATAATAGTGTTCATTTTCTTAAGAGTCCTAGACTTAAGTATGTGCGCGTTAGCCGTGCTAATGATTACTCACTATTAATGTCAGAGTTCCAAGGAGATGACGTAAACTCACACGTCACTTATAAGCGGCACTTCAAAGTGAAGAATCACGGCGCAATTGAGGCGTCGCATTACAGGTGAAGACTCTGCAGAATCTAGGCACCACTTTCAGATTATCACGGGGAGAAATCTGAAATTTAGCTGACTGTTGTCAGCCTCGATAATTATCGTTGCTTGTCGTGGAAACGGACACGCCAACGACGTTTAGCATTATCGGATGGAGTCGTCCAGTGGGATGTGTCGTCGCATTACATTGAGTGTAGAAATCCGGATTGTCTGTAAGAAAATCTCGGTACTAGCCTCTCAATTAGCGGAATAGACTGCCAAACGAACCCTGACAGGCGGGAAGAACAAGTTGGTCCCTCGTGTCGTTAACTGCATACAACCAGCGTCGCATGCATCGGGTTGTTCTTGACAGCGAACTTTCCACTTTGCCAACAGTTATACTGAGTAATTTTGCCTCGCTACTCAATATATGGCATCGGACGGATGGAAAACGGATGGAAAGAGATTATTGCAGCTTTCCTTTATGAAATCTCTGTACATGAGATAATTCATACGTGAAGTTAGACTGGCTTCAGACGAATCGGCGTTTTCAACATTGAGAGTAAAAGTCTTTATTTTGCCTCTTATATAGCTCTCACTGAAGGTTTCCAAAACTTCCAGAAGCTATGTCCTGTGACATGATTTTTGCCTTGGATATATAGTGGTAATCGTGATGCACGCTTTTCTGTGGTCAATACTAATGCGCACTGGCCATTTCACTCGTCAACAACATGTGACGGTATTGCGCAGTTGTCCCAATTTATTTAATATACATATTCTTCATAAACTAATATATATATTCAATATGATAATTAACACACACTGCGTCACGAACGTCTGTCTACTAAAGAGATCTTAGGTGACCGTTACTGGAATTTTCATGCTACATATGTAAAATAACAAAACTCGGGTTACTTCAACTAGTTTTGTTAGCGGTTTATTAAAATGAAATAAAATATAATTTCGGTCCCTCATTTCCTGTGACAACCCCCTTCTTAAAATTGATTGGAGCTCACAGAGTGGAAATCAAATAGGAACAAAAAAATTTTATTTCACACGATAGTCCCCACAGGAATTATATGCGCATCTGTGGAGAGACTATCCTCTCTCTTGTTTATATCGCGGTTATGGCATGCCGGGATAATGCGTCGGCACCCGAATTTTCTCTGCCCGCGATGTGTTCGACAACGAAGCTATACTCCTGTAGCAGGAGTGTCCATCTAGTTAGCCTAGCGTTATCGTACATGCTAGTGCGCAGATATGTCAGCGGCTTATGATCGCACTGCAGGATGAATGGTTTAGAGTACAGATAAGCACTAAATTTCTTGAGTGCCCATACGATTGCTAAGCACTCTTTTTCGATCGCAGAATACCGTGTCTCACGATCTAACAGTTTCTTAGAAGCGTATGCTACCGGTAGGTATTCGTCATCTGTCTCTTGGAGAAGTATGGCACCGAGGCCTTCGTCTGATGCGTCGGTCCTGACAATAAATCTTTTGTCAAAGTCTGGTAACTGTAGGACGGGTTTACTGGTCAAGATGTCCTTCACTTTTTCGAGGGCGGTGCTACACTCTGCCGTCCATCGTATTTTCGTGGGTTGTTTGTTCCCAGTTAAGTCCGTCAGTGGTTTAAGAAGCGTACTGAAGTTTGGGACAAATTTTCGGTAGTACCCCACTAGCCCCAAAACTGCCCTGACCTGTTTCTTTGTAGTCGGTAAGGTCATGTCACGAATGGCTGCAGTCAAGTCTAGATTTGGGCCTATTTGTCCGTCACTTATGATATGGCCAAGAAACTCAATCTCCCGAAAGCCCGCGCGAACTTTGGAGGGTTTCACGGTCAATCTATGGCGCTCGAGAATGTCAAGTAGACCATCCACTGAGGATAAATGTTGGTCCCATGTTCCTGTTGCTACCAGTATGTCATCAAAGAAATTCAATGCGTCAACGCTCTCTAACGGTAATTTTCGCATGAAGCGCGCGAATGTTGCGGGTGCGTTCGCTAGTCCGAACGGTAGTCGGCAAAACTGAAATAAGCCTAGCGGAGTTGGGAATGCTGTTTTTGGTCTGTCGTCAATAGCAACTGACAGTTGCCAGTACCCTTTGCACATGTCAAACTTTGAAAAGTAATGTGCCTTGGTTAGTTTTGCGAACAATTCGTCCTGATTTGGGATAGGTTCCGCATCGAATTCAGTTATCTCATTTAACTGTCTGTAGTCCACACAAAAACGAAGCGTACCGTCTTTCTTTTTAACTAAGACGACCGGTGATGAATATGGGGAGATTGACTGTTCAATCACGCCCTGTTTTTGCATTTCACGCACCTGTTCTGCTATGTACTTTGTGCTCTCATATTTCTGTGGGTACTGTTTTAAGCGTATCGGTTTGTCGCTTAAAAGTTTGATGCGGTGTTCAACCAAATCTGAGTGGCCCGGTTGGTCGGTGAATATGCGCGCGTGTCTGTGTAAGAGGTTTGACATTGCGTCGCGCTGTTCGACAGTTAAGTTCGAGTCAATCTCGACTTGATCGACTGTAACTGCAGAGTTAGGCTGGGTTTCGGCGGACATCATGTCTGTTCTGAAATTGGAGTCTTCCAATTGTATCAGTGCGACATTCACGTTTTGTATCTGTTCGTCGCTGCGTTCATAGTAACGCTTTAGCATATTTATGTGATAGATTTTCTGCTTATTTCCTATCTGTATGCTATAATCGTTCTGCTTCACACGCTTAATAACGCGGTAGGGTCCACGCCAGTGCATTTGCATGCGGTTGTTATGGGTGGGCCGCAAGAGTAACACGAGCTGACCTGGTTCGAGGTCACGTTCCACAGCCGTACGGTCAAAATTTCGCTTGTATCGGGGTTGTTTTTCGCGAACGTTTTCCTGTGCTAAGTGACACGTTTCGGTCAGACGTTGACGTAGTTCGGCTACGTACGTGTGAACATCTTTACCATCGGTCACAGTGTCTCCCTTGACCCATGTTTCTTTTATTAGCTTAAGGGGACCACGAGGTTGCCTGCCGTATAGTAGTTGGAACGGTGAATAGCCCGTACTCTCTTGTGGGAGTTCGCGATACGCAAAGAGTAATGGTGCTAGAAAACGCGGCCACTGGTCGGGTTGTTCCGAGGCCATTTTAATTAACATTTTCTTTATTGTACCGTTGAAACGTTCAACGGCACCATTAGACTGAGCGTGATATGGTGATGAGAACAACTGTTTACACGCCAGTAGACGCATTGTTTCAGCCATCATTGCTGAGGTGAATTGAGTGCCCTGGTCACTCAATATCTCTCGGGGAACGCCCGTGCGAGAAAATACGTCTATTAAAGCGTCTGCGACTTCGATTGCTGTGATGCCCTTTAATGCGACTGCTTCTGGATATCGTGTTGCAAAATCCACGATTGTTAGGATATAGCGATATCCTCCTTCGGCCGCGGGAATGATTGGGCCAATAATGTCTACTGCGACTTTTAGGAATGGTTCCTCTACTGTTGGTACTATCTCGAGGGGAACTCGACTGACACGCCCTCGGTCAATATGTTGTTGACACTGCGTACATGTACGAACGTACGAGCGAACATCCCTACTCAGGCCTGGCCAAAAGAAGTCTTCACGAACTCGCTGCTCAGTGCGACGCGCGCCCTGATGTCCAGACATGATTGAGTCGTGTGCAAAGCTTAGAATCAGCGGTCTGAGTGGTTTAGGGGTAAATAGACACGTGGTGCTTCTAGTATCATTTTCCTTATAGTCGGTGCGCCGAAACGCTAGTCCGTCCTTCAGGAAATACGTCATTGTCGCGTACTTGCTGGACGTAATAGTGTTTTTCCGTGCCAGCTTTAGCATTGAGGACAAACTTTTGTCCTCCTGCTGCAGGTGACTGAGTTGACTTGGGGTCAACTGCGGGAATGTATTCTCGACTATCTTTAGAGCTGGGGGTCCTTGTTTACTACGTACCCGTTGTGCTCTAGTGGTTACGGGGAGAACAGGATAGATGTCATCAGTGTTTGCGTCACACTGTTCGGGCGATAGTATGAATCCGAACTGCATGTCTCTTATCACTGCGGCGGTGACTGTACCGGAAAATACGGGTGACGTAACATGTACAGTGGCTCTTGGACATGTACTAAGGTGTCCCATAACACATCGAATGCGGACACTACCTCTTAGATACTGTTCAGGGCGTACAAGTTTAGCATTTATGCAGCTTATGGACGCACCTGTATCGACCAGTATTTTGACTTTTTGTCCGTTTACTGTAGCCTGTTGGGTCTTTAGAGTTGCACCTGTTTCAGTGCATACCTTTACATCACGTGGACTGGGACAGTTCTGAGAACTATGCCCCTTCCCTTTGCAAGTGTAACATGTCATAGGTGGGGAGTCACGTGTGTGACGTCGTACGTCTTGTGACTTAGTATATGTCCGCTGTACCGGTTCGGGTTTTTCCGATTTCGTCATTGGTCGGTTCGGTTTCGGTGTATACTTCTGCCGATTTGTAGGAGGAGGGCGTGGTGCGCTCCTCGTAATTACCGGATCAGGGTAATCATTATACGTGTCTGCTAACTTCAACATATCACAGAAGTTAGTCGGGGGATTTCGCTGCAAATATGTCGTCATTGCAGGCGGAGCAATATGGAGAAATTGATCTCTTAATATCAAATCAAATAGGCCCTCATATGTCTTCCGGATGTCTGTCAAATCAATCCATCTATCAAGATAATGGCGTAACCGGGTACCGAAGGCTTGCATGGTGTCATTTGCTTTAGGTATGGCTCTCCTAAACATTTTTCGAAAGCCTTCTGCTGTACATTGAAAAGTACGCATCAAACCCGTTTTGAGATCTGCATAAGTAATAGCGGGATCGCGCGTTAGATCAGTAAATGCGCGCGAGCTTTCACCTTGAAGTATTTGACCGAGTTGTTGTTTCTTTTCAATGTCACTGTAATTAAAGTTGGCAATGAAACTGTCAAAGCGTGTCAAAAACTCGTCAATCGTCTCGACTTCAGGGTTAAAGAAAGCTAGCCGTGTACGGGGTTTATTTAATTCGGCCTGTTGCTTAGCAGTCCCATCTAACAACTTCTCTCTAGCTGTTACCTCTTGCTTAGCTAATTCAAGCTGTTCCTGATGTGCTCTAGCTTTTAACTTAAGCTTTTTCTCTTCTACTTCCTGCCTTTTATCTTCTAAATCCCTAGCAGACTGAATCTTTAATAACTCTATTTCTCTTGCCTCTTTCGATCTTTTTTCCTCTAGCTCATTTTTCCTATCCTCTAGTTCTCTAGCCTCTCTCGATCTTTTCTCCTCTAGCTCTCTCAAAGTTTGCATCTCTAGCTGTTTAACTAACTCTCTCTTATCTTCTAGCTCTCTAGCCTCTTTCGATCTTTTTTCCTCTAGCTCTCTCACCTCTTTCGCCTCATTTTCTTTCGCAACATACCATTTAGCTATCTCCTCATCCACGTATTCCTTTAACTCGGCTTTTTCATACCCGAATTCTCTACCCATAGCCATGAGTTCTTTCTTTATGTTTACTAGCTCGGCCATTTTTAAAATCGCTAGTTATCACGAGTATGGATAAAGTGACTTAGAATATTCGCGGGATTTTGACCTCTGTCGGTCACAAGTGGTGCAATGGTGTGCGTATGAACACCAGCCACCACGTGATTAGGATTATGACAATCACGAATAAAAGGAATCCCAATCGCAAATTTGCAAAGTTAGCAAAATTAGCAAAACAACAGTTGCTAATGTAGCGTACGAAATATCGATCTATGTACGTCTAAACACGAGTCGGTACGCGTTAACGATAATAGCGTAAAGATAATAAAACTTATTTCAACACAATAATAAGTCTTATCAAAATCCAGTTCACCTAAGTCTCAATAGCAAAGCCCTAACATGCAATAAACAATGCATAATGGTGATGAGATAGAAAAGCAGGAAAGAGATGACACTTTCTTACAACAACACAATTTACCTTGTCAGATCACGGTCAGTGGTCACCAGATGTTTACAAAACGGGCGGGCTCGTTACAAGCCGACCCGAGCTGAAGTTAGAGATGCAAGGGGTGAAGTCTATTTTTGGCCTGCTCCGGTGCACCTCCAAAAAAAGCCCGTGACGTGTGCCAGTACTACGTCGTGTCAGGTTGTTACATAGACACACATGACATACTCCATTGATGTTTGGGTGGGGCCCAGTTTATTAGTGTCATGCCAAGGAACGTTTTATTGGCGGTGTGTGTTGTGAGTGTGTATCATAAATGTGAATAAATGGACGAACAGACGAACGGTGCAAAACAATAGTACAAATTCTTTCGTCCCTCTCAAAAACTATGAATAACAAGAGAGTTGAAAGATGTTTAAATCAGGTTATTTATTTCCCGATTTAAAAGGGGCACTACTCTTTCGCACAGTGATTAATCATTCATTCAACTTTCCAATGTCATACACTCTGTGGGAAATAAGGGGAGATGAAAATGATGAAATTCAAAATATAAAATAAAGATTAATTATACAATTCTTATGCGGCAAATGTGGCCGCTTTAACAATAGTTCACATGTAAAATAAGCATTACTTTTAACATTAAAGTTCTTATTTTGCAAACGATATAATAGTGTTCATTTTCTTAAGAGTCCTAGACTTAAGTATGTGCGCGTTAGCCGTGCTAATGATTACTCACTATTAATGTCAGAGTTCCAAGGAGATGACGTAAACTCACACGTCACTTATAAGCGGCACTTCAAAGTGAAGAATCACGGCGCAATTGAGGCGTCGCATTACAGGTGAAGACTCTGCAGAATCTAGGCACCACTTTCAGATTATCACGGGGAGAAATCTGAAATTTAGCTGACTGTTGTCAGCCTCGATAATTATCGTTGCTTGTCGTGGAAACGGACACGCCAACGACGTTTAGCATTATCGGATGGAGTCGTCCAGTGGGATGTGTCGTCGCATTACATTGAGTGTAGAAATCCGGATTGTCTGTAAGAAAATCTCGGTACTAGCCTCTCAATTAGCGGAATAGACTGCCAAACGAACCCTGACAGGCGGGAAGAACAAGTTGGTCCCTCGTGTCGTTAACTGCATACAACCAGCGTCGCATGCATCGGGTTGTTCTTGACAGCGAACTTTCCACTTTGCCAACAGTTATACTGAGTAATTTTGCCTCGCTACTCAATATATGGCATCGGACGGATGGAAAACGGATGGAAAGAGATTATTGCAGCTTTCCTTTATGAAATCTCTGTACATGAGATAATTCATACGTGAAGTTAGACTGGCTTCAGACGAATCGGCGTTTTCAACATTGAGAGTAAAAGTCTTTATTTTGCCTCTTATATAGCTCTCACTGAAGGTTTCCAAAACTTCCAGAAGCTATGTCCTGTGACATGATTTTTGCCTTGGATATATAGTGGTAATCGTGATGCACGCTTTTCTGTGGTCAATACTAATGCGCACTGGCCATTTCACTCGTCAACAACATGTGACGGTATTGCGCAGTTGTCCCAATTTATTTAATATACATATTCTTCATAAACTAATATATATATTCAATATGATAATTAACACACACTGCGTCACGAACGTCTGTCTACTAAAGAGATCTTAGGTGACCGTTACTGGAATTTTCATGCTACATATGTAAAATAACAAAACTCGGGTTACTTCAACTAGTTTTGTTAGCGGTTTATTAAAATGAAATAAAATATAATTTCGGTCCCTCATTTCCTGTGACAATCCGTTTCCTTGTTTCTTGTCCCAATTTCTTGTCGGAATTTGTCAGCAAAAGCTCTAGTGCAGATACTATTTTTGTCATCATTCGGAGGGAGGGTTGTGTTGTTGCTTATAATAAAAGCAATAAAACACATCACCCAAATAGCAAAACATCCATAACGTTTGGATGAAAATGAATTAGTACAAAGTATGTCACGTTTAAGAGGAAATATTTTTTTTCTGCTCATTGGCTATTTAAGAGTTCGTGGCGTTATGAAACATTTGTTTTACTAGGAAAAGTAAATATATAGATCGCGGGATTTGCTTTTAAGTGAAGGTATTCGAAAATGTATTCTTATATTCGAATCCAGAAACATGTATTCTTATATTCGAATCCAGAAACATGTATTCTTATATTCGAATCCAGAAACATGTATTCTTATATTTGAATCCGGAAACAGATATTCTTATCTTTGAATCCAGAAACATGTATTCTTATATTTGAATCCAGAAACATGTATTCTCTTATCTTTGAATCCAGAAACATGTATTCTTATATTTGAATCCAGAAACATGTATTCTTATATTCGAATCCAGAAACATGTATTCTTATATTTGAATCCGGAAACAGATATTCTTATCTTTGAATCCAGAAACATGTATTCTTATATTTGAATCCAGAAACATGTATTCTCTTATCTTTGAATCCAGAAACATGTATTCTTATATTTGAATCCAGAAACATGTATTCTTATATTTGAATCCAGAAACATGTATTCTTATATTTGAATCCACAAACATGTATTTTTATTTGTATTCTTATAAATGACATTCGAGCACTCCAGAATGGGATCATTCGAAATGATTTTCGTATACTGATACTTGAGACATTATACTCCTTCACTATATCTTGAGATATGGAGCACACAGTGTTTTACGTTTATTCTCAAACTTGAGTTGTGAGATATTCGAAGTTGGTTTTTTTGTGTGTACAGCAGTATTTCAGACATAAAATATTTGCTGTAGTTTTCTTAACCATAAATTTGAGCTAAGAAACATTAGACGCTGCATTTGTATACATACATATTGTATTAGGGATATAAACCATTCGACGCAGTATGTGTATATATATATTTATATATATTGCCAATGAGATGTGTGTGTTGGAGTGCCTATCCCTATTTCTAAACTTAATTGTTATATAAATTGTTAAATTGCCGAAGTGATCCGACCTTGGGCACTCATTATGATGGCATTTTGTAAGTGTCAGAGTTGGAGTAAACACTCGAGAATATGCTAGAAATTGGTGATGCAATGCAAACCAGTTCCAAATGAATGAGTAGTTTTATTATCCAATGGTTATGATGAATGAGAACTAGACCATCCAATGGGCTGAGATTAAATGTTTGCCTGCTGTAAAGAATTATATTGTCTCATCACTTGAATTTGGTGTGGCAAGAAGTCTGGTCATGAATGGCGGATATTAACTTACTGGTGAGTTAACTGCATGATTGAGAGGGAATGGACTTAGAAATATTTCGTTTCGTGCATTTTTCCTATTGATATGTTACATGTGTTTTTCACATAGAGATGTATTATGAGAATAGACTATTATTTCTACAGATTGTGAACTATGATGCCTGTAGGCAGAATGCTAAACACTTGACATTGTTTTGTGCTGAAACTGCTGCCTAAAAATATTATGCTGTATTTATTATGCTGTGTGCATGTATCTGGCTAATAAATACTGTTGCAGGAAACTATAAGTTGAGACTTGAATGTAAGAAAGAATGGAGTTAAAAGGAATAAACTGGTAACTCAGCATTTGTCCCTTGATTATCCCTATCCTGCAGCTACTACTCATTCAACAGATTACTTTCTCCTTTCACTATAGTCCATTGGGGACTTCACTTCCAAAAATAAACTTTATGTAACATTTTTAAATCACACAATTCACAAATAGCATCTCATTAAAAAAAATTAAAAAGCAAAATATGAAAATTTATATTAAAAGAATATTCGGCAGAATTTCTGATCAAATGACACATTATCGTTCTGCCACTCCATGACCTTGAATATCTTCTGAAACCATTTTCACTCTACCTCCATTCCTTGACCTTGAATATCTTCTGAAACCATTTTCACTCTACCTCCATTTCTTGACCTTGAATATCTTCTGAAACCATTTTCACTCTTCCTCCATTCCATGACCTTGAATATCTTCTGAAACCATTATTACTCTACCTCCAGTCCATGACCTTGAATATCTTCTGAAACCATTATTACTGTACCTCTGCTCCATGACCTTGTTGGAAAGGGCAAACGTGTCTCCAAGTCCTCCCTCCGCTTAAAAAAAATATTACTTAAAAATTACTATTCTGCGAATCTGAGGTCGTAGTGAATATTCACACACACACACACACACACACACACACACACACACACACACACACACACACACACACACACACACACACACACACACACACACACACACACACACACACACACACACACACATATATATATACACACGCACGTATATTTTTGAAAATTTTCAACTTTGTATCCATCCTTCTCGAAGTATTATTACTACAACTGTATTCACCGGTGACGATTTATTCATAAATTCACTGATGTTCATAACTCTCCTTGTCCTTCGCTCCACTAGACTAATTTGATATTCTTTTGGTTATAATCGGATCTAAATTTAATTTATATCGTTCATAGATGTTCTGACATAAAGGATAGATGGTGCAAAATCTAGCTTGTATTGTGCCTTATATTACACACACAAACATATGTGCGCGCGCGAACACACACTCGAACATATATATATATTATTCCCTACGTCACGGGTGATTACTTTCTTTATGACTTTCTTGCTGACGTCAGTACAACTAAAAATAGTAAAGAAATAAAAGAAATCGAGCTTCTTCTCCCTCCCTGCTATGCTAAATGGCTGGTTTAAATTACGGGAACGTCACCTGCGCCCTCTGTAATTACCCCCGAGAACTATTCTTGTGGTCCATTCGGAGATAGACTGCTGTTATCTAATGCAAGTACATGAACTTAGATTTACATTTCTGCACGATTACCATCTGTCATTGCTTTAAACTGAATCTGTGACATGTAGAAAAATAAGCATTTTTAGACTGGGTGCACTTTTAGAAATAATTGCAGCAGTCGTAAATAAGCTTTCCTGATTTTTCATGTGAACTGGAATTCAGGTTGATCACTTTTACTTTAAGTGTACAGAAGAGTTTGGTATTGAAAACAGAAAACTGCGAATATACTGAATGAAACACACACACACACACACACACACACACACACACACACACACACACACACACACACACACACACACACACACACACACAAATGCACACAAAACACAAAAACGTACACAAAAAACCCACACATACACTAAATATATACAGATACACATGTGTACGCACACCCCACCCCCCACACACCCACGCACACACTCAGCACGCACACCCCTCACACGTACCCCACGCATGCACCCCACACGCACGCATACAATCACACACACGCGCGCACATTTGCCTTCGTTTGTAAGATCAGCCAAATGACACACACACACACACACACAAATTTAATTTTTATATAAAAGAAAGAATTTCAATTTTCACAGAGTATGACATCTTTCACAAAAGAGAAGACTGACACATTCTGCAATAAATACACCGCAGTGCACAAACACACTTACCCAATCACAATTATTTTACACAAATCCATACACACGCATGCACTAAACACACATTCATATACAATAACCGACTGACATTGCAAACAGCAAATACTTATTCACAATTATATGCACACATACACACACACACACACACACACTCATACACATACATATACACGTCACTATAAATACCTCTGAACGCGAGTCTTCTTCATAACGGAATTGTTGAATTAAATATCATTATTTTGAATGCTTAAATGGCAAAAATTAACGAGTCATGTGTTTTAAATTTTTCTCTAGTTTAAATGCATGAAGAGTAAAATGCATATATTTCGTATTCTAAAGAAGTTTCATGTTTTTCATTCAGTAATAAATAATCTTGATCGGTTGTCAGCCTCGTGCAACATCATATTTCAAACGCGATCACGTGATTGTCATTAAATTGAGCATCCGCGTTTCTCATTGGTTTGGTCATGTCAAGACAGCATAGCTTCGTGTTTTCCACGTGCATTAAACATTTCAATTTTTCATGCGTATATTGTCTCTTACTGCTGAGATAACTGAGGTAGATAATAATAGCGATGATATTACCTCACAGAAGATGTTAATGTCTTTGTTCTGCTTCTGACTATTTGTTGCTATACTTGGAGAAGGTTGTGATATTAAGGCTAGGAGCCACCACCCTTTGCCGCTGGGTATCCCAAACTATTGACCTTGGCTGTCTTAATGCAGTTTATTGGGGACTTCACTTCCAAAAATAAACTTTATGTAACATTTTTAAATCACACAATTCACAAATAGCATCTCATTAAAAAAATTAAAAAGCAAAATATGAAAATTTATATTAAAAGAATATTCGGCAGAATTTCCGATCAAATGACTCATTATCGTTCTGCCACTCCATGACCTTGAATATCTTCTGAAACCATTATTACTCTACCTCCATTCCATGACCTTGAATATCTTCTGAAAACTTTGACAACGTAGCCGAAAATTTTCGTGGACCTGAACTCAGTTTTCAAAGACAATAAAAAAAAAATCAATATAAAATGTATTTTCGCCCATGGAATGTTTTAATCGTATTTACAGAGTGCGCGAAGCGCTGGCTCTACATTTAAGCTCTGGAAGTTTTCACACCTTTGCATGCTCAAAGTGCCTCTGTTTTCAAATTCGCGTGAAAGCCTCGTCCACAAAGACCCAATATTGACTTCAGTTGTCTGGAATCAAGACATGTAGCAAGCGTTATGGTCCATTGATTTATTACACAAGACACCCTGATGGCCGTGGATTGAGACCCTACCCTTTCATCAATAAAGCATTAATGACACAAGCGCGTCATTGTGGCCACCCGTTAATGGCAGCAAATGCTGGGAGGAACTTGAGAAGGTCAACACCAAATGCTAGATTGTTTCGCTTTGCAGCGAGCAACAGCAGAATAATTTCTGCGGGCAGCTAAGTAATTGAATGCAGCATGCAGTGGTGTTGGAGAACTAACTGCTTGCGGGCAATAGTGTCCATTGCAAGACATATAAGTGTTCCAAAGTAAAATCAGAGAGGTGTTGACATTTGTGCTAGCCATTGGAGCCTGCAAGGGGTGCATCAGAAATCAAGACGCGGACACAGTCACGAACGCATAGTTGGATATTTTTTGCAAGTTGTCGATTGGCAGGGACGTTCGGTTAGATGCCACTTTAATTTGTTGAACAATTACCAAGAATTTTTTTTAATTAAGAAAATGATTATACTGCGTCTAGAAAATTATTTGTTTTGAATAACAGAAACAGAGATGGTACTAGTGGGCTGTGTTAAAATCTGTCGTGCACAATATATATTTTTGATTTTGTTACCATAGCAACAGCTATCGTAAGATAGGTATAAGGCTTCGTTTCCTGTGTCGAATGTGTTTTTTAAAAAAACTGAATTATTTGTAATTTACAAACAAAATAATGAGTACGTCAAAATAGCTCCAATGTATATAAACCTAGATTAAGAAAGTATTAGTATGTGTGTGTGTACGTATGCGTGCATTTATGTGTGCGAGCGCGCATGAGTATGTGCGAAAGTGCGTTTGTGTGTGATGTTTATTTATTTCAGATCTTTGGTTTCATATTGTTGTTTGACAGAAAAAAGAAACCAATAGCAAGAAAACTCCAAGAGATTTGTTCTCCGTTCCACTTGTGTACTTAATTAGTATTTTTTCTTTGTGTTATATCTAGCACATTTAGTGTTGAGCTGAACATAGAAAAAACAAATCAAAAATACAAAACAAAACAAACAAACAATCAAACAAAAACATCCAAGCAAACAACCTTTGCTGTCATCAATTTAGATATATGTTTATAGTATTTCTCTCATTTTGCGACTCTTTACCAAAACATTTTCTGTGTTCTTCGTGTGTGTCATTATTATTTATTTGGTTTTTAAAAAAAATTCATGTCATTTTTTTCTCTACGAAACTATGTTTGTCGTCAGATTAATATACTGTCTGAATATTTCTTGATATAGAAGTTTTTATTTCGCTTATGACTGTCGACTTTTAAAAGGTGAAGAACTGAAATGTTGACTGCTATTTTTGAAGATTGTAAACAGATCGACAGTGAAGGCTGTAAACAGATCGACAGTGAAGATTGTAAACAGATCGACAGTGAAGGCTGTAAACAGATCGACAGTGAAGGCTGTAAACAGATCGACAGTGAAGGCTGTAAACAGATCGACAGTGAAGGCTGTAAACAGATCGACAGTGAAGGCTGTAAACAGATCGACAGTGAAGGCTGTAAACAGATCGACAGTGAAGGCTGTAAACAGATCGACAGTGAAGGCTGTAAACAGATCGACAGTGAAGGCTGTAAACAGATCGACAGTGAAGGCTAAAGAATTGGAGTTACATGATCGGTTTAAGCTTGAATCTCCGAGAATAATTTGAGCTTTACGATTAGATTTCAACCGTTTGCAGCTTCTTCCTGATGTGCAAGAGAAATAAGTTCACCAAGTCGAGAAAGTAACGGGGAACACACACTGTTATTTTTAGAATCAACACTGAGACACTCCTCAATAGCGCTGGTTCGTCTCGCCTGCTTAGATATTGGCTTGCAAGTAGTGAAGATGTTATTGTAAAGGGGAGAGAACTGTCAAACGTTGTCCGAGGCCAGGATCTCAAAGTGTCTGACTGAAGTTAAGGGACTGTCACTAATGTTTATTGACTCTGGAAGACTTAAGGATGTAGAAACCTTTGTAAGGGCAACAAATTCGACCTCAATTTTGTCATCAATCATTTGTGAATTATTTGCTCTTCTTGCTTATGTTTATCTACACTTCAGGTGGTGGAAACAAATTCATTAATGGAACCTTGATGTGGACAGCTGAGTACCATTATTGTGCATTTGGTAGGACACAGGATGTTGATATATGACACTGGGTAGAGATTGTGTATGCAGTACATGATCATGCCTGATAACAGAGTATTGTGGGGCAGCATACTTTTTACGGACAGTTATGATTTGAACCGAAATAAATCTGTACCATGGATACCCCCCAAAAATATGATGGAAACAATGGCTCTATACAGTATGACCAGTAAGTATCAAAAACTGCAGATAAACACGAAGTGTGATAACTGAAATATTTCCATCATCACAAGCAGACAGTTTATTAACGTGTTTCTTTTTTTTTTTTTAAATTGACAGTTTAGTAATGTAATGGAGAAATAAATTGTCTGAAAAAACAATAAAAGGATTTGAGTGATTTAGATGAGAATCTAGTAGAGGCACAACAATTCTTTCCCAGAAAGTTTACATCATATATAGATATATAGAGACTGGGCAACAGTTGGGTTTTTTTGTTTTTTGTTTTTGCTTCGTTAAATTTCGCTCAAAGGTTGGTTTCATCAACGTGATTATAGTTCTGATTATTGTGGGTGAATAATTATGACGTAATAATTAATGTAGTAAGTGACAGTTTCTGCAGAAAAATAAAGAAATCAAGTTTTACGAGTAATATACGTTGCTTAGCTGCCAGGTAGAGGTGTACTTATGGTGTTAAATACATTCTCAAGAAAGTGTATCAATGTAGTTACAGAAGAATCACAAAATACAACGTATGCGTGACGTAATTACAGCGCACATTCATAGATGAGCCATAGTGCGTATAATTACAGCAATCACAGTAACTACACTACTGTCAGAACACAACATAATCACAGTACAATCACATAACACAGAATAATCACAGTAGAGTCACAGAGTACAGCATAATCAAAATGCAGTCACAGAATACAGCATAATCACAGTACAATCACAGAACACTGTATACTAACACAATCACAATACAGTCACAGAACACAGTACAATTACACTACAGTCTACACCATGCTTTTAATTAACAACATAATCACACTGTACTGACAATTCATAACGTAATCATAGTTCACAAAATAATCATGGTAGAGTACAATCTTTGTATACAACTAATAGTTGAAAGCAAAACCATAGTAATGTTGTAATAGCTATATAACCAAAGTACATTCAGAGTACACAACATAACCATAATATAGTAACATAGCACAACATGGATACCGTAGAGACAACACTCATAATACACACCATAATATAGCTTGTCCCCAGACTGTCACTTGTCATAATATACAGCTTGCTACAAGCTTTTGTCAGTTATCATAGTATACTGCTTGTCACCAGACTGTCAGTCATCATAGTATACCGCTTGCCACCGACTCTCAGTCATCATAGTATTCTGCTTGTCACCAGACTGTCACTTATCTTAATATAATGCTTGCTTCATAGACTGTCACTCGTTGTAATATAACCAGGTTGTCATCTGTCATAAATAAATACCGTTTGCCTTGCAAACTTCTAAAAATCAAGCGTAAAGATTTTTCTCGAAAACTCGCGGTGCAAGGCCACAGTAGAGAGGTGAATTATAAGATGTGTCAATCGCCTGGTTGATCAAGTTTCAGTTAGGTTTTCATTTCTCTCTGGTTACTTGCTGATTTACTGTCAAACACTATGGTTTCCCTAGACATTATTTCGTGCATGACAGATAACATGACAGGCAACATTCCGTGATTCGACAACAAAACAAATCCTTGCAGTGGGGATGGCATGCAGTTTCAAATGAATAAATCCCATTCATAACTGGATTTTAAAAAATGTTTAATTCCCTTTTCCCCAGAAGAGATCCGTGTGTGTTTGTACCAATAGTAGGTATCAGCTCAAAACCAGAGTTGAAACGACTAAAGTAAAGGAATAAAATTATACTAATTATGGTCCGCCATATTAATAATGCGAGTTACAATCATGTTTAGTTCTTTATCAACAAAATATTTCTTGCTAGGCGTCATTAGTCGAAATATGTAAAATGTTACCCATGTAAAGAAATCCGTAAGTTAATAAAAATAAAAGAAACACTATTCTGCAATGACGAGAACTTTGTTTGAAACTCGCATGCTAAATAAAATGTTGTTGAGCAGTTTGTCAACAAACGATTGGCAGTCATTAAGAAAATTCTTGATTTTGAAATGGTGCCACTGCTCTAAGTTCATTTAGTGCTGTATGCGGCTTAACTGGCATCATCATCACCATTATCAATAATTATTATTTTTATTTGGAAAGCAGTGCTAACAACCCAACGGCCTTGATGGTTCCTCGTCACTCCTGCCGTCCCCTCCCGCCCCTACCCCTCCCAAACCCATTAATGTCTTTCTGCTGTTAACTTTGTTCAACAAGCTCCAGGGCAAATGCAGATTTTTAACTCCCGACCATTCACTTCTGTCAGTAACTGACTGGAGTTCGAGCGACTTCAGTCCTAGCCCCTTTCTTCTCCGCCACCTTCCAACGGCCCCTTCTCGTATCCACTAACACCTCCTCTTCACCCTCGCCCCGACACCCACCACCCCACGATCGTTGTTCAATACAGCTAATTCGATTAGAGTGTTCTCGTCCGTTTGGCCGATCGGTATCGTAACTGTGTTTGGGTGGTTAAGCTTTCAGACACTTGGCTGTACACTGGTAGTTTGTTCGATTAACGTGAGCTCCTTGTTTTTATCCATGGCACTGGTTTGGAGGGGGGGGGGGCGCACGCGAATGATATGGAATGCATTAAAGACGGTTTAAACAAAATAAACAAATACAATCATCTCAGACTGAAAGCAACGAAGCTGTACTGCTGTGTATGATTTACGAAAGAAAAACAAACACAAGCATTTGCGGAGTAAAAGGAAAACCTAGAGAAAAACCAACCGCCCACTAACAGAGAAACAAAAATGTTATAGTAGACACAGAGGCGCGAACTAAGGCAAGGGCAAGAGAGAAAATGATACATAAGACAAAGTAGACATTATTTGTTGGCTCTCTTCGTGAGCGTGAGTAACGAGAAAACAAAACAAAATAATGAAAGGAAACCTGGTAATTAAAATGGATTTATCAATTTTCCGTCTCTGGTTTAGTTATTATTCTGCTTCTTTCTTTCTTTCTTTCTTTCTTTCTTTCTTTCTTTCTTTCTTTCTTTCTTTCTTTCTTTCTTTCTTTCTTTCTTTCTTTCTTTCTTTCTTTCTTTCTTTCTTTCTTTCTAATAAATACCTTGAATGCAAGGAAACATTTCCTATAACATTTATACTAATCCGATTCAATGAAACAAACTGAAATAACAAAATAATATAAAAAAGTAAACTGAAGATTCTTCTTGAATTAAACTATTCAACATTTCATATTCAATTTAAAAGTAATGAACAACATATATAACAGTATGATCAAAATAAACATTATGCCTGTTGGAATAATAGTACTTAGATCATTTGGAGAAATTTTGATTCTATTTCTCTTCAGAAAATATTAAAAAAAAAAATTAAGTAAAAGCTTAAATAAACACACACACCTACCCCCGCAAAATTCGATTTTGTGTATCAAATACGAATTGGCTACAAAATGTTCCGATTTTAATTTTCATTCTTCGTACCAATTGACTTAGGTAAACAAACCAACGCAGAAATTAACAGAATTGTATCCTCTTCCGCAGGCACCTTTTCAGAGAGATTTACAGACACTGGTCAATGAATGATTTCATGCCAAACAGTTACAAAATGCATCCTGTCATTAACTTGCTTTCTGCTTTCCAACCAGCTACGAACAGCACCCTGACGTTAGCTTGCTTTATCTTTGCCAACCGGCTACAAAAAAGTGCCCTGTCGTAGGACATTGATTTGCTTTCTGCTTACCAACCAGCTGCAAACAGCGCCCTCAACTAAAACAGCGTTCTGACCTAAGTCATTGACTTTCATTGTGCCTGTCAACTACAAAAGAGGCCACGTGGTCTTTGCCCTCTGAAAGCTTTGTGCACTAATGTAATAGTGTTGAGGTGAAGAAACCGATTTGCAGAGAAATCAGCGCAAAGAGGAAAAAGATTGGACCATAATAAGGAATGGGATAGGAATGTGGGGTGGGGGGAGATCCGTTTTGTAAACTGAAAGTTCATAAATTTTATCATATAAATGTGCCATGACTGAATATAATTATATTTTAAAACATGTAGTGCATATTACTGAGCTTTTTAAAATCAATCATCATATCATATAATTAAAAATATTTTTAAAAAAGCAAACTACACACTGTACTTTATATGCCTTTAGTAGATTATCACAGCATAATAAATGAATACACATTTATCAGTGTATTTCGTATGAGACATTCCAAGAGGGTACATTACTCTTTAATGTAGACTCCCTATTATCAGATGATTCTTGACGGTATTATCGTCCGTTTGCCATGATAGTTCATCAAAGGGACACAACTGTAGCAAATTACTGTCGAGACCACAAAATTTATCATTTATGCACTATTGACATGAATAGAAGTTCCATCAATGAAATCTGTTTCACTTCAAACAAAATTTGTTCATTGAAGGAAAGTTAACACGTCGTACTTGTCTCAGTGATTTTTTTTAAACATATCTTTTGTTATTTCATACATTCACTGTACTTTGTTGTAGTTGCATAATTAGTAGAAGATTCAAAGATGTTTTGGAGCACTAAGAAGGATGGTGTTGTAAAATATTGTTGTTGCATCATCAGTGGAGGACTAAGAGGTATAGTGCTGTTACTTGCTCTAAGTCGGAAGTAGGCGCTCCTATAAGGTTCTCCCTTTACCAAATGTCTTTTAGCTGCCGACTGCTCTGGCAGGCCTCAGCCCGAGCTAAACAAAATGCATCGATTAGTGCGCAGCCGCAACGCTGTGTGTGTTTGTATGTATGTGTGTATATGTATATGTGTGTGTGCGCGTGTGTGTGAGAGAGAGAGAGAGAGAGAGAGAGAGAGACAGACAGACACAGAGACTGCGAGTATATTAGTAGCTTTAGCTTTGTTATTATTATTATTATTTATCATCTGAGCATGATAGAAGTAATGGTCTCCCGAAAGACGTATAACAAAAAAATAATTAATTCTATCCACCCAAACCTACGACCATGAGCAGGAGAAAATATAATTAATATTGTCTAGAACAAAATGGCGTCTAACGGCATCCTATTCCGCAGAACAATATATTGAAATTTCTTAACTGACAAGAGGGAGGTGAAGCATGGCTATACGTTAAAAGAGATTGTGAGATTATAACAGCTGTAAAACTCCCCCCCCCCAAAAAAAAAAAATGTGTGTTTGGTGGTGGTGGTGGTGGTGGGCAGTTGTCAAACTCGTCAGGAGCGGGGTGGGTAATTAAACGTTCTTTCTCTCCAAAACAAGTGGAGATCTTACGTTATATTGCTGTTCTGTAAAGGGGAAATGAAGTATATTAATTCTTTTTAAGCGAGGAAGATATACCAGATGTGGCACCGTCCAAGAGAGAAGGCTTTAAGCATTTTTATATTCTCCGATATCGAGAGAAACCTACTGTTGAAATTTTCTCTAGCAGACGAACAATAAAAATGCTGGTAACACTTTCCAAGAGAGAAAACAATAAAACAGCGTCAAAGCGGGTTACAAGTCCACTCTGCAAAATAAACAACAAAATCCACAAAACAAAACAAACAACAGACAAGCAAAACGAAGCAAAGGAAGAAACAAGGAAATCAACGGGGTGTGGGAGTGGGGGTTAAGTCTGCATTGCTGTTGTCGTACATGAAATTGTTTAATTGACGTTTACTAAAAGAAAAATAAAAAATTACTTTTTCTAAATCTAAATTAAATTACATCTTTAAACTGAAGTTTAATTATTTAAACAGACAAGCATTAACAGCAAACCGACAGAAAACAAAAACAAATTAAAAAATTCCAAACAAACAAAAGATATCATTCGCACCAGAATCAATATTGTAATAATAATATTTCTATGAAGAAATCAGAAATAAATAATAAATAACAAAATCAGCTATAACTACAGAAAACATAGATAAGTAATAATAACAAATTCAGCCATAACTAAAGTAAATAGCGATAAGTAATAATAACAAATTCAGCCATAACTAAAGTAAACAGCGATAAGTAATAATAACAAATTCAGCCATAACTAAAGTAAACAGCGATAAGTAATAATAACAAATTCAGCCATAACTAAAGTAAACAGCGATAAGTAATAATAACAAATTCAGCCATAACTAAAGTAAACAGCGATAAGTAATAATAACAAATTCAGCCATAACTAAAGTAAACAGCGATAAGTAATAATAACAAATTCAGCCATAACTAAAGTAAACAGCGATAAGTAATAATAACAAATTCAGCCATAAGCCATAACTAAAGTAAACAGCGATAAGTAATAATAACAAATTCAGCCATAAGCCATAACTAAAGTAAGCAGCGATGAATAAAAATAACAAAATCAGCCATAACTAAAGTAAACAGCGATGAGTAAAAATAACAAATTCAGCCATAACTAAAGTAAACAGCGATAAGTAATAATAATAAAATCAGCCATAACTAAAGTAAGCAGCGATAAGTAATCATAAAAAAATGAGCCATAACTATTCGTGTCAGAATGATTGCAAAGATATCTTAAAATATGTGCATTGCCCAAAATATTCATAATTTTATATATTTCATCCTTCCATTATAATGTCTGATGTCTCAATTTCATTAATGCATGCAATCATTACAATTCATTATCAATATTTCATTATATCCGTAGCCAGTGCACTTATGTCAAGTTTTCTGGCTTTATGCAACCAATATGTTAATTATGACTGTGAAACCATTACAACTTAATATCGTTATTTCTGACTATATGTACCATACAGCTAATGTCTTTATTTCTGATATTATGTAACCACTCAGCTAATGTCGTTCTTTCTGACATTGTTAATGTAGTTCTTTCTGACATTATGTAACCATTACAGCATATGTCGCTATTTCTGACTTTGTGGAACCATTGAAAACAAAGTCGCTATTTCTGACAATGATTAACCATTACAGGTAATGTCGTTATTTCAGTATTACAGCTACTGTCGTTGAAGCTTATTTAACTCTCTTATTTAACTGCAGTTGATTTTAGTCATCCTCAGTTTCTTTTTTCTGGCTGTTAATCATGGTTGCTTTTGTTGCTTCTATTTCTGTCATCAAAGTGGGAACTGCCCAGACATTTCAGCCAGATGTACCAAAAGTTGTCAGCAAAAAGAGGTGTCAAACCTCCGGACAAAACACTAAAAAATGGTTGAATAGTAGCAAATAAATGTTCAGTGTTGAACTGCAGTAATTTTTGTACAATGTATATGCTGCTGTTACAAATTGCAAGTATATGTTGGCATTTTAAATTATATTTTTGTCAAACTACTTCATTACTTTTTATTCATGAATGCTGCTAAAACATTTGTATGCACATTGTATGTTTCTAAATTTAAGTAACAAAAATATTCTGCAATACATTTTATAAATGACTTCAATAAGTTGCAATGTGCGCAATTAGTTGTTGTGTGTGGCCCTCATGACAACACATATGTGACCCTCATGACAACACATGTGTGACCCATGTGGCCCTCGGGGAACCCTCAGTTTGACATGACTGTTATATTGAGTACCTACAAGGGCATCTCACTGCTATCAACATGTTTAGCATACGAACAATATATTGCACAAAGTAACACTGTGAATATCAGAATGAACTTTAAACAAGAACACATATATACATGATACAAATTAGTGTGATCAGTACTTTAGAAATGGTGTGACGTTTTAGGTGAAGAAAAGAAATGAAGAAATTTCTGACGCGAGAAGGCGAGATGCAACAAAAAACAAACCCGGTCTCCGGTGATAAAAGGTTTTTCGTCTTTGTCACACTACGTCTTACTTCACTCACCGCTAGTCGCTAAGCGTAGTGTGTGTGTGTGTGTGTGTGTGTGTGTGTGTGTGTGTGTGTGTGTTTATTTCTGCAGAACATCGTGACTTGTTTTGCAGAGAATTCGAAATAATAAAAAAACTAGAACTACACAAGACAAAAGCTACAAGGCAATAGAGCACACCCACAGAGACACAAATAAAATAAAAATAAATTAGAACAAGTAGAAATTGGAACAACAAGAAACTTGAGAAAGAAGAAATTAGAACACCAAGAACAAGAACAAGTTGATATTAGAAAAAAAAAGAGAGATTAAAAGAACATTAAAGTTCTAATTATTTGAAACCAGTTTTAAAGCAACAACAGTGAGGATCAACATCCCCGTATCCAGTAGCCATGACAGGTTGAACAGTAATTCCAAGACTTATTTCTTGTGGTGAACTGTGTGCGTCAAATAATATATTGTTTTATTTGTACATTATATGTCTAATCTTTTACCATTAAATACATAGATAGGTAGATATACAGACAGATAGATAGATAGACAGAAAGGCAGATAAATAGAAGGACAGACAGATATATAGATATATATAGGTAGATAGATAGATATAGAGAGAGACAGATAGATAGATAGATAGATAGATAAATAGATAGGAGACAGTTTTGGATGGATGGAAGGATACACATTAAAAGATTAATAATTAATTTGATCAAAAGATATAAATGAATGAATGGATTGAATATATAGATGATGTATGTATATATAGATAGATATCTAGATATTAATTTCATATAGTGCATTTACTCTCTCACACCCTCACGTTTACAGTCACAAGATTCCTTTGCATCGATAGCACACTGTATAATGTAGAGATAGAAAAGTAAAGCACACGTATAATGTGGAGATGAAGGAGTGTAACAGTGTCAAAGTAGAATGTGAAGATCAGTGTAACTTTGGCTCATTGTAGAATGGTGAGATTAACATAAGTATTGTACATTATACATTGTAGAGAGCATTGCTGTAGCACTCTGTAGAATGTAGCGATCAGTGTAACTGTAGCATACTATAGAACGCTGTATAAGGTAGAGATCAGTGTAACAATAGCACACTAAAGAGCGTAGAGAGTTTAGGTATAGAACACTGTATAAGGTAGAGATCAGTGTAACAATAGCACACTATAGAACGTAAAAAGTATAGCTGTAGCATGCTGTAGAATTTAGAGATCAGTGTAACAGTAGCACATTATAGAGCGTATAGAGTGCAGTTGTAGCACATTTTAGAAAAAGGTGTAAAGAGTAGCACACTACAGAACATGTAGATCATTAAATGTATCTTGCTACAAATGATTCCAGAATGAGGCTACAGAGAAAATGTTGTGTGAGTTTAAAATATGACTGTCTGTGAGTTAAAAAAATAAATCATGCATTTACTATATTAGGCCTATAGGGAGATAAAATACATTGTATGTAATAAATCACCAAAACCACGAAGGGAGTTCTGGCTGAAATGTGGTGAAACAATGGGGTTATTTGTATATTGCAATTCCCTGAAAGTGATTGAGAAGCTAAGGGGAGTGGGGGGCGATTGAAATCTTTAACTTCAAATCACTTTTGTGGCAGCACAGGTCCACTGAGAGTGATTCGTGTTGCTAAAGAACAAAGCCAAATAGTCTTGTCATGTCTTTGAACTGGAACTAAAAGACAAAAGACAAACATAACGTCTACCTCTTTCCACAGATTCTGTGATGGTATATACGGTAATGCCAGTGCAAACCAGATTTTAACATAGTTTAAAAAAAGCAGTAATCATAAAATAAAATAAAAATTAAACGAATAAGCAAACAGATAATGCAAATGTAATCTGTGAAATTTTCTGTTCAACATGGAAAATGACAGGTTTAACGCAGCCATTGATTTAAAAAATAGCCTCCTATTCAGTGCTCTCACTCACTCACTCACTCACTCACTCACTCACTCACTCACTCACTCACTCACTCACTCACTCACTCACTCACTCACTCACTCACTCACTCACTCACGCATACGTAAGCTATGTATATTCACAGAGTGTATTTCAGCAATTGCCAGATAATCAAACAAAAAGAATTTTGGAATTTTGTCTTGCTTCATCAGGGATCCGTCAGAATTGGGGGGGGGGGGATTAATATATAGCCTTACCTCCCCACTACTCGTCTTTCCCTTTAGTTTAGAGTAGACCCTTCGCTCGTTATGTGACCGTGTGGATCTACTTATGTTCGTTATGAAAAAGCAGAGTTGGCAGCATGAGATAAGGGAGACTAACGCATGTACTAAAGTTCTCACCAAAATCTGAACTTAACTAGGCCTAGGAGGATTTTATTTTTAAAGAGACCTACCCACCAAATATAAATGAAACGATTCAACAACAGTTGCAATCTGTTGCAAAGTGTTTTACAGAACGTTGCACCAAAGCACTGTATGTTGATACTTTAGAATTATTCCATCGGCTTGTTCAGTGTGTGTGTGTGTGTGTGTGTGTGTGTGTGTGTGTGTGTGTGTGTGTGTGTGTGTGCGTGCGTGCGTGCGTGCGTGCGTGTGTGTGTGTGTGTGTGTGTGTGTGTGCGTGTGTGTGTGTGTGTATGTGTGTGTGTGTGTGACTCCATTTCTTTTGTAGATGTTTATTTGGTTGTCATTCTCTACGGTATTTTTTTTGGTCTGTTCTACGTAGTGTCATAATCTGATGAGCCTGATTGTCGCTATCAGTGACCTCCCTTTCTATAGTGTCCTTGATTTTCCCGAGTATTCATACATATTGCATGGTTGATGAACAAACCCAATCTCTAATCTGATATCTTGGTATTTTTCATTGTGGCAAAGTAAATTTGCCTCTCCCTATTTTTAAAATTTAATTTTTGAATTGTCAGAGTAACCCGACCTTGGGCACTTCTTTTGATAGTATTTTTGAAAGTGTCTGAGTTGAAGTAAACGCTGGAGGCAAGAATATTCTAGATTTGCTGTGTAATGCAAACTAGTGAGTAGTTTTTATTATCCAATAGTTATGATTTACGAGAATGAGACCAGCCAATGGGCTGAGATTAAAATGTTTACATGCTGTAGAAAATTATATTGTCTAATCACTTTGAGTTTAAAGTGGCAAAAAGAAAGTCTAGTTTTGAAAGATGACCATTAGCTTGATGGTGAGTGAGCTGACTAGTTGAGTGTGAATGGACTTTGAAATAATTCCTGTACTTTTGCTATTGATATGTTATGTTTGTGTAAGTTGACTTTTATTTCTACAAGTGTTTCAACTCAGCTGCTCACATTTAATCTGTTGACACTTGACATTGTTTTGGTATGCTGTATTAATTATGCCATGTGTGTATATAGAACTAATGAATGCTGTTGCAGGAAACTGTAAGTTGACTGGAATGTAAGGTATATTGGAGTTATAAAGTGATACCCTGGAAAACCGTAGTGCTTGTTCCCTGCTTATGTATTTTTCATAGATAATGCATGCCTTTCATGTGCTATATGAACCTCCTGATTTACTGTTTGTAAATCACTATGACCCTGAAAAGGCAGGAATGGTGTGTAAGTGCAACAACACGCTAAACTATACTGATGCTTGGCAGCAAGATTTGTTGTATTAGAGAAATTGTTGGACATTACTACATTTATTGTTCTGTTTGAAGGAGTGTAACATGGTGAGAAGAAGCGCCAGGTTAACTCATAGTGGAACCTTTTTATTCACATGCCAGTGATACACATGGAGCTGATGAAATTAAACTGAACTATAAACTGCAGCATTGTGGCAAAGTGTGGAAGGACTGTTAAGACTATGTTGAATCAGGTTCTGTAAAGAATATTATTACTTATCTGTAATAATTCCATTTCTGTCCTCTGATAAGACTAGCCTGTGATTTGTATTGACTCTATTGTTGAATTGTATTTATGAAAAACTGTATAGTTATAAAATTATCCAAATGTGGGTTTATGGAAATAGGATGTCAAGTAATCTATTTAATTGTATTTGTTGTATGTATATTTGATTGCTCATTTAATTTATTTTTTGTTAAATTTTGACCTTCTTACACATATTGATAAGCTTATGCTGGAGAAGAAAGTGGGAGGATGGGGGCTTTAATTTTTATATTTAAAATCTAAATATAGATTAAAGACCGATTTGTCTTCTCCTTTAGTAAGAAGTTTTCCTCCTATGGAGAGAATATGTGAACATTTATCTTTAATGTTGTGGAAGAGAAAAAATAATTACAGTGCCAGTATATCTGCCAAGTGAGAGAGACGTGTTGTGTCTGCTGGAGGATCATTAATAAAACAAATTAAGATTCTCATCATTTGTAATTAATTATGAAAGATTAATTAATAATAATAATTATTTTCATTAACTAAGTTGTGTTGGTGTCAAACACTCTGTCATATGTCCGGTTATGTTAACGGCTCTGTCCTATATTATATTCCCAAATATCAATATTGGTTATTGATTAACTTCTAATAATAGTGACAGCCAGACGGCCCGACCTATCTTCTACGAGTGTGCCAGAGATCCAGGCCATTATGCAATGAAACACCGCCAGGTAAATCAGTTGATGTGCCCAAGCTAGTAATGTTATCTCCCCCTTTTATTTATTAGTTAAGAATTATGATTCTATTACTTTGTCTCGCCCCCAACTAGCTACCTCAGTCATTGTTACATCAAATTATGCAACAATTGGTAAAGATAACAAAAGAAATTTAATAACAAATTGTAATAAAAGAACATTAGTTAATATTCGGAACATTAAAGAGTTTATCTATCTCGCCTAACCCATACTCTTTTTCATCGTCGTTTCATCATCATCGTCATTATTATTATTAGTAGTATTCACTCTGCTCAATGTTAAAGCTCATTGTTAAAGGGTGTGAATGTGGAATCGTACATGTATTGAGTATAGTTTGGTCATTCACTATGAGGAGGAAGCGCACTCGGTACTCAGTTGCGTGATTAGATCGCTGAAAATT
Organism: Sinotaia quadrata; assembly: GCA_028829895.1. Taxonomy (NCBI): domain Eukaryota; kingdom Metazoa; phylum Mollusca; class Gastropoda; order Architaenioglossa; family Viviparidae; genus Sinotaia; species Sinotaia quadrata. Next base: position 142,602,951 of record CM054177.1, on the reverse strand, counting down.
AACAAGAGCTCAACATTTAAAAATAATTATGTAATGTCACTATTAGCGCACACAGACTCATGCGCGCACGCACACGCACACGCACACACACACACACACAAAACATACACACACACACAACATACACACACAGAACAACACACACACACACATACACACACATTAAGCAGATTTCCTTCGCTGTGTCTAGCACTTGAAGAGTATTGATTAAACAAACGAAAAATATCTCCATGGTAACCGCGTAAATCACTAACATAGCTTGAGTTGTATTTTCTTTATTGCAGTCTGTCCCCAGAAAAGTGTGAGTCTAACTTTTAAATCGCCTGCTGGGTTTCGATGGCACTACCGCGAATCTGCTGCACAATTATCTTTTAACGTATGCTTTGTTCTGTTTTAATAGTTAGATATAGATTATAGAATGTACAGTACGTGACAAGTTTTAATTTTTATAAACAATAATAAAGATTCCCTCAGATTGTATAACTCACTTAAAACAATCTATTCATCAAATATGTTTTGATCAAATATGCAAAACATTTAAACAACAAATAGATAAATCTTTTCTCCCCGAAGAGTGCTGTGAAAGCATCTATTTAGCGCATCTCGAAGTGAAAGAGCAAACCTATTTGTCTGTGCTCTTTTACACTTTTCTTTTTTAATGAAAGTTCTTTGTAGAAAGGAGAATCTAGTGTACAAAACCAATAAAAATAAACAGCTATTCACTTGACATTCAGAGAATAGAAAACATATACATATATTTGTGTGTGTGTGTGTGCGTGCGTACATGCTTTCATAACGCCTTTTTCAAATAATATTGTGGAATAATATGCCTGTTTTCAAATAATATGGAGGAATAATAGGCCTGTTTTCAAATAATATGGTGGAATAATAGGCCTGTTGTCAAATAATATGGTGGAATAATAGGCCTGTTGTCGAATAATATGGTGGAATAATAGACCTGTTGTCAAATAATATGGTGGAATAATAGGCCTGTTTTCAAATAATATGGTGGAATAATATGCCTGTTGCACAAGCTATATTTGAAGAACATGTGGCAAAACTGGACTGGTTTTTATGCATTCGGACTGGTTTTGTAGCTGATTTATGTTTTATGTCAACTTTTATGCGAAATGTGTTAAGAGGACAGTTGTCTAAATGATGTGATTTCAGCGACAGTTAATGGAGATATATTTGTACTTCTCTGTTAGTTACTATGCGAGACATATTCAATGCTATTGTCTCACTTAATAAAGTAATAAATAAATAAATAATAGTCTTTAAACTCACTCAGGAGGGAGAGTGTACAGTACAACATTATAAACCATCTTTAATTAAAAGATATTTCCATTATAAATCTGGCAATCATAGAATTATTTTCCTTTTTATCTTTTTAATTGGAATGAGAAAACTCGGATCACGAGAGACTTGCGGCCCTTTCACCCGAGCCATTCAATCGTCGGACAAACGCCATATCCGGTGCACTCCCCTTAATTCTCACAAGTCTCTGGGCGCGATCAGTTTCTTTACGGAAACAAAATAAGGCCTTCCATAGGCTCAGTCTTCTTGTTTGAACTATTTTATTCGCAACTATGAGAGTCTGCAAATGGGACGAGATTTGTTCCAAAGAGAAACTGCAGTTGGAAAATCGTCCTGAAATTGTGCTGTGGATCTTTCCTCGTAACAGCTACCCTCTGAAGGCGAGAAGGGAATCATGATTCCCAGGAGCGCGACGGGGGAGGCTGATCGCGATAAATTCTGTATGGCAGAGTGCTGGAGAGGTGGTAGCGCGGGGCACTCACTAACTTTCCTCTCAAGATTTGGGGCTTGCAAACATCTCGGACAGTTTTCAAGTGGACTGGACTTTCAGCAATATCCAATCAGACTCGACGATGTCTTATTATCTGTGGATAGATTTGTTAGTAAGACAAGGTACGATAACTCTCTTCAGCATAACTGAATTAAACTGTTTAAAATAACACGTGTGTGTGTGTGTGTATGTGCAAACATCCGAATGGCTATGAGAATACTAATAATATAATAATCTGAATTTTAAAAATAGATTTCAACACACGTGCATACATTCTCAAACACGCACTCTCCCACTCAAACATATATTTTTCTGTCAAAATAATATACTTTGTAGCAAGATTTTCAAAGACTGAATTTTGTACTAATTATAAAATAGTATCGGTAGTTTTACTTACACCCGACCAAACTCAACACTTGTCTTCCATACCTCTTGATTTATGGTATTTAAACAACTATGTACGAATTAATTATTCGAAGTTAAAATGACAATTAATTGTTTATACAAAATATGCTGACGTTTGATGTTAGTATCACGTTGTACAGATTATTAAAATTTTTTAAAAACTGCCTTTTGAATTGAGATTTTTGCTGAAACTAGTTGGAGAATAGAAGTGCAATTTAAAATGAGTAAGTCTTGTATTCTGTGAAGAGGTTTTAATTAGAACCTTGTTCAAACTATATTTTAAAGTTGATTTATATGAACAATGCTGTTAATAAAACAAATAACAAAATTGTGGTAAATCTATCTATCTATTCGTCCGTCTATCTATGCCTCTATCAATCCATCTGTTTAAATTTCAAATCCGTTATGCGTTCGGGTGCGGGAGAGGGATCGAGAGCAGTTTTACGTCACCACTGGAGCTTTGTTTTGATCATTTCCTCATCAGACTTGTATGTGTGTGTGTGTGTGTGTGTGTGTGTGTGTGCGTTTCGCCTACACTCACCACAGAAGCCGCAATAGACCTTGCATCTTCACGATATTCTCGGTCTTGGTCTGATTCTGGGGATCCCCACAGCCTTGAGGTGCGACTGAGGTGGAGTGCTGGCTGAAGGGGCTGAAACAGGTCAAACCAGTTTGGCGCACACCCTCAACAGCCCTCCGTCAGTGGGGGCGGGGGGGGGGGGGCGAAGCTGCCTTTCTACCCCCTTAACTGCCCTCCGTCGGTTTGTTTATTGTAATTCATATATACATGTATGTACTTTGCATTCACATGTTTTACGAAATAGTAGGAAAATATAAAAGTATTCCATTATATTAGTACCGAATACTCCACTCTTCTGTTTTCAAGACTTCATTCCTTTTTTTTAAAATGTCTTTTCCTCTTGTCTCTAATGCACACAGACATAAGAATAACCACATAACAAACTAGAAACATCACACAGTAAGTATTCCAGTTATCTCCCTTTCTCTCTAAACTTCATTCACACTCCGCATATATCCCCACCACCACATGTTTTTTTAATTGAAATACTACAAGTTCGAATTTTAAATTCCACAAATCTAATCCAAATTCCTCTACAGACAACCTTAGTGCTCCATTACTTTGTTGTTTTAGAATCACATGAAAAAATTCTGAAATTAGCAATTCTTTTTAAGACATACGACCTTGACACACCTAGCTCAAAGAATAAGATGGTGGGCCAAAGTACTGAAATGCCTATTGTCTGTTGTACAATATCATTTCTTCGTCTCTCAAGAGGAGGTGGAATATGTTCTAGCAGACTCACATATTTTTTTCTAATATCACTTGTAAAGCAACTTTCAAATTTGATTAAGATTTCTTTGAAAAACTTGTCCAAGTCACACCCACACGGCAGAATAGTTGTTTATTATATTTTATCCCCTCCCCAGCACGTGATTTGATCTGACCATTCCGATTCCCTAAGATGGATCATCAACAACACAAAAAATGTGAATCTATTTCCTAAGTCGTTGTCTCCTCATACCTATTTACCGACACTCACTGACGGTGTCACATCTCTGTCACCTGATTGTGTCCAAAGATCTTTACATGTGTTACTATTTAAACTCATTTCACAAAAAAATTTCAGCCACTGACTCAATGATTAATCGAAAATCGAAAATCTACAACAGCGTTTCTCATCTCTTATGTACATTGAGAGTATTAGATTAGAGAAAGATGTGCTGTCATGCATTGTAAGCCATTTTAAATCCCAGTCTGTAAAGTTATTATCAGTCGGTTTTTTGACCTTGCCAGAAATCAAAACCGACACTTCTTAACCTAATCAGAGCTCTGGGTGACTGTAAGATTTCAAGTCTTACACTTCTTAACCTCTCTGCAGTTTAGGACACGCAAGACCATGACGTCGTGAAACTTAATCTCCAACATGTCATTAGTATTCATGACACAACTCTAGCGTGGATCAAGCCACACCAGACTGAAAGATAGCAGAGAGTATCTGTCAATGGCAAGAATTCCAGCCCCGCCTTCCTCAGCTTTATAGTTCCACAATTTTCTTTTCTTGAATCAATTCCATTCATCCTCAACATATAACCCCTCTCAAGCATCACAAGCCGCCATGCAGTGTTACATGCATTATATGTCAGCACTCTGCTGCATGCATCTCGCCATGTGTAGGCTATTAATACTACAATCCAGTGTAGTGAGAGTGCGTGCATATCTTGTCCATGATGTACTATAGCAATCCAGTCTACTGAGAGTGCATATTTGATATTAAGTCCATGACGTACTATAGCAATCCAGTGTACTGAGAGTGCTTATCTGATATTAGTCCATGACGAACTATAACAAGTTCCAGACAACGTGCGATAAGACAAAGCCATACCGAACACTTCAGACAGCCGCCATCAGAATCAATTTCATGTCGGTAATCTTAGATCCGTCATTGAGAAACCTGTGTCGTACTTTGCAATACTCATTCATTATGTCAACATGCCATCAAAGCGCACAGAGCTTCATGTCTAGAGTGTAAGTAAGGTTGTCTTTGAAGCTCTATTCACATTCTTCACTCAAAGCCAGACAACAAAAATCTCGTTTTCGTTATTTATGGTATGGCTTCATTACTACAACAGTCTTGCATTCGACCTACAATAGAAACTTCAGAAAGACCACATCACAATTGGTCGATTACTCAGCGTCCCAGCAAGTGAGGGAGGGCATTGTTCTTTTCAACACTCTACGTTGGGTCCCTGTTCACTGTGGACGTCTGAATAAGTTCACTCTCCCGACTGACACCTGTCCGACCTCATCTGTACAGTTTGCATCCCTCTGGAATTTATTCTCTTCATCTACTCTCATAGCCTATAAACATATCACGAAAAGCAAAACATATGGCCAGTTATGGTTTATCTCATGTCATGCTATCTGGAATGATCTAAGTATTTATAGTTATAACTATACTAACTTTCATAATGTTTTATAAATATAATAACTTTCATAATGTTTTATGACTGTAATAACTTTCATAATGTTTTATAACTATAATAACTTTCATAATGTTTTATGACTGTAATAACTTTCATAATTTTTATAACTATAATAACTTTCATAATGTTCTTAAAATACGTTTATCCAACGCACGGACAACAGACTTTACTTTCATCTTTTCTCAGTTGATATTCATCTATTTCACACCTCAAATGTACTTGTTACATCTGCATTTTGTTTTATATTATCGGTCGTATTATGTATATTTATTATTGTGTCTTTATATACTTGTTTTAATAAGTCATATGTTGCTGTAAGTGGTTATAATACTTTGTGGCCATTGTACCTTTCTTATAATGTTTAGTTTGCATCCTGTTACTGTGTAGTAGATTATATTTGTAGATAATAAAGTTCTCATTTATATCACCAATATTATTTATGCAATTTGTTACATTTATAACTGTCATTCTTTTGACCTCTTCTTTATATTATTGTTTAAATAGACCAGTCACCTAAGTCCGAAATGTAAGAAAGAAATTCAGTCTTGAGGAAGTATAGCGTTGTATTCCATCCATTGCCTCTTTCTTTATCGTAGTGTTCCATTATTATCTGTCCGCGAAATAAGCCGGACAGTATGTCCTGCAACCTCTAATATTTCCAGACGGTTTTAGAAAGAACCGGCAAAAGGTTTCAAGATTTCGTGTAACAGAATCTCTGTCTGGCTGTTTTTTCTCTTTCTTTAAGTATGTATCTAGACAGACAGACAGACAGACACACACACACACACACACACACACACACACACACACACACACACACACACACACACACAAACACATTCAGTGCATATTCAAGAGACACAACTTACACACGGTACTGTCACTGATCTGCTAGCATTCGACATCCTGAATCCCATGCCACATTCCCATTTGACGGGATGTTGGGTCTTTCTGGAGATAGTTGGATAAATGATTAATGTATGCACTACACGAGAACCGCTTAGTCAAACAGTTGTCTTTCTGTCTGTCTGTCTGTCCGTCGGTGTTTCTCTTTTATTTCTATCAATGCTTTCAAGTTCTCTGCGTAGCTTTCTGCTCCTAATATATATCTGTCTATATCTTTCTGTATCTCTGTCTCTATCTATAGTCTTTGTCTATTTTTAGTCTTTGTCTACCTCTCACTCACTTTCTGTGCGTATGTGTTTGTGTTTACGTTACACTATGTTTTTCTCTCCCTCCTGTCTCTCTACCTGTATTTCTCTTCAACTATCTCTCTTTCTGTCTGTCTGTGCGTCTGTTTCTCTGTCTCTCTGTCCGAGTATTGATATGTCTTTTGCAGTATGTCTGTCTTACACCCCCTCTCTCTCTCTCTGACTTCTCTCGTTATTTCTAATCTTCTGTCATTTTCTTTATCTGTATATCTGCGTCCCTCTGTATGCCTTCTCTCTCTCTCTCTCTCTGAGTCCCTTTCTCTCTCTCTCTCTCTGAAATCAAATCTAACAATATCGCTTGTGCATAATTATTTATTATGAATCTTTTACAGCATGTGCAATATGCATAGAGGGAGAGACAGAGACAGAAAGAGAATGATATTCATGTGTATATAGGAGTGAGAGAAGGGTGAGAGAAACGACAGTAAAGGAATTATAAATTAAAAACAATTTAGTTTGATCTCCATTCCATTCTTACGTGAGGGACGAGCATTGCATCAAAGACATGACGTAACAAACAATAGGCCAATCGATGACTGGACTGAAGACATGACGTAACAAACAATAGGCCAATCGATGACTGGACTGAAGACATGACGTAACAAACAATAGGCCAATCGATGACTAGACTGAAGACATGACGTAACAAACAATAGGCCAATCAATGACTGGACTGAAGAGACTTCAAAATGCATTTCGAGAAACTAAAAATAAGAAATCTTCATCCTGCCTTTCGCGCCTTGGAGGTCAGACTATTTGAGATGTAGGTTTTCCTAGGTCAAATTGCATGCGCGATCCATAGATAAAATTAGATTTTGTTGTCATCTTCCGGCTTTCATTGCTGAAGCTATCATCTTAGGAAGAACCACTCGAATTTGATATTTTCCTTTAAGGTATAAACAGGTTGTCAATTTCACTCTAGCTTCAGCATAAATAGGTTTCCTCCCTATCCACAACTTTTCCAACCTCACTTCAAACATATGTCAAGGTCGATGTCAGTGGTTTCCACGCATGTGGCCATGTGGCGGGAGACGTGTTCACGGACATTGTGACATTGTTGCAAAGGCCAGTGAAAGACTGTTGCAATGTTTAATCCAGGTCATGTAAAAAAAAAAAAATTAAAATAATTTACCTCTAATAACCCCTTTTATTCTCTAGAGTCTAGAGGGAAATTGACAACCTGTTATTTTCTAAAGAAAATCTTGTTTACTTCCGAATTTTCTTCAATTTCTTTATTTAACTGAAACGTCTTTGGTGATTGTTTTATTGTTTGTAAATGTTTAGAGAATGAATGATAATCTAGAGACTAATGATACACATACATATCTTTCTTTATCTAATTAATTGGCGCAAATTTGTTCATGATTGCTGTCTTATTGATTTTATAAATGCCTGTTTGACAAAATGCAAGAATTATTTGATGTGGAGGTGTTAACTGCGTACGTCATGGATGAGAAATGAGATAATTTAGTTGCATGTACATTTCCTAAATTGTTTTAATTCTTGGTCTTTGATGACATATGATATTACGTCAGAGATGGACGTAATGGGGCTGGACTAAACGTCTGCCGACGTTATGGAAGACAAGAACACAGGCTAGTTCATTTATTTGCATTTCAGAAATCTCTCTATTATCGTGAACGCTGTAAAGAATGCAATGAAACACTGAGAAAAGTTTTTTCATTATATCGTAGTGTTATGCATTAATTAACGGGACGGGGGACTTTTCTGCAATGTGATTATTTTTCAATATTGTTCACATTGCATGTCGTATTTGAATTTATTAATGTGGTGTAGAAAGCTCGAAGAATGATGGCGAAAAATATTACCAGCTATTTAAAATGTTGCTATAACATATGTGTAATGTTGATGTCCAAAATGTATCTAATGCTGCCATCCAAAAGATATCGAATGTTGCTATCCAGAATATATATATATATCTAATGTTGCAATCCAATATATATTATGTTATAAACCCAAAAATATATACCTTATGTGGCTCTTCAGAATGTATGTAGTGTTGCTTTCATGTTGCTCTATGTAGTCATCATACTTTGCCACCATACATCAAAGGAGTGCAGTGTATTCCTTTACACTTACGCACACTGCTTCCCGCCTCTACCATGGTTAGTCATAGCAGATTACAATCAGTGAACCAGAGATTCAAATCATACACAGATAAAAGGCTGCTTGCCCTGAAAAATATAATCAAGGAGCAACATTAAGTCTCCAGTTTATCACTTTATAACTCCATTTATTCTTGCATTCCAGCCTCAACTTACAATTTCCTGCAATGGTATTTAGTAGCCCGATACACTTATACAGCATAATAAATGCAAAATATCAAACATTGTCAAGTAACTAGCACACTATGTATGAGCAGCTTAGTTCAAACATTTGTATAAACAATAGTCTACTCATTTAATACATCTCTATGTAAACCTCAAGTTTAACATATCAATAGCAAAAATGCATGAATATTTCAAAGTCTATTCTCTCGCAACCAGTCAAATAACTCACCAAAGTCTAACACCCCCCCCCACCCTTTCAAGACCAGACTTCTTTGCCACTTCAGATTAGAGATAAGCAATACTAGCGTCTATGTAACTTTGTATAAACGAAGCTGCAAGTCTTTTTCACATGCTTTTTGTCACACATCAGTTCCACGTGTTTCCCTCCTCATGTTGTACAACACTAATTCGCTGTTATTCTCCTGATCTAATCTGGCCATAATGGTTCTCTCAAGCAGAACAGTAATTGTAGTAATTTCCAGTAACTTCCTTATATCAGAATTTGCTTGATGTAATCAGCATACTTTGCCACTATACACCAATAGAGCGTAGTGTATCCCTTACACTTACACATTGCAGCAGATACTTCTTGCATCTACCATGGTTGTAGTGGTTTATAATCAGTAAACCAGGAGATTCAGATTACAAGGAAAGGCTGCTTTTTCCCATTACACTAACAGCTGCCTTTCAAGACCAGACTTCTTGCCACACCAAATTCAAATGATTAGACAATAGAATTCTCTACAGCAGGTAAACTTTTGATTTCAGCCCATTATCTTAACCATTGGATAATTAAACTAATCCAGTTGGAAATAGTTTGCATTAAATCAGCAATATCTAGCATATTCTCAACTCCAGTGTTTATTCCAACTCTAATATAAAAATACCATCACAAGGAGTACCCAAGGTCGGGTCACTTCGAAAATTTAACAATTTATATAACAGTTAAGTCTAGAAAGGGGGATTGGCACATTTACTCCACCACACAGGCTACAATGAGTGCTATACATTATCGCCATTTACACCTGGCCACCAATATGTCACAGAATAAAATAATCAAAAATGAATACGATACAAGAAATTAAATACACAAAAATATCGGTGCATATCATAAGTAAAATATACAGAATGGTGTAATAGAAAATGAAGATACCAATACAAAAAATAGGATACACTAAAAAGATACAGAAATAAAATATACAAACACGTATAATACAGAAGTAAAAATACCAACACAAAATAATAGGACACACTCACACAGATACAGAAATAAAATATACATACACATATAATACAGAAGTAAAAGTACCAACAAAATAATAGGACACACTCACACAGATACAGAAATAAAATATACTAACATAAATGTAGCAGGACATTCTCACAGAGGTACAGAAAAAGAAGGACACAAATACAGGCGTAACAGAACACACACACACACGAACACAGAAACCAAGAATACAAACACAGAAATCAAGAAAAGAAGCAGAAGTAAGAATACAAATTAAAAAATAATAGGTCGTGCTCAAACAAATACACGTGTGAAAGATTCTAACAGAAATGAAAAAAACCCAGAAATAAAACACACAGTTAAACGCATAAATGAATTTAAACAGATAAATAATAGGACTCACGTTGGCACAGAAATAAAGAGTATAAACAGATACAATATGACTCATTGGCATAGAAATAAAGGGCATAAACAGAAATAAAGGGTATAAACAGATATAATAGGACTAACTTTGGCACAGAATAAAGGGTATAAACAGATATAATATGAATTAAGTTGGCACAGAAATAAAGGGTATAAGCAGAAATACAGGATATAAACATAAATAAAGGGTATAAACAGATATAATATGAATTAAGTTGGCACAGAAATAAAGGGTATAAACAGATAAAATATGACTCACGCTGGCACATAAATAAAGAGTATAAACAGATACAATATGACTCATGTTGGCATAGAAATAAAGGGTATAAACAGAAATAAAGGGTATAAACAGATATAATATGAATTAAGTTGGCACAGAAATAAAAGGTATAAGCAGAAATACAGGATGGGTATGAACATATATAATATGAATCACGATGGCACAGAAATAAAGGGTATAAACATAAATAAAGGCTATAAACAGATATAATATGAATTAAGTTGGCACAGAAATAAAGGGTATAAACATAAATAAAGGCTATAAACAGATATAATATGAATCACGTTGGCACAGAAATGATGGCCAGAACTTCTAGAATGCATGCATACAGAAATGCCTCCTGATTACAGTTGTCGGCACGCGATGAACTTAGCAAAAATATTAAATCATTGAATCGATTATGTCATACATCTCTGCCGTGCTGGGCTATAGCGGTGATGTATTTCATTGTACACCATCAAAAATCGACCCAGAATACTACTAATAATACAACAGTACTTATACGACATTTGAAGACCCATTAATGTCTGTATATTGTGGCAGAGTAAATTTGCATATCCTTATTGCTAAACTTGATTGTTAAATAAATTGTTAAATGTCAAAGTTACCCGACCTTGGGCATTGCTTATGCTGATATTTTTTAAGTGTCAGTGTTGGAGTAAACAACTCAGGTGGATAATGCTCTAGAAACTGGCTGATGTAATCTAAACCGGTTTTACGTGGATGAGTAGATTTTATTATCCAACGGTTAAGATTTAGACGAACAAGACCAGCCAATGAGCTGAGGTCAAACGTTACCTGCTGTATTGAATTTATTTTCTAATTATTCTGAATTTGGAATGGCAGAGTCCGGTCATGAAAGGTGGCTGTTAACTTAATGGTGAGTTAATTGACTGAGAGAGAATGGAGAGAAATATTTCATGCATTTTTGCTATTGGTATGTTATAATGGCGTTTTACGTACAGATGTATTATGTGAGCAGACTATTATTTCTACAAATTGTGAAATGTGATACTTGTATGTAGTATGCTAAACATTTGACCTTGTTTCTAGTGAAATTCGTAAACTAATATGTTGTATTTATTATTACTTGTGCATATATCAGGTAATAAATACTGTTGCAGGAAACTGTAAGTTGAAACTTGAATGTAAGAATGAATTGACTTAGAGATGAATAAACTGGAAACTTAGAGTTTGTTCCTTGATTATATTTTAGAGAGAAAAAAAAACAGCCTTTTTAGAATTCACCTGAATCTATCAGTTTATTGATTTATAAACTGTTACGACCATGGATGCAAAAAGTATCTACCCCTAGTGTGTGAGTGTACGATACACTGCATTCTGTTGACATATTGTTGCACGGTATGCATGTGGAATTTCTGGTACAAGGAAGTTACTGGAAATTGCTGAATTGTTCTGCTTGAGGGAGCTAAAGGGAGCTAATAAGGCAAAGGAGCACCGGATTAGCCTCGAGAGAATAGTGGTTCATCAGTGTTGTACAACCTGCAAAGAGAAACACGTAGAACTGACAATACAAGTGTGACAATAAACTTGTGACTTGTTACGAGAGTGTTTGAAAGACTATTGTGGCAATTGTCCACACAAAAATTTATTGACATTCTTACATATTGATACTATATTTGGAGAAGAAAAAGGGTAGAAGGAGGTTAACTAAATAGAGATTAAAAGACGGATTTATCTTTTCATTTCGTAAGAAGTTTTCCACCTACAGAAATAGTGTGTGATGATAAATGTTGGTCTTTAAAGTTGTAGAAGAGAGAAAACGTTTACAGAACCCGCATATCCTCCAAGTGAGAGAGACGAGAGGTGTATTCTGGAGAATTATTAATAACATAAATTATGGTTCTCATAACTTGTAATTAGTTATGGATGATTAATTAATAATAACAATCATAACCCAATAACTAAGGTGGTATACAATGTGCTCTGCTGGTAATGTTAAAAAAACATTAAGTTCAATTCTAAGTTTTAATTCTAAGTATGTCTGACTTCAGATGCATGCAAACATTTCTTTATTTTGGTCTACAAAGAAATAAAACCAAAGAAATACCCATGCAAATAGCAAATAGTGCTTGAAATGTACTTTCACATTTTTATATGTGCTGCGGACTGCTATAATTATTGTTGCTGAAATATGCATGTGTACATGTATGCAGCTTGACAGCTAAACAAACTGTAATCCAAACTGAATCTACTGAACGTGGAAAAATTAATGCGCACATTAAACCACGCACATGACGTTTGAATGAAAATTGAATGAAAGAAAGCAGGAGACAAAACATTAGTAACGACAGGAGACAAAACATTAGTAACGACAGGAGACAAAACATCAGTAACGACAGGAGACAAAACATTAGTAACGACAGGAGACAAAACATTAGTAACGACAGGAGACAAAACATTAGTAACGACAGGAGACAAAACATTAGTAACGACAGGAGACAAAACATTAGTAACGACAGGAGAGAATATAAGAATACTTTAGAGACAATGAACAAAAGAGACACTTTAATTAGATGAAGAAAAAATGGGGAGTAAAATAGGAAATTCTGCGAGGAGCTAAAGAAAGAAAGAAAGAAAGAAGGAAAGAAAGAAAGAAAGAAAACAGAAAAGGCTATGATTAAATTTTCAAGCATCATTTTACCAAGTACAAAGAAACCCTTAAGATCCAAAGATGTTACGTACATTCTAAGCACATTGTCCTCATTACTGCATTCCCTCCCCTTAAAACTTGTTGAGAGTTACCTTTTAGTGGTCCCAACGATAGTTGTTTTTCCTTCCCTCCCTGTGGCTGGGAAATCTGATTAGAATTGATGGCAGATACGTTCGAGGGCGCGTTCAAACACAAACATATTGACACCGAATACTCTTGCCCTTCCCAACGCAAGACGGAGACAATTGAATTGTCAATACCGACATTTGTGTACGCTACCTTAATGTCGTTTTTCGTTTTGTTTTGTTGCGAAAGCGACCCTCTTCTGAATACATATGTGTGAGTGTGCGCGCGCGCAATATGCATTTGGATGTTATAAATTTCATTCGGAAAACATTTAATTAACAAGAGACTAGAAATTGCAAGAGATTCAACTTGCTCGTCTTTCAGTCATGGCGCTAGCGCAGCGGAGTGATTTGGCGCATGCGCGACAAGCCGTGGAATAATTGTTGGTATTTTAAATACGTGATGTGCATACTTGCTTGTTAATCAAAGTATTTCATTTATAGCATGCTTAGTCTGATATTTATGCTATTTAATTTGTTTGTTAAAACTGTTTATATTTTTCTTTACTGCAGTGTTTATTTCCTTCTTTATATAGTGGTTGTAGCATTGTTTATATAATTTATTTTCTTACCAAATTTTATTTTTTAAACTGTGCTTACTTCATGTTTGGTCATTGTTTGTTAGTTTTTGTTTTGTTGGTTTGCAGTAAAAATGGAGATTTGACTGAATTTGTGGCTATGAGTGCACCAATTTTCAAACAAGCCAATAGTCTTATATAAACACGCTCTATGTGTTTATGTATGTGTGTGTGTGTGTGTATGTGTGTGTGTGTGTGGGAGAGAGAGACACACACACACACACACACACACACACACACACACACACACACACACACACAGAGAATAACAAACAAAATTACCATATACAATTTCAGTGATTCTGCTAACCTGTTGACATCAGGATACTTTCAACAAGAAACAAACCAAGACAACGAGGGAAAAAATTGTGCCCATTCTCGTAATTGCATTAGACTGGGGTGATCGAATCTCTTCAAATCGCCAAATAATGTATCACTTCTCATAAACACCGTCATGGTGAATACACTGGCTCCGTGAAACTAGAACAGATAGGTAAACATGGACAAGGTAACTGTAAGTAAAGGCAAATAGCAACAAAGTAACTGTAAGAACTAATAGGCAAATAACAACAAGGTAACTGTAAGTAAAGGCAAATAACAACAAAGTAACTGTAAGAACTAATAGGCAAATAACAACAAAGTAACTGTAAGAACTAATAGGCAAATAACAACAAAGTAACTGTAAGAACTAAATAGCAAGGTAAGTATTGGGATGAACTGCAGGACTTATTATTATAGTAAAATCACTATACGTACATATTCGTTCAATTTGCTGATCAGATGCAGGTGAACACTACTTTTACGTTTTTGGAATATACGTGAGGAAGAGACATATGTATTGATTAAGTCAACTTTACGTGTAAGCTAACGAGTTTAAGCTAATGAATTTGATGTGTAAGCTAATGAGCGTGACGTGTAAGCTAGTGACTTTGACCTGTAAGCTAATGAGCGTGACGTGTAAGCTAATGAATTTGATGTGTAAGCTATCGAGCGTGACGTGTAAGATAATGAAATTGACGTGTGAACTAACAAGCGTGACGTGTAAGATAATGAAATTGACGTATGAACTAACAAGCGTGACGTGTAAGATAATGAAATTGACGTGTGAACTAACAAGCGTGACGTGTAAGATAATGAAATTGACGTATGAACTAACAAGCGTGACGTGTAAGATAATGAAATTGACGTGTGAACTAACAAGCGTGACGTGTAAGATAATGAAATTGACGTGTAAACTAACAAGCGTGGCGTGTAAGCTAATGAACGTGAAATAAAGTCATTACATTAGAAAACATCCATATCTCAACAGAGTGAATGTACATTTGCTTAGAACTGCAAAAAGGTTGGTTACTTACTCTGGACATTCACAGTTTGAATCTCTCCAGTGATCATTTCCTAGGAATGCTGTGAATATCTTTTTTATGCTTACACAGAACCAATCAATACCTCAGTAAATTTTGATGGGAAAAAATCAACTTGCACATTCAGCAGAATTGTTTACTCTTAGATCTTAATCTGGTGTCTGTGGTGCTCACTTACACGTTAGCATCGTCGGTTCCTCGACTTTTCTTACATCAAGCTCTTAATTAGAAATTATTTATTTACTTGAAAGCAAAATAATTACATAGTACTCCAAGAAAATTAACCTTGCAGCAATCTCTCGTCCCGTCCTCCGTATTCCGGACTCTTTCTTTGAATGCATGTCTTCTGTTTGCATGTTTTCTGTTTGCTTGACTTCTGTTTGCTTTTCTTCTGTTTGCTTGTTTTTTGTTTGCTTGACTTCTGTTTGCATGTCTTCTGTTTGTATGTCTTCTGTTTGCATGTCTTCTGTTTGTATGTCTTCTGTGTGCATGTCTTCTGTTTGTATGTCTTCTGTTTGCATGTTTTCTGTTTGCTTGACTTCTATTTGCTTGACTTCTGTTTGCTTGTCTTCTGTTTGCATGTCTTCTGTTTGCTTGTCTTATGTTTGCTTGACTTCTGTTTGCATGTCTTCTGTTTGCATGTTTTCTGTTTGCATGTCTTCTGTTTGCATGTCTTCTGTTTGCATGAATTCTGTTTGCTTGACTTCTGTTTGCATGTCTTCTGTTTGCTTGTCTTCTGTTTGCATATCTTCTGCTGGAATTTTTTCTGTCTGCATATCGTCCTCTTCGCACGTCCTCCTCGTTTTCTGTTTGCTTGGTCTTCCTGTTTCAGTATCTTCTGTGTGTATGTGTATCTGTCTGCATATCTTCGCACGTCCTCCTCGTTTTCTGTTTGCTTGGTCTTCCTGTTTCAGTATCTTCTGTGTGTATGTGTATCTGTCTGCATATCTTCCTTTTTATGTCTACCTGTTTGCAATTTACCTGTCCGCATGTCTTCCTGAAAGTATTTTTACCAATCTGCATGTCTTATTTGTATTTCTACCTGTCTGCATGTCTTCCTGTTTATATTTATACCTGTCTGCATGTCTTGCTATTTATATTTCTACCTGTCTGTCTATCTTCCTGTTTGTATTTCTATCTATCTGCTTGACTTCCTGTGTGCATTTCCACGTGTCCTGTTTGCATGTCTGCTTGTTTACATTTCTACCTGTCTACATGTCTACATGTTTTTTCTTTCTTTAGATAAATGTGTCTAGTTGCATCTGCATCTTCTGTTTATTATCGACGTTCTTTGTCTGTTCCTTTGTGTACTTAAATGTTTACCAGTCAGTCATCCGTCCACATGTTTGCAATTCGTCTTTATGTAGTTGTTATTTGTTGAGGTATTTGTAAGTTGTCCATTTTATTGCATACAAAGTCATTCTCTCCCTGAAATATGCTGTCATAAAATACAATATACGAAATATTTATTACTACGTTTTACAATCCCTTTATCTGCACAAATTTAAATTCACTAGAAGAATATGTCTTACAAAATAAAATACTGAATATTGTCTTCCTTGAGGCTGACCCTAATTTGTATATTTTCTTTTAGTTCATTTTTTTGTTGTTTGTTTGTTGACTGAGTAATGCTCTATGTATGTGTAGTGTTGTGTGCACTTATTAATCTTTATTCCAGCCAACTGGTTCGACTCTATTTGTACTCTTTCCATTTCTTCATTTGGATGCTGGATATTTATTATTTAATTGATATTTGATGGAACTGTACTTAAACTATTTTTGAATGGCAATATTTTCACATAATTTAGAGATACAAAATTCAGCCACAATGGTCTGACACGGTCTCCAGCAATGACGCACGTTTTACTTCCAATTAAAGTTGTTGTTTTTTTCTTAAAGTTGCTTACACTTTATGCATGGCACTGCCAGTTCCATTTCGCTAATGGATGTGAAGACTCACTTAGAAGAATTCTGCAGAAACTAAAACAATAATCCATCCAAGAAAGGACCCATAAAAATATAGGGTGTGGTGGAAATTGGGAGGATAGACATTAAAAAATGGAGGTAAAACCCAAACACTATGCTTTGGACAAAAGTGACAGAGATTTAAAATGTAATTTTAGCTCAAAATAAAATCCTATTGAGTGGTAGTAGATAGACAAATGGATTTTAGCTTTAGTTCTAGAAAGATTCCAAATGAATTCAAATTGAGTTAAATAAATTTTTAATTCTATTGATTACTATTTGTGTTTTGTAGAAAGTCTACAGACCCTGCATTTCATCAGTGTCACACAGTCTTACTAACATTATTTTATGTTTCATTATAGTCATAGAAAATATTGAATAATAAGAAATAACGTGTTTAATGACGAATTTAATGTTTTTAAGGACAGATGTTTACTAAGCTGAATTCTAATTTAACGGACTTGTAAAAAGTAAACTAAAATAATTGTATAACGCAAACAGATGAACCGGATAAAATTTGAGAAATAAATTAATAAAACTTGCATAGAAAATTAAATTGATTGAGCCCAAAAATCACTATAAAAAGCAAAGTAATTACATTTATGAATTTTTTATTGTTTATATATAGGAAATTGAAGGTCAACCGCAATTTGACTAAACAAGTAATAAATTTAAATAAAATGTAATAAACTTAAATCAAAACCTATCATATACTTAAGGCAATAAACACTGTAAAATCTTAAAAATTAAATATAGAAAAAGAACTAAATAGTTTTCTTTTGTGCACAGCAATGACATTTTACCAGCTACAACAATGTAATTCTCAACTCTGTTATTATATATACATCCACAAGCAATAAACAATAAGGTGTGATACATGCATGGTTAAATACACCTGTAGATGTTGGTTACAATCACTACACTCACACCTCCAGCTTAGACACGCATATAATAACATAGACACGCAATTGGTCACTCACCAAACTGATAGACACTAGCCAGGCTCAGTCGCGCCTACGCCGGTATAGACAGTTGGTAAACTGAACTGATGAGTGAACTAGTGATATTTAATTTGTAACAAACGGATAGAGGAAAAGCACTAGCTGCTTAAAGATGCTGAAATTAGAACAAAACAATGCTGCAGTTGGCACAAACAGTCTGGCAAAATCTATGTAATTAATGTTATAACTACATTTATGACAAAATGACACAAACAGTCTGGCAAAATCTATGTAATTAATGTTATAAATACATTTATGACAAAATGAGTTCAAATTAATGAGAGTAAATAATTTATACTCTTCAAAATGAACTTGCAGTGTTGTATCTGCTGTGATGGCCGATTCTACAATATATTTCCACACGGGGATACATTTAAACCCATTGCTGTTTAATTGAGGACGTCTGTCCATGTAGGAATGCTGAATGATGGGTAACTAACACATTGGTGTACTGTGGGGTGAGTAGAAACCAATAATAACATCACAGTTTTCGAATGTAGTAGAGAGCATTTCACCAGAACTAAGCCTAATAGTAGCCAAAACTCTGTAAGAATGTTTTGGTAGAAAGGTCTCCAGCTAAAAAATCAATGTGAAACATCTAGTCTGACATTAAGTGCTATTCCTTTTAATTCCTCACTCATTCATTAAACTCTACAATTTGCAGAGCGTTGTAATGACGTCATTGCATATCGTAGGCCCGCACACTGTCCTATTTATACATTACGGAATGCCTGAGGTAATTAAATTATCTAGATAGGCTACGTGCGTGTCTCATAATACTGGCAAAGACAACAGTAAGCAAAACAGTATATAGACATTCTCAGAGTAACTTACAATTTACTAATCAGCAGCAACTGTTCATACAATAGTTTGTGATAAAAAGAGGTAAAATTAAATGTAAAAAGATGTAACTGCACACACAGATAATAACAGAATGTGTCTGTCAAGAGATACGAACAACTGTATACAGATGAAGAACACACAGATAATGATGGAATCTGTATGCAAGAATAAAAATGTATACAAGAACATGCTGAAAATGTTAAATCAAATAATTAACTTGAAGCAGCGGCAGTGGATAAAATAGGTAACATACTACGACAAAAGAGCATACATTAAAATAATGTAGAAGAAATAGTTAAAAAATAAATGCTCCGTTGCACTTAGAAAACACTTTTAAATAGCAGCGGAGGAAAATATAAAGTATTTCATTTTATCTCTTGAAGTGAGGTGATACAAAAAAAAACTTTAAAAAAACTGTAATGGGAAATTTTCTGTTGATTTTTAAACACGAGATTTAGTAGCTGGCTTAGCCTCAAGATGCTTCCTTTTCCATTTCTCCCTCTCGAACGCCCAGACGTCACGTAGAAATGTGAGGCCACCTCACAAGGCGTGACCTTATCGTACTTAATTTAGGTTATAGGGACACCAAATATCTTGCCTTGATTGTTCTTAAACTTTTGGGAAGAGCACGTAGAAATGTGAGGCCACATCACAAGGCGTGACCTTATTGTACTTAATTTAGGTTATAGGGACACCAAATATCTTGCCTTGATTGTTCTTAGACTTTCTGGAAGAGCATGCAGAATGTAAACATGGTCAGCTGACATTTATTGTGCACGTAGGCAGCTTATATTTACTGACCCAGTCATGCAATAAAATTAGACGAGAAAACCCCTAGAAATGAAGAGAAATTTCTAGGTATTCCATCTGAATCTATATATAAAGCCAAATGTGAATAATCATATTTTCACCACTCAACGATGCTGTGAATAAATACATTACGCTGTTAGTGTCCGAGTAAAAAATCTACTGCATTGTGAGGTAAGATTAAATACTTTATATTTTGTTGTTCCATTTTAAAACTATTTATAAATGTGTGTGTGCCTGTGTATTTCTTGTGCAATATTTTATGTAAAAGTTATTAATCATTGTACATTATTTTAGTGTTTCTTACTTATATCTAAGTTGATGCCTTTTGTTTGGATATTATTGGAGATGATTTTCTTTGCAGACAAGTAGTAGTAGTAGTAGTAGTAGTAGTAGTAGTAGTAGTAGTAGTAGTAGTAGTAGTAATAGTAGTAGTAGTGTTGTAGTAGTGTTGTAGTAGTATCTCTTGATGAATTTGTCTACTCTTTGCAGACGTAATTAAAATTAATGAATACTTATAACTGTAGTCATAGGGCTATTTGAGAAGACTCAGCATGTTTATTATGTCAGTGTAACAGTGCTGTTTCTTTGTTAATGTATCTTTAAATAGCCAGTGGTCTCAGTCTGCAAGGGAAGGCAAATTATTACACAAATAATTATGATTTAACGGTTTTACAAATTCGATTCTGTGTGATATCACTTATGATATAAGCACAATATAGAATCATTGAACCTGCAAATACAAAATATTTTATTATTTTTAAATATTAAACTTCCTGTGTTGAACGTTTTTGCAAAATCAGCACTGTTTTAAATAAGTCATTGAAACCCCCAAATCCTGCCTATCGCTATCCTGATCATTTTGCCTTTTTGCTGCAGTTCGACAAGTATTACTGAGCGTTCAAGGGAACTAATCCTCGAGCCAGGCAAAATTAATAGTCTCTTTTACGAAATTAATAGCCTCTTTTACGTCAGTGAATCAAATAACGGTGATTTAGGTCGGACGCTCATCTCAGAAATCTGCGGACGTATGGCTGGATAATCATTTGCACTCTCGTCGGCTTAGACCGGACTTTATGTTTACGACTTGTCAATGGAAAAGCTCGGCAGTGTTTACAGCCGTCTTAGGGACTTAGGCACGCTTGAAGTCAATTACTGGTGCACAGTAGACGATTTGGCAAAGCCAAAGGACGTTCGTTAAGAGACGTAACGCAACTTTCAACAACCGTCCGAGCTGTTAAAGGCTGCCTAGCAAACCAAGGTCATATGCACTCGTTTATTCAGGTGCCGACCAAAGAAGAAACTGTTTTTGAAAGTGGGCATTTAGATCCTAGAAGTTAAGATACTGTGTTACGGTGATGTGAAATGTCAATGTTTGATTTAGACAAAACTATTAATAACGGATTTCATGAGGTTTAGAAGAAAGACACTTTATAGAAAAAAAAATAGATTAAAAACTCAAGTTTTAAATATCTGAAGAAACATTTACTTTAGATTAAATACTAACAAATCGCCGTCTTTCCATAAATTGAGATATAAGAGTTGGCTTTCTTTCAAAGAGACAAGAACATTGAATTTCCAGCAAATAAATAATTAAAACACCGCCAAAACAGCAGTTTGAGAGAACTTAACAATAAGAACGTTCAACGTATAACAGGAGGTATAAGAACACACGTTTTGTTCACGAGATAAAAACAGCACAACTCTGATTTTAGACCGCTTGAAATAACATTTGCCTAAGACCGCTTGAAATAACATTTGCCTAAGACCGCTTGAAATAACACTGATTTAAGACTGCTTGAAATAACATCACTGATTAAGACCGCTTGAAATAACATTTGCCTAAGACCGCTTGAAATAACAGCACTGATTAAGACCGCTTGAAATAACATTTGCCTAAGACCGCTTGAAATAACAGCACTGATTAAGACCGCTTGAAATAACATTTGCCTAAGACCGCTTGAAATAACATTTGCCTAAGACCGCTTGAAATAACAGCACTGATTAAGACCGCTTGAAATAACATTTGCCTAAGACCGCTTGAAATAACAGCACTGATTAAGACCGCTTGAAATAACATTTGCCTAAGACCGCTTGAAATAACAGCACTGATTAAGACCGCTTGAAATAACAACTCTGTTTTAAAACCGCTTGAAATAACATCACTGATTAAAACCGCTTGAAATAACAACGCTGGCTACCTAAGCAGCCCTAGCTTTCTGTGATTTAAGATGAAAATAACACAAAATCGTGGATTTTGATAATTCGTGATTCCAATGCTAGTTTTAGGTCACGAGGTCAAGAAGCTGATTTGAGATGCTCGTACGCGGCAAGGTGCTAAAATGTCGATTCAATCAACCCGGAAGAACAACAAAACAATTGTTTGAAACAAGTGACTATATTAATCTAAAGTTACTGTTACAATACTACGAAAAGAACTATCTACGGGGTGAACTAGTTGTAGCAGGATTAAATCCTGCGAAGGCTTCTACCGTCGTTTCTACTGTTTAAATCGAATTTTATTGACTTATTTAAATCTTTTTTTTCTTTCTTTTTTCCCCCTAACATGCCAGCGTTCACTGCAAGTCCACAACCCATGGAGTTTGTCTGAATGATTTAGGAATTGAAATGGGCGAAGGCCTCCCACAATAATTGTTTGGCGTGTGTTAAGTAATTTAATTTTGTTTCATCAGTTTGCTTCTTGAAGGAGGATCGTATCCGAGTCTAACCAAAGCTAAAGTTCCCGGTGTCGTGGGTACACAAAGAATTAGCAAACCACGCCCACAGAACGTTCAGTGGTAGAGGTTTGAGTCGATGTAGGTAACTGGTTGATTGATTGATTGATTACTTATTTGATTGAAAGACTGTTTCAACGATAGTTTGTCTGATTGAAAGGTAGATTAAGGAAATGAATTAACAATAATCATAATCATTGACGTGGCGTTTGCGTCACACAACGCTAAGTTTAGCCAACCATTCAGAATGTTGCAGAAAGTTCAACATTTCAACCAATGCACCTCCCTTACATTGCACTATTCTAGAATAAACTTGACTTATCTCCCTTCAAGAATACTTTCTGGGAGAAAAAAGCCTTATAACACAATATCACAAAGAATATTTCTTGTACAGATTAACCACGAATATCCATATCTTCTTTTAAAATAATTGCCATAGCAAACATGTTTCATTTACAAATGAATCACAAAATTGAATAAAATCCGTCAAAAATATTTTTAAAAAAAATTCTTCAAGATTAATCACAAAAGAAAATATAGTTCGTTTACATACATTTCAAGAAAACATGTGTACAAGTATGATAACCACCAACGATAATTGTTTTACCTATTAGACGTCAGTTTGAAAAAAAAATGTTTGTTATTCACCAGACAATGCTTCCGTTGCACAACAATCGTAAAAATACTTACCAGTGTTAACTGTCAATAAACATACACAACATTTTCGCAACGTACACTTAAATATTCACTCACATATTGGTATATGTAGCCTATCCAGTAAATTCATTCACATATTGGTATATGCCTACCCAGTAATCTTCAATAATTTGATGAGATAACATTCAAGAAAATCGATGATGAAAATAACCTTTTGTCTTAGCACCAATTAAAGATTAACAGCAGGCCCTTTTCTTCTAACCACTCCAAAGTGCGCCACTCTCAAAAACCAATTACACCTACCTATTCAATGTTTGAATTTAATTTATTTATTGTTCAGCTATAATTATAAAAATAAACAAACCCTAACCCACTGTGCTGACGAATACAGCATACAATTAAGTGTATACATAATGTAAATCTATGATAAACGAAATAACTGAACATACAGCAGAAAAGTTAGTGACCCCTCTGCACTACGAATATAAACACAAACATAAACATCCAGTTTAATGAACGCGCATTTAATGGTCGAATATTTCGACCTACATTTCGATTGGGGCTAAGGCGTAATGAAATAGATTAGTTCAATTGCACTCCGAGAAACATGGGAAATAATCTGTGCTAGAACTGGCCTAGTGGTTTCTAATATCATTACACTCCGAGAAACATGGGAAATAATCTATGCTAGAACTGGCCTAGTGGTTTCTAATGTCAATGCACTCCGAGAAACATGGGAAATAATCTATACTAGAACTGACCTAGTGGTCTAATGTCATTGCTGAATGTATATCTAAATCATGTACTTTCAACGTTTTTCTTAAATTTAAATTTTCATTAACATCTAAATTTAGTATTTTTTTAAAAAGAAATTTGCCACTAAAATTATTTTACGAATCCTAACCCTAACTCTAACTCTGAACCTGATTCCCACCCTTAATTAATTGCACTTAATTTATTTTAGCAATATTTGGGTGACATTAATTAAGGTTAACTCTAGGGTTAGAATTATTTTTTAAAAAGTATTCTGGTGAATGAAAACAAGTAGCACGTTCATTTTAATCTTCATTTTGTGTGGACGAACAGAATATTAAAAAAAAAATAGTGCGTTTTTGACTGCAATCTTCATTTTGTGTGGACGACCAGAATAAACATACTATTAAAAAAATAGTGCATTTGTGACTTCAATCTTCACTTTGTGTGGACGACCAGAATAAATATACTGTTAAAAAAAAATAGTGCATGTGTGACTGCAATCGTTCTCTGTTCGCCGGTACACGGTCACCTGACAACAAGAGGGCGATTTTATTATTTTTTAAACTCTACTCATGCAAGAGTCAATGTGTACTTTACTCTCTGCTGCTCTTAATTACAGACGTAATTGATTAGGCTTAGTATATAATTTCAAATCAGTAACAGTTACATTCATTGCCATTATAAAAATGTGTGTAATCTTTAACAATACAAACATTACATCATTATATGTAATAAACAGTCGAGTGTACCTTTAAAAAGATAAATATATTATAACTATTATTCTATATTTGAAATCAATAATCCCGCCTACCTAATACATATAGCATCGATTCTAAGTGAAGTCTTTGTAATACCATTTCTTGTAACAAAAGTCCATATTTACTTCTATCTAATAATCTTCCCCATTTCCTTTATAATCAAGCCTCGGGTGTGCATTATGAACATTTTTGTAGTGGACACTTCTGAATATATTATACAGTATATATTTAACTTACATTTACTGTTCATCAATCTTAAGCACACCTTATAATAATTCTTGTTATGAATATATTATCAACTATAATAAATATACTTCTGATCAATACTGATCAATAGTCTGCCGATTAATGCACCCAGCAGCCAATAGCAATCAAGTCTATTTATACCATTTCCTATAATTAGCAGTCTTGTTGAATATGATGCTATGATGCTATACCAATGCTTTGTTCACACAATCAATAAATTTCATAACTTCTACAAACTGCCTACTTAATTCAGTATATGTAATCAATAAATTGCATAGTTTCTACAAACTGCCTACTTAATTCAGTATATGTAATCAATAAATTGCATAACTTCTACAAACTGCATACTTAATTCAGTATATGTAATCAATAAATTGCATGGTTTCTACAAACTGCCTTCTTATAAACAAAGAGGTCTAATGAATGATCCATTTTAATATCTTTTCAGTGCAATCTTGCTTTACGCCTCGGCCATTATGCAGGTACCAATCCAAACTGTAAACTTTAACGTAGTCATAATACATCGAATCTTCCGCGAAATCAGCGGAACCATCGCACGGTAATGTGAAGCAGAGAACAAATCAATCAATGAAGGACGCAGGAATCACATTAAAAAATCATTCCTATCACATTGGAAGGCAAAAAGAGAAATCACTCAACACTCGACAGAAACAAAACCATTAGCAACAAGCTCTATGTCGCTGGCATGTTTAATAAAAGAAGCCCGGTGAGCCACGTTGGCGAGCGCAAATAGCGTACAACTGTGTTTGTCCTTAATGGGATTAGTTCCCGGTGTCA
Organism: Sinotaia quadrata; assembly: GCA_028829895.1. NCBI lineage: Eukaryota > Metazoa > Mollusca > Gastropoda > Architaenioglossa > Viviparidae > Sinotaia > Sinotaia quadrata. Next base: position 142,576,993 of record CM054177.1, on the reverse strand, counting down.
GGGCGGCTTTGATCCCTAGCGTGACGACAGGGCGTTTTCAATTGACATTTGGTTTTATCCTTCATCGGCTTCGCAGCATCACACAGTCTTTACGCTACATTAAAAGCACGTAGGAGATAGGAAAGGAAGTAAATTTTATTTTTTAAAAAATAAATCTGTCTGGCATAAATAAATCTGTACAAGCCGTTAGATGGAACATCGAGTCTTAGACGCAGGGACGTGCTGTAAGACCGCATTCAGATCACTCCCTTGGAGGTTCAATCCCACACGCGGGAGGTATCGTTTTAAAGTACATGGACTATACTCTGACGTCAAGTATCATTTGTGGCGATTCCTTCATCATGAGGCAACAATAATGGTTAATCAATCGAACGTTTTTCAAACATCCATCTGTATAGAATTGAACGTATAATATTAAGGTATAAAATGTCACACATAAACATGCGCACGCTCACAGACAGGTGACGTCATTTGAGTGAATGTGTGGCATTTGAAAGATGTGCTTTATGACAAAGAGTAATTAATGATAAACGATAATCACAAACTGTGTTAATCATAGGGTCATCTAACCATACAGCCATTTCAGTCATCTAACCAAAGTTATCTAATATACAGTCATCTAATCAAACAGTCATCTAACCAAACAGTATCTAACTATACATTCATATATTCATCTAATATACAGTCGTCTAATCATACAGTCATCTAACCATACAGTCATATAATCAAACTGCCATCTAACATATAGTTATTAACTACAGTCATATAATCATACACACTCATAATCATACAGTCATCTAACCATACAGTCATATAATCAAACTGCCATCTAACATATAGTTATTAACTACAGTCATATAATCATACACACTCATAATCATACAGTCATCTAACCATACAGTCATATAATAATATACACTCAAAATCATACAGTCATCTAACCATACAGTCATCTAATACACATTTGTCAAATTCAGAAACGGATAAATCCTCATGTTCATTGTCACAAGGAATAAAGTGACAGAATAAAGAAAAGACGAGAAAATAAAAGGAAGACCATATTAATATTCGTATAGGTAAAACTCAATTCAGAGAACGACAAACACACATCTTTAGTATAAATTTACAAGTCACAAGATCATTGTGGGTTGTCTTTAACCTATTGTACAAGTCACATGATAGTTATGTTTTTTTCGTAAACCTAGTTCACATGACAGAGCTTATTTAACCTAGCTTACAAGTCACATGATCGTTATAGGTTTTCGGACAGAGTCGCCAAGAGTTTCGTTAACCTAGGTTTTAAGTCACATGATAGTTACGGTTTTTCGTTAACCTAGTTCACAAGACAAAGTCGCTATGAATTTCGTTAACCTAGTTTTTTTTTAAAGTCAAATGATAGTTACGGTTTTTCGTTAACCTAGTTCACAAGACAGAGTCGCCATGAGTTTCATTAACCTAGGTTTTAAGTCACATGATAGTTACGGTTTTTCGTTAACCTAGTTCACAAGATAGGTGGTTGCTATGAGTTTCATTAACCAAGTTTACAAGTCAGATGATCGTAATGGGTTTCGTTAACATAGATTTTAAAACAAATTGTTTCAGCTTCGTTAGCTTAAAGTCGCGTTTTTAGTAGACTGGGCCCGGTTATCTAACTTCCCTGCATACTGTCGATAAGATCACTCATGGGTTCACATAGCACTCATTGTTAGTGCATCATGTACACATCATGGATATGTGTGTGTATGTTTACAAGTCAAGTGCATCATAATTACATTTATGGTCTTGCTTGCGGATATAGTAAGGAAGATTAAGATACATAATCATGAGCACTCTTTACAAGGAAGATATTGAATTGCATTGGACAAGCCGACAGTTGATTAAACTAATGAATCACTCACAGTGCTTTTAAGCTAGGATTGTGCAATTCATCTCTCCAACTGAAACTCTCCATACAATTGATCGTATTTATAAAATGTTTGAATGTCTGTATTGTGAAGCATGGCTATAATGTTCCCAAATCGAAATTCCCTGCAATAACATTTTTCAAACTTTAAATTAATTTCATCAATAAATAAATTACGGAGAAGGGCTGGCACGAGGCAAAAGGCCTCGAGCTAAATTATGCATGCCTCAGTTACACGAAACTCCGCTGTGTTCGCGTTTGTTAAGCCAGAACGTGATGGGTCACGGCGCACGATGAGGAAGGGGAGATCAATCATGCAAGACGCACTTCGCCACCATTTAACAATTCCATCGTCATTTTCTTTTTTAATAACATAATGCACTTACGCAAGGATAAAACAGGCAATCGAAGCGGTGGAAATCTAACAATTTTTATTTCTTTTTTTTCTTTTTATCGCTTACGCACATTTGTGGAACTCTTCCCGATTACCCTAGTTGAATAAAGAGATAACAAGTTCCCCCCCCCCCCCCATCATTGTTTTCGGTTGTTATTACAATTATAACTAATATAGAAACCTTGGAAAAGGGAATTATTTTCTACATTTTGACCCTTGAAAGAGTTACTAAATCTCTTTAAGTGCGTCCCCCCCAGAAAAGTAACAACTATTCTGCCATTTTTACAAGCGAAACAAGCAAAACAAGTAAAACAAGCAAAAAAAGCGAATCAAGCAAAGCAAGCAAAAAAAGCGAATCAAGCAAAGCAAGCAAACCAATAACTATAAATTATGATTCTTAAAACACTAAAACTGGTCAAGGCGTATTAAAAGCAAATGTATAAAAGTTAAACAAGAAATCGCTGTCGCTTGTTATTTCTTCGCTCTACTTTGACTTGTGGAGGAAGGAGAAAAGGGTCAAAAGAGGAAGGAGAAAAGGGTCAAAGGAAGGAGAAAAGGGTCAAAGGAAGGAGAAAAGGGTCAATGGTAGAAGGAGAAAAGGGTCAAAGGAGGAAGGAGAAAAGGGTCAATGGTAGAAGGAGAAAAGGGCCAAAGGAGGAAGGACGAAATGAGTGGCTGAGAGGAGATTGGGTAACTTCTTAGAAATTGTTCTAGTTAGTTTTCCTGTCCCAAGCTTCCACTTTGCACAAAGTACAATCTAACGTGTGTTGTTTTTTTTGTGTATGTGTGTGTGTGTGTTTACTCTTAGCCTTAAGTTACAATTTACGGCGCAGCCGTAAGTTAAACATTAGGGTTCTTATTTTGCGATTCCCACGAGGGAACTGAGGGTATAAGGGAAAACATGAAGATCTAGTGGGGCGAGTTGTTTGCTATGTTTTGCATACTCCCATGCAAGACAAGGTCATTCTTATCTTAGAGGCGCGCACACACATACACACGCATATACACACATATGCACATACACTCTCATACATATACACACGCATATACACACATATGCACATACACTCTCATACATATACACATATACAATCATACACACATGCATACATACACATATACACTCGTACACACACATGCACATACATATACACCCACACACCCACATATACGCACACATACAACATCAGCAGCTGAAGGAACTCTTCATGTCAGCAGAATGGGCACTTCAAGTGATTTTGTTCTTTAGTTTATAGATGTTTTATATTTTGTCAAGACCATGTTTTGATTAAATCTTTGCCATGACGTCAAGCACTTTAGAATGCGATGGCAGCTAGCCTAAAAAATAAGTAACATTTGACACGGACACGGCAATATATTGTATGTGTAGCATATTTGCCAAACCTCATGGATGTCGTGGCTAAGTCGCATAACTGTCAGTTTATGTGATGACAACCTGTCTTTCTAGACGTAATTGTCGGTGCCCTCAGGATGACATAGTGTCATTTCATAGTAGAGATTTTGGGCCTACTGGAAATTTTAAATACTGAGGTCAGCAGTTTATTCTGTCGGCATTACTAATGTTTAAATATGGCTTTTGTCATTATGAATTTATAAACAAATTAAATAATTAATTCCCTGCAACAATCCATGCAACCAGCATGTCTTTGACATAGAAATACACGTACTGGTTGGTCTAAAAGTGACGGATCCGAAAGAAAAATCCCGATTTTCTTCACTTTCAAAAAACAATGCAGATCAGTATACTGTTATTGCAGAAGTATTTTTTAAAAAATATATAACTCTCGTGAAATACCAACAACAATAACAGTAATGATAAAGCATTTAACATTCTAGAAACTTCCAATGCTTTACAAAAATAGCACATACAATGCACATGATCTTTATACAAACTACTGATTACGTATAGGCGCTTGGCAGGGTAGTGGTCCCACTGGGGCACTCCAGATCAGAGAACGTCTGATGACGAATTGATCAACGCAAGCTCCAGTCGTGACGTAAAACTGCTATCGTAACACACACACACACACACACACACACACACACACTCACACACGCACACACACACACGCACACACTCACTCATACACACACGCACACACACACACACTCACTCACACACGCACACGCACACACTCACTCATACACACTCACTCACACACGCACACACACACACACACACACACACACACACAAATGCATACACATGTGTTTTTTTTTATTTTTAAAAAGCAATGAATCAGAAGAGACAGTGCCATTTCCCTGACAAAAACGAAAGGAGCACAATTGAAAATGAGTGTGGCTTCCTTGTATCACCTCACAATTAGGAAACTATACGTAAATGGATCTTGATAAGTAAACAAACGAGCGTAGGAGTAATACTTTACTTTCGGAATGTTGACAAAGTGCGTGCGCGTGTGTGTGTGTGTGTGTGTGTGTGTGTGTGATAAGCGCAATCTTCTAGCAAGAGTGTAAATACGTCATATCATATAGAATTTATAAATACTTAAGGTGGAACAAGACGGTGAAGTGTAAATACGTCACATCATATAGAATTTATAAATACTTAAGGTGGAACAAGACGGTGAAGTGTAAATACGTCACATCATATAGAATTTATAAATACTTAAGGTGGAACAAGACGGTGAAGTGTAAACATATGTCATATCACATAGATACTCAAGGTGGAACCAAAAGGTGAAGTGTACAAGAGAGGAGATCTTGTCCTGTATTCTAGTGTCAACATGTGATCAATACCCATTTTGGAGAGTGGCATGCATGACATGGTCGATTCTTGAGATGTGGACATTAATCCTAACTGCAATTTATTTATTTATTTGTACCTTTTAAAGCTTCTTCACGTGACTCAGTAGTTGACGAAAGAGGGGGGGGGGGGATTGCGATAATCAATAAAAGACAGTGCCAGTAAACATGCAAGGGATTTTGTAACAACATCATAAGTGAAAACTACTCGCCCCAACTCCCAGCACACTGTGCTGCGGAACCTGTAGCGAGAAAGTGTTGTCCAACAGTGCACCCATGTTTCTAAGCGACCGACTAAATTCATTGTAAGTGCATCATTGTTCACTGACTCGTCCTAAGGAAGGATTTAGAAAACCTGTTAGGGGCAATAAGCGTGTCTTCGTTTTTATTATCAATCATTAATTTTCATTAATATTTAATTCACGAATAAATTATTATTCGTTATCCAACATCAGAACATTTAATATTTATTATCAGAAATACGTTTTTCTACACTTACGATGACGGAACAATGTCTCTTTGGCAATTTGATGTTTACAGTTGATGATCATCTGCATATAACTGATGATGCGCAAGATGACTGCTTATGATGCTGGGAGGGCGCTGTGTACACATAATTAGAACTAGTCTGAAAAGAAATCCTATGGGATACCATGACAACGATTATCTGGAGTGAATCTTTGAGATCAATTCATATGGGATACCATGACAAAGATTATCTGGAGTGAATGTTTGCCATTAACTGAGACGATTTACGTTTTTTTTTGTACAGATGTGATTCCAAGCAATAAAAAGTGGCACCGTGTACACACAAACACATGCTTTAGAGTTTAGACAGTGAAATGATGCATCATGGTGAGCGATATGTAAGGGCAGATAAATCAGTCATTAGGAGTAACACTTGTTGGAGAAGTAACACTGTTGTTGGAGGAGTAACATGGATATTATTTATGGCCTATAGCATGCTGCGATTACATAGATGTAAGATACTGTCATGTGCAGAATGCAGTAAGGAAGGGCTGTATGCATAAAATGTCGAAGTTTATTATTATTATTTTTTTTTTTTTACAAGGAATTGCCGAGAAAAACATTGAACAATTTTATTCTAGAGCCATGTAAGTTGAACAGCTTACCACAACATCACTTTGTTTACTCAGTATCCACTCTTAGTGGCCGCTGGGCAAGGGGCAATAATTCACTCCTTTCAACACAAAGGCTTTATGCAACTGTAGGAGGGGGGGGGGCGGGGCTGGAGCCATTGTCAGCTAGATTAAAATTATGTAACTAGTGATGAGGGAAGTTTAATTAGAGTGTCAGAACTTTCATTTAGAAGTCTGTTTATTAGAATTTAAAGTGACAAAGTCACAACTTTTATTATTAATTTAAATTATTATTATATTTGAAATATTATTACGTATTAAAATGATTTTATTTTTTGAGTGACTTAATGAAATGTGAGAAGGGGGACAACTACTCATGAGTTAATTAATGGTATCTTTTTAACTCTTAATGAACTCACATGACTTCACTCATGCTAAGTTTCGTTTAGTGAGGTGAATGTATGCCTTACGGCTGGTATTGGATTGCTTTTATTATTTTTAGATGGCTTGTACAGTGTTCATTTTATTTATTCATTGATTTATTTCTTCTTCTAGAGCCCTTCAAACGTGCGTTGATTCACAGATGGGATGTGCATCTAGGGAGGGATATTTTGTTGTTGAAAGGATAGCCAAAAGGAGTTGTCGGGTAAAAATCTGCTTCAGTTCCTTCCCCTGGCCTCCTGTCCAAAAATGCATTTCTACAGCATAGTCTCTATTCTTACTTTAGAACTTAGTAAGCTATTTTTATTTTAATTCTTGTATTTAACTCTACTGATTAATTATATCAATGGAATTTGTATCCCGTGTTGTAATTTTGCTTTTCTCTGTAGGCGTCTTATAATGGTTATATAATGAGGTATTCAAATAATATTTCGTTGAAATTGTGTTGTAATTTTACTTTTCTCTGTAGGCGTCTTATAATGGTTATATAATATAATAATATTTCGTTGAAATTGCGTTTGACAAAGCTTATTTAATTAGTCCATTCGGTCATGAAACTAGAGGTTGCAGTGGAATGGAAATGGACTTATTTACTAAATAATGATGATTTGTAAAATAGAACAAACCTCATGGAAGGACAATGAACGTGTTCTGGGTAGAGAACAAAACTATTATGATAGCAAAAGATATGCAGGCCATTGCACAAAACTGTAAACAATCACATTTTTTTTTAAAACAACAAGCCAAACAAACGCAACAGAACAAAAACAAAAATGCAATAAAACACCAAGCACTCTTGTTCTTTTGCGACTTGATTGTTTTGATCTATTTATTAAGTTACTTGCAGACAAGAAGAAATTACTGATCATTTTCTCTTCTTTAGGACAAATTCACTTAACGTACTTAAATTCTTTTACTTAAATAATTCCTTTAATTACGTATAACTTTAGAATATATAAACTATAACAAAACTTCAATAGTTATAGCTACACGTATATACAAAGTAATAAATAATAACAATGCTAGTTTAAACTCTTGCTATAAATTTTGGAATGCACTCATAAGTCATTTATTTTCTTAATGTTGATCTGGTTAAACTATTATTAAACCCACAGGATAAGTTAAAATTCTGTTAAAAAATTCTTTTGGACGGGTTAGTCACAAAAGAGCAGAGCAACAATACTGAATGTAATCTTTTTAAAGACAAAAAGGAATAATTTCATAATTTATTGACGGTCTCCATCCATTGTATATTTGTATTATATGCCACGTTTTTCCCCAGACCTGCTCACATGTCACACTTTTCCCCAGACCTACTCACATGTCACACTTTCCCCCAGACCTACTCACATGTCACACTTTTCCCCAGACCTACTCACATGTCACACTTTCCCCCAGACCTACTAACATGTCACACTTCTCCCCAGACCTAACTCACATGTCACACTTTCCCCCAGACCTACTCACATGTCACACTTTCCCCCAGACCTACTCACATGTCACACTTTTCCCCAGACCTACTCACATGTCACACTTTCCCACAGACCTATTCACACGTCACACTTTTTCCCCACAGCTTGTTACTTACCACACTATCAGATTATTAACTGCCAAGGGATCACATGTTTCTCGATCTATTGCACATATGACCCGATTTACGACTGGGCAAGGCAAAATATCAATGGTTCTCAATGTGTATGTGCTTATGCCACACTTAAAAAATAATGTTTAAATTAGTGGCACATTTATATGACGCCACGCCTGAAGGAAGACAATTTCTCCTCCGGATTAAAAAAATAAAAAGTTAATACGCCAATTTTGTGCTATATTGGAATAAGGAAAATTGCTCTCAAATGCAATGTTTTATAATCGTGTTACGAAATTTAGGACATATATTTAAACATTCATTTTATCCACACACATATATATATATATATTTATATGCATCTGCTAGCCCTAATAAAATGACAATAATGCGATACGCGAGATTGAGACTCGGAGTGGGGGGTTGAGGTGAGTATGGGGTGATTGCTTAGGTAATAAGACGTATGAGGCAAACAGACTCATCTTGAACATGACGCCATCTTTCCCATTGCTTACATTAAATACTCGTTAAATGTTGACAATCCCAGCTGACATAAATAGCTAGTGGAAATCTGCATAAATACTATCCTAGTTCATTTCGCAAGTACAAAATACTCATCTTTCACAGAAACCTAGAATGTAACTAGAGGAATCTCGGCGTTTCATTTTAAGACAACAATCATTTGAAACCTAAATGTTCTGCTTCAATTACTGTAAAGTCCAAGTCAGACGAAAAGGCCATAAACGGGTTTCCTATTTAGCCGGATCTCTCTGTAGTCACCGATGGAGAGTCATTTTGCATGCTGTGTGTGTTCCAATGCTGTTCTATGACGAAAGCAGCAATGTCTTATTAACATTTGGGCATCAGTGGGAATATATTAAAACTACTCACCCTTGTTCTGCTTAAGTAGATTGGATATAATTACGAATGTAACAGTAGTCTAACCATAGATGTAAGGATGTTGTCATTTTACTCTTGCATACTGGTATTCGCATTTTTCAGGCGCCATAAATATTTCAGCCAAGTGTTAGCTTGGTACACATTCACTGCTGAGATGTTCACCACAATTGCTCTTTCCTTCCAAATGAGAAAATAAAATTCGTCTTTAATTCATTTACGCAGACTAACATCTTTGTCACTGATGAGCACCTTTCTTTTGTATGTAAACTTAGCGTAGCATCCGTACTGAGAGTTCACGGCTGCGTATTTATAGGTCATGACTTGATGACGATGGACGGAGTGTAGAGGGCGCTTCCGGCTTCCGCCGCTTTCGCGCTGGAGACTTGACTGTTCGTGGCTGTGTATTTATAAGAGGCGGATCTTTAGAGGTCATGACTTGATGACGCAATTGATCCTTGGGACAGCCTGGTATACAAACTTCAGTTCTTTCCCCAGTGTCTTTCCAGAAGGGTATCCGCATGCAGAAAGCAATGAACACTGTGACGTAATATTCGGATTTTGTTCTTTTTTACGAAAAACAAACTTTGATTGACGTCGTGGGGGGGGGGGGAGGGCGCCATCTGTACAAATAGCCATAGGTAACTTGCAATAAAATGTCACATTTTCTAAGTTGACAGTTAAAGTATCAAATATGTTTTGATTGTCGCGCGCACTAGAAGAACTTAATTAGTGAAAATAATTAAATTTTAGCGGACGAAGACAACCTGTGGTAATGCATGTGTTTTTCTATTTATGTCAGTAGACACGTCAGTTTGTAAAGCAAAATCTCATTTAAAAAAAATCTTAATAGAATTATGTTCCAAAATGTTAGCAGACATTTTGATTAACCATCTTTGAGTTGAATCAGTAAATAGCGGAGTCTGGGTAATTTTTCTTCCGTTATCACCAAATATTCTTCTAACAGTCGCACGGTTCGCAGGCAAAATAAGTGACTCACCTATACTGTGTGATGTCATTTCCTGTCCTATGATTTCTGGTACATGATAAGAAACACCTGAATCGTGCAAAAATAGCCCACTTGCTTTGTTTGTTAGTTTGTTTGTTCAAATAACCTTTAAAATACCGAAAATCTTGTGTGCTGAAATGTGATTGATCAGTTTACTAGAAACCGTGGATATCCAAACGCAGATCAGTGCACACAAGTCACAATCGCAGTAGACTACTTTCTCTTCAGACAAGAAAAATCTCCCAGACCTAGAAAAAATCCCACAATTAACTATCTGTGGACTGTTGACGAGCATTAAGCTTAAAAAGTCCGTCTCTGATGTTGGCATTGTCTCGCTCAAAATGGGGTTGCGCTACTAGTAATATACGCAATGGTGCTACTGGTACTCTTTACACTGTTACGTTACACAATGGTGCTACTGGTACTCTTTACACTGTTACGTTACGCAATGGTGCTACTGATACTCTTTACACTGTTACGTTACGCAATGGTGCTACTGGTACTCTTTACACTGTTACGTTTTCTTTTAATAAATCTGTCAGTTGTAGGATAGCTTATTAAAGTGTTAAAACGACAAACTGAATGTGATACCCATTTAACACAGGTGAATACGCGGTCTTAAAAGTCAAACACGTGAAAGCACGAACACTACTTGCGATCTCCGTAAATTGTAATCTGAAGTCATGCGAGTAGTATGGCGCATGAGCGAATTTCCTATTTATCTCCCTTTTCCCGCTTTGTGTAATGATACGAAGACGATTATTAGGCCAACACGATCTTTGGGTACTTCACAAATGACATTTGAATGTTGTTTTGTACGCTTGCATTTATAAGATGTCTTGAAATTTTAAAATTTAATTAAATAAATTATGTATATATAATCAATTGAGTGTCAGAATTATTCTCTAATGAATTCAGAGTATACGACCGGTTTTATTTTACATGATGTAAATTTACAAGCACACCGTTTGACAACCAGTGCACTAAACCCACGTCTCTCAGCTACAGAGTGGTTGGAAATAATCCTTAAGATTTTTCATATCGTGCAGGAATCGAAACCCAGTCATTTGAGTGAGAAGTTAGTGTCACACCCTCTACGCGTACTATAAATAAAAACGTTACGATATGGGGTTCCAAAAATTCCGAAACATTCACCACGAAAAGAGAGACTACGCAGGAAGAGAGTGAAGTGAATTGATATTGTGACTTGCTTTCGCGATTAGTCTGGGTAGGTGGAGTGGGTGAGACGGGGTGAGGAGGAGGAAACAGAACAAGATAGGGTGGGTGGGTGCATTGAGCTATGTATAAGCTCAGTTATGGAATAGGTAAAAAATACCTTTCTATTACGACTGCAGGTAAACTTAAGCTATTTCGAACATTTAGATTGCAGCTTTGGGGCCCAGATGTACTACAAGTTAATGCTACCCGACCATTAAAGTTGTCCGGCAACCAGATGTACTACTGTTTAGCGTTACTCTATCATTTCAGCTGTGGGGCCCACCTGTATTACAAATTAGCGATACCGATTATTGCAGTTATATTACTAATTAACTACCCAACCATTTCGGTTGTGGCTCTCAAATAGTACAATTTAACGCTACCATATCATTGCAGCTGTGGCGCCCAGATATACTATAAGTTAGTGCTACCTGACCATTCCTGATGTGGCGCCCAAATATACTATAAGTTAGCGCTACCCGATCACTGCAGCTGTGGAGCCTAGATATACTACAAGTTGGCACTATCCGACCATTTCAGCTGTAGCGGCTAGATATACTACAAAATAGCGCTACCCGACTATTTTACCCATGGGGTCTACATATACAATTACCGCTACCCGACCATTTCATACAAGTTAGAACTACCCGATCATTGAAGCTGTGACTCCGAGACCTATTAAAGGTTAGCGCTACCCGACCATTTCAGATTTGGCTCCCAAATATACTACAAATTAGCGCTACCCGACCATTTCAGATTTGACTCCCAGATATGCTACAAATTGGCGCTATCCGACCATTTCAGCTTTGGCTCCCAGACATACAAATCGTTGCAGATCCAGGCTAGATGGCAAAGTGTGGATGTAAAAACCAATGCATCGTGTGTCCAATTCATTGCAATTTTGACACTATGAATCAAAGTTAATTCAAAGTATTGATTCCAGCACAATATCAAGGCAGCATAAACTAATAGTCATTGATTCCAATACGGTCACAAAGCGACACCGGCTAACGCAGCTATTAATTTTCAATTTTGTATCCACGTGGGCATACACAGATGTAGTTATTAATTTCAGTTTTGTAACAAAACGACAAAAGCTAATGTAATAGTAATTTCAATTTTGTATCTATGTAGGCACAGGTAATATGAACCACTATTTGGCATCATAGTGTCAAAAATGAAAAGGACTTTGATTCCAATTCTGTGAAATGAATTATGCCAGTATTTCGATTCTAATTTTGTTGTAGGCGTCAAGTTTACTGATAGTAATACGGTAATTGTCACTCGCGTTACCCCAGTACAGGTCAGGTCAGTTCGAGGCAGTACAAAAAGGGCATACTTTTTCATACTTCAGCGTCCACGGCTGGCAGTTAATTATTTCCTGCAGGACATTTTACGATCCTACGATTTAGTTCGTTCTGTGTTTTGTATCACTGGCGTTGCAGAGCACCGATTCCAGCTTGAGGGACATCTTTAGAAGAATTGTGTAATTTGTCCTATATCATTATCTCAGAGCTATTGACAAAGCACGCTTCTTTCTTCTGTGACAATATTAGCAAAATTCAGCAGTAACATAAAATCAATAGTGCAATGACCACAGTGGAAGAAAATACAAAATACAAATATATGTGTGAATAAAATAAGGAAGAAAACAAGAAACACTCCGTTTCATATGAATAAAACCTTGGTGTAGTAACAGTGGCTAATACAGAATTGACATTTACAAAAGGAAATGCGAATGAAATGACAAAGTGTTTATACAATATGACCACACAAATCATCAACAGGTACATTCGTCACTGAGTAACGTCCCCTGGTCAGGGCATTAATTTTAACTTGGTTTCGCCTTCACAAGGGAAATTCAAATCATACGAGGTCTAGAGAATGCACAAGTTCTTGAAAATCGCCTACCCCGACTCCTTAGTACGGAAAGGAGGAACAACTAAAAACACGTGAAAAGCTTAAAAGTTCACTTGGCTTTGTGCATTTATTTAACAGCTGGCACATTTCTTGACATTCTGTGACGGACGCCGGACGTGCGGCTTTGCTAGCCACCCGGACCACTACGTCTATTAGGTGACTAAAATTTAATTTTCTAACTGATAGAAAACTTCATGCTGTCTCTGGTGTTTTAACAGGTAAGCACTTGATTTATTTCGTCAGCATGAAGCTGAAGGCCACCAGAGGCTACTACATGCCTTGAGATAGGACAGAGTCCTGTAGAATAATGACTGTCCGGGGTTGACCTTATTCGAGAACATGTCGCTGTAACAAATGAAGAAGCATTCACTATTCACCTACTAGTAAACATTAATGTTTACTTTTCATCAACAAGCTAGTATGGCTGTCGCTTATTGCCATATTTGGTCAAATGCATTCGCCATTTGACGCCATGCTGTCGAGGATCCTCAAGCCGCCAAGCTGTGGAGGAACCAATTCAAGTCGCCATGTGCCATCATTTTGAAAAGCTATATGGCTTTCACGTTGGCCGCCACAATGCGACCATTATGTCCTGTTGCATCCGGCCCCAGGTCATCATGAAGTTACCCGCCTTCGTGTCCGCCTTGTGGATTTAGGTCAAATTTATTACTATGCCAATTTTGCCTGAACTTTTCCTGACGTCTGGTAGTCTTGTGCCACCACAAGCTATAATTAGTTGTCATTCAAGACTCTAGAACTCTGCTAATGGTCTGTTAATTAAACACTACTAATTAATCTAATTATTCCCTAAGTGTATGAGACTAGAGAGATTTGGGAATAAGATATTACTGGCTAACTGTTTAATAATTAAGTGACTAGGGTTAATGGTGTTGCTATTGTTGTGGAATGAATTGATTTTCTGAAACAAATTTGTGAATGGTGTTTGGGTGTATGTATGTTTGTACTTAATTAATGTTAATAGCGTTCATCAACATTGTTTTTCATTTGCTGTTCAACAGCAACCCCCCCACACACACACACACACACCCAAGACAGATGGATGGACGACAAATAGATAGATAGACACATTCTTCTATCCGCATTCTCTTTAAATAGAATATTTGCATATTACCAATTGCTGGTTTTAGAGATATAAGGTTAAAAGTATAATCAGCTCCAGAAAAGCATTCATATAATAAAGAGTTTAGCGACAGCAGCAATTATTTGATGTTTTATATTGCATTTTAGTCTCTAAGTGCATTTTATTTCTGTGTCTTTCTTTCTATTGGTCTCCTAAGTGCATTTTATATCTGTTTTTCTTTTTCTTGTTCTCTAAATGCTTTTTATATCTGTGCCTTTCTTTCTCTTGTTCTCTAAAGTGCATTTTATATCTTGTGTATTTCTTTCTCTTGCTCACTGAAGTTTATTTTATATTTCTTTCTCTTTCTCACTACATTTTAAAGTCATTCTTTCTTCTTTAGTTTTTCTGTCAACGTTTCTATTTATGTTTCAGTGTATTTGTATTTCTTTCTATCTCTTGGCTTCACTTTATTTGTGTGGCAGAGTAAATTTGCCTATCTTTATTTCTAGAAAATTGTTAAATGTCAATGTGACCTGACCATGCTTGTGCTCATAGTTTTAATTGTCAAAGTTGGAAGTAAACAGCTCAGGTGGAGAATATGCTAGACACTTGCTGATGTAATCTAAACCGGTTTCAGTTGTTTGAGTAGTTATATTATCCAATGGTAGAGATTTTCAAGAATGAGACCAGCCAATGGGCTGAGATCAAAAGTTTACATGTAGTAAAGAATTCTATTTTCTAATTACTTTGAATTTGGAGTGGCATGAAAGGCAGCTATAATATTAATGGTCACATAAATGACTGATTGAGAGATAATAAAAGAAATATTTCATGCATTTTTGCTATAGATATGTCGTACTTGCATTTTATTAGAGATGTATTATGTGAATAGACTATTATTTCTACAAATTGTGAACTATGGCGCTTACATGTAGTATGCTAAACACTTGACATTGTTTCTAGTGAACATGTTCATAAACTATAAAGCTATAAGGAAATTACTGGAAATTGCTATAACTGCTGTTCTGCTTGAGGGAGCTAACACGGCAGAGCAAAAGATTAGCTTTGAGAGAATAATGGCTCATCAGTTTTCTACAACATGCTAGAGAAGCACATGAAACTGACAGTAATAACATGAACAATAAAAATATGACTTTATTACAAAAAAGCACGCAAAAAACTATTGCAGCTTCGCATCGACAAGGTTAATTAACAAACTCTTATTGCTTATCTCTAATAACTCCATTTCTGTTCTCTGATAAGAACATCCTGTGATTTGTATTTTCACTAATCTGTTGAATTGTGTGTTAGGATATAAGACTGTATAATTATTAAAATTATTCAAGCCTGGTTTCATGAAAATATTGATGTCGGGAAATATTTTTCATTGTATTTGTTATATGTATATTTGATTGTTGATTTAATAAATTTATTGACCTTCTTACACATTTGATACAATATGAGGGAGAATAAAGTGGGTGGATTGGGGTTCGCTAAATATATATTAAAAGACGGATTTCATTTCACCTTTAGTAAGAAGTTTTCCGTCTATGGAAATATGAAATATTGAGTGATTTTATTATGTTTGTCTTTAATGTGTGAAAGAGAGAAAACCTTTACAAAGCCCGCATAGTCGCCAAGTGAGAGAGACGAATTGTGTCTTCTGGAGAATTATTAATAAAATTAATTAAGATTCTCATCATTTGTAATTAGTAGTAGTAGTAGTAGTAGTAGTAGCAGTAGTAGTAGTAGTAGTAGTAGTAGTAGTAGTAGTAGTAGTAGTAGTAGTAGTAGTAGTAGTAGTAGTAGTAGTAGTAGTAATAATAATAATAATAACCATTAAGTAGGAGATGTCAGCATATCAATTTGTAATATTTTCTTTTCTTCTGTTTCAGCATATTAGTCTGTTTTTCTGTCTGTTTCCTTTGCTGTTTTGTCTGTCTTTCTGTCTCTTCACTGTCAATTTAAATCTTTCTATCCGTTTCAATGCATTTGTCTTTCCTTCTCTGCTTCTTTCTCTGAGTTTTACTGTCAATGTCTGTTTTCCTGTCTCCGTGTTTCAATCCGTTTATCTTTCTTTCTCTGCCATATTGTATCTGTCCTTCTTTGATTTTAAGTTTCACTGCCAATGTCTGTCTTTCTATCTTTTTTAAAGCATTTATCTTTCTTTCTCTGCTACACTGTATTAACCTATCTTCATTTTGTCAGTTTGCTTAAAGTGTAATTGTCTGTTTTTCTGTCTCTTTGCTTCACTGTATTCGTCTGTCTTTTTTGTCTCTTTGTTTCACTGTATTCGTCTGTCTTTTTTGTCTCTTTGCTTCACTGTATTCGTCTATCTTTTTTGTCTCTTTGCTTCACTGTATTCGTCTGTCTTTTTTGTCTCTTTGTTTCACTGTATTCGTCTGTCTTTTTTGTCTCTTTGTTTCAATATATTTGTTCGTTTTTCTTTAACTCTTCATTGTGTTCTTCTGTCTTTCTGTGAATTTGCTTCAATGTACTTGTCTGTCTTTCTATCTCTTTCACTATATTCTCTCTGGCTCTTTGTTTCACTGTATTTGTCTGCCCATTTCACTCAGTTTGTCTGTCTTCCTCTTTGTTTCACTGTATTTGTTTGAGTTTTTTCCCTTAAATGCAATTCTCTTTTGTTGGTCTTTCTTGCACTTTGTTTCACTATGTTACTGTTTTTCTGCCTCTTTAATTCAATATTTATTCCTCTGTATGTCTCCTTTTTCACACTCCGCATCAATATCGTGCAAAATGGTAAACTGCAAGTCGCACAACTCTAAAACAGTCATAGAAATCAATCAACCCCATAAAGAGTCCACAGTATTGTACTTATATAACTGAACTGTCTATACGCTTTGTGTCACCGACACCACTAGACAACCATGGGTCTATCTGCCTGCAGCAGCCATAAATTAGATGTTTTTGCTTCCAGTGAATATAGCAGCGCTAATTCATCACAGGCACCACAGTTAACAAGGAAACAAAACGCCCCGAAAATGATTTGTATGATTCTTTGATTTTAGTTCTGTAAAGAATAGAACTTTACAAGCAAAGAAACAGAACTCATGAAAAAGTAAACCATTTCAATGCTGTCGGAGCGCGTGAAGACAACTACAATTCTGAAGAAATGCAGGATAATTTATGGATTTTTGTCATAAAACTACGCAATGATTTTCGTTCATTTTTCTTTTTTGCGTCCTAAACCTCAGTGAATCGCAAGATTCTGGGCAATACTTGCAGTTTTGATTTACGCTACTTAGAAACAATAGTGAAGCTAGAGTTGCCCTGCTTGACTTTAAAACGCGCCATCCCTTGCTTCCATTAGTGCTTTATAGAGCTTAATAGGGGCATTAACTCGCACTAAAATTGTTATATTTCGTGACGGAGAGAACTTAGAAATTGATTTTTTTTTTCGGCAATCACAGACGCGTGCGGTGTAATCAGGAAATATGTCATAATATGCCAGCACTTCAGGGGCGCTAAATCGTAAAAGTGAATGTTTCAAAAGAAAGGGGAGGTTATTTAAGGAAAGGACGAAATACTTCTTCAAAAAAAAAAAAAAATTAAAAGTAAAAAGAAGAACAAAAACAAAACAGAAAAACAGCTTTTCCTGTGAACATTTATCTGTCTGGTTTTGTTTGTTTAGATACTTTTTCTTTCTTTCATTACTCAGCACTGTTCTGTTATTTTCCTCTTCAGCAAAAAGATCTTATTTGTTTTTCTTTATGCGCTCTTGAACGAGTTATGCGACCCTTCATTTACTTCTAAGTCTATTACAGTTTGCCTCTTGGGTTTGAGGACATTTTTGTATTTATTTTTTGGTGATGTTCGTTTAGCTTTCCACTTCTATTAGCATGTTCCACCCTTTTTTTGTCGCCGCTATGGGTGGGACTAGAATCTGGACAGTAGGGTAAGAGAAGCACCCGCATTGAAACCTGTTTGCGTGTCTATCCTTGGATCTAATCTTGTTCCGAAATTGTTATTCATTAAAGGCGCAATGGTCGCGAATGTATGCTACTCAGTTCAGTATGCATGTATATTTCAGTACAACACTTACTAGCCAATCCTAAATTGAAATGGAAATATTTTTTTTTCATTTCAGAATGAAATTTAAAACCTCGTACCAATCACATGATCGAGAATAGCGTGTCCTGATCTGCACCAATCACAAGAGTAAAATTAATATTCAAGTAGGAAGTAGATGTCCCTATATCTCTGAGCGAATCACTGAGACAACGTGTAAGGAGGGCAAACAACTTTCGTTAGCGACAGTTTGGTGTATAGAATAAACAATAAGCAAGTCTGCAACAAATATATACATGTATACTCTTTTCAAAACAACTGACTGATTCATTCTCACGTTTGTTTCCTGGCGATAGCGCATTTAATGCTCTCTGGAGGGATGCAGTCTTAAAGAAACCGAACGCAATCTTCCGTGACGAGAAGCCATACTTTTTCATATTGGTAAAAGGGAATCGTATATATAGTTAAATTATGCAATAAACACCTTTCTCTCTGTATCTCTGCCTCTCTCTCTCTCTCTTCTTTCTCAGCTAAGTAGAAATCTATATACTGAATAATTGACAGTTCAGGTTGACCTGTACTAAATTAGAATTGTCACAGTTTGTTTATTTTATTCGAATGGTATTATATATATATATATTACTTAATTAAAAGTTTATTTCAGGAACAATGCTGTTTAAATTGTGTTCCGCTGTAGGTTATTGTCAACTAATGACATATGGTGATTTATTTTATTTTAGCTGTGGTTGAAGACAACTATAGTAAGGTGACCTGACACCCAGCTTCCTCCATTCCATTCTGATCTCTGATAATTTTACTATATCGCTCAGCTTCAGTCCTGTCCACTCTGAGATGTTATCCTCCAATCTTGTCCTCTGTCATCCTCTCCTTCACCCTCCTTGCACAGTACTTTGCATGATTGTCTTGGCAAGCCCTGTTGATCGTGTGACATGTCCATGCAATTTCATTTTGCGTTTTTCACAATGGTCGCCAATAGCTCTTCATAGGGCCCAATGGATTGTCTAATTCTCTTTCTCACGTCATCATTCATGACATGATCTCTATACGAAATGCCAAGCAACCTTCGAAAACATCTCATTTCAGTAGATTGTATGAACGGATTACCGGGCTAGAGTCATCCGGCCAGACGTGTTTGCTACAAGACGTGTGTGTTAAAAAAATCCTACTCCAAGGAACACACAATGACACTACAAGATGAGTTAAAAAAATTATACTGCAATGACGACTTAGCCAGCAGGCCGTATCCCCCTCCCCTCTCTCCCACTACCCCCCCCCCCCCCTCCGATTTCCAGGCGTAAAGCCGGAAGCATCCTTCCCCTTCCTAGATGAACAAAACAAACGTACAAAAATTTTTAAATAATGTAAAATGGCGTAAAGCGAGAGAGGAAACAATTACCGAAGCACATCTATAGCAATGGACATAAAATATCTCAAACAAGACGACAGGCTAGATGATGCAAAAAAATGGAAGGAAATGCCAGTGGGAGGGTGCATCGCAGAAAGGGAAACGCCTGGGTGTTGTCTCTTTATAAAATGCTTGGCATTACTGTAACCGACGTACACGAACCAATGGTAAACGCTGTACTATTTTGTCGTTAAAATAAACAAGAAGGGCGGCATCTTTGAAAATGAAGCATGATTTGCTGAGGAAACGTTGCGAATCCGGAGACAAATTGAAATAAATGGAATTCTCTCTATACATCGGCTATGACAGACAACACAATGATACAAATGACGGCCGTCATTTCAACGGAACTAGTCTCAACAGAAGCACAAAAGGTGCTTTACTTGAGCCGAACGCTCGACTTTGCACATTAACCAAAGGTTTGCATTAGCCAATGGACTTGGCTTAAATGCTGTAAATACATTTGATAGATATTTTCCATTTTAATTATTTTAATTATTTTAAAACTAGTGTCTTCGTCAGTCTGAATGTTTCTAGATTTGGGAATATGAGTGTGTAGGTTTGCGTATGCAAGTGAGATTTCGCTAATTTGTGTGTGTGTGTGTGTGTGTGTGTGTGTGTAAGTAAAATGTATGTGTTGGCATGCGTTTAAGTGTGTCTGTGCATGTGTGATTGTATATCCTTATATTTATGCATGCGCAGGAATATTTTGTATTTTGCATACGTGCATGCTTTTGTGTGTGTGTGTGTGTGTGTGTGTGTGTGTGTGTGTGTGTGTGTGTGTGTGTGTACATGTGCACGATTGTTTTGTTCGTGTGAATATGTACTTGTGTGTGGCATTTAGATTTGCTAAAGTTATATTTACACAAGCAAATTTAGTGTTATAAACTAAATGATATAAATATAATTAAATACCTGTCACTTGTCTGTGAGTGACTCGAGGCGCTAGGGGTTTACGGATGTGTGCGTAAGTGTGTGGAACTGGAGAACATGCGGGGAAAAGCAATCTGTCATTTTTATCTCGTATGTTCTAGCAAGAACGTTCCCCACAACTGACATAGCTTAGATCTACAGGGCTGATTTTGTCTCTGTGAGCGTAGTTCAGGGTTGTCTTTGAGATCAACAATAATCCGATAAAGCCGACAATAAGAACGCGATCGATACACTTCCAGACAACAATTTTATTTTTCCAAGGAATTTTGACTCCAAATCATTATCTAGACTGAATGGAAATTGCTCTGATACAAAAATCTAGTCCTCTACAAGCACTCGCATTTCGTATATACTAGATAAACTCTTTTCTCTGATACTGGTTGAATTCATTTCAGCTATAGAGGATGAACTCATTTCGAATATACTGAGTATAGAATGTGCTAGACGTGCTGATGTAATCTAAACCAGTTTTAGGTGGATGAGTAGTTTTATTACCCAATGGTTAAGATTTCCAAGAATGAGAACAACCAAAGGGATGAGATCAAAGGTTTATATGCTGTAAAAAATTCTATTGTCTAATCACTTTGAATTTGGAGTGGCAAGAAATCCGATCATGAAAGGCGGCCGTTAGCTTAATGGTCCGTTAAATGACTGATTGAGAGAGAATGGACTTAGAAATATTTCATGTATTTTTGCTATTGATGTTATACTTGTGTTTTACGTAGAGATGTATTGTGTGAGTAGTTATTATTATTTCTACAAATTGTGAACTATGATGCTTTAATGTAGTTAACTAAACATTTGACATTTTTTCTAGTGAACCTGTTCATAAACTATTATGTTGTATTTATTATGCTGTATGCATGTACTAGACTAGTAAATACAATTGCAAGAAACTGTAAATTGATACTTGAATGTAAGAAAGAATGGAGTTAGAGATGAATAAACTGGAAATCTAGCGTTTGTTCCTTGATTATATTTTACAGGAATAGTTACAAATTCTAGAAAACAAACCGTCGCAATCCCATTTCAATAGATGGCGCATGTTTTGTTGAGTTATTATCTGTTAATTACGCATTCGTATCTAAACGGTCAAGTGGTGCTCTGAATGGGTCAGTTATAGTAAAGATGATAATATCTGTTCATTTTCCTGCCGCCTAGTGGGAGGCAATGATTAATCTTAATTTTAATTAATCTTAATGATTTTAGGCACACTATTTTTGTCGTAGATTAGAATGTGAACATCCTAGTAAGTACTAAATATTCATTCCTTATTCAGTGCACACGGATATTCTCAACAATAAACTAAACCTCTAATGCCTATCTAGTTTACATGAGTATTCTCAACAATAAACTAAACCTCTAATGCCTATCTAGTTTACATAAGTATTCTCAACAATGAACTAATCCTCTAGTGCTGATCTAGTTTACTTTAATATTCTCAACAATGAACTAATCCTCTAGTGCTGATCTAGTTTACGTTAATATTCTCTACAATGAACTAATCCTCTAGTGCTGATCTAGTTTACATTAATATTCTCAACAATGAACTAATCCTCTAGTGCTGATCTAGTTTACGTTAATATTCTCAACAATGAACTAATCCTCTAGTGCTGATCTAGTTTACTTTAATATTCTCAACAATAAACTAAACCTCTAGTGCTGATCTAGTTTACATTAATATTCTCAACAATGAACTAATCCTCTAGTGCTAATCTAGTTTACGTTAATATTCTCAACAATGAACTAAACCTCTAGTGCTGATCTAGTTTACATGAGTATTCTCAACAATAAACTAAACATCTAATGCCTATCTAGTTTACATGAGTATTCTCAACAATAAACTAAACCTCTAATGCCTATCTAGTTTACATAAGTATTCTCAACAATAAACTAAACCTCTAGTGCTGATCTAGTTTACATTAATATTCTCAACAATGAACTAATCCTCTAGTGCTAATCTAGTTTACGTTAATATTCTCAACAATGAACTAATCCTCTAGTGCTGATCTAGTTTACGTTAATATTCTCAACAATGAACTAATCCTCTAGTGCTAATCTAGTTTACGTTAATATTCTGAACAATGAACTAATCCTCTAGTGCTAATCTAGTTTACGTTAATATTCTGAACAATGAACTAATCCTCTAGGCTCGATTCAGAATATACGAATATTATAACAACAAACTAAAGAAGGTATCTAGTGCTAGTTTACTTAGTATTTAAACTAAATATCTAGTCCTAGTTCAATTAGTATTTAAACTTAGGATTTAGTGCTAGTTTAGTTAGATTTTAAACTAAATATGTAGTGCTAGTTCAGTTAGTATTTAAAATTCTAGTGCTTGTTCACTTAATATTTAAACTTAAGATCTAGATTTAGTTCAGTTCGTATTTAGATAATGTAACTAGTAAGAGTTCACTTAACACATTTAGACTATTTATCTAGTGCCACCAGTTTAATATTTAGACTATCTAGTGCCACCAGTTTAATATTTAGACT
Source organism: Sinotaia quadrata (assembly GCA_028829895.1). Taxonomy (NCBI): domain Eukaryota; kingdom Metazoa; phylum Mollusca; class Gastropoda; order Architaenioglossa; family Viviparidae; genus Sinotaia; species Sinotaia quadrata. The sequence continues at coordinate 142,553,774 of CM054177.1, read as the reverse complement.
AAGTATCTAGTGCCACCAGTTTAATATTTAGACTAAGTATCTAGTGCCACCAGTTTAATATTTAGACTAAATATCTAGTGCCACCAGTTTAATATTTAGACTATCTAGTGCCACCAGTTTAATATTTAGATTAAGTATATAGTGCCACCAGTTTAATATTTAGACTAAGTATCTAGTGCCACCGGTTTAATATTTAGACTATCTAGTGCCACAAGTTTAATATTTAGACTAAGTATCTAGTGCTAGTTCAGTTAACATTTAAACTAGATACGTAGTCCTTGAACACTGAATATTTCGACTATGTATCTAGTGCTAATTAGTTGACATTTAAGCTGTGTATCTAATGCTAATTAGTTGACATTTAAGCTGTGTATCTAGTGCTAATTAGTTGACATTTAAGCTATGTATCTAGTGCTACTTCACTTGACATGTAAACTAAGTATCTGCGGCTAGTTCAGTTAACTTTTCGACTAAGTATCTAGTGATATTTCATTATAATTTAGAATACATATTTACTAATCGTTATTTGGACATTGGGTACTGTTGGTTGTTCAGTGCAGACTAAATATTATGTGCAAGGTTCGTTAACATGTGCATAAATATCTAAAGAAATTCGCTCATACAGGTTTAATATTTATTGATGGTTCGCTGAGCTTGCAAGCTAAATAATTTTACTTCCAGTTCAGTGAGATCGTAGACTAAATACTATCAAACGTTAGTTCGTTTGGCTTGTAGACTTGATACTACAAAATATTTAGTTCACTTAGCTCGTAGGATAAATATTATCAAATACTAGTTCACTTAGTTCGTAGGTCAAATACTAGTTTACTTAGCTCATAGGTCAAATAATATCAAATACTAATTCACTTAGCTCGTAGGTCAAATACTAGTTTACTTAGCTCGTAGGTCAAATAATATCAAACACTAGTTCACTTAGCTCTTAGGATAAATACTATCAAATACTAGTTCACTTAGCTCTTAGGATAAATACTATCAAATACTAGTTCACTTAGCTCGTAGGATAAATACTATCAAATACTAGTTCACTTAGCTCGTAGGATAAATACTATCAAATACTAGTTCACTTAGCTCGTAGGTCAAATACTAGTTTACTTAGCTCGTAGATTTTATACTATTAAATATTTCACTTAGTTCGTACACTTCATACTACCAAATAATGTTCACATAGCTCGTAGACTAAATACTATCAAATACTGTTCACTTAGCATGTAGACTAAACGTCTAAAGCAAATTCCAGTGAGCTTGGGGAATAAATACTACAAAGTACTAGTTCACTTACCGTGCAGCCTAAATATTTAGTCATGAAAGTGGACCCACAGAGATACATTTCTACCACTGATCCTCAGAATAAAGAGCATAACTTAACAGGAGAAGAAAAAGAGATGTGTTTGGGGGGGGGGGTTGTAGGGCAATAGAGGCAAATGGTCATGAAAATGGCAGAATGTGATCTAAAGACCCACTTTAATCCAATATGAGCGTCTTTATTATTACACTGGAAAGAATATTATTTCTTATAAAAATAAATCTATCCAATCATTTCTTCCAGAGAGAGAAAAAACTCCAATTCAATCGAGTATGCTTATTAGTGGTAATTTTGTCTTTATCCATCAACTACTGCATTTTGTGGTCTGGACATTTCTTCTTGACCTCCCTGTCAGCAAAATGCCAACGGCTGACAGCCTAGGTTGTGATTTTAACTAGGTGACGTTAGAAGCCTTGTTTCATTTAGCAAGAATAAAAGAGCAAAGCGGCGCTTCTTTCCGACTGTTCTATTCTTTTTTTTGTGTTCACAGGCAGTGAAAGCACGACCGCTGGCGAAGGGAATTCTCTAGAACATGAGGAGTATGATAATGTACTTACTGACATTAAGGAAAACAGCAGCACAGTTTTCCATGTCATCTTTCACTGTCGTACCGTGTGACCGAGGGGCAAATAAATCCACATTTTATTTTGATAAAGTATTATTAGCAAAATGCTGCTATCTTATTTGAGATCGGGAATGGCGCACATGTTAAAATGAACGATTTGGTGACTTTGTATAGTGAAGTAAGTACAGTTATTCATGTCATCACACAGCTTAAATCTGATTTTGTATAGTGAAGTACAGTCATTCATGTCATGACACAACTTAAATCTGATTGTGTATAGTGAAGTAAGTACAGTTAATCATGTCATGACACATCTTAAATCTGATTTTGTATAGTGAAGTAAGTACAGTTATTCATTTCATGACACAGCTTAAATCTGAAGCTGTATGTTAAAATAAATGACTAGGTGATTTTGCATAGTGAAGTAAGTACAGTTATTCATGTCATGACACAGCTTAAATCTGATTTTGTATAGTGAAATACAGTCATTCATGTCATGACACAACTTAAATCTGATTGTGTATAGTGAAGTAAGTACAGTTAATCATGTCCTGACACATCTTAAATCTGATTGTGTATAGTGAAGTAAGTACAGTTATTCATGTCATGACACAACTTAAATCTGATTTTGTATAGTGAAGTACAGTTATTTATGTCATGACACAGCTTAAATATGATTGTGTATAGTGAAGTAAGTACAGTTATTCATGTCATGACACAACTTAAATCTGAAGCTATATACTATATTCTCCAAAAAATTGCCGTATATGCAAATTTTAATTGCTTTGCCTGTGAAAATACATCAGCAAACCAGGAGTTGTGACTGAATAAAACTTGCACACTTATTTCTTTTAAAAATATATATCAGTTAAAATGAAGAAAATAATGCTATTGTTTTTGACAAAGGGGTCTTTGTATCAACGTCTGGCTGCAGCTATTGTTTGGTCAAATTTAAGATGGATGGACAATCTAACTCGACCTCTATCGGCTCGTATTAGCCCTGAGTTCCTTTGTACGGTTGCTTATTTGTGTTTGTTTGTTTGTTTGCATGCTTACATGTTTGTTTCTCTTACACTTATTTGTAATAGATTTGTCTATTTATTATTTGTAACAGATTTGTTTCTTATTATTTGTAATATATTTTTCTGTTCATTATTTGTAATATATTTTTCTGTTCATTATATTTGTAATAGATTTGTCTGTTTATTATTTGTAATATATTTTTCTGTTCATTATTTGTAATAGATTTGTCTGTTTATTATTTGTAATAGATTTGTCTGTTTATTATTTGTAATAGATTTGTCTGTTTATTATTTCTAATAGATTTGTTTGTTTATTATTTGTAATAGATTTGTCTGTTTATTATTTGTAATAGATTTGTTTGTTTATTATTTGTAAAATATTTTCTGTTCATTATTTGTAATAGATTTGTTTGTTTATTATTTGTAATAGATTTGTCTGTTTATTATTTGTAATAGATTTGTCTGTTTATTATTTGTAATAGATTTGTCTGTTTATTATTTGTAATAGATTTGACTGTTTATTTTTTTGGGTATATGTCTGGTATTTCTTTTGTTACATGTACGCTGGTTATTAATTTTCTCCTGTTAGAATTTTATATTTCTTAATTTTTATTTTCGTTTAACTGTATGTATTTTATGTGTATATTTGTGTGTGTCCATTTCCTGATATGTTGGTTAGTTTGTCCGTATCTGTTCTTGTTTAAATTAGACATTTAAAATTACACATCTTAGATATGTTCTTTGCCGCTTAAGGGTTGATAGATCCATCTTATCAGACTTTATGCTTGTATTATTTTAACTCATCATTAACTCACTATAGGCAATACATACCAGTGAATACTATATCGCAATAACTATGTATTAATACCAGACGCTGCATATTTTCGCATCATGTTTTAACTAGAATATTAACACATCATCCAGGAAGTTACACTTACTTCTATAAATTAACAAATTGTTTAAATAATGTATCCAAAATTATCAAGAAAAGTATAAATTGAAATTTTCTCTCAATTATTATTTTATATTTACTTTATTCACAAGTATTCTTGATTCTGAATTTAGGGGATGTGATTTATTGTCTGGCACCATTAGGTAGATATAAATACAAAGAAGAGAGAAATAAGATTGTTGAAATCGAGAGAGAGAGAGAGAGAGAGAGAGAGAGAGAGAGAGAGAGAGAGAGAGAGAGAGAGAGAGAGATGACTACAAAGAAATAGACCTGTCTACAGAGAAGCGTCATACCTAATTAGAAGCATGACTACGAAATGACAATCTTAACTAAGTGTAATAAATAATCGAAGCTATATAATCGAGCTTATCAGGAGATAAGAAAAGAAAGAGATAGATAGATAGATAGATAGATAGATAGATAGATAGATAGATAGATAGATAGATAGATAGATAGATAGATAGATAGATAGATAGGCAGAGAAAGCCTCTGATAGAGCGAGAAAGCAATGTACAGTGGGAGAATGCAGAGATAAAGGAAAATGCTGACATCGGGCGGGAGGGAGGGTTGTGAAAAGAACGGAAAATCTAATCGAGTGAGGAATTAGTAAGAAAAAAGTTTAAATTTCTTCCTTTTAAAGCTAATTAAAGAGAAATGTCCTCCCTGTCCCCATTCCCTTTCCCCACAAACTTACGTGCGTGTTCAATTTTCATCCATTCTTAGTCCGTCCTGTATTCCCCCCTCCCCCCGACACACACACACACACATACACTCCCCACAGGCGTTAACAGAGAGTCTCGGCAGCTAATCATTGATTACATCACGCTGGCATGGTGCTAAGACCCACGTACAGAAAACGATAGCGTAGTCTCATTCCAGCGCCATCTAGCGACTGCTCATTGACAATAAGAGAAGCAAAAAAGATAAAAATGAGGGGAAAAAATCCTTCAGATCCCTCCCTTTCTGCAAGAAAACTTGGCGTTGTTGATAATTGTAGAAGCAGTACATTTATTGTTTAATTTATTTATATTTTTCAAAAAAATGCGTAGTTGCGTGTGTCACAGTCTTTGTGTGCGTTAATAGTTCGCTATTTAACATAAACACACATACAACCGCACATACACACACACACACACACACACACACACACACACACACACAAATGAAAAGAACAGCACAGTGGGGAGTGTTCTTTCTCTTCGATCTGTAACATGTTTATTTTCATGTATGTTAATAACAGTAATGCTATCTGGTCACAACGCAGACCCCAAAAGTTGTTACAATTTTGGAAACTAGACGATTACAATCTATTGACATGGAGCGTGTCCATATCTTCTCTCGCCAACAGGGTCAACTGTAGTTTAGTTGAATTATTTAAATTATTTTTATAAACGTCTACCATCTGGGAATGGGCTAGTTCGCAAGTCAAATCTCAGATAATCGCTTTTGACATTAACGCTTCAACCTAGAACAATGAAATTTCAAAATGACAGCTTTTCGAACGGATCTTCTTGTTTTACTGAAAATAAAAGCGATATCTTTTCTTAAAATAATAACATTTATGTGCATTTACAATGGCTTAAATTAGATTGTGTTTGCAGAGATGTTCGGTAACTAAAATTTAAATATATTTACACAATGCTCAGCTACTGAAATTAGGTTGTTTGCTGAGGTGTACAGTGTACGGGTAGCAGAAATAAGATTACAGATAGGTATGTTGATTTAATATTTTTTAATAAGTTTAATATTTTTGCATATGTGTAGCTTTTGAATTAACACACGAAATTATGTTTGAAAATTTGAGTCAATGCAAAAATTTGCCTCTTTTCCCCCAGCAAGATTAGTCATTACAATTCTGAAAGTGACAGTTTCTTAATACTAGGAATATTCTAAAAATACATGTGTGACAAAGTAAATTTACCCTCCCTATTTATAATTGTTATCTAAGCTTCTAAATTGTCAGTGACCCGACCTTGGTGTTATGGTTTATGGTGTTATTTTGAAAGTGTCTGAGGTTGCAGCAATGTGAAGAATATTCTAGATTTGCTGACCTGGTGGAAACTGAGTGAGCAGGTTTTTTTTTTAATTATCCAACGATTATGATTTACGAGAACGAGATTAGCCAATGGGCTGAGTTTAAGTAGTTTAAGTAGTTTAAGTAGTTTAAGTAGTTTAAGTAGTTTAAGTAGTTTAAGTATTTTAAGTAGTTTAAGTAGTTTAAGTAGTTTAAGCTGATAGCGATGATACATTTTCTCAAATCCTTATTTCATAAATACATTTTTCATCGCTCTGACCTAAGCTACATGCAAAGCATTTCTTCCTCTTTCATTTTTTTAAAAAATTGAATGAAAATGTTGTTTATCATTGCAATCATTAATGCACAAAATCATGTCGCATTTAACAATTAAACTTACATTTTTTTATAGCGATTCTAACTTAGTGACAAGCATATTGTAACAGTTTTGATAAGTTTTCTGTGATGCAGAATTTAACCTAAATATGATATATAATCTGATTATTTTACTATGGTTGAGTTACCATACAAAGAAATATTATGATTGGGTAAAATTGATTGCGTATTTGTATTTCCGTAAATTTTATTCGAAAATCCAAGACGCAATGATTTTTCTTGTCTATAAGGGAAATGTAAAACAATCACCATTACTAATTAAATGTAAGCTTTATGTTATACAGTAAATATTTTAATTAAATAGTAATTATGATATCAATGTAAAATTTCAAGAAAACAGCTGAAACCAAACATTATAGAAACTATATATCTAATTACCTATCTATCTATCTATCTATCTATCTATCTATCTATCTATCTATCTATCTATCTATCTATCTATCTATCTATCTATCTATCTATCTATCTATCTATTAATCTATCTATCTATCTATCTTTGTGACGAAATGTGAAGAGAGTCAAAGATGTAGTCGTTAATTTAATTTGCAGGAGAATTTGAGATATGAATATATCTGAAATAGAAAACTAAAAAGAAAAGCTGCTTACAATTTGCATTGAAACCTATCTGTGAAAAACAATTTATAATTTTCAGACAATCCTGCTTATAATTTGCAATGTTACCAATTGTTAAAAACAATCACTATATAATTAGGTGACAATTTACACAGAATTAATTATTCTATTTTTTTTTAAATTAACGACATGAAATACAAGTACAGTAAAATATAAATTAAATGTTGCTGTAATATTTTTTATTTAGCAAGATATATTTATTATATCAATTAAACTAGTCTACTGCGCCTACATAAAAGAAAATCCACGTTAGTTTCGTAGTGCATATTTTAATAATATCAAATGGTCACTATATCAAATGGTTACTATATCAAATGGTCACTATATCAAATAAATAGCATACTCAAGTAGAATGCTTTTAAATAATTTGTAAAATATATTATTTTTCTAAAATAATAATTTAACTTCCGCGGAGATCATTCCATAGACAACTATATTCTCAATTATAGCTATTTTTTTCTTTCTCAATTTTCATTAGTTATTGCTTATTGAGTTTACACGATCCGAATGGGAAGATTGTTGTTATGAATAACACTTCAAGTACCATAATCGGGGGCTTTAGGATGCCAACATTTATCTAAGCGTTACCGATTCCGCTGGAGTTGCGGCCCTTTATGAATGTTGTGAGACAAGAACTCTCGACTTCCTGAAATATAATTTTGTGAAACCGACATGAACACAGCGCGCCCGTTATCTCTGTCTAATGTTTACAGTTTTATTTTATTTGTGCTTATTGTGGCTGTTTATTGTAGGCTCTCCACCCCATAGCACCCATCATCCAAAAGACTCATATCCTCTAAAACTCTACTCATTTTAGTTATAAGATTTTCACTCAAAATGTTTCATCTCTTTGGCATGCCGCTTTGTGTACATTTAAACAAACTAATCTGCCTAAGGATAATAAATCTAGGCAACTGCGTGTGTTCCTTTTTACAACTTCCCTCCCACCCTCGCTCTAGAACCCTACTTAACCCACCCGGCTAAGACGAAGTCCAAACTCTATGGACATAGGTAGGCTAATTCAATCAGCTAGTGTATAAATCTGATTAATTTCATTTCCATTTCTGTATTACCCTTCACTCCTCCACCACCCCTTCCAAGTTCGCGTAACTGAATTAAAATCAATCTCTTTGTGCATAATAACCTCAGTAGTATTTGTTTTCAATACGTGTGTCACATACTGCCTGTGCTCGACAATTTGAACGGTTTAATTGTAGGCCTTTTACGTACACCTTGAATTAATCTAGCGGATGTACAACAAACCAACCACAATTGGACATAAAATGATGTTTTGTGTATGCGTATTGAATTTATGATTAACCATTTGTCTATCTGTCCTCTGGCGTTTGTAACAATCATTTACTTGTTACTTTATGTTTCAAACTAATAATGTGTGGATTTGGTATTATCCTTAAATCTAACTATTTTAAAAATATATTTAAACTTTGACACCATACACTTGAAAGTCAAGACATTATTTACTAAGTGTCCAGTCAGGGTATTACTTAACTGTAAAGAGTTTAAACACGGACTTACACTCACGAGACAGAGCTTTACAATTACAGTCAACAATAAGGACAGTATTGTCAGGGTACTAAAGACATTATTGTTACGGCACTAAAGACATTGTCAGAGTACTAAAGGGCATTATTTTCATATATACAATTTTATCATGACATTAAAATCTAAGTGTGCTAAGGACACTGTAGTCAGGCCATTACTGACTGAGGACACTGTTATCAGGCCATTATGGGCTGATGACTTTATTGTCAGGCCATTAAAGATTAGGGACATTTTGTCAGAGTACTCATGACATTATTGTGAAGACATGAAGGACTTTATTGTCAAGGTTCTAAGGGCACTATTGTGAGATCACTAGGGACTTCATTGTCAGGATACTACTAACATTATTGTCAGGGTTCTAAGGGCACTATTGTCACAACATTAGGGACTTTATTGTCAGGATACTAGTGACATTATTGTCAGGGTACTAAGGACATTATTGCCAGGATACTAAACGTTTTACGGCCAAGAATTTCATGTTCTACAAACTTGTACAAAGACGCTTCATTTCCAAAAGTATTTTAGTTCGCTGCAAACAACTGCACTCTTATTTGTAAAAAAGTGTAATCATTGAATATATTTATTCAATAACCATACTTTATGTTAACGATACCCTTTAGCCAACAACAACAGAGAAGTACAACGGAGATTATTTCGAGTCAACAGATAGATCAAACCATTGTAATTAACACGCAGCGACCGAATCAAATACTCGCCGGTCGGTGCTTTCAAAAGGATGAAATGGATTTGGCCACGAGATCTCGCGTGACCCATACAGCAGCGTCCATTTCAGCTCTTACCACTAACAAAAACAAAAATTCTGCATCACTTGCTGCACCGAGTGACCACATAGCATGCAAGCATGCCTCGAAACGCTGCTTTTTGGTCCTCCTCAATACTTGCGCACGCCTCGTGTTTCACTAGATTTCCTGTCGGGAGTCTTAAAGGAAGCGTGAAAAGAGGTGACAGTTTACGGCCTCGAGACTAGTGTCGGTGCACAAGGGCAGAACGTCTAAGATGTAGGCTGATTTGCATGAATGCCGCTGGTTGGCAAAAGCAGACTTTAGATTAAGTGGAGAGAAGAAAAAGTCTAATGTCCGAACACTTTCAACATCTAACAAAGCCTCGTTATCCGTGTGATGGATGGACAGAGAGTATTAAGGGCTCGTTGATTCTCTTTTTAAGTAATACCCTGATTCGCACGCCCGGGTACTTAGGCAGTTGTGTGTGGAGTGGGGGTAGGTTTGGGAAATGTTAAAGGTGTTATTTTATTAATTAATATTAATTTATCATTCTTTTAGTGCACATCACATTGCATGTTCAGTGCTGTCACATAAATTTAACAATGACTATATTACACGGTTCAATGTTGTCACGTGTTTACAAAAATGTAACAATGACTATATTACATGTTAAGTGTTGTCACGTGTTTAGTGTTTACATAAATTTAACAATGACTCTATATTACAAGTTCTGTGTTGTCCAGTGTTTAATGTTTACATAATTTTAACAATGACAAAAGTTCTTTTCAACATTTTTACACGTGCGGACCGGTGAAAATGGGAAAAATATTTCGCGGCAGAAACAAAAAAACAGTATTTATATAGTATTTTGTGTATTTGTTTAAAATCTATATTATAAAATGAAAATTCTATTATCATTTAAAATAGCAATTAACCGAGCAGTAAACAAAAATGCTAATAATAGAACGCCTTGAACCTTTGAGACAGCAATATTTAATTCAAATAAAGTTTGTGCAAAATATGCTGCTGCTTCTTTGCTAGAATATTTGATAACCATGGCTGCGGCGTTGTTTCTGAGAGACAAAGTTCTGCATTGACATCCATTTAGTTTCTCTGTTTGGTTTGTATGACTGACAGGGCTAATAAAATCTTTTCATATAAATAGGTAATTGAAAATGCGACAAACAATTTAATAGCTCTGTAACTGAGAAGTGGATATTCTTTTATTAGTGATATCCAAACTTGAGACAATTACTACATTTTATGTTTGGACACCCGAGTGACGTCAGAAGACAACTCGATCAGGTTTTCTTTTTCACGAGGATTAAGTGCACATAAGCTGACATCCTCCATGAAGGGATTATTAATACAGCGGTTACCTTTACGAGGATCCTCATTGTCAGGGTAATAATTATTAAAGTTTTGAGCTAATGCCCTTAAATGTTGACTTATTATATTGAATATGACTTTCTGGTTGACGTCAGAACAATAAAAAAATTCTTGCAAAAGTGGAAACATTTCTATTTCTTCCCCTTGTACGTGACTATCCCAAAGAGCCAGCATCTTTTTGAACGCATCCCTCTTATTTCTCAGTGTAGAAATATTGTGCAAAGCCCATGAAGAGAAATATTAAGTTCACTGAGAAAGCTAAATATATCCGCCATATGCGCAAGTTTAGTCAACGAATCCTCATCCAACAAAAGCTGTACTGGGGCAGATGGTGTGTTAAAATGGAATGTGAGATAGCCTGTGCCCATGACAATGAAATGTCAGTGTGTGTCCATGGAATGTCAGATGGCGTGTGTCCATAGAATGTCAGATGGCCTATGCCCATGTCAAAGGAATGTCAGGTGGCGTGTGTCCATGGAATGTCAGATGGCCTATGCCCATGTCAAAGGAATGTCAGGTGGCGTGTGTCCATGGAATGTCAGATGGCCTATGCCCATGTCAAAGGAATGTCAGGTGACGTGTGAAAATGGAATGTGAGATGGCCTATAAACATGTCAAAGGAATGTCAGGTGGCGTGTGAAAATGGAATGTGAGATAGCCTTTTCCCATGTCAATGGAATGTCAGATGGTGGGTTTTAATTTAATGTTAGGCAGAATATGTCCAGTTCAGTTTCTGTTTCGTATTTTGGCACTAGACTGGCACGTGCAACTGAATGCATCATGTAGTCAGTTTGTCACCTGACTTTACAAGTTTAACTGTTAGGATTAATCTGAAGTGTTGACATTAGTGTTTCAGCCGTCTGCATAGTCGGTGATGCAATCATCGCCGGAATGTAATGAAAGCCTCGTGATGGAGCAAGGTATTGGCACTCTGACAGTAGAACAAAAAGGGAGACAACAAGGTATTGGCACTCTGACAGTAGAACAAAAAGGGAGACAACAAGGTATTGGCACTCTGACAGTAGAACAAAAAGGGAGACAACAAGGTATTGGCACTCTGACAGTAGAACACAAAGGGACAACAAGGTATTGGCACTCTGACAGTAGAACAAAAAGGGAGACAACAAGGTATTGGCACTCTGACAGTAGAACACAAAGGGACAACAAGGTATTGGCACTCTGACAGTAGAACACAAAGGGAGACAACAAGGTATTGGCACTCTGACAGTAGAACACAAAGGGACAACAAGGTATTGGCACTCTGACAGTAGAACACAAAGGGAGACAACAAGGTATTGGCACTCTGACAGTAGAACACAAAGGGACAACAAGGTATTGGCACTCTGACAGTAGAACACAAAGGGAGACAACAAGTATTATCCCGGGTTCCTGCAGCTTGGTACTTTAACTCTGACAGTAGAACACAAGGGGACAACAAGTATTATCCGGGGTTCCTGCAGCTTGGTACTTTAACTCTGAGGAAGGTACCAATTGTCACGTGACGGGAGCAGAGAAATCCAATAAAGTAGACCATCATACCTGCTGGCGGAACGAAACATTTAATTCAACGATTGCGTCGGTAAGAGAAACCAACGAAGTTCAGAATGTAAATGAAAACATTATGCCAGTGAAAAGAAACACCCACTCGTAATGGGTTTGCCACAGAACCCTGTTTTGACACGAGCTAGGTTTCGTGCAAACCTTGCATTTGAATTTGGTAATCTGGGGTCCAAATTGTTGACCTGAGGCACGCTTGACTGATCGCACTGCTGACGGTGATTACGGCTACTAAGAACTAAGACTCCGCCTGATACATTACGTCATGGTGCTGAGAGTGAGTGGGGGAAATGGTGCACACGCAGGGCCCCGCCCAAAATATCAGTGTTTCTGCCCAAATTACCACCTTGTCCGGGCAATGACCGATGAGAGGTTTTCACCCCAAAGCTAAGAATTTAATTAAATTCAAGACTGTAGTATAGTCTCATTGGGCTGCTGACGTGAGACCGTTTTAAAAGAAAAATTATTAAAGAACAGAACATTCTGTCTTGAGGTAAACAACAAAACAAGATGTCCAAAAAAAGTAAGACAAAGGATTTAAGAAAGAATAATGATAGAAAAATAACAGTTTAGAATTCCTAGGGCAAAACAGATAAATAAAACAAACCATACACGCCTACGAATATGCATTGCATATACCCACCGTTGTGCACTAGTTTTCTCACGCACACACACGTACACACTAATAATATACATACACATACATATAAACACATATTTACTTTCCGTACTTACACACAATCGTACACATTTATTCAAACATGTCAACACATATAATTATAATCATACCTGCACTACCTGTACACACATATTCACACATACACAAAACCCACACACATATAAGTAAAGATGGCGACTGTACTCACATTCATAGTCATATGAATTCTCACTCTCATTGTATCGTATCAATAATGCGCACATGCTTACGAGCCTACACACATACACACATAATATACACACTGGCATACACATAATATATATATACAAATATACACACACACATACACACATAAGATACACATTGGCATACACATAATATATATACGAGTACATGAACAAAATAAAACCCCTGAAACGTAACTAATTGTGGATCCTAAATATTTCTCAAGTTACTAAATAAATAAATACTTAATTAAAACTGGATCTCTGCAAACAAACAGAACTAGAGAAGTTTACAGCAATGTAGCAGTACCTAATTATAATCTAAAATCCTTAATTATTTACACAAGTACAGAAAACGGTTTTATCTTTTCCAGCCAAGGGTCTATCTTTTTGGTTCCTTTCAAAAGTGAGCAGCTACAACTCTGCAGGACGCCTCATCCAAGGAGTTCGTTTGTAAAGTGTGGAGTCTGCACTTGATTTTTCTCAGCCTAGAGACTCCACTAGCTTCTACCTTGAATAACTTTATTAATGAATAGGATTCAAGAATTACCTTGAATAACTTTATTAATGAATAGGATTCAAGAATACACCTAGAATACAACTAATTAATATTTATGATTTTCTCGCATCTTCAACACTAACTTTCTGTCAACACATATCGCTATCCATAAACAAGTTCACAGTTACGTCAGTTAAAAAGTTAAATTACTATATAATGGGATCTCGGTCAAAAAAACAAGATCACAGTTACGTCAGTCAAAAGTTAGATAACTGCATCATGGGATCTTGGTCAAAAAAACAAGACAGAATAATCCGTTTAGGTCTCTCTTTCCATGAATGCACTTTAAAGTAGATGCCAGACTTTCCAGTTAGGCAAGCAGTCCAAAGAGCAGTAATAATGAGACGCCTACTCGTATTCTTTGTCCAGCACTTTTGATCTCCGCGCGTTCACAATCAAAACAACCTATCCTTCCCTATCGACCTGTCTGTCCCTGACTTTCACTTTACAAATAACTTTGTTATCATCATAAAATTAAAAAATAAAATTGAAATTTATTTTAAAAGATGTTGGGGAAAATTCCCGTCACACAACAGAGAACGTGTAGAGGAAGAACTGGAATCATGCTCCAGCTTACGGCCAATTGTCGTCTGACTGAGATAGTTTATATCACCATTCGTAGAAAACGTACAAATCGTTCACATTTATTCCACTACTTATTGTCTAATGGGGAGAGATTGTATCCTCATTCTTTAACATAACAATAACAAATACTCGTATTTGATATTTGTTGTCTAATGGAGATTGTGTTTCACTAAAGTGTTTCAAAAATATTTATATTTCTATGTATTTCTCATAATTATTATTGATTTATTTTAGTAATGCAAAAGTGACTGTATAAAAAAATAGGTTACACATTATAAGTGAGATACAATCATTGTTGTGTTTCTGTGTCAACGTGATAATATGCGAGTATCACTATAAACATATTCCTTTAGACATCGAAAATGTGTTGAAATACAAGTACTCGTGACCTCGAGTTCATGGCCGTAGTCAGTATGTAAAGTGTCTGTGATTTAGGTTAAAACATCAACACATAGAACATGAAAACTCTGAAAATTTCTACATTACTCAAAAGTCTAGTGGACTGCTACTATCCCAATAGAGAATGAGTTTGTCATCGACTGTGAAAAAAAACAAACTGATTCATAGGTGCGGCCATGTTGCTTGCACATTAGGTCAGTGCTAGCGTCAGAGAAGTGGTAGGGGTTGGCTCCAGTAAGATTGACCTAATTTAAGAGAGGCGCGTCAAAATGTGCACTTCTGAAATATTTCATAGCGCACAAAAGCCACCTAAGCTAGCTGGCCAACCAGTTTAGGTAGAAAATCCGCTTATTCGATTGTGAAATCGGCCCCAGAGCCCAAAGACTTAAGCCGTCTCACTAAGAATTAGGTCGCTCACTAAAAGCGATGTCGGTTACACGAACGCTGCTACCTTCTTCGTGTTCTGATCGAAGGGCTCTTCTAGAAACCTGATCCAAAAACAGCATTCGCGAAAGCCAAGAGATTAAATCACTATGCAATATAAGTCCGACGCGACACTGATTAATATATTTAATTAGCATGCGACAATCACTGATCGAAGCCACCCCACCCCTTCTCGCCCCGGTAGTATTATAATACTATTATAATAATTATCAGGATGGCGGTATAGTTTCTTTACGAAGTGATCTAATAGTCCTACACTTTAAAAGAAGCAATAATAAACAAGAAAACCTACAACTTAATTTGCAAACATTACTAAATAATTTACCATTCCTAAAAACAATAGTACAAGGAACGTTCTATTAACCAGTTGGTCAAAGACAGTTCATATGGAGAAAACTCTCTCGATCTTTTGTTTTTTCTCTCAGAAAGCTAATGCACACGACCTACTCTGCAGACACTCAGTATTTTGTTGGGATATAACTGTTTTCCTATCAGCAAGCTATGAGAAGAATCTATTTCAGAAAGGACTGCACCGCTTCGTGTACACTGGTAGCTAAAGTTTATTTTTCTGACGTGAGTAACCGTTCATATTAATATTTTGATTTTATTAACAAGCATCATCGCTAGATGCCCCAGCTCGTAAAATGTTTCCAGCACAGAAAAGTAGGTAGGTACGCAACGAAATGTGGTCCAAGGTGGAGTGGACTAACAGAATAGATCTCGGTGGAACTGTGAATACAGCGGGTTTTGTTCGTCTGATCTGAGTTGTGGACTTTGACCTGGAACACATACAAACTCACACACACTCATAGGCACACTCACAGAGTCATATCCACACACACACACACACACACACACACACACACACACAAACACACCTCATACCCACGCACACTCACACAACCACACACAATCACACATGCACTAACACTCACAAAGATACACTCTCACACTCACACATACATTCACACACACATTCACACACACACACACACACACACACACACACACACAGAGACAATCACACACAGATATATACTGACGCCGACACTCTCACATAGACTCTCACACAATCACGCACACAAGCACTCATACACTCACACAGACACATACACACCTCACACCACACCTTATCTTTTCCTTCACAAACATGAGGACGTATCTGATCAAATCACAATTATACTAAGTTTATAGATAACCAAGACTTTAAGAGATTTCGTCCTGCTGTCAAACCCTCCATCAGCTGTCCGGGTGGCCCACAAGAAGAAAGGCCCAAGGAAATGCGTTTATTTAATATACTATAATGAGTTCTCCCTCTGACCTTGAGGCACAACAAAGAGCAAACAGTCAAGTCAGAAGAGTCGTTTCTTCTTGCATTGACAAATCGATGGATTAGTCGAGTACAGAAAAAAGATACGCTCATCTTTATATTTGTCAACGACGCTAGTGACAGAACCCGGTTGTTCCTGGACTTATCTAGCGTCATTAGAGAGTGCCGTCTATAGCTGTCTTGATTGTTCTCTTGTTAGATTGATGTTCATGTTCTTTAGATCTGATTAATGGACGGAGTAAATATTTCTTTTTGATTGTTGTATGGGTACATGTTCATTCTGTTTGTTGTATGGAACACGTGTTCCTCTTGTGTAACTGCCGTATGGACCACATGTTCTTGTGAGTAGGTTTGTGTTCAGAAATCTGTTCCTCTTTTTTATTTACTTTTAAATATCTTTCCAACAGTATCAAAAGTAGCCATTTACATAATCTTCCCGATCTTTAGAAAATACAGTTAATTGAAGAAAATCATATTTCTGTGAGGAACGTCGCCTAATTATGTTGCATGTGAGTGCAAACTGTCACGAGGAACGTCGCCTAATTATGTTGCATGTGAGTGCAAACTGTCACGAGGAACGTCGCCTAATTATGTTGCATGTGAGTGCAAACTGTCACGAGGTTCCGGACTAATTACTGTAATTCGTCTGATAAAAACAAATTCACAAAATTCACACACACAAAATCCACTCTGATGCGCCATTATTTCTATAGAATGTGGAGCATTTGCAAATTGAGAATCTTCTATCATTTATAGTCGGGAGACCCGGATGTGAAAGTCTACATCGGTTAATCAGGTGACCTAGAAAAAGTCAACACGTACAGTTTACCCGGGAAGCAGGATTTTGTGAGTGTGTGTGTGTGTGTGTGTGTGAGTGTGAGCAGCAAGGTGGGCTGAGCTAGCACACATGAGAGGTTCTGTCAATGAGTGATGAAAGAAAATTGTGCTTCGCCACTAAAAATGTCAGTCCTAGAACTTCTTTTCTGATGTTAGACAGCAGGACGTCTCCAGAGAGAACTTTTACGACTGGGAGGGTTACTAGGTTACGCTGACGACAGGTTTGGGATGGGGTTGGGTGTGGGAGTTGTAACATTACGAATACGCAGATAACGCGTTGAAATTTCTTTTAATGAACCTCACATTTGTGCATTCATCTCAATATTAACATTCGTTATTAGCATATTATCTCCTTTTAAATGTTAGTTTGTAGCTTTTCATTAATAAAGTATGCTTGGTCTAGTCCATCTTCCTAGTGCTAGGTCATTTACAAACGCCTGTACTGCAAAGATTTTGCAATTTAAAAAATAATTTAAAATATTTCTTACAATTATCGGTGATTGACTTATAGAACCAAGTATTTTGTCGCCATAATAGTTATCTGCGATTGAATTAGACAAGTATTATGTTGACATTATAGTTATCGGTGATTGAATTATTAGACTCAAGTATTATGGTGACATAATAGTTATCGGTGATTGAATTATTAGACTCAAGTATTATGGTGACATAATAGTTATCGGTGATTGAATTAAATTATTAGACTAAACTGACTCAAGTATTATGGTGACATAATAGTTATCGGTGATTGAATTATTAGACTCAAGTATTATGGTGACATAATAGTTATCTGTGATTGAATTATTAGACTCAAGTATCATGTTGACATAAGAGTTATCTGTGATTGAATTATTAGAATCAACTATTAAGGGGACATAATCCAGCAAATGTATGCACTGATCTCTACTCGTTGGTAAATCGAGTATGTCGTGATTTTAGTGACAGAATTAATCCTTGTATAAGAAATGAGGATATATCGTTAATAAGGATGTCAGTAATGAGGATAAAATAAGTCACGAGGAGTGAATGCCCTTGAACTCGAAATGCTTTCTGCAAATAACAGGAATTTAATTGGATATATTCTTTAAATATCGTTCAAAAACAAACTGTTGAAAAGTAAACATTACAATGACAAACCGTGGATATAGCAAGCACAAACAGTTGCAAAAATAAACATTACAACGAGACACCAAGGATATTGCAAGCACAAATGGTTGAGAGATAAACATTACAACGAAACCGTGGGTTTTGCACATACAAATAGTTGAACGGTGAACATTACAACTACATTGTTTATTATGCAAACACAAAGACATGAAACTGTAGATATTACGGAGAGCTCTCGTGTCCGCCAAATATCTGTGTTTGAAATATAGACATTACAAAGACTTGAAACTGTAGATATTACGGACAGCTCTCGTATCCGCCAAATACCTGTGTTTGAAGATTAGACATTACAAAGACTCAGAGGAATCCAGCCAATAGACATTACAAAGACTCAGAGGAATCCGGCTAATACATATTGTTTGAATTATACCAGAAAGAAGATGTAACGGCTTCGCAAATACCCAATGCTGTCATAAAGATGGAATAAGGACACAGCTTATTCAGCAAAATAATGTGTGATTGAATTGTACCTTTATGAAGGTTCGGATACAATTCCTTATCATAAACTGAATTACAGCTTTATGAAGATTCAGAAACATGTGCCTATTATTGACTGAATTATGGACCTTAAAAAGAGACAAACATCGGTGCAAATCATTGAATTATAGACTTTATGAAGGTTCACAGATATGTGTAAGTCATTGAGTTATAGACTTTATGAAGGTTCACTGATATGTGTAAGTCATTGAGTTATAGACTTTATGAAGGTTCACTGATATGTGTAAGTCATTGAGTTATAGACTTTATGAAGGTTCACTGATATGTGTAAGTCATTGAGTTATAGACTTTATGAAGGTTCACTGATATGTGTAAGTCATTGAGTTATAGACTTTATGAAGGTTCACAGATATGTGTAAGTCATTGAGTTATAGACTTTATGAAGGTTCACTGATATGTGCATATCATTGACTGAATTATTGTCAGAATGAAGATACAGAATGTATTTACAACTGCACGTGTTTGAATTATAGATCCTTTGAAGACGCAAATACCATAAATTATTTTTTTTTAATTGCAGACTTAACATATACCATCGTTTGAAACTCTGCTATTATGAAGGCACAAAGGGTATTGCAGTCATAAATCGCTACCGAATTTATGAGGATTTCACAACTGAAAAAGTTATGAGAAGTGAAATATGGACTGTAGCACACACTTAAAAGACTTGCAAATTAGTCCCACTACATTTGTAAGTTTTTAACTGTTTATAATTTCATCACACACCCAGGTTAGTCCCGCTATATTTGTAAGTTTTTAACTGTTCATAATTTCATCACACACCCAGGTTAGTCCCGCTATATTTGTAAGTTTTTAACTGTTCATAATGTCATCACACACCCATGTCCCAGTTTCACTTTGCGATTAACTTGTCTGCCCTTACCATGAATCTGCGAATATCCCTTGGTTACCAATGTGTCTGGACCAACTCTAAGCACAAATGTTCATTGCAGGGCGAGTTTTGTCTATTAAGAATGTCTTAGCCGTCGCGTGACCTTCGGATGCGAAGTGTGCAAAACCTATATATTCCACAATTAAGTAGTAAGCGAGTGCGCCATGCAAAAAAATTCAATCCAGCTTAGTGGAAATTCAAACCTCAGTCAACCCATAAATTTACTTGTTTGTTATATCCAACCAGGTCTGGGACAACTTAAGGCTCTTTGATCTGTGATATAAATTCACATTGGACTTGCAAATGACAAACAAATGTAATCAGGAAGTTCGGGAGTCCATTACTCGACAAGAGTCCATGAGTCTACGAATGTGAGACACTTGAAACCAATTTGAGAAAGCTGACCTCATTTGGGGATAATCTGAAGCAAAAAAACATCAATATATGAATTTGAGAATGTTGACCTCAGTTCGCGACAATTTCAGACGTTAACACCAATACATGAATTTCAGAAAGTCAACACTAATACATGAATTTGAGACGCTAAACACCAATACATGAATTTGAGAAAGTCAACACTAATACATGAATTTGAGAAAGTCAACACTAATACATGAATTTGAGACGCTAAACACCAATACATGAATTTGAGAAAGTCAACACTAATACATGAATTTGAGACGCTAAACACCAATACATGAATTTGAGAAAGTCAACACCAGTACATGAATTTGAGACGCTAAACACCAATACATGAATTTGAGAAAGTCAACACTAATACATGAATTTGAGAAAGTCAACAACAATACATGAATTTCAGAAAGTCAACACTAATACATGAATTTGTGAAAGAACACTAATACATTAATTTGAGAAAATCAACACCAATACATGAATTTGAGAAAGTCAACACCAATACATGAATTTGAGAAAGTCAACACCAATACATGAATTTGAGAAAGTCAACACCAATACATGAATTTCAGAAAGTCAACACTAATACATGAATTTCAGAAAGTCAACACTAATACATGAATTTCAGAAAGTCAACACTAATACGTGTATTTAAAACACTCGACATTCATACTAATCTAAGACACTAGACATTAATATATGACCAGCTCTCAATCAGGAATTCAAGCTACTATACAAATAATACGTGTATAGGTGTCTGAGACACTAGAAATTCATACGTAACAGCCGATGAATAAACAATACACTTTTCTACTCTGTTTAACACCCCCCCTCCCCACCAGCAAACGTTCTTCATAACTGTATCTTTATTCTCATTTAATTTTAAGTCTAACATACTTTCATTAAAATAGTAAAAGAAAGCCAAACAGCATGCGATAAGAAAGCTGCAAACTCCCTCTCCCAACACACACACACACACACACATACACACACACACACACACACACACACACACACACAAACACACATACGCACGCACTAATTCACGCGCACCGCCCGTACCCCTTTTCCTTCCCGGCGCGCATACGGCACTAACCGGAAGTGCTTCTCACTAAAGCCCATCCATCCACCGATCTTTTCCTGATGGCCACAGTCCAGCTAATATTATTTCCAGTGGAGTGCTCAGTTGAACTACTCGTCACCCTTAATTAGTGTATATACTCTCGGCGTGTAATCGCCTAGACTCAGACAGCAAAGCGCAAGGATAGAACAAGTTTCTACCAACTACGCTGTTAAAACAAAAAATGGAGAAAAGTAGGACAAAAATCGATTCTTGCCTCCAATTTAAAAAAAAAAATTTTTTTTCTTTTTTCATTCTCACACTTACACCACACCTTCCTCCCCACTAGAGCACAGTGAGAAAAAAAAACAACTAGTGATAATTAAGCCTGGTATGTTTAAATTTTACATTTGTGTCTTCATTTCAATTCTCGCGGCCTTCCATTCCTGGCACGTTACAAATGGAAGCCTTATTTGCGTAATTTCGATGAACTTTAACAACGTGGGCTCTGGTGGTTATCTAGCGTTGCAGAGTGTTTTCTCAACAAGGGTTAATAATGACTTACACCTTGTGCAGTGTCATAATGGTAAACTTGGTGAACGGAGAATTGCGAGTCGTCGCTAATTTCCATGCATTTATTTTGCTGGAACTGCTTACCGCAAATTTCCAGGAAATGATCTCACGTCTGCTGTCTTGATGGCATGTTAATGAATAATTTTAGTAGCAGTTGACGTAGCAGTAATAGAAATATTCAATAGAATTAAAATTAATAAAGGTTAAAGCTCTATATAAACACTGTTCGGTGTAATCATTTCTTAAAAGAATTTACGGAGGTAGTTTTATATTGATATATTTTTCTAGTCCGTTTCTGGTAGAGTTTAGCATAACTAAATTCAATTAGTCGTTTAATACCTTCCCCTTTTCTTTTTGTTACATAAATATACACAGAATTTAATACTTTTTTATTTAATACTTTAGTGTGGATGTATTTATAGGAATACATTTAATAATTTACTATAAATATCTTTACATCAACATAGAAGTTTTAACATGACTATATCTTTCAAAATGTACCTATATTTCTAAGCTGTATACACATAATAAATTTTGCTTAATTCAATGATAAAGATACAGAGTATTGTGCTTTGTTTTACTGTGCTTTATACGACAGGTAATAATTTTAATACAACAAGTTCAAAGTGTTATAAATACTCATGTAAAATACTAAAATATGCACTTCCGTGAACAATGCACAGTACATTCTTATGACTCCATTCTCGTTACATGGTTAAAGAAAACGCAGTGAAGAGTTTGAATATTCATTTCTTTAGGCTACAAGCTGTAATAAACTGACACCCAACGTTTCAAAATATATTGCCTAAGTCTGAGTGGTGATGATAGGGATAAGGATGGAAAGTTTGAAGACTTTTGAAGGGGAAAAATAAGATGTGTCTAGACGAGGTTCAAATTTGCAAACATATTTACATTGGAACACGCATACCACAATTCTACTCAGCAAACACATTTACACTGGAACACGCATAACACAATTCTACTCAGCAAACACATTTACACTGGAACACGCATAACACAATTCTACTCAGCAAACACATTTACACTGGAACACGCATAACACAATTCTACTCAGCAAACACATTAACATGGGAATACACATCCCACAATTCTTCTTCTTGTCAAACACAATAACATTTGGACGCAAAACTGTCGTTTTATTCAGTCTCAAAAGAGTTCCGCTCGGCAAAAGCATTAATTAATAAATACATTCATTGCTGTTCTACTCAGTATATACGTAATATTACAAATCTCCTCAGCAAACACACTAATTTTGTAACGCATTTATTGTTAGTTTACTCAGTATTGTAAAACATTCATTACTGGTCTACTCAGCATGTACATTATATTCCAAACATATTAACGCTGAGCAACTCATTGAAGCTTCAATCTCCATTTTAAAAGAATAGAATGGAGGGTGTACGCTGGAGGTACGGGTAAGCTGGGGTTTCAGTTTGTTTCCGACAAAATAAAAGCATGGACACAAACACCTCTGACTATTAGAGCACTGCCATTGACGTCTTACTATTGGAGCACTGCCACTGGCATCTTACTATTAGAGCACTGCTACTGACATCTTACTATTAGAGCACTGCCACTGACATCTTACTATTAGAGCACTGCTACTGGCATCTTACTATTAGAGCACTGCCACTGACATCTTACTATTAGAGCACTGCCACTGGCATCTTACTATTAGAGCACTGCTGCTGACATCTTACTATTAAAGCACTGTCATTGGCATCTTACTATTAGAGCACTTCTAATGACATCTTACTATTAGAGCACCTAACTGCAGTAGACTCTCTCGGATGTTGCATATCTGTTCTAAAGTAAAACTTACTGTTGAAGATCTTACAGAACTTAACATTTTCCTTTTAAAAAAAGTGAAGTCTGGATTGAAACGAAGAACCCCAAAGACCCCCTGTGGCCAGCTGATAAGCAACCCAGAACATGAAATGAAAACGTGTGCTAGATGGGATGAGGTGCAGTGGAAGTAGGGAGCTGGTGGGGGGTGTAAGAGAGGCGATTGCTATGCAGCGCGATAAGGCGTTCGAATGGAATGTGAGAGAAAGAGAGAGAGGAAAAAAAGAGAGATAAATAAGGGTGGGGGAAAGTCTGCGGCGGATATAAGTGTATCCGTTACACAAGGGTCCTTGGTCTTCGCAGACATAACTGTTATATCCGGTGTGCGGTATCTCAGCCGAGTCAGTGAATGAAAAGGTAATGGAAGCCGTGAATGGGGAAACCGAATGATAGTGTGAGGAAATAGCTGGGTGAGGTTGAGGGGTGGATCTGAATGAGGCTGTGAGGGATGGAGATGAACGAGGGTGTAAGGTTGTGAGTGAAAGCTGAATGAGGGTGTGTGAGGAAAAGCCCAATGAGGCTAAGAGATGGAGCTGAGTGACGGCGTGAGGTTGTGATGAATGGAGCTGAATGAGGGTGTGAGGCTGTGAGGGAACGAGCTGAATAAGGCCCGTGACGGAGTGAAGTAGATAAGCATTGATATAATTTAAAGTCGATATGTTCGTAAAATCATTGTCTGACTCTCTGAACGACAAAGATGCGTGCTTTAAGTCAATGTTTGTCTCACTGACTTCTGAATGAGATAGATTGTGTTTGTAAAATTATTGTCTGAGTTAGTGAATGAAACAGATTGGCGGGGGTGGTTGGGTGTTGGTTGTATGTTTCTTTGTAAAATTAATGCTTGGGTAATTGAATCATAGGAGGAAGAGAGGTGTGTCTCTGTAAAATCACTGTGCCTGACTCATTCAATGTCTGAACGAGAGATACGTATTGCTAAAATCAATGAATCACTGAGACAGATTGTTATAAAGTTATTACGTCTGAGTCAGTGAACGAGAGAGATGTATGCAAATCACTGTCTGATTCTCTGAATCACTGAATGATACAAACACCTGTCTGTAAATCACTGAATGATACAAACACCTGTCTGTAAATCACTGAATAAAACAAACACCTGTCTGTAAATCACTGAATGATACAAACACTTGTCTGTAAATCACTGAATGATACAAACACCTGTCTGTAAATCACTGAATAAAACAAACACCTGTCTGTAAATCACTGAATAAGACATATACCTTTTCGTAAATTACTAAATAAGACAAATACGTATTTTCACTGCATGAGAGAGGTGTGTGCTTGTACAATCACGTTGTCTGACTCAGTGAATTGCTCACTGAGAGAGATGAGTCTGATTCACTGACTGAAAGAGACATATACTTGCAAATTCACTGCGTCCGATTCACGGAATCACTGAATGAGATATGTGAGTTCGCAAAACCACTGTGTGTGATTCACGGAATCACTGAACGAGTCTTTCAGACCTGTGATTTAAAATAAGAGCCGATGTACAACTGTTTCATTAGATCATGTCAGAAGAATGTTGCAAGATCTCTGTTGCTTTAACCATTGAATGAGATAGAATCGAATTTCTAGTTATGAGTGTCCGTGCCAGTGTGTGTGTGTGTGTGTGTGTGTGTGTGTGTGTGTGTGTGTGTGTGTGTGTGTAAGTCTGAGAGTTGAAGTACAAGTCATGAGTGTCTGTGGTACTGTGTGTAAGTCTGAGAGTTAAATTACAAGTCATGAGTGTCCGTGGTACTGTGTGTAAGTCTGAGAGTTAAATTACAAGTCATGAGTGTCCGTGGTACTGTGTGTAAGTCTGAGAGTTAAATTACAAGTCATGAGTGTCCGTGGTACTGTGTGTAAGTCTGAGAGTTGAACTACAAGTCATGAGTGTCCGTGGCACTGAATTACTGAATTTGGGGAAAGTGGCGCGTTTGTGGAAACCTGCGCTCTTGTTACTGAATTGGTTCAGTTTAATTGAGTGCAGTAAAGGAGGTGGGAGGTGCTTGATGTTTTGCGCCAAGGTAGGTATAGAGCCATCGTGTATTCACAGAGTGAGAGATATGTATCGTATCTGTATATCTATTTTGTATCTAAATGTAAGCTATTGTGTTTATGTCACTGAATGAAAGAGAAGTGTGTTGCTGACGGAAAGAGAATTTGTTTATAAAACCATTTGGTATCTTTTTAACAGAGCTGAATGGTGTGTTTATAACATTGACTGAAAGATAATTGTGCGTACAAAGTCATTGGTAAACGACAATGACTGAAAGAGAATTGTGCGTACAAAGTCATTGGTAAACGACAATGACTGAAAGAGAATTGTGCGTACAAAGTCATTGGTAAACGACTGAAAGAGAATTGTGCGTACAAAGTCATTGGTAAACGACAATGACTGAAAGAGAATTGTGCGTACAAAGTCATTAGCAGATGTGAATGAACGGTATTGCAGCATATCGGTACCACCATTAAAGTATATTAGACAGAAATATATTTATAAAGATATTATGTGTTTGTGTCACTACATGAGTGAAATCTGGGTCTTCATTGAGGCAATGTTCGTCTGAATCGTTTCAATGAGGAGACTAGTTTGCGAATTGTCTCAGTATGTCATTATATGGCAGAGACATTTGATAATAGTCAGTGTTTATGACGGGGGTGGGTGGGGGGGTGGAAGAGAGAGAGAGAGAGAGAGAGACAATGTCACACCGTGAACTAACACGCTTTTATTGCAACCCTTTTTAAGAAAAACGTAAATATTGTGAAGCATCTACTCAAAGCCAAATGAATCAAACTAAAAACGACCGGGGAATAAATACTGCTTGTCTCCACAACAGGCCAGTCCCATGTGTGCAGATCTCTAACGTGAACATGTAATCAAGTTTTATTGTAACTCATCGTCAGATATTAGTCCATTCTCTTTTGTAATTCACACCAACTGCATATTTTTTTTAAAAAAATTCTTTGAAATCAATACTCTATTACGATCCTTTGGGACGAGAATTATTACATTATTAAACTTTTTCTGAAATGGAAGCAAACTTTATGCAATTATTACAACTATTTCCACGTAAAAAAATGTCCTCTCTATTATATTTCCATCTAGTAATATTTCTTATTTGGAGTTATTATCTGAATAGCGCAAGCCTTGTAATGCCATTTCGGGTAATTTGGTTGTTTTTGTTTTAAGAAGTGATAGTTTTCATTTCCTTTAAAGTTTTGTTTTCTTTCTATTTTGCTTAAATAGGTGATTTTATTTCTTCAATCATTTCTGTCATTTGTTTATTAGAGAAATTCGGCACGATATACAAATTGAATTTGATCGTATATGTAAACGTAGAAGATAAAGAGTTGGAGGGGAGGGAGGGAGGATTGAATTGTTACTCGCTATCCATCTTCTTCTGGAACTCCTTTCCTTACTCCACCCATCAAGTCATGTCCAAGTGGAGTGAACTCCCTTTAGACGATTGCAATCCTCTCTTGGGAATCCACTTCATAGTGACACAGCCTCTTTTTATTTCTTGTGCCTAATGTTTAGCTAGGAAAAGCGGCAATAACTCTCATCTAAGTTATGTTTAGCTAGGAAAAGCGGCAATAACTCTCATCCAAGTTATGTTTAGCTAGGGAAAGCGGCAATAACTCTCATCTAAGTTATGTTTAGCTAGGAAACGCGGCAATAACTCTCATCTAAGTTATGTTTAGCTAGGAAAAGCGGCAATAACTCTCATCTAAGTTATGTTTAGCTAGGAAAAGCGGCAATAACTCTCATATAAGTTATGTTTCGATGATTCCAATTAATCCGCAGATTTGTTTCATTCCTGCAGACACTTTCTTTGCATGCTTAATCCCCTTGATGTATTCTTGTTTCAAAAGACCGAGTCTTCAGACATTCACACTCGATATATTCCTATTCCCCAAAGATAGAATCTTTAGATATTCTCGTTTGATGTATTCCTACTCACAAAGACTGAATTTTCAGGCATCCACCCTCAATGTATTCCTATCCCCAAAGACGCCTATCTTCAAAGATATTCACACTTGATGTATTCCTATGCCCACAGACCAAGTCTTAAGACATCCACACTCGATATAGTCCTATTCCCAAAGACCCGAATCTTTAGACATTCGCATTTGATGTATTCCTATTCCTAAAGACCAATTCATCAGATATTCACGCTTGACGTATTTCTATTTCGAAAGGCCAATTCATCCGACATTTACACTTGGTGTGTTCACCCCCCAAGACACCGATTCTTTTGCTGTTTTCTCATTGTCAGAAAGAATTATATGATGTATTCCCATAATAAAATACTCTAGCCATTTAATATATTCCTCCTACTGTCAAAATCCACGTCTTTAAATGTATTCTTGCTGTCAAATTTGAATTATATGATGTATTCCCATGCCCAGAAAATTTTCATTTGATGTATTCTGAGTGCCAAAGATCGTGTCTTTTCGTGTCTCCACAGTGTCGATAATTAGTCATCTTATGTTTTCTCACTTTCATTAAGCAAGTCATTGAATACATTCCCACAACCAAAAATAAGTACTTTAATACATTCCCACAAACAAACATAAGTCATTTAATGCATTCCCACAACCAAAAATAAGTCATTTAATACATTCCCACAACCAAAAATAAGTCATTTAATACATTCCCACAACAAAAATAAGTCATTTAATACATTCCCACAACCAAAAATAAGTCATTTAATACATTCCCCACAACCAAAAATAAGTCATTGAATACTTCCCCATAACCAAAAATAAGTCATTTAATGCATTCCCACAACCAAATCCAAGTCATTTAATGCATTCCCACAACCAAAAATAAGTCATTGAATGCATTCTCACAACCAAAAATAAGTAATTTAATGCATTTCCACAACCAAAAAATAAGTAATTCCATACATTCCCAATATAAAACAAAAAGAGTTACTGAATGTATTGACACGGTACAAAATTATTCAACGGCATTCCCACTGTAGCCTTTCGATGTATATTTGCTGTCAAAATTGAATCATTCCATGTATTCCCATCTGAAACATCCTCTCAATAGGTGTGTTCGTATTGTCAACAACCACTCCCAACCCCCTTTAAAAATGTTCAGTTCATTTTCGTTGTCAAATATATAATCATTTGAAGTACTCAAATGTACAAAATCTAGTCATTTGATGTATTCACTGTCAAGCATCAAGCCTTTCGACATACTTTCATTAGTCAGATTAATCAATCGATTTATTCCTGTCAAAATATAAATAATTTGATGTATTCCCACTGTCAAAATATAACTAATTTGATGTATTTCACTGTCAAAATATGAAAGCATGCGATATATCGCTATTGTCAAGTTTTCGATGTACTCTCGCTGCAGAAAATAAAGTAAAATAAATTCGAGTTATTGTCACTGTCAATAGTCAAGTCTTTCGATGTATGTCCACTGTTAAAAACAACAATTCTCCCGCACGCACGCACGCTAACCAACCAACCAAACAAAGAAAACAAAAATAAAACAAACATCAACAACAACTACAACAAATCTCATCGCATTTCGATGAACTGTCATTTTGAAAGATGAATCGCTCCAACATTCTAATAAAAATCTCGTCATTTCCTGTATTTCCATCATAAAATGTAACACAAACATATGTTTAGTACAGCTGTCAAACCCAAGTAACACAAACATATGTTTAGTACAGCTGTCAAACCCAAGTAACACAAACATATGTTTAGTACAGCTGTCAAACCCAAATAAACAAGCATATGGTTAAATTCAACTGTCAAACCCAAGTAACACAAAGTTTGGTGGTGAGTACTTATTCTCAAAGTAATGTTTCGTGAAAAATAAACGCTGCATTATACTTAAATAAAACCACTTTTGCGTAACAAAGCACACTGCGGTATGTCTATTATCAAATTAAAACCATATCCACTATCTTATTTGTTAGTACTAATCTACGTCCAAGACAAATCGTAACCAAAACAATGTATTTCCACGGCAAAATATATACATACTGTTATGGAATTAAATTTTAAATAAAATAGCTATTTGCTTGGGGTGGGTAAATGCTAAGACTGAAAGAAACCGGCTTTTGAGTACAACTGCAATGAAATGGAACACTTAAAAGATCGAATATTCAAGCTAATCAAATTTGCATAGCTGTCCAATGTTCAAAATGTCTGCCAAGTTGTAGGTTTGCTTTGTTTCAATGAACTAATTTTGAGGATTTGTTACATAATCAGTAAATGCCCTGACACTATACGTTTAATTTAAGTGCTAAGTGCCTTGCCGCGTAACACTGCGTGTGTGTGTGTCATTAGGTCTACAGGCTTCTCTTGACATTTTCCGGTCAACAATGTGTACCAGTCATGAACAAACCACCATCACAAAGGAACTCTAGCATAAACACTTTTCTCTTCAGTTTGCCTAATCGCCCGATTCCGATCTGGGAGTATTGACCTTTCACAAGTGTAACGGATGGTGCACCCAGGAATTAAAGATTATCACGTTTAGCATTTCTTCTCCTACCCCCCCCCCCTACCCACACACACCATTTCCCTTTTCAAAATAGTTCTAAACACACGGACTTTGTATTCACCATTAATTTAATTTGCCGGCCTGGCAAACAGGTAACGTCTATTTCGCAACTCTTCCACTGTGTGCAAGTTCCACATCAACTCCCATCCTCCCCCCCCCCCTTCAAAACCATTCGCTTCAGTTTGTCGACTCTACCGACAGGCGTTTTGAACCCTTGACATCGATTAAAAAATAATTATGCAGTCGCCGTTTTCTAGGCCACCGAAATAAGCGTATTAAGGGAAACTACGCGCAGACACTTCTGTACCGTCTGCAATTACTTATTCTGGAATTCTGTCCGGTTATGTATGCAGTCACTTTGGCACGGCACGTTTGATTAGGAAGAATGTATGATTTTGATACGAAAAGTTGGGACTTGAGGTATATAGTCAACAGTCATAAGGTTTAGTCTCTTCTGTGGGGGTGGGTGGGGGGAACTATCCCACTTTTTATAATTTTATCTTCGCAAGTGGTCTGCGTGGTCTGCATTTAGGACAAGCCTCATAACAAATTGGTAGTGCTGTTTGGTAATTTTGCCTCGTAACAAATTGGTAGTGCTGTTTGGTAATTTTGCCTCATAACAAATTGGTAGTGCTGTTTAGTAATTATGATTTCTGAAAACTACTCGCCTAGTGATGTACTTGTAATGATGTGATTAATGGAGACTATGTTGTGGCCATACTCTTGTAATGAAGCTATGAGGCTTTCAGGATATTTTTTGCATTGTTACTGACTGGAAAAGGAAGTTTACGGACATTTCATGTCAAGTTATTTAAGGTTAATATTATAATGCTTTGCTTTTAAGAAGACCTCGTAGTCAGCGTGATGTAATTGGAAAATATGCAAGTAATTACAATTAATGGTGGAA